>LR812524.1:59098667-59173667 GCA_903798195.1 Danio kyathit | reverse complement strand
ATCGTGGGCCAAAAACCCTGACTAATTCCTAAATATTGGAAATTTGTAATTCCTGAATGACATTTTTTTTGCATGACTGGCATTTATGTTTAGGCCAAGGTCTAAAGGATCATGTTTAAATAGGGTAACTCACATAGACTTGATACGACTCTGAGCTGCCAGGACCCAGGACAAGCATAAAGTACAAAATCTATTGTGTGATATTTAGCAGCGTATTGACATTAATCACAAGGAAAGAGCATTTGCAAAACACTCTCATTAGGCGACTTCTCGCTAATAGCTTTTAAACAAAACATCACATTGTAAAAAAAAAAAAAAAAAAAATCTATAATTTGCATGACTTTTATTAGCTGGATTAATTAAAGTAAATGTCTTCAGTGATGTTGAAATGTCAGAATGCCTTGACATACAATTTGCCACCATTATAACAATAACCTGTTTAGATTACATAACATAAATTGCTCTGTTAATTTAAAATAATATTAGAGTTCAAAATTATTTAATAACATGTTATTTTATGGTGTGTGTGTGTTACGACCAAACAAGGGTAACAATCAACTAACAAAGAAACCAGTTGCTTGATGTGAATAGATCAATGACGTATATATGCATACATTGATTCATTTTCCTTCAGCTTAGTCCCATTATTAATCAGGGGTCACCACAGCGGAATGAACCGCCAATTAATCCAGCATGTTTTACACATTGGATGCCCTTCCAGCTACAACCTAGTACTGGGAAACACCCATACACTCTTGCATTCACATTCATACACTACGGCCAATTTAGCTTATTCAATTCATCTATGCCACATATCTTTGGGCTGTGGAGGAAACTGGAGCACCCAGCGACCTTTTTGCTGTAGTCGACAGTGCTAACCACTGAGCCACCGTGCCGCCCCCTATATGCATACAATATATACCATTCATTAATTAATTAATTAATTCATTTTCTATTCGGCTTAGTCCCTTTATTAATCTGGGGTCACCACAGCGGAATGAACCGCCAACTTATAAAACACTTTTTCACGCAGCGGATCCCCTTCCAGCTGCAACCCATCCCTGAGAAACATCCACACTCATTCACACACATACACTATGGACAATTTAGTCTACCCAATTCACCTGTACCGCATGTCTTTAGACTGTGGGGGAAATCGGAGCACCCAGAGGAAACCCACGCAAACGCAGGGAGAACATGCAAACTCCACACAGAAAAGCCAACTGACCCAGTCGAGGCTCGAACCAACGACCTTCCTTCTGTGAGGTGACAGCACTACCTACTGCACCACTGCGTCGCCTATATACCATTTAGTAATTACATTTTTTTTTAATTGATTAAATTGATAAACAGTAAAGACATTCACTATGTTACAAAAGAGTCCGGATGTATTTCAAACATTCAAACAAACACTTTGAATATTCTAATCATCAAATTATTATGAAAAATAACGTATCAGTCTTCACAAGAATAGTGTGTATGTGAAGTTTCAACTCAAAATACCACACAAATAATGTGGTATAACTTTGAATCTTCCCCTTTTAGGCTTTGATCCCAATTGTGCCATTTTGGTGACTGTCGCTTTAAATTCAAATGAGTTTGTGCTGCTTTCAAAAGAGGGTGGGGGTATAAACGCCTGTGTGTCAAGCCTCCTTTCCACTGCACACGACAAGCGACAGACTGGTCATTTATTTTCAATGGAGAGTAGTCCTGGAGTTCCAATCATCTCTGTATGCGGAAAATTTGGAACCTCTAACACAGGGCTGCCCAAACTTGGTCCTGGAGGGCCGGTGTCCAGGATATTTTAGTTCCAACCCCAATTAGACACGCCTGAACCAGCTAATCAAGCTCTTTCTAGGTATACTAGAAAGCTCCAGGCAGGTGTGTTGAAGGAAGTTGGAGCTAAACTGCTCTAACGGATCCGTTAAAATATTTGAACTCCTGCGACTAGACCGTATGCGACCGACCGACTGGATGTGATGTATTTCAGTGTTGCCCAAGCAGGTGCGTGTACGCAACATGGGAAATAGTCTTTATATATCTTTATTAAAAAAAACGTTCTATTCAGAAAATGAGTAATAATGTTATCTCCACATTCCCTTCAAAATTTTTAGCGGTCTATGAGTTTCTAATATTTATTTATCCATCTATTCAATCATGGTTAACGCACAGAGAATAAAAGCTCTTTTTGCACTTCATTTCGGACACCACGAGAATTTAACTTCTCTCCCATGGTGCACGACAACACTGAAAATTCTGTGCGACTGCCACAAGTGGGCGTACTCCGACAGTCGTCTCCAAATGTCATGTGCAGTAGAAAGGCGGCTTCAGTACAGTATAGTATAGTATATTCAGTATAGTGGCAGATTCAAAAACAAGACTAATGTCATATGCTAATGAGGGAGAGATTGTCACTAATAGGCGGGACTTTCTCCCTCTGATGACAGGTACAAAGGGAGAATGTCCATCAAAGTGTTTCTGCAGACTGTTTTTATGACGTGTGATTATAAAAAATATAATTAATAGATTTTTACCATTAGAAGCTGGATATATTCACAGACTGTTACCACAGAGCTGTGTCTAAACCCCTTTTAAAAGTGATTTTTGCATAATAGGTCCTCTTTAAGGTAAACATTTAACCTGTGAAAGTGAATCAACTGAAAAAAAACAACTATTTGTTTGGGTAATCTTTCAAAATGTAACCATTTGTTTTTGCTATGGAATGGTAGTCCTTCACTGATGATTGACCGCTTGAGTGAAATTTGCTTAGCCACACCCCTTTAACCATTAGGTTGCTGTGAGTGAAAGATGAAAGGATGGCCGGCAGCTAGCTTTCTGCAACTCTCACATGGTCGCACACTAAAGCTAAACAGTGCCGAGCCCGGTCATTACCTGGATGGGAGATCACATGGGAAAGCTAGGTTGCTGCTGGATGTGGTGTTAGTGAGACCAGCAGGGGGCGCTCAACCTGTGTGGGTCCTAACGACGCCCCAGTATATTGATGGGGACTCTATACTGCTCAGTGAGCGCTGTGTTTCGCATGAGATGTTAAATCGAGGTCCTGACTCTCTGTGGTCGTTAAAAATCCCAGGATGTCCTGGGAAAAATTTGCCCACTGGCCTCCGTCCATCATGACCTCCTAACAATCCCCATATCATAATTGGCTTCATCACTCCGTCTCATCTCCACCAATCAGCTGGTGTGGTGTGCGGTCTGGCGCAATATGGCTGCTGTCGTGTCATCCAGGTGGATGCTGCACACTAGTGGTGGATGAGAAGATTCCCGCCAAAAAATGTAATATAAATGTAAGGAATAATTATCATTATTATTAAAGAAGGAGCCAAAAATAAATAAAACCCCACCCTCAATATTCCCTTACAACTGAAAATGCATCACCATACTTGGGAAAAAAAATCAGTAAATAATAATAATTTCTGAAGGATCATAAGACTGGCGGATTGATGCTGAAAATTCAGATTTGCCATTTCAGAAGTACATAACATTTTAAAATGGGATCTGTTGAAGTAGATATTTTTTAACTGATCCCAAACTTACATACTGTATGGCTGCATTTCATCTTTAAAATGAATGCTACGCAGCGGTATGACGCCATTTCTTTTCGCGCTAGCAGCTGACCGCTTACCCCCATACGGGCGGCTTTCCCGCTTTTACCAGTTTGTTCAGTGGCTCGCAGTGTACGTCGGAGGACTTGAGATGCAGAGTGGAGTTGACCGGGGTTTGAATCTGCCAAAGAACGGTTCCAAAACGCAGGCAAGACAAAAACAGAAGCCAAAAAATAAAATAAAGAAGTAGAAAACAGGGTGAGAATGTGGTAAAAATCAGACGAGGGCTTTTCTTTTTCTGGATTGCTTTTCAAAACACTCTCGGTTTGGATTAGAGAAGTGGGTGGGCGCAGGTCAGCCGGTTCTTTTAAAAAAACTATCGTTTGGGTTTAGGGAAGGAAAAAAGTGGGGGGATTAGTTGATCGGTCAGTCAGTCAGTCAGTCAGTCAGTCAGTCAGTCGACAGCGGCCTCTGGTGGATTTACGCAAAAACAGCATTTGTGAATGGCACTCGCAAAAGAAATTTGAGATCGGAAAAAGCTTCTGGTGGATTCAAGAAAAAAAAAACGGCAAAAAAAAAAAAAAAAAAAAAAACGTAGCTCCGGGGACATATTTGGCACTCTCCAGAAATGTATATACAGTAGAGGTACATAATCAGAATGAGCCTAGGTTGGCTTGAAGGCTTGAGTGACATTTGTTAAGCCACGCCCTTCCAACCATTAGTTTACTGTGAGTGAAAGATGAAAATAAAATAAAAAATAAAACTCTATCTACTTCAGCTTCCATTTCACACAGATTTTAAGATATTTTCAACACAAGTACATAACATTTTAAAATAGGATCTCTCAAAGTAGATATTTTAATTGATCCCAAACTTTTGAATGTATAGTGTACTTTGCAGAGTCTTTGACAGAATCTTCCAAACTGGTGTGAGAATGTCAGAAAAGTGATGCTTAGGGAGTACCGTATAATACAGTATAAAGGTTTCTACAGCAATGTTTCCTTTAAGAGACTGCCCTGGCATTTGAGTCATGCATGACTTTTAAGGTGAGCAAGTGATCTGTAGGTTTTGTGGTGAAAAAAAAAGGATGCATCTGTGGATTTTTTAAAGCACCACACAAGTGCAGGTTTTTGCAGGTACTCAAATCAAATGCCTCCCATACGATGGCTGATTGATTGCCATGTCTGTCTCAAGTGTCCCTGCTGAGGCTTTTAACATTAGAAGTATCATTTCTGTTCATCTGAATCCCAAAAAGGCAGATTTATTTCACTGACTGTGAGGGTAAGAAACTACCTAATACATTTACTGGCCACTTTATTAGGTATACCTTAATAGCACTGTGATGGACTCTCTTTTGCCTTCAGAATTGCCAAATATTTCTGTCATGTGATTGGCTGATTAGATATTTGCAATAATAACCAGCTGAACAGGTGTACCTAATAAAGTGGTCAAAAACTGTATATTCATTTACATGTAGGAAAATTTTACATTCATTCATTTTCTTTTCGGCTTAGTCCCTTTATTAATCTGGGGTCGCCACAGAGGAATGAACCGCCAACTTATCCAGCATATGTTTTATGTTTACATGTTTCAACCCATCACTGGGAAACACCCATACACTCTTATTCACACACATACACTACGGGCAATTTAGCTTACCCAATTCACCTATACCACAGGTTTTTGGACTTTTGAACACGGGGAGGGAAAATATTACATTCTTACATATTACTGATCAGATATTTGCAATAATAAGCAGATGAACAGGTGTACCTAATAAGTGGTCAAAAAACTATATTCCTTTACATGTAGGAAAATATTACATTCTTACTGATGAGATATTTGCAACAAGAAGCAGCTGAATTGGTGTACCTAATAAAGTGGCCAAAATAAGTATATTCCTTACATGTAGGACAATGTTACATTCTTACATATTACTGATTAGATAATTGCAATAACCAGCAGCTGAACGGGTGTACCTAATAAAGTGGCCAAAAAACTATTACATTCTTACTGATTAGATATTTGCAACAAGCAGCAGAATGAGTGTACCTAATAAAGTGGCCAAAATATATTCCTTTACATGTAGGAAAAATTACATTTCAACATATTACTGATTAGATATTTGCAACAAGCAGCTGAACAGGTGTACCTAATAAAGTGGCCAAAAGCTGTATATTCCTTTCCATATAGGAAAATATTACATTCTTACTGATTACATATTTGCAATACCAAGCAGCTGAATGGGTGTACCTAATAAAGTGGCCAAAAAACTATATTCCTTTACATGTAGGAAAATATTACATTCCAACATATTACTGATTAGATATTTGCAACAAGCAGCTGAACAGGTGTACCTAATAAAGTGGCCAAAAATATATTCCTTTACATATAGGAAAATGTTACATTCTTACATATTACTGATTAGATATTTGCAATAACATGCAGCTGAACTGATGTTCTTAATAAAGTGGCCAAAAAAACTATTAGATTCTTACTGATTAGATATTTGCAACAACAAGCAACTGAATGGGTGTACCTAATAAAGTGGCCAAAAGATGTATATTCCTTTACATGTTGGGCAATATTACATTCTTACATATTACTGATTAGATAATTGCAATAACCAGCAGCTGAACGGGTGTACCTAATAAAGTGGCCAAAAACTGTATATTACTTTACATGTAGAAAATTACATTGATAAGATATTTGCAATAACAAGCAGATTAATGGGTGTACCTAATAAATTGGCCAAAAGATGTATATTCCTTTACATGTAGGAAAATATTACTTGCATATTACTGATTAGATGTTTGCAATAACAAGCAGCTGAACGGGTGTACCTAATAAAGTGGCCAAAAGATCTGTATATTCCTTTACATGTAGGAAAATATTACATTCTTGATTCGAAGGAAAAATACTTTTCTCCATTTGTAATTTCATAATTCATGCATCAGAGGATTAAATTAACGGATTCCATCCATTTAGAGCTGATATAAATGACTAGTACGGAGACAAATGTTATATGATTTGATTTCCAGCTAAAACCCCTAAATCACATCCTACACACATTACATTATCTCACAATATGTGCACCAAGCAATATCTGAGTCTCACGTGCCTCATATTTCGTATTCCTTCTATTTTCCGCATGGCGAGGCCTGGAAAATTGACTCAGCGATGTTTCCATGCAAAGTGGGTTTACTTTTACATTAACATAAATAGGAATGTCTCGGGTCATCAAAGCGGGACGCAGGTGTAGCCTCAGTGTTAACATTGCAGCGATTGTCAACCCTCGGCAAAGACACAGAAGTATCTCTGATGCAAATGAACGGCACGCTGCCATTCGCCTCACCGTTTGCTCCCCTCTGTCACACACTTGCAAACACACCGTGTGATATGGCGCGACGTTTATGCTAATATGAGCTTATTGTGCAGCAGTCGGCCTGCGTTTGTTGAGTATGTGATGAATCTGGTGTCAAAACTGTTAGCAAGCAATGTCAAAACAAGTAATGTGACCCTGAGGCACTAACTTGTACAAAAAAATAATAAAAAAATCTGTAATTTCTCTCAGATTTGATTCTAACTGGTTAAATCACAGCAATCACAGTATTTTATTTATTCATTATACTGAAAATGCCTTTTTAACAACACTATTTCTTGAATGCTGTAGTTTTTGATTTAGCTTAAAGGGATATTTCACCCAAAAATGAAAAATCTGTCATCATTTACTCACCATTTACTTGATCCAAATCAGTTTGAGTTTTTTTTCTTCTGTTGATCACGAAAGAAGATATTTTAAAGAATGTTGGAAACCTGTAACCATTGACGTCCACAGTATTTGTTTTTCCTACTATGGAAGTCAATACGCTTATTTCACGCGACAGCCATTTTAGAACACGAAAGCGAGGCTGCGGTGGAAAGAAAGCCGGAAGTATAGGATCAGCACTGTAAACATTGCAACAATATGCTGTGTGCTATAAACCTCCAGCTGTTGCTGTGACTTCAAAATGCAGAAATGGTGTAAACATCACTTTAATATCATTCCGTTCAGTTTCATTTAAACAATTAAAAGCATATTAGGCGTCAAACAACATCACAATCTCTTTAAGAGTGATACACTTAAGTGTCCTCCTAGACTTCAGTTCAGGGCAGCAGGTAAACACCGTGGGGACGCTTCCCTGCTTCAGCCTATGTAACCCGGTGAGTGATGAAACACTGCAGTCCTCTGTAGCACATCTTTGTGTTGTCTTTAACAGTGTTGTCCCGGTACTGAAGTTTTAAAAACGTCAATTTCCTGCTAGTATTTACGTGCCGCTGAGCGCGCTCATAAACACCACTGATTTGCCGTAGTATTCACCAGTGCTCAACAGAATGACTGTGAAGGTTATCAGCTTCCTGCTCTTCACAGATTGAAAACACACATAGACGGATATTAGAGCGTTTTAAAGCCGTGAAGATCAGTCGTTTCATCAGCGGATCGCTCGTCTGTGTTTGCACTCAGTAAACAGCAGTAAGGTGAACTGATGACCTTCTCAGCCAATCACAGTGATTTCTGTTGAGCACGTGAACACAATGGCCAATCAGCGCTGTTTAAGAACTCTATGAACAGTGTCTTAAATGTTAACGAGAAATTGGCGTTTTTTTATATTTCATTACGAAAATTTTGTATCGTGACTAGTCTAATATAGTTAAAGACTCAGTTCATTAACTTGAGTTTGATGAATGGCATCTAAAATGTGTGTTTGGGAAAGAAAACGCTAGCTAAGTAGTGCCATTTTCCTTAACTTAGCTGAAAATGAGGTCAAATATCCCTTTTTATTTTCACTATTCATTCAGAACGGACCTTAGGGTCACTCGGAAGGCGCTGAAATCATAAATTTGTGTCACTTTCTCTTCGCTGATAAGATATACAGCCAGGTACACAACATTCCTGTGTGACTCAGTCTATACTTCCGGGTTTCTTCCCACCGCAGCCTCGATTTCGCTGTTAATAATGGCGGCCGCGTGAAATCAGTCTATGGTTACAGGTTTTCAGCTTTCTTTAAAATGTAATCTTTAGTGTTTAGCAGAAGAAAGAAACTAAAAGTTTTGAAACCACTTGAGGTTGAGTAAATGGTCAGTAAATTTTCTCTTTCAGGTAAACTGTTTCTTGTTTTTAACATGCTTAAAGACAAACTACCTGCAGATTTATCAGTCAGTGCTATTACTGAGCAGAAAATGTATTAACAATTTTTTTTGTTACTTGTTCAAACTACTGTCTTTCGGATGAGACTTTAAACCGAGGTCCCGACTTTCTGTGGTCATTAAAAATCCCAAGATGTTTTTCGAAAAAGAGGGGTTTAACCCCGGCATCCTGGCCAAATTTGCCCACTGGCCTCTGTCCATCATGGCCTCCTAACCATTCCCATTTGATAATTGGCTTCATCACTCTGTCTCGTAAGTATTTTACGTTTTGTCAGTTTAGAGTTCAGTCGTACGAAAATGTAAGATTTTAAAAAGGAGGCGTGGCACCTAACCCCACCCCTAACCGTCATTGGGTGATGAGAAAATCGTACTAATTTGTATGAATTAGATCATACGAATTCATACGAATTAGCCACTAAATCAAAAAGTTACGAATTGCCGTGAGATTGTGTTGGGTGTGCGGTCTGGCGCATGGTGGATGCTGCACACTGGTGGTGGATGAGGAGATCCCCCCCTCAAAAAATATGTAAAGCGCTTTGAGTGTCCAGAAAAGCGCTATATAAATGTAAGGAATTATTATTATTATTACTTATTTAAAATGAGCTGAAACAACACAATTATTGAGATTTCGCTGGGAAAACTTAATTATTTTATGTTCAATACACTTAAATTTGTTAAATCTGTAAAGTTAACTTAATCGATTTGTGTTAGAACAATATGAATTAATAGTTTGGAATCCTGCATTTTTACAGTGTATAAATCAGGGGTGTTGCTAGATATAAAGCTCTACTGGGGCACGGGTCCCCTCAACTGCAACCCCGTGTGTGGGTATGTTTTCTGCGTAAATGCGTCAGTTTGTTTTCAATTAAACTACATTGCTTTTGCAAGTGTTGATTAGGTTGTGAATAACGTCTTTATTCTGGGATTACCACTTTTAATTAATACACTTACATATAAAGTAAACTGTAACTCAAAGCATTAACTGGGGCACTAGCAATTTTTAGGGTCTAGCAACACCCCTGTTATCAGAAACACACAGTATATGCACAGTATAATAATTAATCAGAGGGTCAAAGTAATCAAACACTGATAAATACTTCTATATACTTTCTTATGGATTTACGATCAATATTTTTAAGTGTGGCGACATGGTGGCACAGTGGTTAGCACTGTCGCCTCACAGCAAGTAGGTCGCTGGTTCGAGTCACGGCTGGGCCAGTTGGCATTTCTGTGTGGAGTGCATGTTCCCCCCCATGTTGGCGTGGGTTTCCCCACAGCTCAAAGACGTGGTATAGGTGAATTGAATAAAGCAGTGTTTCTCAACCACGTTCCTGGAGGACCACCAACACAGCATGTTTTGGATGTGTCCTTTGTCTGTCACACCCATTACAATTCTTTCAGTCTCTGCTAGTGAGCTGATGATCTGAATCAGGTGTGTTTGGTTAAGGAGACCTGAGAAATGTGCAAAGCTGGTGCTCCTCCAGGTACGTGGTTGAGAAACACTGGAATAAACTAAATTGAGTGTGTATGGATGTTTCCTAGTATTGGGTTGCAGCTGAAAAGGCATTCCTCTGTGGAGACCCCTGATGAATAAAGGGACTAAGCCGAAGGAAAATGAATGAATGAATTTTTAAGTGTGGTTATTTTGCTTATTTCAAAACCACAGATGTTTTATTTGCATTTTTGCATCTTCGGACAGTACATACTCTCCAATAAATCATACATTTAGATAATACTTTAGACAATACTTGAATAGGTAATGCCTAAAGAAATGAATCTATCTAATCTCCCACTTTACCTGTGTCTCTTCTCACCTTCACATAAAAGAGTAAAGCATATTCACCCTGGGGACAAAGGGATGCACTTGCAACCAGCCAAAATGAAGAGCACACAGCAATAATCATTTGCATTTCCAACATCTGCTTTCTTGACGGAGACCAATAATTTGTTATTTTGCTGCCTGGAGGCCCGTCTTCATATGCAGGTCCCCTATTGAGGTGTTTTGTCACAAGAGTGCATTTTTATGACACCGGAAAAACTCCTGTTGGGTGAATTATTTAATCTCCTTTCGCTATTTATGCGTTTATATATTTCATTATTTATTTTATTAGGTGTTAGGGGCTGGGTGGGTAAATTGCCCTACACGTTGCAGATTTTATTAGACACTGCTCTGGCTGGCCGGTCAAACTGAAAGCCATGTAAAATTCAATGCGCGTGATGCATGGGCCGATTTTCTAGCCTCAGGATTTGTAAGGTACAAAAAAGGCTCTGGCTGCAGCAACAATAACAACAGATCCTTGCTAGTTGTAAAGAGCCATCAGGACTAAGTCCCTGGGGCAGATTTGTGACAGGGTTTTTTTCCGGGAAGGTCAAATGCCCCGAGAGCTCTAATAGTAATGCCACTTTGAGCGGGGTCGCCGGGGCAGAAGTCTACTGAAGACTGGTGGATGGAAGAGTGAGCAAGTTTTCACTTTCATGCTCCTTCGCTTCATTTTCCATTTTGCTAATGCTGCCATATATCTCCCCGTAGGGAGGGAGGTGGTTTAAACCCCTGGGAAGAATGCAACGATCTAATATACTGTGCCTTTTTTAGGGAAAAGAGATGTTAGTTTAGAGAACTGGTTCAAACCTGTTGGGTTGTGGCCCAGAAATGGATTTTAGCTCTTTTCTGATCATAGCAGTGAAAATGTATTCTAATTATGAATAAAATAATCAATATTATACATAGAATGAGTAAAAATTTTATTTTCATACATTTTTTACCTTCAATCTTCACGTCAATGGCTAAATTTATTATATAGTTTATATTGCTGAATTTTTTTCTTCATCTATGGCAGAGATGCCCAAACTAGGGCCCGTGAATGATGAAGATGGTTTAGATATAGTCATTTGTAATCTAATGTAACCTTTTGTTTGTTTGTTTGATTGTTAAATCTAACTAAAATTAAATGCTTCAATGAAACGGTGTAAATAAATCAGATTTAGTTTAAATGCACATACTGTCACCTGACGGATAGAGGACAAATCAAGGCAAAGGCAGATTCGGCTTGACTAGTGTATTCAGCATTGAATTCCACTGTGTTATAAGTGGAGTTTATTTCTAAACTAATTTCGAGAGGATCACATGCTTATGATTGCTAGCGGCTGGACCCGCATTATCCAATTCACAATGCACCAATCAGACAATTCCTAAGCTACTACAAATACCCTGGGTTACGTATCACCGCTATCTTTGCTTTGAAGAATTCCCCCTTTCACCCCTACTCCTCCTCCTTCCTAGATGGGTGACATGGTGGCCCAGTGCTTAGCACTGTTGCCTCACAGCAAGAACGTCTCTGGTTCCAGGCTTTACCAAACCAGCAGACGTTTCTGTGTGGAGATTGCACATTCTCCCCGTGCTCACGTGGGTTTCCCCCGGGTTCCCGGGTTTCCTTCCACCGATCACAAACATGCAACCTAAGTTTGACTAATCCAAATCAACACCATAGACTTGCTCCTACCTAGTAATCATCTCTTTAAAGAGACACTACTATCTGCTCTTCAGCCACTATGACAGGGGAGTTCTCGAGATCTACCTGAGCTCAAACTCCCCTCTCGCATTGCAAAGGGAGGGAGCCCCGGGCTCGAGGATCTTATAAGCTCAGGGCTCTCTCCCGGGACAGCATGCCAAACAAGCTTTATAATCAATCATCAGCTAAGTGTGAACTCTTGAAACAGGGCTTGACATTAACTTTTTCAATCACCACCCACTGCGTGGCTAGATTTCAAACATTACTAGCCATTCGCCATTTTCACTAGCCACACTTTTGTTGTTGGGAAAATATATTTTATATGCATAAATTTGACATGCTAAAATTACTTGATTTAGATTTGGTGTTATGTCCACATGCCTCCTCATTTATTTCACTTGTTCTGTGTGTTGTGTATGAGCTTGCTCAGTGTGCATGAGCAAATGGGTTGTGTCGCATTGCAATTAGTTTTTATTTCACATGATGACTTTTCAGGGCTCAAAATGAAGGATTTACCAAATTTATATCTGACCACACCAAACATAAATAAATGTTATTTCTTAGCCACAAAATGTAAATGTGTCAAAACAGGCAAATATATATCTGTGTACATGCGCTTTTTAATTCAACAAAACTTTTCTTTAAAAAAAAAAAAAAGACATTTAAAAAAGAACTATTGTCATGTATCTAAAATATGCACAGTAATCTGTCCTGGCTAAAGGTCCCAGATCACCAGTTAACTATACATAAACGGGGAGTTAATCTCCTATTAAAGAAATGTTATTGTGAAAAAATGATAATTAACCATATTAACAAAAATAACTGTAAGCAAACGAAAGCAGGTAAAAAAAAATACTGTGTTTGATAATAAAAGGATGATCATGCGCACACGGTTTATGTTAGGCCTGTTAATAATCTGTTCAAAGAATAATTCAAATGAAAGCAGTGACCGCTGCAGCTTACAAAAGGATTTTTTTTATTTTTTATCTTGAGCTCTTGAAAGCAGCAAGACTGTGGGTGCACGAGGATCTCTTTTTGTCCAGTCTATTTTAAAGAGAACCGATCAAGCTTTTTAACAGTCATTCGCATCACATCACCTGTGCGTGCGAGTGATGATCCTCTCATTCAGCATTTGGTGTGAACCAGTGGTGTAGTCGGGGCTATACGCAAGTATACTCAGTATGCCTACTTTTTCCATGAGCTGTTTGGGTATTACGACTTCTGAGGATTAATAATTGCGTATACCCTCAGTATACTCACTTATTTTTCTGATTAGACTTCCCTAATTTACATGTATTCGTGTCCCCTTTAACTGTATACCAAATGTTTTTTTTTACTTGCATCTTATTTGTTGCAATCAGTGGATTTTTGTTTAATTTGCGGCATTCCCCGCCCCCTGACGAACGCAGCAGCTGTGAGAAAATTTCGGGAGTTTTTCGATAACGACGACAAGTCAACTAAATAATGTCTCACTGAAACACTGAGGTAAAATTATTTTTAAAAAGCATGGGCATCGCTTTAGCCCCCTATATTTCTATTCAGTCCCTCGAAATGTTTAGCGATTTCCTCATGAACTGTACACTACTAAATGATCACCTTAGTCCCCTTTAAATTTGATATGAAAATGGCGGCAGACTTCCGCTCCTCCGTTTTCAACTCGTTTTTCGTTTAATAAGCAAACCACAGCTTTGCAGAGTGAGAGCAGAAGGTGTGTTTATCTATAGATATCTGCATATTCGCAGTTCTTTGCTATAGAAACACTTGTATCACATGTACCAATCGGGTTTCCCCATCTACTGCTTCCTTGACGCTTCCCTCATCATCACAGCTGTTTCCTCCAGCGAAAATAAAACTCTTAACGAACATTTATCAATTAACTATGATTATAAAACACATTACGGTGCATGTGGCATTATATATATCATACATTCATGCACAGAATTAAACACAGTGACAGAACCACTCAGTGAATGTACTCATTTTAACTGCAGATCAGAGTGAAACATTATGTGTTGTATCTTGTTAAAAAATTATTTCCTATTATGACTTATATTATGATAGTGAAATATGTAAATTAGCCTGTACATTTTTAATACGTTTATATTTATGCCATTTTAAATTATAAAAGTGGCAGTTCTATTTAAAACATGGAAAAATACTTGAGTATAGGCTAGTATTTGAGTTTTTGAAGAAAAAAACTTTTTATTTTCCTGATAAAAAAAAAATATATATATATATTGTTATATTAATTATAGGCTCATTTTACAAGTCCCTTTAGAGTTAAACAGTTGGCTTTTACCCAGGTTTTACCACAGCTTAATATACTCAGCCAATCTCCAGGTCTGCTGGGGGCACTATTAGCTAAGCATATATCATTGAATAGGATTAGGCTATTAGCATCTCGCTTTAAAATGAACAAATTTGTTTAAATATTTTTCTTTTTTTAATGGATAGTTCATTCAAAACAAGTAAAATTGTCATCCTTTACTCAACCTTTACTTTTTCTGAACTGGTTTGTCTTTTTTTTTATTTTAACACAAAAGAAGATATTTTGAAGAAAGCTGGAAACCTGTAATCATTAACTGCGATAGTATTTGTTTTTTCTTTCAATAGTTACAGGTAACTTATGTTAAAAAAAAAAAAAAATAAATAAAAAAAAAAAAAAAAAAAAAAAAAAAATTATATATATATATATATATATATATATATATATATATATATATATATATATATATATATATATATATATATATATATATATATTGGTGTTGGTGTTTCTGTGTGGAGTTTGCATGTTCTCCCTGTGTTTGCGTGGGTTTCCTCTGGGACATGCCGTACAGGTGAATTGGGTAGGCTAAATTGTCCGTAGTGTATGAGTGTGAATGAGTGTGTATGGGTGTTTCCCAGAAATGGGTTGCAGCGGGAAGGGCATCCGCTGGATGAAACATGTGCTAGATAAGTTGGCGGTTCATTCTGCTATGGCGACCCCGGATTAATAAAAATTATTAAAAGAAAATGAATGTATGAATGAATGTTGACGGACATCCAACAGAAACAGAATATTAAGTAGGGGGCAGGCTTTCTTTTGTGCATCAGTGAGTACGTTTACATGGACACCAATAATCTGATTTTAATACGATTAAGACAATACTCTGATTAAGAGTTTACCATGTAAACAGCGATTTTTTTATTCATTTAATCAGATTACGATCAAAATCAAACTAAACAGAAATTGGATTAAGACATGTGGAGTATGCCAATTTTAGTCGCATTATTGAAGTGCAGTACAGACATGTAAACACCGCAATCAAACTATTACAGTCGCGTAGGATTTTCACAGCATTTTGTGACAGGATAGTTTAAACACACACGGCTGTTTGACACTACAGGGAGTGCAGAATTATTAGGCAAATGAGTATTTTGACCACATCATCCTCTTTATGCATGTTGTCTTACTCCAAGCTGTATAGGCTCGAAAGCCTACTACCACAATTAAGCATATTAGGTGATGTGCATCTCTGTAATGAGAAGGGGTGTGGTCTAATGACATCAACACCCTATATCAGGTGTGCAAAATTATTAGGCAACTTTCTTTGCTTTGGCAAAATGGGTCAAAAGAAGGACTTGACAGGCTCCAAAAGTCAAAAATAGTGAGATATCTTGCAGAGGGATGCAGCACTCTTAAAATTGCAAAGCTTCTGAAGAGTGATCATCGAACAATCAAGCGTTTCATTCAAAATAGTCAACAGGGTCGCAATTGTGTGGAAAAACCAAGGCGAAAAAAAAACTGACCATGAACTGAGAAAAGTCAAGCGTGCAGCTGCCAAGATGCCACTTGCCACCAGTTTTGCCATATATCAGAGCTGCAACATCACTGGAGTGCCCAAAAGCACAAGGTGTGCAATACTCAGAGACAAGGCCAAGGTAAGAAAGGCTGAAAAACGACCACCACTGAACAAGACACACAAGCTGAAACGTCAAGACTGGGCCAAGAAATATCTCAAGACTTGATGGGCCCGTGGCTGGATCGGTAAAGGGCAGAGAGCTCCAGTCCGACTCAGACGCCAGCAAGGTGGAGGTGGAGTACTGGTTTGGGTTGGTATCATCAAAGATGAGCTTGTGGGGCCTTTTTGGGTTGAGGATAGAGTCAAGCTCAACTCCCAGTTCTACTGCCAGTTTCTGGAAGACACCTTCTTCAAGCAGTGGTACAGGAAGAAGTCTGCATCCTTCAAGAAAACATGATTTTCATGCAGGACAATGCTCAATCACACGCGTCCAAGTACTCCACAGCGTGGCTGGCAAGAATGGGTCTAAAAGAAGAAAAACAATTGACATGGCCTCCTTGTTCACCTGACTGAACCCCATAGAGAACCTGTGGTCCATCATCAAATGTGAGATTTACAAGGAGGGAAAACAGTACACCTCTCTGAACAGTGTCTGGGAGGCTGTGGTTGCTGCTGCACACAATGTTGATGGATTCTGTCAGTGTTTTGATCCGTTCACCATGGATGGCAGGCTTTTGAGTGTCCTTGCAAAGAAAGGTGGCTATATTGGTCACTGATTTGTTTTTGTTTTGTTTTTGAATGTCAGAAATGTATATTTGTGAATGTTGAGATGTTATATTGGTTTCACTGGTGAAAATAAATAATTGAAATGGGTATATATTTGTTTTTTGTTAAGTTGCCTAATAATTATGCACAGTAATAGTCACCTGCACACACAGACATCCTCCTAAAATAGCTAAAACTAAAAACAAACTAAAAACTACTTCCAAAAATATTCAGCTTTGATATTAATGAGTTTTTTGGGTTCATTGAGAACATGGTTGTTGTTCAATAATAAAATTAATCCTCATAAATGAAACTTGCCTAATAATTCTGCACTCCCTGTATTCTCTGCACCTACCGAGTCAGTGAAGGACCACAGACACCTGCATCGTGAAATGCGAAGGTTTTTTCCCATAAGACGTGCGGTATCAAATTCCATTAAAACAACACTCTTCCAGCAATTCATACTAGCATCCAATATCTCGTTTGTCAAGGGGGGTAATGTTTCTGAATTAAAGTGAAAGTGCCAAACTGCAGTTAAAGTTGACAAATTAAAAATGAAACGCCTGAAATTACATGAAACTTCGGAAGAAAGGTGGATATAGTGGTGACGCAGTGATGTTAATCTAATTATGTGCTATAACATGTAAAACTGGATCATAAAAAAAACATTCAAAAAGCAACTCATATAAACACCTTAATCATAGTATTGTCTTATTCAGATTAAGGCAAATAATTCCATTACTAATGTCCATGTAAATGTAGTCAATCTCACAAAGCAAACTAATTTCAAGAGTGACGTAGTTAAGGTGATTGATATACAGTTGCTATGGAAGCCCTTAGGTTGACATCAACAAAAGTACTGCCACTCCAAACATAGAAGCAAATGGTCAGACTCTGATTGAAGATTACCAAAACCAACATTTTTTCCCCAGTGGATTAACTTGCGCAGATTAATTATTCACTTTAAGAATAGCAATGTGAGCTAGCAAAATAAACATTGCAAATTTTGATTTCATGCACACTTTACATGTAAATGAGCTGCTGCTGTCACCTTTGCCCTGTCACCTTTTAAATACACACAACATATGAATGCATTTTTAAAGCCTTGCCAGTTTAAACATCTGATCTAAAGTCTTCTATATTCTAAATTCTGAAGCAAAATCAGCTTAGAGCAATTAATTGTTAATGTACAAATATCATTGATGCACAAAACAACAACACTGCTCAAATATCAAAACACATTTTTGCTGAATTGTTTCATATTTTTGATTAGACTGTATGTCCACTGGCCAGTCATTACATTATGCAATATAGTACATATTACACACTCCATCACCTTTATTGAATATATAGGTTGGAAGCAATAAAATAAAGGAAGTTGGCACTATTCATTCAAGGAATTTTTCTTTTTCCTAGTCACTATTATTTGATGATCTGCATTAAGTATATAGAGATACATGTCAGAATGTATAGCAGAGGCTTTACACTTACAGTACACTATGATCATACAGCTCTGGGGTAGAACAGAAGATCCGTGACCAAGATTTTGTTGAATCAACAGCAGATCAGTCATATGCACTGCAAACAAATCATATTCTTAATAAATAGCTTGTCCTGTTGAGAAAAAAATAACATAATTTACTGTAATCATACTGTCTGACTTTCTTCTGTAGGTCTCAAAAACAGGCAAACTGTTGACAGTATCAAGCTATACATATGATAAAAATAAAATGGAATAAACATCAAATGGCACTAATACTGGTGCATATTAATATTTGGAGTTTAACAATCAATTATGAGGCACCAAAAAAAAAAGAAGACATTTTGGCTTTATATACAGTTGAAGTCAGAATTATTAGCCCCCCTGAATTATTAGCCCCCCTGTTTATTTTGTTTCCCAATTTCTGTTTAACGGAGAGAAGATTTTTTCAAATAGTTTTAGTAACTTATCTCTAATAACTGATTTATTTTATCTTTGCCATGATGACAGTAAATAATATTTGACTAGATATTTTTCAAGACACTTCTTCTATTCAGCTTAAAGGGACATTTAAAGGCTTAACTAGGTTGATTAGGTTAACTAGGCAGTTTAGGGTAATTAGGCAAGTTATTTGCTCTATGGTTTGCTCTGTAGACTATCGAAAAAATATATAGCTTAAAGGGGCTAATAATTTTGACCTTAAAATAGTTTAAGTATTAAGTTTAAGTATTAAACACTGCTTTTATTCTAGCCGAAATAAAACAAACAAGACTTTCTCCAGAAGAAAAAATATTATCAGACATACTGTGAAAATTTCCTTGCTCTGTTAAACATCATTTGGGAAATATTTAAAAAAGAAAAATAAATTCAAAGGGGGGCTAATAATTTTGACATCAACTGTATGTCAGACTTGACATAGCACTGTTGATGAGCTATACTGTACCTGGATTAAAATGTATCCATAAATATATATATATTTTAATAATTATAATATATTATTTAATTACAATAATGTATGGCCTCAGAGGAGCTGAATTATAACACACAATAACTCAAAATAGCTGTCACACACACAAAAAACAACAACATAGAAGTTATTCAATGTACCTTTTAGCTTTCGTTTTTTACCTGTTTTGTACCACTGGCAAATGATTTCTTTTGTTGTGAGCTTAATCACCATTAAATATCCTCATTAAGCTTCTAACAGAGCAGGGCTGATGTGGCAAAAGTTCCCTCTTTGAGGGAGATTTAAAAATTTATACAGGATGTGGCAAACTGATACTTACTATCTGTACTGGCTCTGATGCAGGCTTTTGTTTGTTGGATTGGGTATCATTCAGATACAGTATGACTGTTTGAAATCAATTACTGTGTGTGCAGTACTACTCTGTCTTAATGTGAAGCCGCAGAAATGGCATAAACATGATCAAACTCCATAGAGTTTTCATGCACTATAATCCCAGTCTTCCCGGGTGAGAAACAGATAAATATACACGTTTTTTTAAATTAAAGGTAGCAAATAAATATTTTTTAAATTTTTCAAAGAAAGGGCGTCACGGTGGCGCAGTGGGTAACACCATCGCCTTACAGCAAGAGGGTCGCTGATCCAAGCCCCAGCTGGGTCAGTTGGCATTTCTGTGTGGAGTTTGCATGTTCTCCCCGTGTTTGTGTGTGGGTTTTCTCCGGGTGCTCTAGTTTTCCCCACAAGTCCTAAGACATGTGGTATAGGTAAATTGAGTAAGCTAAATTGGCCGTAGTGTATGTGTGTGAATGCAAGAGTGTATGGGTGTTTCCCAATGATGGGTTGTGGCTGGAAGGACATTCGTTGCAGAAAACATATGCTGGATAAGTTGGCGGATTAATAAAGGGACTAAGCCGAAAAGAAAATGAATGAATGAATCTCTACCCTTCATGGTTGGAACTTTAAAAGATTCATAGTTCTGTCAATATGTCAAACAGTATCTAATGTTAAAAAATACAAATAGTAACATACACATTTATTTTGTATTTGGTATATTAAAACGGTACAGTATGTAGCCAAATTTTATTTTCTACACAGCAAAATCCTAGTAAAATTTCCTCAGTTCAGAGAGTATTTGGTCCATCTTTAAATAAGGGCAAGCAAGTTGGTAAAAAGTAAAACTGCTGTTTGTGGAGTTGCTTAACAATCCTCTGCTGAGATTTTGAGAGATAAGTCAGTTGTAGTTTTGTGTTTCTCTTCGGTGCTTCTGCTTATCATCATCAGTGCTCAATCATTACCCAATTAATCCTTTCATGAGCCCCTTTCACACATACAGACCTTTCCGGAAAATTACCAACAATTTTCCAGAAAGGTCTGTATGTGTGAACAGACCAATTTTGAAAATACCATTAAATTTGTTCCGGCAATTTTCTGGAAAAAGAAGTTGTAACATTACCGGTAATTTTCCGGAATGCTGCTCTGTGTGAACGCAGAAGAAAAATTGCCGGAAAGAGCATGTTTACGCTTAGAACGCACTGATGTGAGATGTCTACTCTAGCCAATCAGAACATTCATAGGCATTCACATCCATGCTGATTATGAAAACAAAACCCTTTGAATATTTTTCCAGACACATTTTGCTGCTAGATGTTAGTCAGATGATGTTTATAAGTTCCTTCTTAATGCCAACTGTGTAAAAAATTATCAATTTTTTGACGCTGGTGAAAGCAATTACATTGTGTAACCAAAAGATGGCGACAAACAACCATCAAAATTATGTCACTGAATAGGTTTTCAAAAATGATCCACCTATAATAAAACATGAAGTTTTATTTGTGAATTGTTGAATCATTAATTGAAGATAAATATGATATGTTGTACAAGATGTGAGATTCCTATATTTATCATTATCAGCAACAGTAGCAAAGATCATATTTTGTATTGAATACTTTTCTTTTTTTCAGCTGGTTCTTTTTTTGGTTTTTATTTTTATTAAAATTACAGGTTCTAAGTTCTGTTTGTTAAAAGCAATGTTTTTGCAGTAATATTTTTGTATAAATGAAAAACAAATGACATTTGTCTCCTCCCTTTTTTGCTGATCCGAAAAATGGTCCGATCCGTGACTTAAAAAACCGTAGTGTGATCCGAACTGCAAATTTGTGATCCGTTACACCACTAGCCGACATCTTCTATGTTTACAAACACAAGCGCAGCCATTTATAGGTCAATTCTGTTTAATGATGTCAGAATTTACAGGTATTTTGAAATGGATGTGTGAATGGTCATTTCCAGAAAATTTTCGGAAAGCCTTGCCTGTGTGAACACCTTTTTAATGAATTTACCAGTAAAGGCATTCCGGAAATCTTCCGGATATTTACTGGTATCACTGTGCGAAAGGGGCTATTTTTTCATTAACTTGAGTAACTTTAACTCAATTTAGAGAGAGACCAAATTCTATCTAAACTGAGTAAATGTTACTATTTTGCTGTGTAGGGAAGGATTCCTCACGTTCATTCATTTTCCTTTGGCTTATTCCCTTATTTACAAGGGGTCACCACAGCGGAATTAACCACCAAATATACCAGCATATCTTTTACCCTTCCAGCTGCAACCCATTACTGGAAAACACCCATACACTCAAATTCACACACACACACTCACGCCCAATTTAGTTAATCCAATTCAGCTATAGCCCATGTCTTCGGACTGTGGGGGAAACCGGAGCACCCACATTAATAGGAAAAATGTTTTGCCAACCTTCAGATCACATATACCTTAATGGCAAAAGTAGCACAATTGAAACATATTCCAGTAGCTCATCTTAACTCAACAACAAATCTCTTTAGAAGATCAAAATCTGTATGCAGTCAGAATAATGCTGAAATTGGGCAAAGAAGCGAGAGGAATGAAATATTCATAAAATACTACATGTTAACAATCAGCCGACAAGACAATGGTCTCTATTTAAAACTGGTTAAGGTGACCCAATAGAGAGATTAATTTAACAAACTTTGCTTGTTCTGTTCAACACATCTATGCCACGGCAACATAATCTTTCATTTCACAATTAAAAGCAGAACCCGCACTTATAGGCCTGCATACTGCGAACAAATGCATTCAGAAACTGGGGAAGAAAGCATACCTGGTAAACAAAATGCAAATCGCAAAGCACGGCAACGCATCCATCTTTGATTAGAGCAGAGCCTGCTTGCAGCCTGAAACAGAAAGAGAGAGGTTAGTCTTTAAGTGGATCCACCTTTCCTCATTCTGCTTTAAAAGCTATTCCATGTTATCAGATTTTGGCCACCCGTGTAAGGCACGACATTTCTCCCAGATTACAGCATCTTTTATTTAAATGTCAGGGTCCTCCGAGGCTCTCCGGCGGAGTACGGTCGACCACAGATGTTCAAAGCTGTTCTGAGGTCAGTACTTTATGTGCGGGGGATACAAGAGGCTGAGACTCAATCTCTACCTGCAGCTAGAAAGGTCACAGGAGGAAACTCATTGGAAAACTAGTCTTTAATACAACCACACATGTAAGCCTGATGTGACGCGTCCTGTGCGGAAAGCGTAGACAGATTGCTGAATGTTTTATAGGAACCGGAGTTATCAGAAGAAACAAAAATGGCAAGCAATTTTAGTGGTTTTCCTCAGTCGCAGCTGATTGGTGTTTATATTTTAGCAGTATAACGTCAATTCACACGTCCTTCTCAGGTAGAACATTCAGTTATATTAAGTTCATTTAATAAAAAATCTGTAATAACAATAATTATATAATTTACAAAATTCTGTACTCTTTTGTATTGGTTACAGCAATAGGTTGTTTTCAATCTCGTGGTTTTGGTGACGTTCGAAATTCAGATTGAGGGCAGGAAGTACGAAACTGAATGGGAGACAGAGGAAAGTCCATATTTTTGCGATTTATACCATATTTCAAAGGAGAAAAAATAGAAAATAACCACATATGTTGGGCATGATCCTTACATAATGAAGAGTGCCGAGTTTCTACAGAACTAAAATATATTTGCCTGTCAGAGGTGGTGGATACTGTATAAGCTATTACGTTACATGAAAAGATACTATAGTAAATACTACAGTGTTTGGAAGCATACTATAGATAATTACTTTAATTAAACTGTCGTAGTAATTATACTGTTGCTTAGGTACGACACTACTGTAGTAATAAATATATTCAAAATGAATGAATGACTGAAGATGACATTTTGGCATGAAAGAAATTGCAATAATTTTGACCTGTACAATGTATTTTTGGCTATTGCTATTGGTTACCAGCAAAAATAAACCCATACAACATGTGAATGGTTGACTACACACACACACACAAAATGTGAGCATGTTTTGGCATGAATATTGAGATTTTCACTTATGTGGACACATACCTGAGTAATCAGAAGAAACAAAAAGGACAAGCAGTCTTAAGTGGATTTCCTCAGTGTCAAGGAGTAAACACAGTGTCACTATGGCAACTGTGAGCAGCCACTTCTATTGGCTGAATCTGCTTTGTTTCAAACAGCAGTTAACTGTAATCAAAGAGCATAGAATCACCAAGAGGCGACACTCTAGTGCGATTTGGCACTAGATGGCGCGGTGGCCATTTTGGAATGAAATTTCCAATATAACAACAGCATATTATAAGTCTGTAAAATAAACTACTAAAAGTGCTGATGATTGTGATAGTAATTGTTGTATTGTCGTCTTTCAGGATGTATCTCATAGAGGTGTGAACCTACACTGGTCTCACGGTTCGATTCGGTTACGATTATCATGCCATCGATTCGGTTCAATTCGATATCTCGGTGCATCACGGTGCATTGACGATGCTTTCCAAAACCCAATTTTATATTTTCTTCACAGCACAGCATTTCTTGTATTAAAATGTATGAATATATTTATATACTATTTGTAATACAATTTTGTCCTTTAATGCAAACAGTCAGATATATGAACTGTACCTTTAAAAACTCAAGTACATGCACAGAACAACCCGAGCATTTATAGCAAATAAACAAATATAAAAATGCTGCTCGCTTTCTGAGCCTTGTCTGGCGATTTCTTTCTTACACCCCTTTGATTGGTCACGCGCTCAACATAAAGATCTGCGATTGGCTTTTACGCGCTGTCGCTCTACACCGATGATAAACACAGATACACGACAGCGCAGCGGCGATCACAGCTGATCCATGGCTATGGATCCATGATAGACGCGGTGGGGGAAACTCTGCAGACACTCGCTCGAGTCTGTATCCAGAAGTAACATTGTAACAGCCGAGAGGAGATGAAAAGTCACGCCAGCAGGTCAAATGGGCCACAGTGAGAGAGAGAAAAGGAGTACTTTAATTTTCTCAATCGCAGTGAAATAGGGGCTTCTGCTGTAAGTGTCAGTGAAAGACTGTTCAGTAAACACACACGCAGTGAAATTGTGCACATTTTCTGATTTTTTTTAAGTAGTTGAAGTGTTTTAAATACTCGCGCTCGCCACACTCGCCATAGTAAGCTACGGAGACATAGCGCATATGAGATAAATGACGTCAGTACATAATAACCGGTTTTGATTATTACTGAACCGTTACCAAATTGTCCGCGTCTGCATCGCGGTGCACCGAAGAAACAATTAATTTTGACACCCCTAGTATCTCAGCTTTAATGCGCTTTTTAAATAAATAAATTAAAAACAAAGCAGCTGCTTGCCATCATGACAGCAATAAAATCCAATGAATGGCCGATCGTTTTCACTAAAAAATGGCGGAATCCGGGGCTGTTGCTGGGCGCTGCTGTTGCAATGGAACATTCTATTGAGTGTCGCCTCTTGGTGATTCTAAGCTCTTTGCTGTAATCTATTGTCCTTTCATTTCATTTTGAAACGCCTCTCAGGCAGTATGCTCGGGCATTCTGTTTGATTTGGGAAACAATAAATTCTCCAAAACTGCTTGCCAAGCCAACGATTGAATTTCATATTAGGAATCACCAATAAAATGAAACAACTGTGCCTTTAGATTCATTTCTAAACGTCCAAATCACACAAAATTTACAGAAACTCACGTCTGGTCCGAGCCCCTCCCCCGGAGTATCGTCAGTCTATAGTGATCGATTATTTGCTCCTGTACTAGAAGGCGGTGTTTCTTCGCCATATAGCGATCAATGATTGGCTCCTGTATTAGAAGGCGGTGTTTATTCACCATATAGTGATTGATGATTGGCTCCTAGAAGGCAGACTTTATTCGCCACATTGACGTTACACTTTTTCCCATTCAAATAGATACAAGAGATATGTCTTGTGTATTTTTATATGTATTTTATTTTATATTTCATTTTATATTATATTAATATTATTATATATTATATTAACATTTTATATTTTTATTTTATATTATATTATTTTATATTTTATATGTATTTTATTTTATATTTAATTTATATTATATTATTATATATTATATTATCATTTTATATTTTTATTTTATATTATATTATTTTATATTTCATTTTATATTTTTATTTTTTATGTATTTTATTTTATATGTATTTTATATGTGTTTTTATATTTTTTATATGTCTTTGCTGTAATAAATACACATTTTAAAACAGAATAAACAATTAATCACAATATATTGTAGATATCTCACTAACTGTGACAAAACATGGGTGTATTACACTGACAAAAAATGCAGTGCAACAATGATGTACTTTTAGTTTAACTGTGGTATTGAATTATTACCATGCTCATACCACTGTATTTGCACAGCTTAATATGTAGATACTTAAAAGTAGGTCTGTGCTGTCTTCCAAGTTTAAACAATATCAATATATTTTGTTATAAACAATATGGTATGAGGCAAAACCATCTATATCAATAAACTAGTCTGTTACTATAGTGCATTCAAAAAATAGCGGAGGAGTGAGGTGCTTCAGGGAAAGTGTAAAATCCAACTTGAACTCTTAAACATGAGTCATGCCTTATATTAAGGGCTTTAAAATAACTTGTAAGATTTAGTTAACACATATAGTTTGAAGCGGTTTGCCCTGCCAGATGCTCTGACTGACACATGTGCTGCTGACAGACAGGTTTCTTGCACTGTGCAGTGCGATTGAGATGTGCTGTTTTCCTGGGTGCATGACTTACATTTTATAGCTATACTCTCCATCTGTAAAAGTATAAATATTCCCAGGTGCACAAGCCTTCTGCATGCTTTTCTGATACACTTCTTTAAATGAGCACCGAACAGGCAATCATCCTGACTAAAACATTTTTTGTTAGACAATAAATGCACCGTACAGTATGTAGAAAGTTATCTACAAATAAGACAACTGTTATGATATTAGTGACTGTAAAATCACTATTGTAATGGGGTAAAGTGAACAAAATAATGCTTTATATCAGTGTTTCTCAACCACGTTGCTGGAGGACCACCAGCTCTGCACATTTTCCATGTCTCCTCAACCAAACACACCAGATTCAGAGCATCAGCTCATTAGCAGAGACTAAAAAACCTGTATTGGGTGTAACAGACAAAGGAGACATCCAAAACATGCAGTGTTGGTGGTCCTCCAGGAACGTGGTTGAGAAACACTGCTTTATATGACATAGTGCTTTAAATAACGCTTTAAAAATATGTTTTTGTTTTTAGATTTTAAAGTTAGTTTTAAACTGTCATGTGATTTTAACCCATTTCTATTTGTTTTATGTGTTTAATATCCTACCAAGCAATTTTGTGTTTAATAGACATCTAATAGACATCTAAACATAGATGCCTAAGAATAAGTTCTAGGAATAGTCTAAACCTAGACTAGTCATCAATTACACATTAAACAGACTTCACGTGTGTTATTATTCCTGTTGATTTGATGACCAGTCTTGGGCTATTTTAGACATTTATTCAATTTTGACTGACACCTCAAGCCTTGTTTTAACCAAGCTGTCAATGTTTAGACATCCATTAGACATCCATTAGGCTTCTTTTAAACACAAAAAGCGTTTGTTGGGTAGACATCTTGTAGATGTCTAAACATAGACTGGCTAAAACAAGCATACATTTGAGCTCTCAGTGAAAATCTGATTAAAAATCTAACTAAGAATAGCCCCAAAACTAGACTAGTCAACAAATACACCGGCATCAAAGAGCTTAGAAAGACCAAGAGACGACAATCTAGTACGATTTGGGAAACAGCCACTAGATGGTGCGGCGGCCATTTTGGAATAAAAACTCCAATAGAACAACAGCATATTATAAGTCTGTAAAATAAACTATTAAAAGTGCTGATGATTGTGATAGTAAGTGTTGTATTGTCATCTTTCAGGTTGTATCTCAGCTTTAATGCACTTTTAAAATAAATAAATAAAAAATAAAGCAGCTGCTTGCCATCGCGACAGCAATAAGATCCAATGGGCAGCCGATCGCTTTCACTCCAAAATGGCGGAATCCGGGGCTGTTGCTGGGCGCTGCTGTTGCAATGGAACATTCTATTGAGTGTCGTCTCTTGGTCATTCTAAGCTCTTTGCCGGCATATAGTAGCTCCTCCACCTTTTTAAAAAACAACCAATAGGATTTCAGTCTTAGCCAAAGTCCCTTTAAGGCAAGTAATTTCACTCAGTGGCCATCTTTGAAACCTTTGAATGAATGGAGAAATATAAAATTCTCCAAAACTACTTGCCAAGCTTACGATTTTATTTCATATTACAAATAACCAATAAAATTAAACAACTTCTGTCTATTTAGTTTAATTTTTAAATGTTCGTATCACACAAAATCTGCAGAAACGCATGACTGGTCCGAGCCCCTCCCCTGGATAATTGTCATTCTATAGCGATCGCTGATTGGCTCCTGTCCTAGAAGGCGGGCTTTATTCACCATATAGCGATCGCTGGTTGGCTCCTATACTAGAAGGTGGCGCGTATCTCGCCATATTGACAGTTACACTTTTCCCCAATTAAAAGTATACGAGTGACATGTCTTGTGTATTCTATAGTCTGTTTTAGCTCAACTCTGCCAGTGAGAGTAGTTAAGCTCAAGGACATAGCAATAGTGTCTTAAAGGAGGCGAGACACATCAGACACTACAGAGCATTTCCAAAGACTATAAAATACACAAGACATGTCACTGGTATAGTTTTGAATGGGGAAAAGTTAACGGTCGGCAGTCTAACGGTCAATATGGCAAATGAAGCCCCGCCTACTAGTATAGAAGCCAATCATAGATCGCTACAGACTGACGTTCCTCTGTTTGGTGGTCAACAAACTCTCAGTGAATACTTCTTCACAGACATAAGACATATATCCACATAAAGCTTGACATCTCTACTTTTAAATGAACCAACTATACTTGAAAACAAAAGATTTTTTGGATTTGTAATCTGTATGAAACAAACGTGAGGCATCGTCCGTCCTGTCAAACGCACATAACATAAGAGCAACTACTCAAACGCCCACAAACTAATAAACAAAGAGTCACTGTTATTTCTGGAGGAGATTCACCATCTAAACCAAGTTGTAAATTACTTCAGGAGAGCAGTGCGATCTGACGAAGCATTATCCAGAGGATGATAATGTGTAGAACAGACATAAATTAGGTTGGTGTTGTCTCGTTCCATTCGAGTGCACTTTAGCTTAAGCAACCTGAAAATATCAAGATCTAGTTTGATTCGAACGTTTAAAAATGAAACTTACGAGACGGTTGTTGTTTAATCGTACTGTATTGGTGATTCCAAATATATAATGTAATTGTCAGCTTGACTAACAGTTTTGGAGAATTTGTTTCCCCATTCAGACAGAATGACCGAGCATACTGCCCGAGAGACATTTCATAGATGGCCGCCGAGTGAAATGACTTGCCTTAAAGGGAATTTGGCATTTCATTGGTCAAAGATTTGAAGAGAGACTGACGTATAAGATGATGTTTAAAAACAAACAAATAAACAAGCACCACCACCACCACCAGCAACAACAACAAAAACATTTTAACATGGAAGTGACAAAATTATCGCTTTGGATCTTCTTAATGCAAATTTTTTGCACTGTTTTGGAGCACACTAGCTTATAGATATCCTTAAGACTAAAACCTAACATCTAAAAAACCTTGATTTCACAGGTACTTGAACAAAAGGCATGCTACAAATCATTCTTAAAGGTCCCATGAAATTAAAATAAAGTTTTTTAGATGTTAGTATCAGGATTGTTTGTTTTTTAGGAGATCTATGCTAGTTTTTTTTGTATTTTATGTGAAACTTTATTTTATGTGAAACTTTATGTACTGCCGGCCATCTTGACCAGGTCTCACTGGAGACAGTGCTGTCTCAATGTGATCTCCTGGCTAAATAAAGGAAATAAAATATAACTAGTGTTTTCCAAAACAGTGACAAAATTTGCGTTTAGAAGATATAAAACTGATATAAACATGTAAAGCTTGAAGTTTGTCAGTTCCACCTAAATGCACCAACAGTTTTATTCACATCACCCCAAACTTCAGTTTCTCATCAAATCATGACCAATCAAATGCTCGCTAGTATATGATAGAGCTGCACGATTCTGGCTAAAATGAGAATCGCGATTTTTTTTGCTTAAAATAAAGATCACGATTTTCTCACGATTCTGTAGATGTAAAATAAAGGTTAATATGAGTCTACTATATGAGAAAACTATATAATAATAGTACGTATTATTATTGTTATTTCAGAATACAACTATTCATGAACAACATCACCTCATCCACACTGATCCTCAACACTGGTGCTCCACAGGGCTGTGTTCTCAGCCCACTCCTGTACTCCCTTTACACACATGACTGTACATCCAAACACAGCTCCAATGTCATCGTTAAATTTGCTGATGACACAACGGTGGTGGGCCTAATCACCGATAATGATGAGACGACCTACAGAGAGGAGGTGCACGCTCTGACGCAGTGGTGTCAGGAAAACCACCTCTCACTCAACATCAGCAAAACCAAGGAGCTGGTGGTGGATTTCAGGAGAGAAAAGAAAGAACACACTCCCATCACCATCAACGGGACACCAGTGGAGAGAGTCAGCACTTTCAAGTTTCTTGGAGTACACATCGCTGAGGATCTGACATGGACTGCCCACACAGACGCAGTGCTGAGGAAGGCACAACAACGTCTCTTCTTCCTCAGGCGTCTCAGGAGGTTTGGAATGAGCCCCCACATCCTCCGCTCGTTCTACACCTGCACTGTGGAGAGCATCCTCACTGGCTGCATCACCACCTGGTACGGAAGCAGCACCAGCAGCAATCGCAAAGGTCTACATAGGTTCGTGCGTACTGCTGGACGCGTAGTAGGAGGTGAGCTTCCCTCCCTCCAGGACATCTATACCAGGAGGTGCATGAGGAAAGCCAAGAAAATCATCAGCAACTCCAGCCACCCAAGCCATAGACTTTTCTCTCTGCTACCCTCAGGCAGACGGTTCCGCAGCATCCGGTCACGCACCAGCCGACTGAAGGAAACTTTCTTCCCTCAGACTATCAGGCTGATGAACACTTAACACACCCCACACAAACTCTTCCATACCCCGCACTGCACACCATCAAGATGTAGCATGCACTGCACTTTAACAAACCCATACTTAAAACATAACTGCCTACGTATCGCTGTCAACATTGCCAATTTTACATTGTCTTGTTTTTTTGTGAGTATGTTGTTGTATATTGCACTGTCTGTATTTTGCACTGTCTGTATTTTGCACTGTCTGTATTTTGCACTGTCTGTATTTTTGCACTGTCTGTATTTTGCACTGTCTGTATTTACACTGTCTGTATTTTGCACTGTCGTTGTATTTACACTGTCTGTATTTTGCACTGTCTGTATTTTGCACTGTCTGTATTTTTGCACTGTCTGTATTTTGCACTGTCTGTATTTACACTGTCTGTATTTTGCACTGTCGTTGTATTTACACTGTCTGTATTTTGCACTGTCTGGAGCCAGCACCTAAGCTTTTCACTCATCATAGCACACGTGCTGCTGATGATGTGACAATAAAAGTGATTTGATTTGAATTTGAATTTCATAATTCTGATGTTGAATTATTATGTTTGAGACATATGCTTGCAATCTGTCATTGACAGCATTGTTAGACCGTTTTTTTCTACTGGTAAAATTAGACATTTGTCATTATCAGATTCCCTCTTGCATAATATTCAACATTATATAGGCTAGAGTAGTTATACTGACACAGTAAACATTTATTCTCATGCACAACACTTTGTGTTCGCTATGAAAGAAAAACATATTAAATGCCTGTCGTAATCATAACTCTAAAATGCGATATGATTATTTAAATTATGTGCGTCACGTGCTTTCGGTTTCATTTTCATTGCTAAGTGCGGTTCATACATCCCGCACGGCTCCCAAGCGATCACTCTGTGCCATAAACTGAATGTTATTTACAACTTTTTTAGCTGTTAATCACAGCCTATGCAGGTTCTGTTCACTAAAGTAGACTTCATTCACAGGCACGCAGCCGCCCTCTCTGTGTTCACAGCTCAGTCAGCTCACTTCATGTGTGTTTTTGCGGTCGTGAATACATCATTACATGAAAACAGAAATGACATTTTTGGGTGGATTATACCTTAAGAATACAGTATGTGACTCTTTCAACGCCATTTATAGGTGTCCACGTTGCTGAACATTGTATGTAAAACAACGTGAAGACTTGTGCGGCCACCTTTGCTTCTCTCCTGAACTTGAAAATATGATTGGCAGAATCGTATAAATGCTGGATTAAGATCGTCTAGGGGGTCGAATCGAGATCGCGATCTTTTTACGATTAATTGTGCAGCTCTAGTATATGACATGCCCCGCCCCCCTCAACCTGCTTCTCATTTAATGCAACTGAGCTCAACCACTCTAACTGGTGTGACCGGTCCTCGCTTCTGCATTGTGTTGTACTGTATTTAGGCGAAAGGAACCAGGCATAGCTATGAGAGTAAACCGCTTTTAATTTTGCATGAATAAAATAAACAAATCACATCAAGCGGAGTCTGTGGCCATCTTTAAGACTCTTCATCAACCTCTCCTCAATTGCGTTAGCCGCAAACTCACATAATCAAGTCAAACAGTGTTTAACATACACCAAAAAAAGAGAGAAACACTATACATACATTCTAAAACATATGAGAAGCATGAATAAGACCATATCTGCATGAATAAAATAAACAAATCACATCACGCCGAGTCTGTGGCCTTTTTTAAGACTCATCAACCTATCATTGAAAGGGATCATTTTCACAAAGCTTGCACACTAATGCTTATGAACTCCTTCGAAAATACATGCTTCATATCATTAACAAAACCTCTCATAGATGTTTAAATAACAGCATTTTAGAACGAAATTACATGTATTATTGTGATAAACAACATATGATACTTTTTAACCGGAGATTCAGTACAACTCACCTCTCCTCAGTCGCGTTTCCCGCGATATGAGCGAGAGCAGGTGGAACCGGAAAAGACACTTAAAGGGACCACGTACCATTTACCGCAATACACCAATACATTGAAAACTATAGATATATACAATAGAGATCACTTACGGATCCTGAGCATGCGTCAATAGCGCCGCCATATTTGTACAGTGCTCCCAGGACAAATGTTATTCAACCGCACTAGTCAAGACAGCCTGCCAATGTGAAGATGCTGGACTTTTGCGGTGAATGTAGTAACGAGCAAACAAAGAAAACAAAGCACTAAGGCATAACACCATACAGTAACGAGCAAACAAAGAAAAGCACTAAGCACTAAGGCATAACATTTCATAGGAAAGGTTTGTTTTTTTACGTTTTTTTATGTTATGAACTTTTGTGCTCAGCAAGTAGCGTTAATGATGATAATACAGTCACTTACTGCACTGACCATAAGGCAAAGTAGCACCAACTCACACTAAATTCTAGGCTTATGCTAGTTTTGTTGAATAAAATAAGCAAACAATGTAAATGAAATATGACAACAAGATGCTGTGCTGCCAGAAACTTGTATTATTGTCGGTTAAGTGAACGAGTCGTTCATAACGGAGATTCATTCACAAACTAATCACTCCCTCCATTAAAACTAAAAGTGAAAGCGGGAGAGGGGGTGTGTTTCAGGACACAGATTAGATTAAATTAAACAGGGAGGGAGGATAATACATCTCCATGCACACAAACACATGCTCTCTGTTGGCAATGTCCTTGTGGTCACTTATCCATTGATATAGAAAAACGATGTAAAATGATAATTTTCGTAATTTGAAAAATATATTTGCATACTGACCACTGGGAAAACTCCCGATCATAGATATATGTATATGTGTATATATCTCTGGCTCTGAATGGCCACAGTCCTCCACTGCACCTTGGACTTGCATTCATTTCAAAGGAGCACTACCCTGTACTAAAATGGCGGCTCTATTGAAGCATTCCTTCCAATAGACAACAACAGGGTAGGCGACATCTAATGTTAATATCTATGATTGAAAACAAACACTATGAAATCATTAACTCTGAAATATAAGATATTTAAAGAAAACAACTTTATAAAGTTATAAACTTTATAAAATTATTTGATGACTACAAGAAGAATAATTTTGAGTGAAATTAATATACACAATATAACACCTGTTACACTGGCAGAGTGGTGATAAAACAAATCTGTTTTTAAAAAGGGGGAGGAGCAACACTATGTTCCACCCTCTTTTCATGTTTTGGTTGAGATTATTCGCCAAACATCGAATAAAAATGCCTATTTCGAAGCATTTCACAGGACCTTTAATGTTCTACTGAAGAAAGAAACAGCCTGCAGGTAAGTAAATAAATAGCAAGTATTCATTTCTGGGTGAACAACCCCTTTAAAATCACTTAATTAAAAAAAACAAATGACACTACCGTGCTTACACTTGAAGAACTTTCTAAGCACCTATTAATAATAAACATACAGCATCTGATTGGTCCTCAGAGAGCACTGATTTACTCATTGGAGTCAGCAATAAGCCACTAGACACCTGAGTCGCTACGGTTATCACTGCTGTAATTCCTTCCTGTGATTTGGGCGTAACTCAAGCAAAGGTGGAATAAAGGCTTGCTCTTGCCTTTGGGTGAAGGGTGTCCAGAAACTTTGTCACATTAATTGATGGCTTCATTAGATCGCAATCAGAGCACTTCAGCTTGCCTCCAGGGCCCGGCTAACCCATTCCTATGCATTTGAGAATAAAGCTGGGAAAATAGGGTTTTACTGCAGTGGATATTGCGCCTGTCACACCGAGAGAACCAAGAGAAAGCCTCTGTCTGCTACCGGCATAATGTAGATAAAGTACAAGCAAGGTCAAGTTACATGGAGACTGATTGCGGGGTGATAGCGTGCGTTGCGGGCCAAAAAAATATTCAATGACAAAGAAGTTTAGTCAGATATGGACGTTTTAGACACGACAGGACAGTCTGTTCTCCTGTTAAATTGGGGTGATAGATAAATTATACGTTTTCCGATTCAAAGGCCAAATTGTTTTGTGAATATAAAGCCTGCATCATTATTTTCGGGCAGCTTCGGTCGGAATTATCAAAGGATTTGTTGAGGAAAAAAATCTGGTAAGGGATCATCTGTACAATTTTCCAGACAGCATGTTTTTGACTCAAGAATTACAGACAATAGCCGAGTTATTGTGTGTGTGAGCCACAAGAGATAACAGCCAAACTGCAGCAAAGTAAGAACAATAACTGCAGACCTATTACTGAATTACATCCACAGTGAGTGGTTTTGAAAGAGGACTATTTCATCTAATGTAAGAGCTGAAAGACCTTTTTTCGAAAACAATTGATCGCCTCAACTATACGCCATGCTACAATTATGTAATCTTTTCCAGTAATAGGGCGCAGTTAAAGTGAAGCATGGGTATCCATTTTGGTGGTGGTAAATGTGGTGGTGAAACTTCTGGTCAAAAGCACATGTCTAAGTCCTGATATGAGAAGATGTTGAGCTAAAAAAAACCTGGAAAAAAAAAAAAAAAACAGTTATTATGTTGTGTTGAATCTGTCTATGAATTGGATTGATATGAATGTTGTCTATAAAATGAGTTTTTAAAGGGATAGTTCACACAAAAATGAACAATTTTAATTAATTTAGGTGTAGACGACATTTTTCTTCAACAAAAAAGCTTTTCAGCTAAAACCGTTATGCTTGATCATTCATACAATTTAAAAAGTCAAGGGCTATTGACACTTTGGGCCCTATCATACACCCGGCACAATAAGGCGCAAGACGTGTTTTCACGACATGTTGCAGTTTTCAGACCAACACAACCCTAATTTTCCCGTTTTCCGCCACGTTGTTTAAATAGCAAATCCATTTGCACCCCTTTGTGGACTAATGAGTGTTTCAGTCTAGAATAAAAGGTGTGTTAAGGTGCATTGTTGGCACGTTGCTTTTTGAGGAACTAAAATAGACTGTTCAATAGAGCTGAAAGCAGGTCGAAAGTCCAATGCAGAGCACGTTAGTTGTGTGCCTCGCTTACACATTGCGTAAAACATGCAGGATGTAGAGCAAAACACAAATATCTTTACAAATGAAAAATAATTAAATGATTAAAATTTTAAAATAATATTATTTTCTACATAAATACAAAAACCACTGCCTTCATGCCTTCTTCATCTCAGAGGGCTTTTTTCAGTTTATTCATGACAATTTGTTTTGGTATAATGTTATTATTATTAGCAGTATTGTTTATTAAATGCATATTTATATTTGTTTTATTAAAAACAAGCTTAGATTTGCCCACCTGTCAGGTTTTGGACCATATGGGGCATAGCATGTGTATTTGGATATAACTCAGTTTGTTGACCACACTTCGTTGTTATTGTTCATTTATTCATTTGCTGGAAATTAAAACTGAATTTAGAAATAGTTTTGAAACAATTCTTTGCGCTTAACAAACAAAATTAATTATGTAGGCTAATCGATGTGTGAAAGAGAGAAAGTGAAAGTAAAAGCCGAGGAGGCTCATTCTCTCATTCTCGCGCGGCAGATGGTCTGTTTAACTGTTTTCTCGCTATTGAAGCGTTCAGTTTTTCCACTTACAAAGTCCGCTATGTAAATAGCAAATGCGCCATGGGGCGACGCAACTGACTCCTAAAGGGAATGGGAGATGAGACTCTGATTGCTTTATTCTCAAACACACACCCATAACTCATTAAGAGAATATGGTAAGCTCAATAACCTAAGCTGTTAGACCTTGCGCCGCGGCGCAGAGTGTATTTTTCCGTCCTTAAAATAGCAAAAGTGGATTCGGATATGCCCTTAATGCTTTTGCAATCTGCACTTCAGACTTTGCGCCTAGATCGTAAAAAAATAAAGCCCTTTGAGTTAAAAACAAACCAACAAACAAATAAGGCACTACATTCATTTGATAGCTGTTAAGTTTAGATTAACTGAAGAATATCATGTTTTCATTGCTCCTTAAAAACTAACTGTCACTGAGATGACTAGTAATACTAGTAGTTATGCAATGGGCTATATGCACAGCTAGTGTTTTTCAGCCAATGATGAACATCCGGTGAAAGATTTTCAATTTTATAATGTTCCTTTTACAGCATCGATGTTGTAAGTTAATTAAAATGTAATTAGTTAAATAGACTTAAGCATCCATTTGGTTGTTAAAGCGTAAAAAGAGACGAAAGATCGTTTAAACGCAGGCACCGTCATTAGCCGCAGGCTAGCGGAAAAATTCCATTGAAAATACTTAGGTAAAATTATTTTTCTATATTTTAAAGACATGGTGTGGAAAAATATAATTTAATGCAGTGCTTCTTGTTTGGTCTGATACCCACTTTAAATCGTATTTCAGCCAGGCAGTGAACAATGTTTTTTTTTTTTAAAGAAATCAGTTCTTAAACGCAGCGATTTTGTATGGGATGACAATTAACCGAAAGCCCTGAGGCTGGCTGACTGAAATTAAAAGTCTGTGTGCATATACCGATTCTCAAAGACTAAGAATTAGGCAACTGAAAATGAATGCATAGGCTTATAAGCCATATTAAATATGTTTGATATGAAAAACTGCTTAGCTGTTATTACATAAAGTGTTCTCATGAACGTGCGCCCTATACTGACACTGAGAAGAAGAAACTGTTGAATAATGTCATTATTTTGGTTTTATGTGTGCACAAAAGTATTCTTGTAGAAGTATAGATTGAAGGCATATGGTCTGTTTTGAGAATTTTTTTGGTATTTTTGTATTAGAACGACATTTGGATTAGAACAGCAAATGTTTGTTCATTGAAAATGATAGCCCAAAAATGCAAAGAGCCACCCCCAAAAAAGAAAGGTTGTGCTTTGTTTATAGCATGCTGGTTTCAGTCTCTCTACCGTATAGTCATTTTGCAGTTATTCCAACTTTCATGGCAGATGCGGAAATCAATATAATCCAAGTTATTGAGTTTAGTTTAAAAAGTCTTACAAAATTATATTATTATATAAATAATTATTACAAGACATTTTCCATTTCGACCCAGAATTTTCATTTCAGTACATCCCAAACTAACCCTTTTATCACTGATAAACTGACTCTCGGATAAACAGTCATCTACTGACAATATGCCTAACCATCAGAAAGAGTTCACAAATTTAAACCATTTTAGAGCACTGAGTACTTTCCTTTGTAAATGAAACAATATAATATAATATAATATAATATAATATAATATAATATAATATAATATAATATAATATAATATAATATAATATAATATAATATAATATAATATAATATAATATAGGACAGCACGGTAGCTCTGTGGTTAGCACTGTCGCCTCACTGGTTCAAGTCCCATCTGGTTCAGCTGGCATTTCTGTGTGAAGTTTGCATGTTCTCCCCATGATTGTGTGGGTTTCCTCCGAGGGCTCCGGTTTCCCTCACAGTCCAAAGACATGCACTATAGGTGAATTGGATGAACTATACTGGCTGTAGTGTTTGAGTGTGTATGAATGTGAGAGTGTATGGGTGTTTCCCAGTGCTGGCTTGGAGCTGGAAGGGCATCCGCTGAATAAAACATGCTGGAATAGTTGGCTGTTCATTCCTCTGTGGCAACCCCTGATAAATAAGGGACTAAGCTGAAGAAAAATGAATGAATAATAACATTTATAATATAATATAATATAATATAATATAATATAATATAATATAATATAATATAATATAATATAATATAATATAATATAATATAATATATACTTTCAGCAGTCAAATTAGCTCCCTTAATTTACATAGGTAGGAGAAAATAACTATGCACGTCTTATGACTCAAGAAAGAAAAGAAGTAGACCGTAATGGCAGTTTTAGCAAAAGTACGACTATGAAATACTATTTGACAGATATTGGAGTTGGAGTAGTCAGTAATTCTCTATCCAGTGTCTATAACACCCAAGAAAAAAATATATATAATAAATGCCGTGTGATCTTTGACAGAAACGGTCTCAGAAGGCATCTAAGAAGTGGAGGATTTGTAGGAGGCTTGATCCTTATCACTTAGATGTATGACAGGTCTTCGATCCTCAGCGCAAGAGGTCAGTGACACCTGCATGCGCTGCTATACTTTCTCTTTTCTCTTTTTTTTTTCTCGGTAATGACAGCTTTGCCTCTTTGCTTGGCGTCTGCACAGAGCTGTGGGTAAACATAGCATGCGGCTGATTGCTGAGTGTGTGGTTACTAATCTGCAGATGTGATGTGCTACGAGGGATAATTCGGGGTTGTTCCTTACTTTGTCGAGGCTTTAAAAAGAAAAGCAAGCTGAGATGATCGCATGGGGAGCCGGGGAGAGGACGACAACAGACGGATTATACCTTGTGATTGTTATAGAAGCAGCCTTGACTGTTTTTGGATATAAGATAGAAAGGTTGTTTTGTGGGAGGGAGAGTTTTATCATCTCTCTAAATCCGTTTTAAAAACTTCCAAGAATATTAACAGTCCTTTTCTCAAAGTTATTATTTGTGCTTTGGTTTAGTGATATACAAAAAAAGCTTTCAGAAGAAAAAAACAAACTGATAGATAGAAAGAAAGGCATGGAGGAGGAGGGGTTTAAGATTTCTGCAAGCGAAAGAGGGGATTAAGGCTGATTCCATGCCAAACAGTCTTGGCAGATGGGGCCTGGTGCTTTTAGGATGCCAAAAAGAGTCAATAAGTCATCAGTGCATTCAATCCTGGAGATAATACATTTAGGAGAGGGGATTAACGGACACAATAAAAAAACAGGCCTTTTCATCCTCTTTTGCGCGACGAGGACATATTCAAGGAGATATTTGCTCCCTGTCACTCTTGACGCGCTTCTCTACTGTCTTTCCAGCTCCGGTCGTTTTTACATTGAACAGCTTCCAGTGGCGCAGCGGGCCAAGGGCAAATGAGCAATGGACTGAGAAGCATTGCTGGAGACCAGAGGTGTGTGTAATGCTGAGAGGTGCACAGTCTCATTTAGAAAAGCCTCCATTCAAGGCTCTGACAGCGTATGGGAAAGCATCCCTTGAGTGTTTTAGTGGGTATGCAGTGCCTGCTTTTTATTCTTCACAATTGGACTTTACAGCTCTGCTTCAGTCGAATGCTGCATTGATATTTGTTAGTGTATCACTGTTATGCTGTGATTAAGTCTAGTTGATTAAGGCTGTATATAGTACAGAGGAGATCAATATTTGAGATAAAACTTCCTGAATTTAAAGGTTGCTGCTTAATTTAACTTAATGTTAACAGTATAATATACAGTAGTGAAAATATTTTCTCTGATCTGCATATACGTATTATTATCATTCAATATTGTTAACAATATAAAATAAATAAATAAATAGATAAATAAATAAAAATAAAAACAAACAAATAAATAAAATATATGTTTTTGAGGAAATATATTTTCTCTGATCTGCATGTAACGTATTATTAATACATTTTCGGCTTAGTCCCTTTATTAATCCGGGGTCGCCACAGCGGAATGAACCGCCAACTTATCTAGCATATGTTTTACGCAGCGGATGCCCTTCCAGCTGCAACCCATCTCTGGGAAACATCCATACACACTCATTCACACTCATACACTATGGACAATTTAGCTTACCCAATTCTACTGCACTGCATGTCTTTGGACTGTGGGGGAAACCGGAGCACCCGGAGGAAACCCACGCGAACGCAGGGAGAACATGCAAACTCCACACAGAAACGCCAACTGACCCAGCCGAGGCTCGAACCAGCGACCTTCTTGCTGTGAGGCGACAGCACTACCTACTGCACCGCTGCGTCGCCCTCGTATTATTAATATTAAATAATAATAATAATAAAAAAAATTACAAAATAATAATAATTATTTAATTAATAAAATATGTTTTTAGGCATATACATTTTCTTTAATCTGCATATAATGTATTATTATCATTAAATAATAATAGTATAAATAAATAAATGTTTTTAAGCATATATATTTCCTCTGATTTGCATATAATGTAGTATTATCATTGAATAATAATACTGTTAATATAAATAAATAAATGAACGAACAAATAAATAACATTTGTTTAAGCATATATACAGTTGAAGTCAGAATTATTAGCCCCCCTTTGAATTTTTTTATTCTTTTTTAAATATTTCCCAAATTATATTTAACAGAGCAAGAAAATTTTCACAGTATGTCTGATAATATTTTTTCTTCTGGAGAAAATCTTATTTGTTTTATTTCAGCTAGAATAAAAGCAGTTTTTAAATTTTTTAAAAAACCATTTTAAGGTATAATTATTAGCCCCTTTAAGCTATAATTCTTTTCCGATAGTCTACAGAACAAACCATCATTATACATTAACTTGCCTAATTACCCTAACCTGCCTAGTTAACCTAATTAATCTAGTTAAGCATTTAAATGTCACTTTAAGCTGTATAGAAGTGTCTTGAAAAATATCTAGTCAAATATTATTTACTGTAATCATGACAAAAAATTTAATAAATCAGGTATTAGAGATGAGTTATTAAAAATATTATGTGTAGAAATGTGTTGAGAAAATCTTCTCTCCATTAAACAGAAATTGGGGATAAAATAAACAGGGGGGCTAATAATTCAGGGGGGCTAATAATTCTGACTTCAACTGTATATTTTCTATGATCTCATGGAAAATCTCATATCATTATATGAGCATATAATGTAGTATTATCATTAAATAATAATAATATAAATGAATGAGTAAATGAATAAATAAATACATAAATAAATGTTTTTAAGTATATATATATATATATATATATATATATATATATATATATATATATATATATATATATATATATATATATATATATATATATATATATATATATATATATTCCCTGATCTGCATATAATGTATTATCATTAAATAATAATACTCTTAATATAAATAAATAAATAAATAAATAAATGAAAAAAAAAAAATAAATAAATGAATAAAATATGTTTTTTAAGCATATATATTTGCACTTTGATCTGCGTGTAATGTATTATTATACATACATTTTGCATATGTGCTGTAATGCAGTTTACTTGCTTCACTCAAAAAAATCTTTTTGCTGCTTGTTCCAGCTACTTATTTAATGAGCTGAATCATCACAATACTTAAAACTATAATGGTTTTATGTTCAGTCCACTTAAATTTGTAAAATTAATTCATTATTTAACTTAATCGGTTTATTCTGGAACAACATGAAGGAGTTGTGTGGAACACAAATTTTTTATGTTAATTATTAAGTTTTAATAATATTTTTTTTTCAATGCAGTAATGACAATCAGAAAAAAATATATAGGCAATGTTTCAATGAAGAGCAATGCCTGGTGTGTAATTAATAAAGGTAATTATCAAGATCCAAAAATGTATTTGTACTTTTACAAAAAATTAAATGAATATATTTCAAACTAAATTTGTATAAATATTTAGCATTAGGGTTGAGTTTGTCCATATTTGACCAAAATATGTTTGGGTGATTTTCTTTTATGTACACAGAAAAGTATCAATTAAGCTCTCTCTGTTTATATACATATTGCACTTATGAAACTGTATAACACTAATGAGAATATAATGAGCAAAGATAAAAATAAAAATCCCAAAAGTGGACGCATTGAATTAATGAGAATCAATTGGGCTAATTATTATTTTTTGTGTTTTGTTTTAAATGAACTATTATAACAATTATAAAGTAATATCTTAATGTTCCAAAAATAGGCTTATTTTTTACTTCAAGGCAGAATAATTAGGCCTTTTGTGATTTTTCTTTTTTTCTTTTTCAAATATTTCCCACATGATGTTTAACAGAGCAAGGCATTTTTCACTGTATTTCCTATAATATTTTTTCTTCTGGAGAAAGTTTTATTTTTTTTATTTTGGCTAGAATAAAACAGTTTTTAAACATTTTAAAGTCAATATTATTAGCCCCCCTAAGCAATATTTTTGCTTGATAGTCTACAGAACAAACCAAACCGTCATTATACAATTATTTGCCTAATTACTCTAACCTGCCTAGTTAATACTTTTAATTGCACTTTAATATACTAGTAAACAATACTATGTTGAAAAATATCTAGTTAAGTATTATGTACTGTCATCATGGCAGAAAATAAAAGAAATCAGCTATTTTAACAATAATGAGTTACTAAAACTATTATGTTTAGAAATGTATTGAAATTTTTTTTTATTTAAAAAAAATATACAGGGGGGCTAATAATTCTGACTTCAACTGTATATGTGGACATAAAATATAAGTCATAAGGGACATAAAATCTGGCCATGTTTTCTCCAGCAGGTGCTCTAAACATGAAGGATGAGTGTGTGTCAATGCTGCTCGCCTCACGCTCTCTCTCTCTCCCGTCATGCTCTAATCATAGCAGGTCTAAATGGCACATGAAATTGCCTCTACCTTCTCTTTTACTAATGACCGGGGTGGTGGAGCTCTAACCTAAGAAGCCGTGTGAGTGTGCGAGTGTTCGCCGATCTACATCTTCTCTAAAGGGCAATTTGTCTGAGTAATTGCACTAGCAAAAATCTATCACTGTCACACTCCTCTGGCCAATTAACACTCGGGAAGAAAGGAGAAAGTGGCCGAAGAAGTAGAAGGTGGAACTGAAAAAAAAAAAAAATCGACTCTAAGTGCACAATTTTAGCTACAGAAGCCAAAAGAGTTTATTGAGCAGTTCAGGTAATAATTGTTACAAGTGTCATAAAACGAACACCTTTAGCAGGCAGCATATGCTAAATTGTCCAGTAATTTAGCAATTATTGATCTTTAAATGACATTAGCATCTCATAGTCTATTTAAAATCGCCAGTGTGAATGAGGATCCTGATTTACATATTGACTAATATTATCTTTCTGCGTTTGGATGTAAATTGGACGGTAATGTAATATGTAGTTTGTCTAATGATCTAAAGAGCATGTGTTAATATGCTGAAAGTCACAAAGACCTGCATGTCTGTGAAAGGAAAATGCATTTTACAACAACAACAACAATGATGATGATAATAATAATAATAATAATAATAATAATAATAATAATAATAATAATAATAATAATTAAAGTTTAGACTTAGGGAGGAATTTGCTCATGTAATAGTATTAAAATATTCTATTTTGCTCATTAAATAATAATAATAATATTAATATTAATATTATTATTCATTCATTCATTTTCTTGTCAGCTTTGTCCCTTGCGGGGTCGACACAGCGGAATGAACCGCCAACTTATCCAGCACGATTTTACGCAGCGGATGCCCTTCTAGCCGCAACCCATCTCTGGGAACTTCCACACACACATTCACACTCATACACTATGGACAATTTTTAGCTTACCCAATTCACCTGTACTGCATGTCTTTGGACTGTGGGGGAAACCGGAGCACCCGGAGGAAACCCACGCGAACGCAGGGAGAACATGCAAACTCCACACAGAAACGCCAACTGACCCAGCCCAGCCGAGGTTCGAACCTGCGACCCAGCGACGTTCTTGCTGTGAGGCAACAGCACTACCTACTGCGCCACTGCGTTGCCAATATTATTATTATTATTATTATTATTATTATTATTATTATTAATAATAATAATAACTAAAGTATACACTTATGAAGGAATTTGCTCATGTAATAGTAATAAAGATCGTTTTTTTCATTAAAAAATAATAATAATAATAATAATAATAATAATAATTAAAGCTTAGACTTAGGAAGGAATTTGCTCATGTAACGTTATTGATAGACACTATTTTTCTCATTAAATAATAAAAACAACAACAACAACAACAACAATAATAATAAATAATAATAATAATAAATAATAATGCATACACTTAGGAAGGAATTTGCTCATTTAATGTTATTATTAAACACCATTTTTCTCATTAAATAATAATAATAATAATAATAATAATAATGATCATTATTATTATTATAATTAAAGTTTAGACTTAGGAAAGAATTTGCTCATGTAACATTATTAATAGACACTATTTTTCTCATGAAATAATAAAAATAAAAATAAATAAATAAATAATAATAATAATAATAATAATAGTAATAAATAAATAAATAAATAATAATAATAAATAAATAAATACAAAAGCTCTGCATGTTTGGAAACAACAACAACAACAACAACTACAATAATAATAATAATAATTAAAATATACAATTGGGAAGAAATTTGTTTATGTAACGTTATTAATAGACACTATTTTATCATTAAATATAAATAATAATAATAATAATAATAACAATAATAATAATAATAACAATATTAATAATAATAACAATATTAATAATAATAATAAAATAAATAAATAAATAATAAATAATAATAATATCATTAATAGGCGATGTGGTGGCGCAGTAGGTAGTGCTTTCGCCTCACAGCAAGAAGGTTGCTGGTTTGAGCCTCGGCTGGGTCAGTTGGCGTTTCTGTGTGGAGTTTGCATGCTCTTCCCGCGTTCGCGTGGGTTTCCTCCGGGTGCTACGGTTTCCCCCACAGTCCAAAGACATGCCGTACAGGTGAATTGGGTAGGCTAAATTTTCCGTAGTGTATGAGTGTGAATGAGTTTGTATGGATGATTCCCAGAGATGGGTTGCAGTTGGAAGGGCATCCGCTGCATAAAACATATGCTGGATAAGTTGGCGGTTCATTCTGTTGTGGCGACCTTAGATTAATAAAGGGAATAAGCCGAAAGGAAAATTAATGAATGAATATAATTAATAATGATACTACTAATAATAATATACACTACTAATAATATTAACCACTGCATGTTTGGAAAAAGGAACAATAACAATAACAACAATAATATCCATATAATAATAATAATAATAATAATAATAATAATAATAATAATAATAACAACAACAACAACAATAATAATAATTATAATAATAATAATGATAATTTAAATTTAAAACTGAAAAATATTCAAAACTGCTGTAGTAATAACAATCGAGGAAAAATTAATCGGAGACAAAGAAAACATGGAAAAGTAATTATAATAATGACAGCATCAGGGGCAAGCATGCTTCATCATCTTAATAATGATGTCAGAATGCAAAATATCTTAATGGTCACAAAATGCGCTTTATTTCTTAAACCAAAATATATTTCATTATTATTTTTTCCAAATGTTTCCAAGCGATTCACCATTCATCCACGCATCATTCATTTAATTCACAAATAAAACAATTAAATCTTTAGTGTTTAATGTCTCTTTTAAGCGTTAATGACACAGTAATTCTTTAAGTGATTCATGTTTACATATTTAACTCCAGCCTATAATTATTTAGAGATAAAGGACATGTTGTTCCAACTTATTAGTGGAGCTTGTGATTTGTCACGCTGGAGGCCTTTATAATACTCGCCTTCCCATTAAAAAGATGAAGACACAAACAGCGTCCTCATAATATCATGCCATTCTGTTCTTCAGTAAATCACAAGACTCATAAGCCAATTCATTCCATTAATTATATTAGCAGATGTCTGCAGAGTGGAGAGTTTTCAACCACAGTGGACTGGATTCAGAATAAGAATAGCTAAAGAATGACCAAATTTTTCCTACTGAAAAATTTACACGAGCCGAAATTTTACATCGAGGTGCACCAACATTAGGATTCTAATGGTGCGTCCACACCAGACACAGATGAAGCATCAAGCGTGAGTGATTTACATGTTAAGTTAATGCAAAAACCCGAATAGACATCTTGCGACGCTATTCGCGCAAATAAAATGCCACGAATTACGTGATTCACGTGAATGAAGTGGCACAAGTGTTTCATACATTTAACAAACAATGCGTGAATCGCGTGAGTTTGAAAAATCTGAACTTTAGCGGACATTTGTACCACGCTAACCAGGGCTTAATTTGTGCCACAACACGCCGGATCCGGAATCTTTGAAATGATTTTACCTGATTTTACCGATCCCCCCCCTCAACCACCCTCCTCCCCCATCCGCTGTTCACTTTCACTTTCATCCGCGACTCCCCAACCCTCTTCACTTTTGTCCGCGACATCCCCCCACTCTACACTTTCATCCTTTGTCTGCGACCCCTCCCCCCCACCCTGATCAGTTCTGGGACCTTGCAATTCACAAATTAAGCACTGACGCTAACCAATCATGAGCTTGCTCTAGTTTGAGCGTGATTATGATGTATAATGTATGATGATGAAGCGCCTGTTGTTGGTGTCCCGAGGGGGAAATCCTCCTGCTGACACGACACAACAGCTCATCAAACTAGGACCGGTGACCTGACATTTTATCCTACCCATCAGATTATGCTACCAACACTGTATTTGGATGGTTCTGAGGTTGGGGTTAGGGATTAGGCAGGTTAGGGGATTTTATAGCTTCACACTACTCCACATAAAATTAACACTGGTAGCAAAATCTGCATATTGGGTCATCAAAATGCGCTACCTACTTTTTGAATGGGAGGAAGGACAATCTGACACGGTAGGACAGATCGACAGAACACCGGCTCAGTCTGAAGTACCATTGAAAGCTTCCATGATCTAAGTACAGTTTATGGAGGAGTTTGTGAAGTCAGAGCTGGGTGCAACTCTGAAAGTAGTGGACACAAACACAGCGCTGAACGAATCAACACTGTTTTTCAGCCTTCCTAAAGCACAGCTACTATCTCAATAAAATCCATGTTAGCCATTAGCAATGAAACTAGAGTCACTGGGTGGACATCCACGTCTAGTGTGAAGTAAATTTAACAAACAAATGAAGTGAGTAAACTCAAAATGTTCACGTCTTATTCTCACAAGCCACATCTGGTGAGAACGTCCCATAATGGTGCCTCTCTCTGGACAAATCAGTTTGTTTCTGGAAAAGTTCTATAAGTTTTAAAATACAATCACTTTTTTTATTAGGCTAATTTACCAACTCCCCTTGAGTTAAACAGATAAGTTTTACCATTTTTGAATCCATTCAGCTGATCGATTCGGCACTCTTAGCTTAGCTTAGCATTGACTATTGAATCGGATTAGACCATTAGCATCTAGCTCAAAAATTACCCATGTTTTGATCATTTTAATCCTTTTGAAAGCTTGACTCTTGTGACTCTGAAGCTTGACTTGAGTGTAAATGCTGAAGTTTCACAGTCAATTCATGCCGATTTTCACGTGCTGCATAATATCATTGTGCCTGCTGTAGCTATGGTACGGCAGCAAAGTTACTTGATTACTACGCCAGAATGACAGTATAGTTCCTATAGCCATATCTGCCTACAAAATAACCACTTTTCATCTTTTGTCTGCCTTTGTACATGACGTAACTACAGAATAGGCACACTTTAAATAGGATTAATTATTAAAACTCTCATTTATGCTAATGGTCTAATCCGATTCAATGATCTATGCTAAGCTAAGCTAAAATTGCTTCCGCCAGACCCAGAGATCAGCTGAATGTATTTAAAAAAATGGTAAAACTGAACTATTTAACTCTAGGGGAGTCATAAAATTAGCCTATTTAAAAAAGTGCTCCTAAAGTATAAAAAAGAAGAAGAAAAAAGAGAAACAAAGCTGAGCTTCTATTATACTACTGAATTTTTTTTCTTTCTGGTCGAAATCTGTCATGACTGAGTAAAAGTCAACAGTTTAATATAAACTTTGCTGAGACATCCCGTTCAAAAAGTGGAAAAGCTGGTTTCTTGAATATCGTCTACTTTAATGAGAGACAACTCTATCGCCCCCTTGAGTACTGGGATAGTAACTGCCACAGATATACACATTACTATTATTATCGCATTCTCGTTATAAAGATGAAGACACAAAGAGAATCCTCATAATATGACACAATGCTGTTCATCAATTCGATTCATGAGTCAATTCAGACGCTGGCTTTACATGAGTTTCATTAACTATCAATTAGCTTGTCTCTGCTGAGCGGTGAGTTTTTAACCACAGTGGACTGGACTTCAGAATGAGAAGAGGCGAAGCATGACCGAATTTTCCTACAGGACGATCGAGCTGCACCAACATTTCCTCCCTGCGCTAATGAAAAGAGCTGACCTCTCACCCTCAATGGTTTTACATTACCAGAGAGCGAAAGAGGGGTAGCATTACTTGCACCAGCGCCCCTGAGAGACAGACCAAAAGATAAACCGAGAGAGAGAAACGTAGAAAGGCTATCTCTCTCCAGACAGCTCTCCTGCTGCCAGCGTGATCCTTAATTATACCACAGGTACAAAGCAGGAGATATCGCATTTCCCCTGCTCTCTCCCACAGACTTGCCTAATTAGATAGTAACACAGAGGAGGAGGAGGAGGGTTTACCAGAGGCCCTTCTGTATTTAAATCAATGATTCTGAAGCCAGTCAGTCAAAACCCCAGACCTGTCATTCATATCAACACTTTATTAACTGCTTCTAAATCCTGTCAATCAGAAACTTGTTAAAAAAAGTCCAACATATTTTCAGATTTGGCCTGTCAGAGCTGTGGCTAAAACACAGTCGTTGAGCCGTTATGATCATTGGTATTTTTGTTATATTATACAGTTGAAGTCAGAATTATAACCCCCCCCCCCCCCCCCCCCCCCCCCCTTAATTATTAGCCCACCTGTTCCCCCCCCAATTTCTGTTTAATGGAGAGCAGATTTTTTTTCAACACATTTCTAAACATAATAGTTTTAATAACTCATCTCTTGGGTTGCGGCTGGAAGGGCATCCGCTGCGTAAAATCGTGCTGGATAAGTTGGCAGTTCATTCCGCTGTGGCGACCCCGGATTAATAAAGGGACTAAGCCGACAAGAAAATGAATGAATGAATGAACTCATCTCTAATACCTGATTTATTTAATTTTTTGTCATGATGACAGTACATAATATTTGACTAGATATTTTTCAAGACACTTCTATACAGCTTAATGTGACATTTAAAGGCTTAACTTGGTTAATTAGGTTAACTAGGCAGGTTAGGGTAATTAGGCAAGTTTTTGTATAACGATGGTTTGTTCTGTAGACTATCGAAAAAATATATAGCTTAAAGGGGCTAATAATATTGACCTTAAAATGGTTTTTAAAAAATTAAAAACTGCTTTTATTTTAGCTGAAATAAAACAAATAAGACTTTCTCCAGACGAAAAAATATTATCAGACATACTGTGAAAATGTCCTTGCTCTGTTAAACATCATTTGGGAAATATTTAAAATAAAGGGAAAAAAAATGCAAAGGAGGGCTAATAATTCCGACTTCTACTGTATTATGTAATGATTTAGCTTTACACCACCATATCAGCATGAAGGGAAACAAACAAACAAAAAAGTAAATTGTTACATAAGTCGAAATGATTAGCTCTCCTGCACAGCAAATTTGCCGTGTACTTTTACACCACAGGTGTTGAATTTAACACATTTCTGGTGTATATATGAGTCTCACCAGTCAAGTGCCCAGGTTACAAACTTGTTGAAGTCAGAATTATTAGCCCCCCCCTAATCCTAATTCCTGTACACTGAAAAAGCAGTTTGTCACTGGAAAATTCTAAAGTAAAAAAAAAGGAGAGAAAGCAGAGCTTTTATGCTACTGAAAATGTTATTTCAGGTCAACTTCTGTCATGGTGCATGGTGCAAAAGTTTCCACTGTACTTTATGCCCAATCCCAATTCTATTTTTGTACACCTACCCCTTCCCCTTGGCCCTTACAACTGAGGGTTAAGGGGAAGGGCTTCAAAATTTACCCCTAAGAATTGGGACAGCACTACAGCACACGTCATCATATGTCATCACGATCTCTTGCTTTATATGAGATCAGACGATCACGACTGCTGTAGTTATTCCAGTTGTGTTATTTTTTGGTATTTATGTTCAGGAAATCACTGAAGGCATATATTATGTTATCATAATGATCTAATGTGGTAATAAGATCGTAACTGTTCTGTGCATTTACACAGTGGCCATATTCATATTCATATATATTAACATTATAGCAGACACTGTAAAAAGCTCATTCCCAGCCACTAGACTTTTCTGACAGGTTATTCGAGTGTCATCGAGTGTCAGAATGTTGTGGGACTGCTATACAGGAGTTATGATTATGGATTATAGATAGCGAAATTTAGCAATTTTTTTAGCGTTTAAAAAAAAAAGCATGACGGTAAAACACGAACGTGGTTATGAATATATTAAAAATATGATTGTTTGTCAGAAATATTCACCCCTTCCCCTTAGCCCTACGCCTTCAAGCTAAAGAGAATTGGGACACCCCTACCCCTTGACGTGAACGCGCAAAACGAGGGGTAAGGGAAAGGGCTAAGGGGTAGAATTGGGATTGGGCCTTAATGAGAGGCAACTCTATCGCCTCCTTGAGTACTGGATTGTAAGTGCCACAAATACACATGTTAAGTGCAACGGGACTGTTACTAATGCAAACATGCCTGTTTGTGTCCATTTAGGATTTGAGTTGGGAGTTTAGGTCTTGGGTCATTAAAATGAATTTGTGCATCAATTACTTCTTCTGCAAGCACGTGTCAGTCTGTTCTTATAAATTGAACAGTTACTGATGTGGCATCTTATTCTGTAGTTTAATTAAGGTTTTCATTTATGACTAATTAAATTGATTATACCCCTACAGATCCCAGCAGCTATGTAATTATGTGGAAGTTGTTAAGCAGGTGCTGTAATGAAAAATGTCTTGTTAAACGATGTGATTGTGAACGCATCGCATTAGCATTAGTGACACAAAGCACATGCATGTAATGCCCCAAAATCCCATGCGCAATCTTACATACAGTATAAGGTGATATTAAAGTTATCCTTGAGCTATTAAAAAGAGTAATGATTTCTATTAAGCCGTCATAGAATGTGAATCACATTTTTTTTCAGGATCTTTCAGAATAAGACTTCATTGTACTGTTATACAAATGCTGAAACTTTCCAACACAGGCTCATTGGAGATATGCTTTAGTCTACATTTTTGTAGAACTGCAAAACACACTTAATCAGTATTAGACAGTATGACTGCAACAACTTTCGTTCCTTTTCACACAAATGATATTTACAGGGACATATTATTGAAGAATAAAGGATTCTTTTCATACAGTTCTTTGCAGAACAACAAATAAATAGCAAAAAACAACTTAATGGTGTTTATGATTTGTAATCGAAGACGTTTTAGATTTTCAAAATCTAGAGAATACCCTACAGTGAATTGTCATCTGAAACAAGGGACAAACTTACCTGTAGCAATGTATTTATGTTTTACAAAAAAGTAGGTTTTAGAAACTCAAATTTTTTGACTAAAAGGTCACTTTACAAGTCAAATTTAGGGAAAATAAACAATTAACATTAATATAATATGAACAGAACATATTTATGAATTCACACATCAACACAACTGAGGACATTCACATGCATGACCAAAGATGGCGATAGAGAGGTGAAACTGAAAGCATGACAAAATAAGTGTGATAACAAGACAACTCTAGCATGTCCAGATCACACTCAAATGAAGTAAATTCATTGGTTAGTCCAATAAACTGAACATTCAGTCATGCAAAATGGGTTCCAGCATCCAGCATAAGCAAAATAAAGCAGCATTTTAAGGAACCGAACAAAACAAATGCCGTCAGCTCACCTGCAAAATGGTGTTACTGAGGATAAAGTTAGGGTTTGTTGGTACAACATGGGTAGATTTAGGGATGTTAAGGTGCAAGGGATGGTCAACGGTGTATTAAAAAATAACTACAGATATTAATTACAATGTAATCGATATTAATCGACAATGTAATAACATGTATGTACACAATAAGCACATTGTAACAAATGATTAATTTCAGTGTAAGCAGGGCTTAATTTGTGCCAATTTGACACCTCTGAAATCTGATCCGGCACCTCATTTTACCGATCCCCCTCCTCAACCGCCCTTCTCCCCCTGTCCGCTGTTTACTTTCGCTTTCTTTCGCGACTCCCCAACCCACTTCACTGTCATCCGCGACACCCCCACCCTGCTCACTTTCATCCGCAACATCCCTCCGCCATCCACCGCACCAACAAACCTCCCCCCTGCTCCCCACTTTCATGCGCGACACACCTCTCCATCCTCGGATAACATGCTGGATTCGTTACCCCGATCTGTTCCGGGACCTCGCAATTCACAAATTAAGTACTGAGTGCAAGTACATATTACAGTAGTTAGGGGCATTTAATATTAAGTGGGAACTATGATTTTTATAGTGGTTATAATAATAATATTAATAATAATAATAATAATTCCTTACATTTTATTTAGCATTTTTCTGGACACTTAAAGCGCTTTGCACATTTTTTGGGTGATCTCCTTATCCACCACCAGTGTGCAGCATCCACCTGGATGATGCGACAGCAGCCATATTGCGCCAGACTGTATAGGTGGAGAGGAGACAGAGTGATGAAGCCAATTATGATATGGGGATGGTTAGGAGGCCATGATGGACAGAGGCCAGTGGGCAAATTTGGCAAGGATGCCGGGGTTAAACCCCTACTCTTTTTCGAAGGATATCCTGGGATTTTTAACAACCACAGACGGTCAGGACCTCGGTTTAACATCTCATCTAAAAGAGAGCACTCACTGAGCAGTATAGAGTCCCCATCAATGTACTGGGGCATTAGGATGCTGAGGGCAGCATTGCTTAGCTTCAGTAGGCAACCATGTGAGAGTTGCAGTTCTCATTGGTTAAATCTCATTGTTTGAATTCTGCAGAATTTTGAAGAGATGTGTGTGACCAATAAAAGCTCCTATGTAGTTGACTTGTTTAAACATAAAAAAAGAAAAATCAGTGGTGTTACTGAATTATTTCATGCTGTTGGATAAAACAATCTATCTTCACTGTAAAAAATGCTGGGTTCCACACAATAGATTTGAGTCAAGAGAACATGTAGAAACTAAGTTAACTTATTAGTTTTTACAAATTTAAGTTGATTGAACATAAAACATTTAAGTTGTCCTCCAAAAATACTCAAGAATTGTAGTTTGAACAAACAGCCAATGTAATTTTTTGTAATTACTTGTGTGCAGTAATGAAACCGTTTATTTCAAGAATTGAACCAAAAACCAGTTGACTTTAGGACAATGAAAGCTATCACAGTCAGACCAGGCTCTCCCGTCTCTCAATCACCCTCACCTAAAGTCTATCAGCCTCGCACCTGCACATCACCACCTCTCATCAGCCCATGCACCACAAAAAAACACACAGTCACTCAGCACTCATTGTCCGGCCTCGTTGCTACCAACGAAGGACTGCACTCTCCTTATGATAAGTGTTTCATTATATTTCGAAGTTTACTCACCTCACTGTTCTGTGTGTTTCTCCCATGTCTGCGTCTCCTCCTTAGTGTGGATCCCCTCTGGTTCCCCATTTTGGTCATCATGTGGTTCCCATGTCTGATACTTCTTGTTCATTGTTCCCTGTCGGTAGTTGCAAAATCTCAGTGTCTGGTTATACTGTCTTCCTGGTTCTCGGTCTCCCTCCATCCGATCACGCCATCTCCATTCCTGCAATGGTATCCATGTGTCACTGTTAAAGGTGCAGTATGTAAGTTTGACACCCAGTGGTTGAACTAGGTATTGCACTCCTAGATCAAAATAAACGCACGCGTGGGATGCCAGATTGAGTACAGGAGCGAGTGATTTAAACCGTGTTCTAAATAAAATCAACGACACGCGATAGAGGGAATATTTTCCATATTAAAAGGAGTTTTAGTTCTAACCAACACCTCGAATTGAGATATTAGAAACGGTTTCATTTTCTCACAGCTCAACATGTGAAACCTATGACAGTGCACCTCAGGTAAGCCTCGTGTGTTTTATTCAGTGCTAAATGCTAACAATGTGAGTTTGAATGGATTCTAAACCTTACCGTTTCGTGAGTGAGTGCTTATTCTGTGCTTCTGAATGGCTGTATTTACATTTCTGTCATGTTTCGTCTGGTGCAAACAGCTAAACTGCTGTTTGCGTGTTGTTAGGACACGAGATTACAATGTAACCTGCTCACCTAATGTTTACGTTCGTAATGTTTATATCATTTGCTAAGTAATAACCTCATGTGGAACTGAATCTGTCTCATTTCGATGTCTGATACTGTGCATTTCGGTCACGGGCGCATGCTTTCAGAGCCTTTCTGAATGAATGAATGAAATACGCTGTTTTCCAACAAGGCAACCCGGAGTGCTGAAATATAATTGGCTAAACTGGCATTCTGCAGGCTAAGCAAAGACAGCGTTCCGGCACGGAAAAACCATTTTCAAAGCAGAATATCTGACTTCAGCATTGTTTTTCAGTTAAACAAGTATGTTCACTTGGGATGTTTCTTAAATACCTGCAAACATATTATGGTATTTTTATGCTTTAGAAGAATCAAAAACTTACATACAGCACCTTTAAAATCTGTTTCAATCGCTATCATTTATCAAATAAACTGTCTATTTACTCACCAGCCTGGTTCCAGTGTCCTGTGACAGAACCGTAAGTGCTTAACAGTGGTGTGAAGTTACAAATTACAAATACTCTACTACTGTAATTGAGTAGTTTTTCTCAGACATTGTAATTTACTAAATAGTTTTAAAAATGTGTATTTTTACTTTCCCTTGAGTACATTTTTAGTGCAGTATTGGTACTTTTACTCTACTACTTTCCTTCAACCTGCAGTCACTACTTTATTGTTTCTTGTCTATGGGGATTAGAAAAATCAATCCTCAGATTCCTGTCCAGTCGAATTGCACATAGAAGTAAAGAGGTAAATAGCATCATACTGTACTACCTCAAGACATGGGCACTTTATAATTGCAGCAAACTGCTTGGAAGCATTAAAAATGTCCAAGAAGATGTCCAAAATCTTTACACGCATTGACCCAGAGACTGTTTAGATGCATATCACTGATGAAAAAATGATGGATGTTTAATGTATGATGACCGAAATGGCCTTAAACACCCAGCAAGCACAAGACGTCAGATTGACGTTGTACCCCAACGTTGTGGGGGCATTGCATTTTGTTTGAAAATGAAAATCGGGTTGACATCAGAACCCAATGTCAGGCCGACGTCAATGTCCAACATCCAACCTAATATCAACCAAATATTAATGTCTAATGATGTTACAGCTTGACGCTGTGTGGACGTTACCACTACGACGTCTATCGGATGTTGGATTTTGATTGCCATACCTGATGAATAAATGTTAGTATTTGACATCAATATATTAACTTAATATTAACGTCTTATGACATTGTGATGTACACATGTGCACAAATTACATATTATGCATCAGCTTTTTACAGTGTAATATTCACTACTCACTACTCTTGAGTACTTTTGAAAAGTTTACTTTTTACTCATACTTTGTGTAATATTTACAACAGATACTTTTATTCTACTTGCACTCAGTGTTTGACAATAACTTTTTTGAACACCCGCCACTATGGCTAGTAGATTTCCAACATTACTAGCCACTAGGCATTTTCACTAGCCACAATTTTGTTGTTGGGAAAATATATTTTATATGCAGAAATTTGACTTTGACACGCTAAAATTACTTTTAGATTTTTAGATTTAGATTTTGTGTTATGTCCACGTGCCTTCTCATTCATTTCACTTTTTGTGTGTGTTGTATATGAGCTTGCTCAATATGGATGAGCAAATGGGTTGTGTCGCATTGCAATTAGTTTGTATTTCACATGACTTTTCAGGGCTCAAAATTAATTATTTACTAAATTTATCTCTGAACACACCAAAAATAAATTATTTCTTAGCCACAAATTATGAATTATTATAAATCTGTATACAGGCGCTTTTTAATTCAACAAAACTTTTCTTAAAAAAAAGAAAAGACATTTAAATAAGAATTATTGTCATGTATCTAAAATATGCACAGTAATCTGTCCTGGCTAAAGGTCCCAGATCACCAGTTATGTACACATAAACGGGGAGTTAATCTCATATTTATGCAATGTTATTGTAGAAAATTGATAATTAAACCATATAAAAAAAAATTAAAAATAAAAACTGTAAGCTAAAGAAAGCTGGTAAAAAAAAAACAACATACCGTGTTTGATAATGAAAGGATGATCATGCGCATATATATATATATATTTTTTTTTGAGCTCTTGAAAACCCGCCACAGCTGAAATCTACCTACATTTGGTGGGTGTTAATGTCAAGCCCTGCTTGCACTTCATTTTTAGGCAAGCAATGATATTTTACTTGAGTATGATTTTTCAGTACTCTTTCCACCACTGGTGCTTAAATGAAACTCATTTCAGGTCTTGGCCTTGATCCCTTAGAGAAATCTTGTTTTGAATGAAAAAAAAAGTATTTATATATGCACACATGGTACTGTAAGCCTGTTTAATTTTTAAAGAATCAGAGAAGTAAGAAAATAGTTATAAAAAAACATACACAACTTGGTATTCGTTTTTGGTAAAAAAAAAAAAAAAAAACAACAACTTCAAAGTCTACGCTCTGCAAAACACGCTTCAAATGCATTTCAGTTGAACACATTACAAAGCAATAGCTCTTTGAAGTCACACGCTAAAAGAATAATCTTAATATGAATTTGTGCAGCACACAGCAGATCCATTAAGATAGCGTAATCCGTGGGTGTCTCCGCTCCGTTATGTTGCTGCTAAACAATCCTTTCCTTGCTGGAGCGAGCCTTTGTATCGAAATTAATTTCAGGACAATGAAGCCTTTAATATGCTCATAACAGAAATGCTTGGATGAAGATGAATGTGTGCAGCTCGGGGAAGCGCAGGTTTATCTGCTTTAGAAAGCGAGACGTGTGAAGCAGCAGGCTAGCGGGTCTCTCAGGCCTTTGATTAATAGCCTAAGCTCGTCTTCAGGCCCTCCTCCCTGAGCTTGTGTAATAACTGCCCCGTGGCTGAGCTCCACTCCAGACGTTTTGAGGAGAAATGGATGGCTGACTGTTCGTCTTCGAGACAAGCATCAGCTGGGGCAATTAAACAATACAAACATGCAGGCCTTTACAATTCGTTACACTGTTGGGTCTGACAGAACAAGAACTATGGGGAACGATTGGAGAGGGCTTCCAGATAGCTCGACCAATCATGTTTTGAATTACTGCTTAAAAGCGCACGTCGATAAGGAGGAGAATGATGACATCGTCTCGCAGCGGATTGGGACGCACTTAACGTCCGGTTTGTAGGACAAGATTATTAGTGTCAGTAATGGCTGAATGTGTGATATTTTGTTGAAACAAATGGTTGCATGTGTGTCATTTAGGCTTGTTTCCATCAAGTATTAACATGTGTTTTCTGTGATCCACTCACAAGTGGTCAACAGAGACCTATTAACATTTTCACCTGGTGTTAACATGCACCCAAATATGTCTCTCTTGGGATCACTTGTGTTCAGATTTTATTAAGACCCTTTCCTCCTGTTTTGTCAAGATTTACATCATGCGGAGGCAGTGCATTGAACAAGAACATAGCCTAAGGGTTTACACAACAACAGCGATCTGATTGAATGCTTTTCCAGATACAACTGGAAGTGGTTAAAAGTGGACATTTTAAGGTTTAGAGAAGGTGTAGACGTTAATAACTGTGATGGTTGGGTTTAGGTTTAGGGTAGGTGTAGACGTTAATAACTGTGATGGTTGGGTTTAGGGTTTTTTACACTACTTTTGCAGCTACTTTTTTTTACACTTTCCCCTATGCTATTATAAGTATTGTCTCTGAACTTATTAAAACAACACAGGTCTAGTCCTGAATTATCCAGGAATATCACACTATCCCAACATTAAATATTTACAATTTTAGAAGGAAATTTGGAGGGAACAAGCTGTGAAGGCGGCTATTTATTCCACTGTGGCAACCGCTGATAAATAAGGGACTAAGCCGAAGGAAAATGAATGAATGGAAGCTGCTAAGGCACCGGCCTAATCTAGAAAGAAGGCGGGGAGCAGCAGTCCATTTGCATTTTCAAAAGCGACACATGAAAACTTTGCTTCAGTCCAACAAGGTTTGTTTCCACTGAGCGGTTAGGTTCGATACAGTACAGTGCGGTGTGCAGTTATCTCCATTTCCACTGTCAAAATACCAAAATAGCGAACCGTACCCTACCATTGGTACAATGTTGGAGCTAAGTGTCAAGTTTCTTTGCTGGCGTTTTTAGTTATTGCCAGAAATGTTACTGTAGAAGTTGCTCAAACACTTATTCAAAGAAAGAGACAGAAACCAGCAAACTAGAGGTGTGAACCTACACTGGTTACGATTATCATGCCATCAATTAGGTTCAATTCGATATCTTGGTGCATTGACGATGCTTTCCATGCACAATTTTATATTTTACTTAACAGCACAAGAAAAATGTATAAATATATTTATATATTATTTGTAATACAATTTTGTCCTTTAATACTAACAGTCAGAACTGAAACTTTAAAACTCAAGTACATGCACAGAACAACGTGAGCATTTATAGCAAATGAACAAATGTAAATATCCCGCTCGCTTTATGAGCCCTGTCGAGCGAGTTCTTACACCCCTATGATCGGTCACGCGCTCAACAGAAAGGGCTGCGATTGACTGTATTGCTCTGATGCTGTTCACTGATGAGTGACACTGATAAATGGCAGCAGCGATCACAGCTGACCCATGATAGACGGAGAAAATTTGCTTTGCAGATACACACTCGTGTCTGTATCCAGAAGTATCGCTGTAACAGCCGAGAGGAGAGGAAACAAAGGGCCTCAGTGAGAGAAAGGGAGAGAGAGAAATAGAGTTTACTTTCACTTTCTCAATAGCAGTGAAATAGGGGCTTTAGCTGTAACTTCAGTGTCAGTGAAAGAATGTCCAGCAAACACTCACACGGTGAATTGTGCAGTTTCTGTGTTTTTAAGTAGTTGCAGCGTTTCAATTACTCGCTGTCGCCTCCCTCGCCATAGTAAGCTACCGTGACACAGCACACATGAGATAAATGACGTCAGTATGTAATAGCCTGTTATGATCTATTACTGAACCGATATCGAATTGTCCACGTCTGCATAGCAATGCACTGAAGAAACAATTAATTTTGACACCCCTAGAGCGAACGTTTAACAACTTTAATCATAAGATGAACACACCTACCCACAGATGTAGCCGTGACCAAGTTAACCAATTACAGATCAATATAAAACACTATACTGCAGGTTAACAGAGAATATCTTGATAACTTCGGATAACTTCGGCCACTAGTCTCTCCTCCATCTTTAAAAGTCTCCATAGTTGTCTTTACAAGACAAAAACTGTGCCTCTGCTTTCATTTGATTGGTGAATGGAAAAGACACGACTGACATGGCATGCTTTTTCTGCTCAGAGTTGACTTTTTTCCAATTGCAGATGCACAGAGCACAACGGCAAAAATGTGAGGCATGCAGGGTGCACAAGCAGCGCTCAAAAGACTCGTGGCCATTAGTAGAGCATTCAAAAAAGGTGCCTCTCAATGCAAAAAGCGCATTCAGTGTGATAAACACAATGGGATCAATACAATTTAATACAGTAATGGTACACAACAATGAACAATTGACCTAAACTCAAACAAAGCTTCTCTCTTCTTTTGACAAACAGCCACATACCAAGAGAAAGAACACAATCTGTTGTACTGTATGTCCTCTATTGTTGTTTAGGAGGCTATCTCTCTACTTGTGCACACTTTGAGCACATCTACATTGAAATAATCTACTTAAGTTCACAAAATATAAAACTAGTGTTCAATGCAATAAGTGAATGACCCATATGGCTTTCTTCTTTGAGCGAGAATGACATCGATTACAACTTTCTCATGTACACCACGCTTATCAAGTAAAGCCTGCATGGAGTGATCGCTGTACCCCGCGGCGCATACTTTGCACATATAGCCAATGCGGTTGTGAACATTTATACTTCTGAATTCTTTCTGTGCTGTTCTGTCAATCACACTTTTGAAATGCTAGCAGGCAGTGGGGTTTCAGGCAGTGGAGTTTTGAGTTTACGCCAGAAATGCTACTGTAGAAGTAGCTCAAACAATTATTCAAGGAAGGAAGAGGCAAGATCCAGCGAATGGTCAACAACTTTAATCGTAAGATAAATAGCCTGTACCCACAGATTTAACCGTTACGAAGTTAAGCATTCACAGATCTTGCCAGACCATCTAAATGCACTTGACACAAAAGTATAAATTGGCCTTTAGGATACTGTTGGCAGTAGAAATGCTTGCCTGATCAGGGTGACCCATATTGAACTGTACTGTACTGTACACTCTCAGAAATAAAGTCATTGAGGCGGTACCTTTTCAAAAAGTACATTTTTGTTCCTAACAGGTAAACATTAATACCTAAAACGGAGATGCCCAAAGTAGGGCCTGTGGGCCAAGTTGGCCCATGGTAACCTTTGGTTTGGCCCGCCATCCCATCTGAAAGAGAGTGAGAATAATGTGGAGTCGGTTGGGGCCATAGACTGTAAAAGATATGGATGTAGTATCCGTGACATCAGCCATAGGGTTTCTGAAGAATGCAAAAGAAGCTACAAGTAGGCATGGCCACCCGTCGCCATTTTGTTTGCACTTCATCGCACCAAACGGGGCATACCAAACAAGGGCAAAGAGGTGGAGTGTGAGCTGAGCTACAGATGCCTGCTAGCCTTTTGCTTAGACTGTCTTTTCTTTGGGAGAAATGCTTAATACTTTATTACCTGCAACTCAATTGTGTTCTGACCACATGTGCTTGGTTGTATACTATATAAATAAAGTGTTTAGTCTTTTAAAAACACTGTTGTAATACATTGATCCACTAAGAATTGTTTTTATGATGTTTTTCAGAGGAAAAAGCAAATTACTTCCAAATACTTCAAATATAGTCTGTGTTAGTAAATGGAAAGCTAATTATGAAATGCAGGCGTAACACTGTATGGCAACGTTTCAGATGACTGTTCTAGAGCCTACAGCTAATCAATCTGTCAGATTCTGGAGTGCATTACAGGTCTAAAGAAAATGATAAATGATAAATGATCTTAAATAAAACAAATACATTTATAGAGATGGTATAAGTATATAATTTCACTCACCTGGGAAATGGAGACTACGTGAATTGTTTGTGAGCACAATTAAGTGCACACAGCATGCCATATCATCTGAGAATTGTGATAATAATTTCAAAAAGCAACTGACTGTGTAAAGTCACATAAAACAAAACAAAAATATGATGTATATGTCGAGTTCAGCGGCTAATCAGCAAGAATCAGCTGAGTCACCCCCCTCACAGTTGTCATGAAGGGTAACATTAGCTATATGAACCAAAATCTTTCTTTGTACCAGGCTGTAAACACCTTTTTTTCTGCTGTAAAGTTGGCCATTTTAACAGTGGAGAACTTCGAGCAATTGCAGTTTCTGTTACTTCCGTATTTGCTTCACAAGGGTAGAGCAGGAGGTTGCCGCTTGGTTGGGTCGAATGCCTTGACAGAAATAGTCATTTCAAATTTAATGTAATCTTTAGTTTCTTTGTTTTATTAAGGAGCTACAAAAAAGCCAACTAAAATTAAATGTTTCAATTAAATGTTGTAAATAAATCAGAGTTTTAAAACGTAAATACTGTCAGAGGACAATGCACCAGACATTGGCAAGCAAATCAAGGCAAATGCAGGAGCAGCTCGACTGGTATAATCAGCATTGAACTCCATTGTGTTATAAATGGGATCGTTCAAGTTTTTACTGTAATATGTTTATTATAAAATGCTAAAAATTATACTGCATCATTAATTAATATGCTTTAAAGCAACTTTTTCTAGTTATTTTTAAATATTAGCAAATAAATGAGGAAGTTACCCATGGCAAATTTAATGTCTTACGAAAATGTGCAAAGCTCGTGGTCCTTCAGGACTGTGGTTGAGAAACACTGCCCTAAAGGTATTAATGTCCACCTGTATGGAACAGTATGTAAAAAGTGTATGCAAAAGTGTAAAAAAATGCCATTGGACTCCTTTTAAAATACAAATAAAGTCTCCATCTTCTGTTTGGACTTGCACTCTGTCCTATTTGTCAAGTTTGCTGGACGAGTGATTTCATGCATATTCTCACCCACATTGACCAGACTTCACAGTTGCCATCTGAAGTCACCCTACTTCGACTCCTTCATAGTAGCCGACATGCTAAGTAATTCCTATTTGATTTTCCCGGCGAAGGATCATTCCTCACGAATCCTCGGCTGAGAGTTTCCCTCCACGAACATCCAACACCACAAGAGCTCCATCTGGCCGTAATTAAAGCGAGCCTGCTCCTAGACACCAATAACTCACGAGTAATTATACATCAATTAATAAATCCCCGAAAGCTTATTAAACACGCTGTAATAATTAGCTACCTGCACCTGATGGTTTATTGACTATTTATTGTGTGGAGAATAATGAACAGAAAGAGGATGCTGATAATTGTCTTTCTTATTAGTTCGGGAGGGAAGTGTGATAGAAAGAATGGAGAAGAGAGAGAGATTTTCCTTTAATTACTAGCATTTATGACCTGTAATCCTATTATTATGTACAGTCATTGGAGGAAGCAATGATAAGCTCATTATTCAAGCGCCAATGCGATATGAGACACGCACATGGCGCTCAGAGGATCAGCGATGAAACTCCTTGAACAAATGCGCACGAGGGGTGACCGCGTTCGGGTAAGTGAATGTGTGTGTCGTCGCTGTTTAGCGGGAGGAGACGATGTGGGTTGAATTGGATATTGATCGGCGTGTGTATTGAGCAGCATGTAATGAATGAAGACGACTGGGCCTGTACATGAGCTCCGCTTGGTGACCCTGGACGTCGAAATTGAACGAAAGAGTGGTGCTTCGTTTCTTTTGTGTGTGTATGTGTGTGTGTGTGTCTCCATACAAGACTATATTTAGAATACTGAGGCTGTTTTTTGAGATGCATGCATTTTTCCTTTTTTTTGTGACATGGAAAGCACATTTTTAAAAATTTGCTGCATTATTTAATTCAGCTTAATTCAAGTTTATTTGTATATCGATTTTCAAAATAAATATCACCCAAAGCAGATTGACTCAAATAACATGGACTCAAATAACTTCCTAATAAAGTCATCTGTAATGGCAAAGAATGCGTTCTTGCAGGGCTCCCAGAGTTCATCAAGATTCTTTGGATTCATCTTCAATGTCTCCTCCATCTTACCAGACATGCTCAATAATGTTCATGTCTGGTGACTGGGCTGGCCAATCCTGGAGCACCTTGACCTTCTTTGCTTTCAGGAACTTGTTGTGGAGGCTGAAGTATGAGGAGGAGCGCTATCCTGCTGAAGAATTTGCCCTCTCCTGTGGTTTGTAATATAATGGACAGCACAAATGTCTTGATACCTCAGGCTGTTGATGTTGCCATCTATTCTGCAGATCTCTCACATGCCCCCCCACTGAATGTAACCCCAAACCATGATTTTTCCTTCACCAAACTTGACTGATTTCTCTGAGAATCTTGGGTCCATGCGGGTGCCAATAGGTCTTCTACAGTATTTGTGATGATTGGGATGCAGTTCAACAGATGATTCATCTGAAAAATCTACCTTCTGCCACTTTTCCAAATGATCAACTAGAAGTCAAGTTATTATTTGTAGCTCTCACAACTGGGTCAGGTAGTATATATTGTCAGGTAATATATATAACTTTTTATTTAATTTATTGTTTATTTTTGTTTTCATTGTGATTTTAATTAAAGTTTTAGAAAAGATTTTTTCTTTTTCAAATATTATTTATATTGTGTGTTTTAGTTAATGAACATTTCAGTATTACTTTTGATAAAAAAAATTAAGTTTTATTAATTTAGCTGTCATTTTTTATTTCTATTATTTAATAATAATTCCATAAATTCAATCATTATTGTGGCTATTTTATTTTATACAACAGTTCTGTCTGGTTCTTCAATCTGATTGGCTGATAGCCATGCAATATTCTGCAAATAACAGCACTAGTACAGTCTCTTCACCCTTGTGTATTACTCCGCCCACATACAGCAACAAGCAGAGGACACTCTACAGTTCAGCAAATATTTCAGCTGTTGGACAACATAATGTACTTTTGAGGCTTTTAAAGCTGACAATGTAGTTGTTTAGATTGCAACTGTGTAGTTAATTTATAAGGATAGTGCCTATTTTTAAAAATGTACAATTTCGGAGCATCAAATTCAGTGCATCAGCCGCCATCAACCTGTTTGAGCAGACCAAAGAAAGTGACTGCATAATAAGTTCTTAGGAGAGAAAAAAACAGCATTTTCTCATGAAACATTTCAAACTACAGCTGAACAAATCATTATAAATCAGGTAAGTGACATTCTAAGTCGATCTCTCTCTTTTGTATTTTGTAGTGCTGTATTTATACCATAGTAATCTGGTAGTGTTTGCTTTGCTCTGGCTTTTTCGGGTTAATAATTGTGATATCCTGATTGCAACAGAGAAATACTGGGAAATCTCTGTAGACTGATGGCATTTCATGCCGTTCAGCCTTATAATCTTAAAATGTGAGCAAAACTGACCTGTTTTGTCATCACTTTAGACATTACGCTAGAGAATCATTCAAATACTAGCTCTAAAGTGACGTTAGTGAACTGGCAACGGTTTCTGCTGAAGAAAATAGTTCCTCGTACAAAAGGGTTTTTAGACTCTCCACGTTTGTTTTTCATTTTTATACAGACGATAACGCCCCCAAACTGTTGTATAATAGCAATATCACATGAGTAGCAGTGCGATGTGGCTGTACGCCAATGTACGCCTCCCACCAGTGCCGATATACAGCCACACCACACTGCTACTCATGTGATATTGCTCATATATTATATTATATTATATTATATTATATTATATTATATTATATGTTTTTGTATAAAAATAAAAATATATTTTAATTATTTTTTATTAATATATTTTTTTATATTTAAATTTTACATTTTTTTATTATTATATGTTTTATTAAATCATTTATTTTAATAAATTTATTTAATTTTTACTTATTTAATATACTTATAAATAAATTTAGTTTTATACATAAATAAAAAAAAAAAACAATATTTTGAATCTTTATTTTTATTTACTTATTATAATTTAATTTTCATTCATTTATTCATTTTCTTTTCGGCTTAGTCCCTTTATTAATCAGCGGTTGCCACAGCGGAATGAACCGCCAACTTATCCAGCATATGTTTTACACAGCGGATGCCCTTCCAGCTGCAACCCATACATTCTCATTCACACACATACACTACGGACAATTTAGCTTACCCAATTCACCTATTGCGCATGTCTTTGGACTGTGGGGGAACCAAAGCACCCGAAGGAAACCCACGCAAACACGAGGTGAACACTGCAAACTTCACACAGAAATGCCAACTGACCCAGCCGAGGCTCGAACCAGCAACCTTCTTGCCCACTGTGCCACCGAGCCACCCATTATATTATATTATATTATATTATATTATATTATATTATATTATATTATATTATATTATATTATATTATATTATTCATTCATTCATTCATTTTCTTGTCGGCTTTGTCCCTTGCGGGGTCGCCACAGTGGAATGAACCACCAACTTATCCAGCATGATTTTACGCAGCGGATGCCCTTCCAGCCGCAACCCATCTCTGGGAATTTCCACACACACACACATTCACACTCATACACTATGGACAATTTAGCTTACCCAATTCACCTGTACCGCATGTCTTTGGACTGTGGGGGAAACCGGAGCACCCGGAGGAAACCCACGTGAACGCAGGGAGAACATGCAAACTCCACACAGAAACGCCAACTGACCCAGCCCAGCCGAGGTTCAAACCTGCGACCCAGCGACGTTCTTGCTGTGAGGCAACAGCACTACCTACTGCGCCACTGCGTTGCCTATAATATATTCTATTATATTCTATTATATTCTATTATACATTTCCTGTTAAACATAGTTAACAAACAACAATGTGAAAACTGCTTTACTTTCTAGAAGAGCCAGAAGGATCCATAGTTAAAGCTACAATCCTCCAGTACAAAAAAATAAACTCATAAACTGATCAATAAGTATGCCAGTCCGTGAAAATGAAAGGAACTGAAGCTAATCAAAGGTCAAAACGGCAAACAATCAACCCAAGCCTAATAGAGGTGTAAAGCAATCTAGCAATTCGGCCAGTGGTCAGAACTCTAATTCAGTGCATTGATTTGTCACAATTGATGTTATTTCTTTGTCACCGAATACTCTGACATTAATATGATTAATGCGTAATAGTTAAGAGAAGCGTCTGTAATCGGCTCACTGATTAATTTCTCGTCCTTCAGTCTATTGGGATTGAGAGTGTAAAAACTATTGATCACCCGCTATCATTGGCGTTTATCTTGGTTAAGACATCAATTCCACTAACTCTGATAGACTCAAATGTTCAGTCAATCAATGCTTCATGTGAAGGTTATATGGATTTTACACAGGAACATCTTTAGGAGGAGAATGCACTAAAATACATTGTGCTTCTTGATATTGTGCTATAGTTGAACACAATTTAATAATATTTAAATATTGTAATGCTGAAAAAAGGTATTTAAAGAAACAGCTTTTTAAACGGGACATATCCTAAAAATCAGATTTTACATGTGCTATAATGATAAAAATTATAGTATTTTACTGTTTAATAAATACTTCTGAATTATACTATAGTGCAGTACTAGAATTAATATTTTTTGATTATTCTATGGCAGGGCTATTCAATTAGTTTGTCACGGGGGCCAGTTCATGAAAAGCATCCCAAACGAAGGGCCGGAGAGATATGACTTGCAATATAAATGATGACACAACTGCATTTAAGAGTCAATTATGTATTTTTGCTCCTTTAGACACCCACGTTGTATTTGTCTACATTAAAATGTTAATATATTGTATTTTGAAACTATATAATTTCACTGCATTGTACAATAAGTTTTTTTTAACAAACATTCAAATGTTGTATTTCACAGAACAACAAAATCAATCAGTGTATTGCTTAAGTAGGCTTCTTCTACATTCAGATACGTTCATATGTTATGTTTTGAACTGCATAACAATTATGGATGCAACAATTATAGATTTTGGTTGTACGATTATATAGTGTGAAGAATAATCAGGGTTTCACAGTTATCACGTCTAATGTAAGTTTAAGCTTTATATTACCTAGATTTAGATCTGGACATCCCTAACTAATATTAAAAAACCTTTAAAAGGCATTTTCATTAGTAATAGTTTTTATGCTGTAGGTTTTTCTGTGCTTATAGGGCTACACAATTTAATTATGTGTGTGTTTATAGAGAGGAACGGGAGAAAATAATATAATAATAATTCTTATGAAGGTCGGCGCCAATATTTAGATTAACTGTTGTTATCATCTGCGTTCATACATACATAATCATTTTAATAATAGTTTGTCTAACATGTCTTTTGTTTACATTGCACTGAAAGCTAAGCACAACTCTCACCACTACAGCATGAGATGTTTTCTACTGCGAGCGCCCTGACAGTCGCGAGAGCGTTGCTCCACTTGCGCCCGCATATTGGCATATATTCTTACGACATAACAAACTTGCGCGCGGGAAAGACGTGATATGGGAATGGCCCGCGGCTATAGTTATTACAGTGTGCGTGCGTATTAGCTTCGGTGGACAAGCTCGGAACTTTAAACTAGCGCACAGTTGGTAACTTGGCGTAACTTTGTTCAGCAGTTTCGTTTCGTGCGGCAGAACAGAAATGCAGAAATGGGGCTTAGAGAAGCCTTTACGTGTTAATAGTGAAATCGGTTAATCGTTGCATCCCTAATAACGATATCAGTGCATTGTACAAAAAAACATTTCTACAAACATATTCAAATGTATTCGGCTGCTCTCGCCACTGTCAGGTGACTCACGCTCTGCGCAGCTCATGCTGTATTAAACAGACGCACGTCACTTCATAACTATAGCGGCCGTTTTTTGACTTTACTAAATTTATTCTTGATGTCTTGGTCACACTATTTGGAGGGCCAGAACAAATTGCCTCGGGGGCCGGGTTTGACCCGCGGGCCGCCAATTGAATAGCCCTGTTCTATGGTAATACAACAACAATAGTAATATAAACAAATTAGCCAATACTGTACTAAGTTTTTGAAAACGGTACATTCTAGTACGAAGCACCACAGTTTACTGTAGTAAAAATTAATGCATTTATTACAGTTGACTAGTTCATTATATATATACAGTATGCAGTAGCATATTAAAGTTGATAGTACTATAATATATACAGTAAAATACACTTAAAATACTACTACACATGGTAAATTACTACTATAGTAAAACTACTATAGTGAAAACCCTGTATACATTTCTGGAGAGCGTGAATTATGTAGCCAGAGCTACGTACGGCTGCTTTTCGTCTTTAAAACGAATGCTACCAGCTGACCACTTACCCCCATGTGGATGGCTTTTCCAGTGTTACCAGTTAAACATGGTTAAACATAGTTAACAAACAAGTGAAAATGTAAAAACTGCTTTACTTTCTTTAAGAGTTTGCCCAGTAGCTTGTTGCGTTCGTCGGCAGACTTGAGATGCAGAGTTGACAGTGACGACGAGGTTCGATTCCGGCGAAGAATGGTTCCAGAAAGCAGGCAAAATAAAAATAAAAGGAAAAAATAAACAAGTAAATAACAGATCTGAAAATGTAAAAAACAAAAAAAAAAAAATCAGGCGGCCGCGAGGGCTTTTCTTTTTCAGAATTGCTTTTGAAAACACTGTCGGTTGGGCTTAGGGAAGGGGGTGATCGAGGCAATTGGTGCTTTTGAAAACACTATCAGTTGGGTTTAGGGAAGGGGGTGGATAGGGTATCAGTTGGTCGGTCAGTCAGTCAGTCAACAGTGACCTCTGGTGGATTTACGCGAGAACAGCAGGTGAGAATGGCACTTGCAAGAGAAAATTGACTTCTCAAAAAGCGTAAAGAGCAGCCTCTGGTGGATTTACGAAAACAAAAACTGCATAAAAATGTACCTCCTGGAATGTATTTCATGCTGTCCAGAAATGTATACCGGGGTACGTATCAATAATGAGCCTGGGTTGATTTTTATCATGTGGGAATGAGGTGGAAGTTCGCCATCATAAAAGCATCTGATGATAAAAGAAAATAACTCCAAAAATAACCCCAAAACCTGAAGTTAGATAAGGGAGACATCCAAAATATGTACTGTTGGTGTGCCTCCAGGAACAGGGTTGGAAAAAACACTGATCTAGATGTTGTAACCTCTTCCTCTCCATTTTTGTGGTTTGAGCATCATTGTGATTTGAGCTTTAATTAATAGTATCTGACTGCAGACTTGCATATGCAAGCTGAAACACGCAGTCTCATCCACGCAATCTCAGACATAATGCACTCAAGGTAGCTAGTGAGATCACTGTGAGGGGTAGGGTCTAGGCGGGCATTAAAAGCATTGCATGCAGCTCAGCTTGCATCTGCCCCTGGTCTGCAGCATGTCCCTTCTCACTGTAATCCACTACTGGTGATTTCTGACATTTTAGTTGTACGAGATTCCTATGTTTTGTTGTGTGTGGAGTGTTAAAATAGCGTATAAAAGCTCTGACTTCTGCTGGAACACAAATGCTCATTTGCATTTAAAGAGACATACTATTATTATTTGTACACAACCAAACTGATAGTTTTAGTCACGTGACATGTGCGAAGACTAGCGGGAAAAATATAACGAGCCGTAATTCCAGCTACACTGGGACCACCTCTGGTTCAAGCTACTAATATTTGGATCACATATCAACACATCCGAAACAGAGATATGATCCATATACTGAACCTGCAGATGTTTTTCATTCATTTAAAACCCTGTCAGAGCTCCAATTCGGAGATGAATCTTGTGGATATTCCTTACCGATTTAGTTATTATTGATGGCTTTATGGCTTGTAAGTGTCTGCTTTTATATTTAGTGTCTTTTTGTTGCTTAGATTACTATTTGCTGGTAGGGATAATCTATTCTTTCACTTCTTTCTTATACTTTGACTTTGCATTTCAATCTATACTTTAATTGCACTAAACCTGCAAATTAGAATAGAGACGGTATAAGCATACAAACGCACTGACAGTTATATGTACCATAGATTGATAGATAGACACACACATTTCTCCTTTCTGGATGTTCACATAAAAACTATCAATTGGGGAAAATTTGACACGAAATAATAAATGTTCTGTGGGGTATTTGGAGCTGAAAACTTCCAACACAGGCTCATTGTGAAAACGTACCCCCGTATACAATTCTAGAGAGCGCAAATTATGTAGCCAGAGGTACGTATGGCTGCAAATCGAACGCTACGCTATGTATGATGCTGCTGATGGCTTCTGATCTTTTCGTGCTACCAGCTGACCACTTACCTCTGTGTGGACGGCTTTTCTGCTGTTACCAGTTTGCCAAGTAGCTCGCCATGTATCTCGACGGACTTGACACTCAGAAAGGAGTTGAACACGATGACGGAGTTCGAGTCCGGCGAAGAACAGTTCCAGAAAGCAGGTAAAACAAAAACAGGCAAAAAATACAATAACATGATAGATCTGACAATGTGGTAAAAATCAGCTGCGAGGGCTTTTCTTTTTCTGGACTGCTTTTGAAAACACTGTTGCTGCGTCCCAATTCGCATACTTATACTACGACCTAAAAGTATGTACTTTTTTTGTGGAGGAAAAATATATACTTTTGAGTGTGTAACAGAAAAGTATGCAAGCTTTGGGACATACTACTTCCTCGTTACACAGATCGTTGTGTTGCTTAGTTAAGAGCCCTGTCAATCATCCACATTTCTGTCGTATTTAATTTCCTACCTTATTGGAGAAGCAGCAGCAGGATAATCTCCCATTCACAAGTCTTTCATACAGAGAAATCTCCTCAGGTCTTTGGATAATTCTGCATTCAGACGGTAATGTCCAAACACGTCTTTATATAAGTTCAGTATTGTTGTTGCAGATGAAATATAACACAGACAATGGTATTTAAAAATTCTCCAGTGGGCTAGATATTAATTAAGTCATACAAACATCTTTACAGAAGCCTCTCTGCTTGACGGTTGGTCTCGCGCGTCCATCATGTTTGTAATTTGTTTACACTTTTCACCCGCGTTTTGTAGTTCTAATCGAATTCACGTCCAACGCGCAATGTACTGTGGGCAATATCAGCAGTTAGAGTATGGACGCTTCTACACTTAAAATTTTGACCGGAAATAGTAAACCATCCGGGATTTTTTGTCATACTCTTTTCAACATACTACGATTTGGGACATACTAATTCTATTTTCACATACTATTTAGGACGGATAGTATGCGGATTGGGACGCAGCATGTCAGTTGGGTTTAGGGAAGATAGTGGGTAGGTTGATTGGTCTGTCAGTCAGTCAGTCGACAGCAGCCTTTGGTGGATTTATGCAAGAACAGCATGTGTTATTGGCACTCGCAAAAGAAATTTGAGATCTGTTAAAGCATACACAGCAGCCTCTGGTGGATTCGCAAAACAGAAAAAAACACAATGTAACTCCTGGGACATATTTCACCAGAAATGTATATGAGGTACGTACAGAGATGTATAGTAACGAAGTAGAACTACTTCACTACTGTACTTAAGTACTAAAAGGTTGTATCTGTACTCTACTGGAGTATTGTTTTTTTCTCCTACTTCTACTTTTACTTCAGTACATATTTTCGATGAGCTTAATACTTTTACTCCAGTAGATTTTTTATGTGTTGCATAGTTACTCGTTACAATTATAAAAATGTTACGAATCAATCATTCATTGATCAGACAATCAAAGAAGACAGTGCTGCCTGCCTGCATTGAGAGCACTTTAGTTTGTTTTAGACATGGAAAACCCAGAAATTCCACCTTCAACTTCTTCACTTTCAACTGTTCGTGGCGATGAGGAAAAAGACCACCCGTGACCCTATTTATATGTATATGTATTTATATATATATATATATATATATATATATATATATATATATAAATATATAAATATAAATATATATATATATATATATATATATATATAATATATATATATATATATATATATATATATATATATATATATATATATATATATATATATATATACACATTATAAATCGTAAACCATGGTTCTTTTTGTTCTGCATAATCCTGTGCTCCAAAAAAGATATTTAAAATAAACAAAACAATGTCTTTTGACTGCTTTTTTAAAAATAACTACATAACGCAATACTTGTACTTTTACTTTCAGTACTTGAGTAGTAAATTTTTAAATAAACTACTTGCAATACTTAAGTACAAAAAATGTTAAATACTTTAGTACTTCCACTTAAGTATTTTGCCTAAAGAGCAGTTCAACTTCTACTCAAGTCACTTTTTGATAGAACACTTGTACTTTTACTTAAGTCTGGGTCTCTAGAACTTTATACATCTCTGGGTACGTATCAATAATGAGCCTGGTTTTGAAAATTAACAAAGATATTCTAGGGGACACCACATATTTAATATATCTTATGAAATTTGACAATAGACATAATATGCCCCCTTAAAAATGCAGAAAGTGTTCCTAGGTACACCTCTCGTGAAAGCAGGTAATACAAAAGACTAAAAAATTAAATTATCAAGTAAATAACAAGGTGAGAAAGTGGTAATATCTGAAAGCGTGGTACAAATCAGGCAGCCACGAGAGCTTTCATTTTTCTGGACTGCTTTTGAAAACACTGTCAGTTGGGTTTAGGGAATATGGTGGGCGGGTCAATTGGTGCTTTTGAAAATACTATCGGTTGGGTTTAGGGAAGGAGGAGGGTAGTTTGATCGGTCAGTTGGTCATTCAATCAGTCAGTCAGTCAACAGTGGCGTCCGGTGGATTTAAGCAAGAACAGCAGGTGTGAATGGCACTCGCAAAAGAAATTTGAGATCTGGTAAAGCATAAACCGAGGCCTATAAAACTGCAAAAACAAATACCTACCTGGACGTATTTTGCTATCTCCAGAAATGTATACAGGGGACAATAATAAACCATGGTAGAAAAATTTACAGAGATATTCTAGGGGACACCACATATTTATTATATATTTTTTATATTGATCGGTTGGTCGTTCAATCAGTCAGTCAGTCAACAGTGGCCTCTGGAGGATTTGTGCAAGAACAACAGGCGCGAATGGCACTCACAAAAGAGATTTGAGATCTGGTAAAGCATACACAGAGGAGGTGGATTTACAAAATTAAAAACTGCAAAAAAAAAAAAAATGTTTTTTTGCGATGTCCAGAAATGTATACAGGGGTACGTATCAATAATGAGCCATGGTTGAAAAATTTACAGAGATATTCTAGGGGACACCACATATTTATTATACTTTAAGAAATTTGACAATAGACATAATATGCCCCCTTAAAAATGCAGAAAGTGTTCCTATGTACACCTCTCATGAAAGCAGGTAAAACAAAAAGCAAAAAAATAAAATAAACAAGTAAATAACAGGGTGAGAACATGGTAAGATCTGAAAACGTGGTAAAAATCAGCTGCGAGGGCTTTTCTTTTTCTGGATTGCTTTTGAAAACACTGTCAGTTGGGTTTAGGGAAGGGGGTGGGCGGGTCAATCGGTGCATTTGAAAACACTGTCGGTTGGGTTTAGGGAAGGGGGTGGGCGGGTCAATCGGTGCTTTTGAAAACACTGTCGGTTGGGTTTAGGGAAGGGGGTGGGCGGGTCAATCGGTGCTTTTGAAAACACTGTCAGTTGGGTTTAGGAAAGGGGGTATCAGTTGATCAGTCAGTCAGTCGACAGTGGCCTCTGGAGGATTTACACTAGAACAGCAGGCACGAATGGCACTCACGAAAGAAATTTGAGACCTGGTAAAGGCTACACAGCCTGTGGTGGATTTACGAAAACAAAAACTGTAAAAAAAAAAAAAAAAAAAAATCCAGACATACCTCTTTCGCATACATATCTAATTATCTCCAGAAATGTATATGGGGTACATATCAATAATTGCCTGGGTTGGAAAATTCACAGAGATAGGGGACACCACATATTTATTATATCTCATGAAAATGGACAACAGACATAATATGCCCCTGAAAAATGCAAAAGTGTTCCTAGGTTCTTGTGGTTGTACGAATAAGCTGTAATCTATAATAAACCTTATTTGTATAAAAAGTATGCAGAAACGTAAAGAATGACAATGGCTTCATTTGAATACACATGACGTAGCGCTATATCACACAGATTAAACTGAATTGCCTATGGTAATAGTGAGGTTTTGTGCTTAAATATGCTCAAGCTGC
>LR812524.1:58953667-59093667 GCA_903798195.1 Danio kyathit | reverse complement strand
TAATCAAGATAAGAAAAAAAACCAACCATAGTATATTTACAAATGTGTACAATAAATGCAAAAGAAACAAATAAACAAATTGAAACAAACCTTACAAAGGGAAGGAAATGAAGCAGTGCCAAATCAAAGAAAATAACAAATTAAACACGCTAACTAAACTCTCTAAATGGATTTGGCTAACTAAGCACCTCTAAATAACTAAAGAGAAAGCTGAAAATAGGGAAAAAACATCTTTGGTGTCACACGTCCCTCACTACAACTGTACTCCCTAGAACAGTTGTCCTCAAACCTTTTATCACGGGGGTTAGGACAATTCTAGGGGCCTATGCCATTTTGGGGCCCACAGAGATACTATTCTTCACTTGCATCCGCAACAAGCACTAAGCCACCCCCACCCCACTGGGCTCTTCACTTTCGTCCACGACATACTCCCCCACTCCCCCGCTCTTCACTTTCGTCTGACGAAAGGTTGTCATAGGGCCTGTGCTGGCCAGTGGCGCCCCAGCAAAACACTGCAGTGTTTGGGTGTTTTGTGTTTGTCTAAGATAATTAGTCTACTGAAATGTGTATTATCAAATTAGACCCCCTGCTTATTTTTTCCCCCAATTTATGTTTAACAGAGAGAAGATTTTTTTTAACACATATATTTTTATAAAGTTTTAATAACTCATTTCTAATAACTGATTTATTTTATCTTTGCCATGATGACAGTAAATATTATTTTTCTAGACATTTTTCAAGACACTTCTATACAGCTTAAAGTGACATTTAAAGGCTTAACTAGGTTAATTAGGTTAACTAGGCAGGTTAGGGTAATTAGGCAAGGTATTGTATAATGATGGTTTGTTCTGTAGATAATCGAAAAAAAAAAATAGCTTAAAGGGGCTAATAATATTGACCTTAAAATGTTTTTTAAAAACTAGCTGAAATAAAACAAATAAGACTTTCTTCGGAAGAAAAAATATTATCAGACATACTGTGAAAATATCCTTGTTCTGTTAAACATAATTTGGGAAAAATTTAAAAAAGAAAAAAAAATTAAAAGGGGGGCTAATAATTCTGACTTCAACTGTATATTCAATACAAAGTATGAAGCTGATCGGTCAATTCTCGCAAGTCGCGCACCCCCATTGGAAATAGTAAACTTGTGCAAACTCTAGAAAAGACGCGATATGTGAACGACCCCTAAAAGGCTGTCGTCATTTGGGATCTCCAGTTGATCTTCTTGCACAGCCATAGTGAATTCACCTAATTTGTTGACAAATGGGTTGCAGATCCACTCTTCGGCAGATCGCGGGTCCTTCACTTGGCCTTTTCCCCTTAGCAAAGAAACTTTCCAAAGATGTCTGTTTGTTACTTCTTTTGTTGCTTGTGGGTTAAATTTGGACTCAAGTGGCTGAGATGTAAGCGAGAGAATACGGTAATTTTTCAAAATAAAAGATTTTCAAAATAAAAAAAACGTTCAGATGCAGATAATAAATATAACGGAAATAATGAATGATTTCTTGTGTGGGCCGGTACCAATTGATGCACAGACTGCTACTGGTCCGTGGCCTGGTGGTTGAAGGCCACCAAACATACAGATGGTAGCACGTGCTTCTTACCTAATGTTTTAACAGAGAATCAGCTACGTGTATGTAAGATGTAAGTCATGTGATGTTCCCTTTTAGTAGATTTAAACAGTTTAGCTTAAACGTTCAAAATAGAGGTACAACTCAAAACAATGAAGTGAACCAGAGAACAGGTCATACACACAAGTGTCACACAAAAAGACAAAAAGCAGTGACAAGAGATGAAGAATCCCCCAGTCTGGTCCGAGTAATCACCAGTGTTGTGAGTTATAGCTAATTTTCCAGCCCAAAAGCTGTCCAAAACCCACCAAAATGCACAAAAATAAAACGCCCAAAAAATTAGACTAATATCTTAATTTTTAATTTATTTATATCGAAATTAACCAGGTTGCTTTAACTGTCATCATTTTTAACCATACAGCAACCAACACCAACAGTCACAGAACCACATTGCCACTGCCCTCTCTCACCCACACACTGCACTTAATGTTGTGTAGATTACACCTATAAGACTATGTTTTACTTTCGAAATGGGGTATAAATTAATCTTATTTGGTGTTTTAAATTCTTTTGAACATAATTAGGTGCTGCTTGTCAATCAGACAACGCTTCTATGTTTGTTCTTGCTGTCAATTGTGGAAAAAGTTATCACTAAAAATGACTTGATAAACCGTTGTGAGCGTGACTGCAGCTGCTGCGTGATGTGCGTGCACGCGAAGGGCAGGGAGATTTGTCCGTGGTGTCAGAATTTGATACAGGGAACATGACAAAATTTGTGTAATTATTCAAAATGCTTTCATTACCGTTTTTTTTTTCATGAAAAATAATAGAAGTTTTAATTTGGAGAAGCAAAATGTACCAAGAATGTTAAGTTAAGTGATTTTGCTGAAGTATCAGTAGGACTGTAGCAGAAATCCTAATTTGACAGTAAACATAATAGAATAAACGTAAAGCTTATTTATGACAAAGAAGAATAAAAGTCAACAAAGCATGCCAAATTAAAGCCTTTACAAATCCGTCATCTTGACAAATCCAGTAAATTACCTGAATTAAAACCTCAAGTACACTACCTTCTTGAAGATTAAGTAAACCTCCTTCCCTGAAGTGTGGCCATCTTGGGTCACTTGCATTTATTTAAATCAAATCCCAATACTCTTCCTAGTCAGTGTGGCACATGCATTGGTTTCCCTGGCACGCAGGCCCTCTGACACTTCCCGGACGTGCCCTTGACATTTCGGCAGGTTATTAACCTTTTGGGATGTGAGCACGAGACACTGATACAAAGAGAAAGGATGCAGGTGATGCGGTGGAGCTGACAGATCATTCAGTTCTAGGATGTGTGCTTATGTAGGTACAATCGATGACAGCTATGAATGAAATGAGACTGTAAGAGTCTAAATTATTATATGCATTTGTTTATAAGGCAAAACATGTCTTTTTCACCAAAGAAAGGTCCATGCTGACTCCAAAGGCAGATACTGATAAGATCAGGGCCTGGTATGTGGACTTTGGGGGGGTTTTACGATGTGGTCACATGTTGATTGGTCAGTTTGAATGTCTCAGCGTTTGGGCTTTGGTCACATGGTCAAGAAAGGTACAAAATAGCTGGTAAACTTGGCTCTGCCTCTTTTCCTGGTCTGTCTTTTCCTGGGCTGTCTTTCCCTGGTCTCTTTCTCCTCTGTGCTTTCCTGAGCTCTGCTCCTCTCCTTCTCTGGAGGTTACCTTCTCTCTCTCTCCCTCTTTGTCTCTCCCTCCCCCTGTCTCTCCCTCTCCCTCTGGTAACTTTACATTTACAATAAGCTGGGTACAATTTATATCATATGTTTTTATCATTTCGTGTTTTATCATTTTATACAGTTATTTTATAACTAATTCAGTTGTAACCATAGAGAATTATTGTCATTAAATCATTTCATTTTAAGTATTTGTGAATTACTTTTGATTTAACACCAACACTTAATTGCTCCATATTGCAATACAATACCATCACATAATATCAACGCTCTCCCACATTTATAGCTATTAATACTGCCCTTATTTCCGTTTTTGGTATAAGATTGCAGAAGAATGGTTTGACTAGAAATGTACAGTTTTTTACCATCATGCTGATAACTTTTTAGTCACTCGGCAGAACTACAGTTCGAACCGCTGTGGTCCAAATACCATTCTACAAGACTGATGTTAATACCAAAGGAACATTGGAGAATCCAAGTGAAATTACAGGACAATTTGGGATTCCCTAAAGAAGTTTTAAGGAGTTTGCTTAAAGGATTTTGCACTGAACAATTTTTGAACAAGTATTTTTAACTAGTTTCAGCCTGGCACAGGTATCATTTACAAGTTCTGTGCCACACATTGTATAAATAGCAAATGCATTTGTGCCCATTTGTGCACCCATAGGCGCCAACCTGATTTCACCAAGTAGGACATGTTCCTAAATTAACATCTATGTTGATCCGGAACACATCCCAATCAGCCAATCAGAATCAAGGGATACATTTACTTTTTAAGTTTAGTATGGTTAGGTTTATGCACTTCTACATGATTGTTATCCAACTATTATTCCCCTCTGATTTTGGGAATAATTTACAGTTATGGTTGTGGTTGTGTTTAGGGGTAGGGAATATGTATGGTATACATTTTTTCAAAAATCATGTTCCAGGATCTAGATAGATGTTATTCCAGGATCGCATCATACTTGGCAAAATCATGACAAGCCACCCATAGACATGCAGATCTGAAAACGAGGCATTATGGCGCATTGTTTGCTCATTACTATTTTGAGGCAACTGAAATAGGCTACGCGATTGACCAACTAAAAGCTAGTTGAAAATCAATGGCACAGATTTTTTGTTGTTGCTATTTAACCCTTTCACGGGTATGATCAAACCGGTGTGATCAGCTGCTCAAATTCAAATCTGATGGCTCACGCTGAGGCACAGAATGAGGTGTGCAGTGCTTGTCATTAATCACAATTTATCTATGTTTTCAAACAAATAACATGTATATTAGGTTTCAGACATTCAAATACACATAACTACTAGCAAAACATACCATTTAAGGTTTGTAAAATACACGAGGATGTCTATGCAGATGGCAATAATAATTATTTAATAATAATTATCACTGGTTGATGTGCTTTATTGATATATTGATTATGTTATAATATTATGTTATAATATTTTTTCTATTGCTCTCTCAAATAAACAGTTACTTACGTACAGGTATTTCGGGAAAAAAATAATGAATAAACATAATGTAAATCCAGCAGCTCGGATCTCTCCTGCAGTGCAGACTAAACATGGTGGCGCCCATTACCCGTCATATAACTAATAATACCATCATCATTAAGCTGTTTAAAAGACAAAATATATGTTCTAACACATATTTGAGAATCGGAATATCAGAAATTTCACAATATAATTAGAACATTTGTCAATATTTACAGAAAAAGGCAAAAAGAAACAAAATACGATATAGGCTATACATAGGCCATTGGGGCTGGAGGGTCATGTTGTGAACTTGATGCATCGCCATGGGAACTTTAGAACACAGCTGAAGGATTTAAAACTCACGCGTGAAAGGGTTAAAGAGTATTAGGGGCCGATCACACTGAACGAGCTTTTTCATTTTAAAAAACGTGAGGCGCACCTCAATGTCTTTTTTGTTAACAAGAAAAAAAAGAAGCGCTGTGTTTTTTATGTTGCTAGGCAACAACTGAATCAGCTGTGTATTGTGCGCGAGTGTTGCTGTTGATATTGGTATAATTTTAATATTTAATAATATTGTGATATTCAACATTTGTGAAGTCATACAGCTCCAGATAACTCAAACAGCAACTACAAGTCTCTCCTCTATCTTCAAAAGCCATAATTGTCTTGACAGCACAAACACTGCAGTCACCTCAATGGAAACCCCACCTCTGCTTTCATTTGATTGGAGAATGAAAAAGACGCAAGTGACGTAACACGCATTTTCACTCAGAGGTGACTTCTTTTTAACTGCGAGCGCACAGAGCGCAATGGCAAAAACACGAGGCGCAGCAGAGGGTTAGAAAGCGAGGCGCAGCAGAGGGTTAGAGCGCGAGGTGCAGCAGAGGGTTAGAACGCAAGGCCCGCAGGGCGCATAAGGGGCCAATCACACTGAACATGCTTTTACGTTGCAAAAACACAAGGCTCACCACACTGCCTTTTTTGTTGACAAGAAAAAAAGAAGCGCGGTGCGCCTTTTTGTCACTAGGCAACGACTGAATCATTTGCGTATTGTGCAATAGTGTCACTGTTGATATTGGTATAATTTTAATATTTAATAATATTGTGATATTTAAGATTTGTGAGTCATACAGCTCCAGGTAATTCAAAACAGAGGCAAGGCGCAGCAGGCAGTCAAAACGCGAGGTGCACAGGGCACATAAGCAGCACGCACAATGTTTGCGGCCGTTGGTAAATCATTCAAAAAAGGTGCCCGTTCGGTGGGTCGGCCCCCAAGCAGCACGCAAAACGCTCGTGGCCGTTAGTAAACCATAGTAAACCAAAAGATGCGCCTCTCAACACAAAAAAACGTGTTCTGTGTGATCGACCCCTTAGTTATATTAGCGTATAGGTGGGTCCACAATAAGTGTTCACATTGCTTAACACACAAACAGGGATGCGCAGCAGCACACACATCTTTAATATTACAAAATAAAGGATTAAAATGTAAAAGAATAATATTTTTTATATATATATATATATATATATGGGGGGAGGGGGGGGGTACAATTTGCATATTACTGACGTCATCACGTTCTACCTTTTCTGTTTGTTTAACAGCCTATAGTAAATAAATGGGGTATTATATTTGCATTACGCTTTATGTAAGCTTGTCAATTTAACTAAATTTATTGCTGTTTGAATACAGTATATCATTATAGATGAGTAGTGAATTTGCAGTAATCTCTCAGACGTAATACTCAGACAAGTTCTGAAACTCTCACTTAAAACATCTCTGATTGTGAACAATAAACGGTCAAATTAAATTGTTAAAATAAAGGAGAAGCAGATCAGTTTGACTGTACAAGGGAAATACCTTCACACTCCCGGTGCTAAATCATTTGCTGAGGGGTGATCTGCTGTCAGGCTGCAGGTGGGAGAGCTGCTGTACGAGGACTGGGCCGCCTGTCAGTGCTCTGAGGCGGGGGAGGGGCCGTGGCATCACCCGCAGCTCGTTGAGAAGAGTAGGGACGGTACAGTAATGGACAAACGACAGTCTATAAAAATCTCCAGTAACACACAAAAAAGTCGCTAGATTGGTCACTTTTTTGAAAATTTGTCGCTAGGGGGGTCTGAAAAGTCGCTAAGTTGGCAACACTGGCGCGAACTGAAGAGCGGGAGGGGTGAGAGATTTGGGGAGATGGAGGCACGCGACCGGAAGAGCACGCGCACAAGCACCAGGTTTCAGCCTGGACTGTACCAAAATGCTGAGGAGCGGGGGGCGGATGGGTGGGATTCCGGGAGTTTACCGGGAGACAGAACAATACGGGAGACAGGTCTGAAATATGGGAGACTCCCGGGAAAAACGGGAGTGTTGGCAGGTATGATATATATATATAAACAGTACCTCCTCCCAAGGCTTCTTCAGGGGACTTTGGTGGAATCTTGCTCATTCTGTAGATGATCTGTACGCTTTAACTTTGCGAACGAGCAGATCCGTATTCTTGAAGCGTTCAGTTTTTCCACTTAAATAGCGAATCCGCTTGTCCTGACTGCAACTCGCTCATAAAGGGAATGGGAGATGAGACTCTGATTGGTTTAATGCACATTATGCCCAAAACACATCCATAACTCATAAAGAGAATAAGGACAACCCTTTTACACCATGATCTGGGTGGTGACCTTAAAATAGCAAAAGTGGACATGTTTTAACCTGCGTGGAACACTTTAGACCATGTGCTTAGATCGTTAAAATAGAGCCCCAAGACTGACTGCCCCAGTAAAGCAACGGCGTGTCAAGTATAGGAAGAATTGAAACTTATATTTAACTGGCAAACTTTGACCCATCATGTGGAGGTCCCTGCATTACAGACAAAAAATATGTTTCCCCTTAGCCTTTCCATCTTTAATACACTCACCTCAGTCTCATGGCACACCGGGGAGCAGCAAAAGAGTAGAATAAAGGGCAAGAGTAGAGAAGAGAAGAGAAAAGCGAGATGGCGAGGGAGTGTTAGTTCCATTATTCATCTCACACTGGATTGGCCAGCTCATATTCTTTCCCAAAGGAAGGCATATGAAATTTCAATTGGCATCATTCTGTGTGTTGAGTTTTAATGTCAATATCATAGACGGGGTTTTCGGCAGCCTTGCAGCCACAAGAAACAGGAAACTTCAAAGGAGCAGCTCTGCGGAATCCCTCAGTCTTGAATTAAAAATGTTAACCTTGGAGACATGTTAAGTACAAGGCAGGTACCGTTGTAGAATTCAAATGAACAGCTCTGATGATGCTCGGAGATCAGGGGAATTATTTTGCACTTTCTGCTTTTCTAAATGTGCTTTAATTCGTGTTCGTTTCGTGTCAGAGTTTAGAAATACTGCACGCCATTACTGAGCGAAACTGCTCTTTTGGTGGAACACATCAAAATAACTGGGAAGATGTTAGATGTTGAAATGCATTCAAAGACACGGGGCAAAATCGCTGATAGAGGCGCACTCAAGTGCTGAAATATGCATGGGTGATTGAGAAGTGTTGAATGAGAGTCTCGAAACGACGGGTGATTGAGAGGCAACACACAAGCGGAGAAGTGGAATTAGAAAATTAGCTCTAACTAGGAGCGTTAAGAATTAGGGCTGTCAAATGAACATGTTAATTTGAGATGATTAGTTATTTAAAATAATATCAGATATAAAATAATTAACGCATTTTTAACTCCGGCCTCCTAAACGTTGTATAAGTTCTACCATCCAAATGCAGAAAAGCACATTTAGCAGGAAATTAGATGTACAGTTGAAGTCAGAATTATTCGCCCCCTTTTGATTTTTTTTTCTTTTTTAAATATTTCCCAAACGATGTTTAACTGAGCAGGGAAATTTTCACAGTATGTCTGATAATGTTTTTTCTTCATGTTTTTTAATGAAGAAAGTCTTATTTGTTTTATTTTGGCTAGAATAGAAGCAGTTTTAATTTTTTTAAAAGCCATTTTAAGGACAATATTATTAGCCCCTTTAAGCTATTTTTTTTTGATAGTATACAGAACAAACCATCATTATACAATAACTTGCCTAATTACCCTAAACTTCCTAGTTAACCTAATTAACCTAGTTAAGCCTTTAAATGTCACTTTAACCTGTATAGAAGTGTCTTGAAAAATATCTACAGTAGTAAAATGATATGTACTGTAATCATGACAAAGATAAATTAGTTATTAGAAATGAATTATTAAAACTATTATGATTAGAAATGTGTTGAAAAAATCTCTCCGTTAAACAAATTGGGGGAAAAATAAACAGGAGTGCTAATAATTCAGGGGGGGCTAATAATTCTGACTTCAACTGTATATGATGTTTTTGGTGCAGTATTTTTACAACATACACTGTAAAATCCAACAGTCAACTTTATCAAACGAAATGAGTGTAGTTAACTCAAAATTGACTGAAAGTTAATTCTACTCATTTTAAAAGAGTTCTGAACTCAGTGTTGAAGGTAATGAGTTAAGTAAATACCTCATTACTTCAACTTAAATGGAGTAAGTTCACTACTCATATAGATTAGTTTTTTTTAACTCAAATGTTTTGTAGCAATCAGTTTCCTCAAATGGTTTGAGTTGCCTTAACTTATTGGGTTTTACTGTACGCAAATTGATTCATTTACTCAAATGGATTAAGTTCACAGTACTCATTAGGATTAGTTTTTGAATTTAAATTGTTTTTTCAATCGGTTTCCTCAAATGGTTTGAATTACCTTAACTTTTTGGCCTTTACAGGGTAGAGAGAGAGAGAGAGAGAGAGAGAGAGGTGGTGGTGGTGGTGGTGGGGGGGGGGGGGGGGGGGGGGGCGACGAATTGCACGTTCTCCAACTTGCTTTGACAAAAAATTATTTGCATGCACCTCAGATTGATCTTCTGACTTGTTAAAACTTACCCAGAGGATTTTTGGATAACACAGTATATGTCACGATCACCAGCGATCTTCTCCCCTTAGATCGTTGGTTTACATGCACAATCACTAATGGACTACAAATCTGCCACCTAATGGACTACATTTCCAAACATGCACTACTCTGACATCACACACAACCGGTTCCACATCTTCACTGATTGCATCCCACAGCTGAAGCCACTCAAGAACTGATTACACACACTACATAAGCAGAACATACACTCACTCCATTGCCGAGTCTTGTTACCTGTTTACAGTGTCAATTCAAAGCGTTTCCTTGTCTTGTTTTTGCCGTGTTTGGACCCTTGCCTTGTTTATCTGTTTCTGCCTGTCTGCTGCCATCCTTGTGACCATCTGCCTGCTATATTGACCACGATTCTAGATTTCCCTCATAAGACTGTTTGCTCCTGTCTTGATCATTGCTTGCCTGACCATCCCTCCAATAAAAGCCTGCATTTGGATCTGCACCTTTGTTGTCATGTCACTTCCTTGGTTACAGTATAATAACTAAACCACTGTAAAACCCAAAAGTTAAGGTAACTCAAACCATTTGAGGAAACCGACTGCAACAAACCATTTAAGTTCAAAAACTAATCCTAATGAGTACTGTGAACTTAATCCCTTTGAGTAAACAAAGCAATCTGAGCACAGTAAAACCCAATAAATGAAGAACTCAAACCAACTGAGTACTGTAAAACCCAATAACCATCTGAGTAAAAAAACTAATCTATATGAGTAAGGTGAACTTACTCCATTTAAGTTGAAGTAATGAGGTAGAATTAATTATCAGTCAATTTTGAGTTAACTACACTCATTTCATTTGATAAAGTTGACTGTTGGGTTTTACAGTGTATTCTTGACTTCTAAGCAAATTTAAAATATGCTTAATGGTTGTGTTTTTATACTTTGTGAATTATTTTTTTTTTAAATTACTAAATTAATTATTACATTATTTACAAACCAGTTATTTGAGAGAAGTTGTTGGTTTTTAAACATTATTTAGAATGCGTAAGTAAATGATCAATAAACTATCCAAATTAACATTTATATATCTTATTATTCAGGCGTATATTCATAGTTCATTTGTATGTTAATAATTGCTTTATTAACTCAACTTCATCCAGTTTTGTGACCTAATTTAGTGAGGACTATTTATGCTTTATAAATCCTAGTAGGTAGTGCTGTCGCCTCAAAGCAAGAAGGTCGCTGGGTCGCAGGTTCGAACCTCGGCTGGGTCAGTTGGCGTTTCTGTGTGGAGTTTGCATGTTCTCCCTGTGTTCGCGTGGGTTTCCTCCGGGTGCTCCGGTTTCCCCCACAGTCCAAAGACATGCAGTATAGGTGAATTGGGTAGACTAAATTCTCCATAGTGTATGAGTGTGGATGAGTGTATGGATGTTTCCCAGAGATGGGTTGCAGCTGGAAGGGCATCCGCTGCGTAAAAAATTTGCTGGATAAGTTGGCGTTTCATTTTGCTGTGGCGACCTCAGATTAAGAAAGGGACTAAGCCGACAAGAAAATAAATGAATGAATGAAATCCCTAATAAATGACAATTTACTGTAAGGCTCAGCTATATTTTAAGGAAAAAAGACAATAAATGATTTTATTCATTTCTATTCATTTAAAGACACACAAATGTAACTGTATCGAATGAAAAATAAATTTTTGCAATCTTGTCTAAAATAAAAATACTAGTTTAAACATTGCTAAATAACTGTGAAATGTTGTATCATAATATACTGTTAAATTATTATTATATAGTTGTTGTTTTATCCAATTTTATGTTATATTTTGACACTCCTGTTATTCAGCAATGCTTAAACTTTACAGTAATTTTACTTTTTAGATAAGATTGCAAAGATGTACTGTTCATTTGATACTGAGCCTTTAATTGCCATTTATTAGGGATTTATAAAGCATAAATAGTCCTCACTTTAGATTAGGTCACAAAATGATGAAGTTAAGTTAATAAAGCAATTATAAACAGAAACAATTAACTATTAATATATGCCTGAATAATAATATACACATGTTAATTTGAATAGTTTATTAATCGTTTACGAACTCATTATGAATTATCTCAAAAACCCCCATCTACTCATAACCTCCTAAGGCTTGAGTGTCCACATAAGTGGACAGCACATTTTTAGCTCTTAAGTGGCTATTTAAAATACTTTGAATGTTTTATATTTTGTCACAGACATACAGTGTCATCCTGCAACTGTTTTGCAGCATATGAAATGTTCCAAACCCTATATTTAACTGTACAAAATGGGAAAAATGTTGTTTTTACTCTGATAGTCAAAGCTAGTTAAAAAAAAATCTATGTTAAATATGCATAAAAGAAAATTCGGGAAAAAGTGTTTTATGCAAATTGGGACCACGAGTCCACATATATGGACTTCATTTTTCTCTAAAAGTACATCATATCAAAAGATGATACTTAGATTTTATTTCTAATTAGGTTCCAATAAGCCCAAATAGCAAAGAGAAATAAAAAATGCATGTAAAAAACACCTTGGGCCTACAAATGATTCGTAAATAATGTAATATTTTATTTAGTAATACAAAATTAATCAGTAACAAAGTATAAAAATTATTAGACACATTTTAAATGTGCTTATGTCAAGAATACAGCATTTGTATCTGCAGTTATAAACTGCTTACTGATGTCTACTAATGTAGAGTTAATGCTTAACAAATAATGAATTGACTAATTGTTAATGCTTAACAGATGATTTATAGTGTATCGTTATTATAAAGTGTTACCGATTTTAGAACAGAGCAGAAGATGAGCAACAAAACTGCACACAACATGAAGAGACCATGCCACAAACATTGGGAACATGGGGTATATTGTTTGAAACAATCTACCATGTTATGATACTGTAGATTAAAAAAAGGGATCAGAATCCATACTGCTTAAAGGAGCTTGAGCATTCAAACCAGCAGGCAATAAAGAAAATGAATGCCAATATAGTTATCATTTTTGACTAGACTTTAAGGGGTGGCATGGTGGCTCAGTGGGTAGCCCTGTGGCCTCAAAGCAAGAAGGTCACTAGTTTGAGTCACGGCTGGGCCAGTTGGCATTTCTGTTTGTGCATGTTCTTTCCATGTCTGTGTGGGTTTTCTCTGAGTGCTTCGGTTTCCCTCACAGTCTAAAGACATGCTCTATAAGTGAATTGAAAAAGCTAAATTGACCTTAGTGTAAAAGTGTGTGTGTGTGAATGAGTGTGTATGGGTGTTTACCAATACTGGGTTGCGGCTGGAAGGGCATCTGCTGCGTAAAACATAAGCTGGAATAGTTGGTGGTTCATTCTGCTGTGGCGACCTCGGAAATAGAGACTAAGATGAAGGAAAATGAATGAATGAATGACTAGACCTTAAAAGTCAAAGCTTAACCCCTTTCTAACCTGAAAATAAAACCAGAAATGGCACTACTCTTGCCCCAGGAATATAAGCACATAATGGCTGGCTGATGCTGTTAGGTGAAGGTGCCATGACTGTGCATCCAGACTCAGTCTGTGGTCCTGCTTCAGTGCATGAAACACCTAGAGGCCTGTGTAGGCCTGGGGTGCAGCCAAGCACACAGTAGATCAAAGCAGTCCTGCTACATATCAACATACAGCGCCGCACACATACATAGCTTGTTCTCCTCTGTGCCTTGTTGCGGTTAAAATGATTTGTAGGTCCTGTGGTGCACGGACAGAACCGTTGAGTCCCTATTACAGGCTCTGGTAAATAAGATTTGCAGCTTTGTTGTTTTGTAAGAGCATTTTGTTTCGCTTTGGAAATGTTTGAGAATGAAAACAGCCTGATTAGCTTTACAGCTAATAACATGGATTAATTATCCTGCAGCGTTTTTTGATTTACAAACCTAGACTTAATTGACTCCTGGTCCCAGATGTTTGGGTTCAGTCCTTGGACTTAAAGACCTCATGCAAAGATCTCAACTTGGAGCTGATTTGCATAGCAAACAAAACATAATTACACTGACAAGTAATCAGTTTTTGATGCAGTAACTGTAATTGGATTTTTTTTCCATCTCATCTTATGAAATTCCTTTGTAGCTATAAACAGTGAGAAATGTCCCAAGACTGAGTTAGAAGCAGAGTTTAGTATCTCCAACACCTGTAGTAATAGAAATAAGTCCAAGCAACTATAGAACATTGTCATGCTATTTCATCTTCATTTCTTTATTTTGCACTCCACTTCTACTATACATTATGTACTGATTTTTATTTAGCACTTTGCTTTGTCCCCTTTAAAGCCCCACAATGGCAGTAACAGTAAAACAGAGCTAGTACTCTGAATGGCACATCTTAAAGAGCCCCTATTTTGCATTATAAAGGGTTTTGCATTATAAAGTTGGTTTTGGGGGTCTCCAACAACAGGCTGATACGCGTGCAAGGTCAAAAACACTTTCATTGTCTTATAATATGCAATTATTTTTACCAAATTATCGCAACAACACCCATACAATTTGTTCAGTGATTCATTTGTCCCCAAACCCCAACCTTGCGTAGGGCTAATCCGCTGTGATTAATTCGATGACCCAGTCTGTTGTGATTGGTCGACTGGGTTCAGCGTGAGACCCCACAGCCCACCACGGTTATGAAGTAGTGCACAGAGTATGTGAAAACCCAATGTAGGAATGCAATAAAGCAATGCAGTAAACACCAGCATATACTCTACTCCTAACGCTAACCCCAAGTAATAACAACGACACACATTCAGTATTAATCCACACAGTGGCAAAAGTTGAACTATTTTCAAAATTGACTGCGCCAGGTGTGTAGGAACAGCCGATGGTGGCCATAGTAAAGGCAAACTGCAGAGGATTGCAAGTTTAGAAACGCATTTAAATCAGTAAAGAAAGAAGCACGCGTCGAGTTTTCAAGGTGGCTTTGGATACAATATGTGAATAGGCCCAAACAGATTTAACCTGGGCGATACAAGCACTGATCTATAATAGATACATGATTACAAACCACGCTGGGCGATTACAACTTATAACACACAATTAAATACATATTTTACAAACTAGGTAAGAATTTTAATGACACTTACATGTTATGATCCGGAAGAAAAAACTGGTCCATATGAGCTGTAACAGTTACTGACAAAGCCCCTGTCAAAGTCTGACAAAGTTCCTTTAATAGCAAACGGCAGGCGAATCCCATGTTTCAGTGTAGGTTATTGTATCGAAAATCAGAAAAATGACAGGAGCAAACACAGCACTAGGTTGGCTATACTGTGGTATTATTGTGAAAATAAACTTTAACCAAACTTTAAATCAGTGATCGTCATCTTCGTGTCATGATCAGTCCCATGATCCCCCCGCTCCACTAGTGTCTAAAGGGAAAGGCAAGTTCACGTTTTACTGGATCCAGCACTACACATTTTGGTGATGTACCGTATTGACGTTGATGCGTTCATGCAAAAAATCCGAACGCAACGCGATTCATTTATTCGACTCCGAGTTGACTATAGTTTAATAGTTTGATGCTGACGCGCATCTCTCAAAAAATTTGACTACTTGTGGTAACTACACGTCGCAACAATGCATAGTGCAAGTTCTGTGACTGGTCGACTTGGTAGCTGTGACGAGTGTGGGCAGTACTGAGAGAGCCACAAGCCCGATGGATTGAGTGTTTACAAGTGTGAAGTCCCATGAAGGAGCTCCAGATGGAAACTTTTGTTTTGTGTTTACCTTATGATTAAAGTTGTTGCACGTACGCCGGTTTCCGCATCTGAATGAGCGAGTTTTAGCCTCTTATACAATATGGTAGCATTCATAAAAAACAAAACACCCGGCGAAGAAACTTGATACAGAGGAACATACTGTAACATAGCCTGCTGCCAGCTAGTGTTTCAGAAGTGATATTGCAGAGGAACACAAACAGCACGCAAAAGTATAAATCAGCCTTAAGTGTGACAGCGTTCACGGTCATTGTCGTTTCTCTGAATACATTCAGCAGACAAACGTCGGGGTCACCAGTGTAGAAAGGGTCAATAAATCATTGCAGATGCACTTTCTATTTGAGCTCACAAATGTATATGTCATTTATTCTTGTTTTCTTTTTTCCACCAAAACAACATGGCGCTCCATCGCAAACACCATCTCAGTGAACCAAAACAAAAACGTCATCACAACACTAGGGTCCTTAAAGGGGAAAAGAAATCTTCAGCTAAACACTGAACAAACAAACAAAGCATTTATGATTACAAAGACAATACAACTTAGTCAGGAAATACTGACTGTATAAGCTATGGTGAAGTATCTACCAAAGGGAATTATGTAAGTATAACTGTATCACCAGAACTCATTAAAATCCATATAGCTTTCTTAAAACATAAAATAGCTATTAGGATGGAGGTAAACATGTAAAATTGTTAACTGTCAACCGTCTGCCAAGTCTTTTGTTGATACAGGTAGACATACTTGGAGTATTTTAAGGCCACCTAAACTCCTTGTGAGAATAATGTGTGTTTTTGAGTCGCCAACGTAGAAAAGTCATGTAAGGACTGCAACAGCTGTTTGTAAACGCCGGGGGGCAGCAAACTGACTCACATGCCACAGAGGGTACTATCTGTCAGCTTTCATCTTTGTTGCATGAGTTCATTCCTCTGCCCACCTCTTACTGCGCACTCAGCAAGAAAGTAACAGTGGCATTTATTGGCAAGTTTTCTTTCACTCCATTCCCCCAAAAGCTCTTGGGCAAATTGTTCGCAGCATTTCAGTGCAAGATTGCAGCTTTGAAATGCATTCAGAACATATTTTGTGAGCACTGTATTTTCCAGTTATTACTAGATTTGCATAATACCTTTAGTGAATCAGGCGCTAAAACAATGCACACACAGAGCTGTATTACTTGCATAGAAAACCCCCCATTTTATTCTTATTCAATTCAGCCATGCCTTTTAATTATTTATATATGTTTTAGTTTTTGGTGGTGAGAGAAGCATAAAAAAAGCACATAATATTGGCAACCAGATATAAAGGTCAACATCATGCACATAATAAGATTAAATGTCAAATCTGGTCTAGATAGATAATTAATTTTACCAAAACCTAAATAAAAATCCAAATGCCAACCATGTAATTAAATTGTACACTTTCCAAAGTTGCCAGGGTTTTGCTAGTGGTTTTAATGCTTAGCTTGGTTAGTGCCACTTATGCCGAGTTCAGACTGCCAATTTTCAAAGTAATCACATCACAGATGTTTTCACACTGCATGACTATCTGGGGTAGCGTTCCGTCGCTGCTGTGTTTACACCAGGGGCGATTTTAGGATTTTCATTTTAGGGGGGCTCAGCTCCTTTTAAGGTAACAATTTATATATAACCGAAAACCGTGTTTAAAAAAAAAAATCGAGGTATGTATTGAACCGTAAGCTAACTGTATTGTTGCATCCCTAATATTTATATTATATAATATATATATATATTATATATATAATATATATTATATAATATATATATATATATAATATATATATACACACACACACACATACATTTACAAGTAAATTTAATAGTAATACACTTGTGTAAACAAATTTTTGTTTAATATGGGTTGTATACTAGTATTACACTGTATTACATAGACAGGCACAGCCATTTGAGTTCTGAATAAGCCAAATAGGCTCAACCCCCTGTTTACTGTAGTAAAAAACACTTTCTATATTCAAGTGCATTAATTGTGTCCATGTATTAAATAAATAAACTGCCACTTTTCTAAATGACACTATAAATATTATTTTAAACTTACAGGCTAATTCACATATTTCACGATCTGTATGATAATAATACATAAGAAGTATTTTTTTTAATACTAGACAACACTTGATGTTTCTATCTCTGTCAGTGACAGTTACTGTATAACGAGTACATTCTCTAAGTGGTTCTGTCACTGTTTAATCCTTTCTGTGCAATGACTGTATGGTATAGTTAATGCCACATGAACTGTAAAGTGTTTTATATTGGTAGTTCATTTTGAAATAAAAAGAGCGAAATGTTCGTTAAGAGTTACATATTTTGCTGGAGGAAACAGCTGTGCTGATGAGGTGAACGCCGAGAAAACCCGACTGCTCCTCCGTGACATTGGGATACAGGTGATACATCAAAGCAGATATAACAATTCATCAATAAACACACCCTCGTTCTCTCACTGTCCACGGCTGTGATTTGCAGATCAAATGAAAAACAAAAGACGGGGAGGAGCCGAATTCTACTGTCGTTTTCTCATCAAATTTAAAGGGGACTGAGGCGATAATTTAGTGTACAGTTTATGAGCTAATCGTAAAAATTTTAGGGGGGCGGAGTAGAAATATAGGCGGGCTACAGCCCCCTAAAATAGGCCTAGCAACGCCCATGGTTTACACTGCAAAATGGATCGGCAACAGGGGGGTTTACACTGCATGACTTTACAATAGGAAGAAACGCAGATAACTTTGTCATGGTCCACGAACTACATCTCACAACCAAACACACGCGAGAAGTGACATGGAAACAACACAAGGTCACTTAGCACTGTGGTTCGCAACCTTTTTTTGCCTGAGACCCAGAAAATATTGTAAGGCCTCCCTCAACATTTAATGATATTATCGCTCATATATCGCCATTTGTAACAAAAAAAATGTAAGGCTTTGGCATTTAAATTGGCCCTATATTAGTTGCCAATTTTTTAAAAGTTTCTTGTCAGTAGCTGTGACGTCCCTCATCTCATTTTGGGTGTATGTCAATTTTTTTGCCTTGCACTCAAAAAAATGCTCTGAGTTTGTCACGGCATTGGGGATGAGTTGTCTGCAAATGTGTTAATAATTTGGACAGCCTTACGCATTCGTTAGATAGAACTTTGGCGCAGATAATACACTGTGGCTGGGTCAGGGACTCTTTGCTTCGAGAAAATGGAATGAAAACCCATAGTTCAGGTAACTATCTTGGTATTTCTTGCATTTCGTGTTTCCAGTATTGCTAGTGCTGCGACCTGTTTGGAGCTTCCTCACCTGGGTATTTTGGGTCATTAGTATTAGCAGCTGAAGGTGAATCAGTGAGACTCTGGCTACGTCCGAAACAGTCTACTACTCAGTAGGTATGCATTTGAATTTAAACGTACTACTCTGCCATTAGAAAAGTATGTTCTATACAGTATGAATGTAAGAAGTATGACTGGAATTCGGATGTACTACATCCACCATTTTGTCATGGTCACGGGACCTACCTACGTCAGTTGCATCGCTTCACTCCCATTCATGAATTCTCTCGCAGGGCATCATGGGATAGCGCAGCATGCATGGGATGCCCATTTCAGAATCTCGCCGGAAATAGTAAAGCCGCGGTCACACTGGACTTTACTCCCCATAGACTTCCATTCATACGCACACGAATGCGTCAGACCGGAAACGCAGGGTCATGCGTCGAGTTTCGCATTTCGCTGCGGTGCAAAGTTCAAGCTTGGTGAACTTTGACCTGCGAAATCACATCACTTGACTGCGTGAGACCAATCAGGATCAAAACATGACCTCTCTGAACAGAAATTTAAAACATGGAGGAATCGCTCGCTTTTTTAATGTCTAATCATCTTGTTTAATCCCGCCCCTTTTCGCAGCGCCATACGACAGATTTTCGCAACCTCAAACTCTAGTGTTACTGCGGCTTGAAGCCGCGGTCACACTGGACTTTTCTCCCATAGACTTCCATTCATACGCACGCAAATGCGTCAGACCAAAACGCAAGGTCATGCGTCGAGTTTTGCATGTTGCTGAGGTGCAAAGTTCAAGCTTGGTGAACTCTGACCTGCAAAATCGCATAACTTGAGTGCGTGAGACCAATCTAGGATCAAAACATGACCTCTCTGTACAGGAATTTAAAACATGGAGCAATTGCTCACTTTTTTAAATGTCTAATCATCTTGTTTAATCCCGCCCCTTTTCACAGCCCGTACGACAGAATTTCGCAAGCTCAAAGTGCAGTGTACCGCGGCTTAAGTCATGAAATAGTAAGTATTGATTTCGAATTCTAAATAGGATGTACTACTCGCTCGCATACTAATCTTAGAGTACTGTATAGTATGGAAGTATGCGGTTTCGGACGCAGCCTCTGCCTTTTTTGTGGAGGAAGAATTACAAATTTGTCAATTTTTTGGTCGTTCTCCTAATTGTCCACTGCTAAAATTATTTAAAAAATAATGCGACTTTGAATCGCCGACAGCTCCAGATATTAAGCATGCCAAATATATTACGAGTGATGGCGACTTATCTGCGATTCTCTCAGATGGCGTCTTTGATAGGTCACATGGTGTGATTGTTACTCACGTGAACAAGCACTGATTTGCCTGTGATTTCAGCCATTTGTCAGCGATTTCTCTCAGTCAAAATCGGGGCAAAAATCATGCAGTCTGAACTCGACATTACTAAAATATTTATTGATCAGCGAAATCTCATAACCACCTGCCTAATATGCTGCTGGTCCTCCTCATGCTGCCAAAAAAAGTATAGACTGACCAAAACATGAACTATACAAGACCCCTGAACTGTCTTAATAATATTCACAACAAATCCCCTCTAATCTTATCTAATTAACAAAAGATATGAAAAATAAATCTTCAACATCAATGACATCTTATCTAATCTACAAACACTAACAATCAAACAAAAAACAAAACAAAAAATACACAGGTTCCCACAAACCCTCTTACCTGGTGTATCTCTATAGACAGTGTTTAACCTACGTGTTGAAATGAGTCACGTGACATACCAGCCTTACTAACCTCAACGAGAAAACATGAGGATAGAGAAGGAATGGTGACACAAGGGTAACGAACTCAAACAACAATAACAAAGTGTAAATCAAATAAAGACAAGCAATATCAGGAAATGGGGATATCAAACTATCAACATTCTAATGCAAACCATACACAGTGAGCCGAAATACTAACAACCAAAGACAGACAATAGAGTGATGTGCGGATCGATACTAAATATCGATATCTCCGATACCAGCTTTGTATGTTCTAGAATCGATTATCTTATCAAAATATCGATATTTCAATAATTTGGAGCAAATATGTAGTTTATTGGAAATAGAAATACAGTGGAAAGTAACCACAATTACCCTAGTTTATCTGAATATGCCAACTTAGTCGGAACTACTTGTTCTTCCGCCTGCAAAGTCATGTGCGTAATATGGCACAATACAACTGCAGTCAGATCACGCTAGCTAGCCAGTAGCCACTCAGTCTGCTGGCACATGTGTTTTAGTCACGCTGTCATTGAATATGGGTGACCGCAAGCAGAGTTATGTGTGGAGCTACTTCACTTCCATAAACTCAAACGGTGCAGTTTGTGACACGTGTAACAAAACAGTGAGGTACTGTGGTAATACCACAAACCTAATCAAACATCTACATGGAAATCGCAAGACAGAATATGACAACGTCACGACTAGGCGGTCAGAAGAGGAGGAAAGGAGAGGCACAGGTGCTGCTAGGGCGAGACAGACATCGAATTCAGAGTCCTTAGGTGCAGCAGGCAGGCACTATCCAGGTACAGAGGGAGAAAATATGGCGATTTGGCTGTATTTTGGGGGCTTGGGTTTTTTTGTGACATTGATAAAACAACGAAAAAAGGTTCAAAACGCTTTCATGGGAACAGGATTAACTTGTCACTAAACGTAGAAGTGTGAATGTTTTTTTAAGATGTTCAGGCAGGCGTTTTAAGATATACATGCTCAGATGCTGTCAATAAATATGTAAGTTGGCTTTTTTGTATGATAATTCTTCATCTATTAACAATAAACAAGAATAACCCGTAATATGTCTCGTATTCAGTACGAAGTGACACTTTTAAGGACACTACTTTCTACTTTTAATTTTCCAAACAGTCATTTTTGGGCAAAGTATCGGTATCGGATCGGTATCGTCGATACTCGCCTTCATTTTACTTGGTATCAGATCGGATAGAAAATCAGTGGTATCGCACATCACTACAAACTGCTGGACTGAAGACCTTTTATAGGATAGTTGGCATGCGGGGATTGGCTGGCACTTGAGCAGAGTTGTTAAAAAGAAACCAATCAGGAAGCAGCACTAATGGGATTGGTTGCAGGACAAGCAAAACAGCCAATCAGTGACAGCAGTAGGGAGCAGCAACGTTTTTTTTTTTTGGAAACACCACTGGGGAAGTCGGTATAAATTGTTAGAAAGTCAAACTTATCCCAAATGTTGCAGGCATAATTCCCAGTAGCGACAGGAATTGTTGGTTTGGACGCGAATAATAAACAGGACTCTCTTCCACATTCAGCACCCTGGGTCCCTGGCACAGCAGCAAATAGGTGTACCTGATTTGCGACATGTGAAAATATCCATCAGTGCATGTGGTTCAGGTTTCCCAGCAGAACGTTGCCCAAAGCATCACACTCCCTCCGACAGCTTGCCGTCATCCCACAGTGCATCTCAGTGCCAACACTCACCAGGTAAATGCTGCAGCACATACGCAATGTAAAAGTAAAAATGACTCACCAAACAAAACAACTTTTTTCCACTGCTACAGTTCCAATACTTGGGTGCCCATTGTAGATGTTTTCTAAAGTACACTTCAAAAAATGTTGCTGTTTGTCTAAACAACTTATTTTAAAAAGAGCCCATTAGGTGACCACACACACACTCTGGCATGCACTGCAGCGATGAGAGCTGTGCACGTCAGACTGTTCATCAAGGATCTACCACTGGATCTAAACTCACTATATTGTTAAAAGAGATATTTAATTAATCTGTTGTCTATATCTAACGACCTATTCCCCGACTTTGGTCTTTTGAATCTATTACTTGTTTTCAGGGAATGCGTTTTTGCTGAGCACAAAGATAAGTTAATATAATGTAACCACATACACTGATTCTGCACATTTGGCTGATTGCTTGTCTTTATTTCCTATGTTCCTATATACTTTTATAATCACCATTTATTGATTGATATTCAGCAAAAAAGAGGGTATGTTTTGTATTTTCAATGAAAATGAAAGGAGGCAGTAATGTTTCAGGCTCCGTTTTGTTATAAATATGCATACAGTGAAGATGACAATCATATAAATATGCAGCTACACAACGCCTCAACATTTTTGGTCTCTCTTAAGTTGCTAATATCAAAATGAAAATAGGCAGTTCCTTATATCATGTTTTCATTTTATAGTTAAGAAAGTTAAACAATGTATCCAGGGTGATGTCAATGACATTATAAAGTACACTGTTACCTTTGAAATTTTACCTGATGTGTCCTCAGGAGTTTGTTTTCCATATCAAACTTGCGAAGCCTGAACTTACAAGGAAATACTGAACTGTGTGTAAGCTACTTAATACAAACAACACGGAGCAGCAGCGTTTTAAAAATGAAAACGGCCTCTTCAGCATTTTCAAAAAGCTCCATTCCACACAATTCCTTCATGTTGTCCCAACACAAATCGATTAAGTTAGTAGACTGAACATAAAACAATTAGGTTATCCCCAAAACAAACTCAAGAATTGTGTTGATTTAGCTAAATAAGTAGTAGACACTCGGATTGGTCTGTGGCTTTGAAGACCTTTAAGACAAATTCTATCATGAGCAGCATTATTTCTTTTTTTTGTGACTTGTCTTTTGTTCACTCAGACTGAATAGGATAGCCTTTGGTTGGCTTGTGCATCAATAACATACTGCCAAAACTCCCGTTTTTCCTGGGAGTCTCCCGTATTTCAGATCCATCTCCCGTAGTATATTCATTCATTCATTCATTTTCTTGTCGGCTTTGTCCCTTGCGGGGTCACCACAGCGGAATGAACCGCCAACTTATCCAGCACGATTTTACGCAGCGGATGCCCTTCCAGCCGCAACCCATCTCTGGGAACTTCCACACACATTCACACACTATGGACAATTTAGCTTACCCAATTCACCTGTACTGCATGTCTTTGGACTGTGGGGGAAAACCGGAGCACCCGGAGGAAACCCACGCGAACCCAGGGAGAACATGCAAACTCCACACGAAACGCCAACTGACCCAGCCCAGCCGAGGTTCGAACCTACGACCCAGCGACGTTCTTGCTGTGAGGCAACAGCACTACCTACTGCGCCACTGGGTTGCCGTTCCGTAGTATATTGTCTCCCGGAAAACTCCCAGAATTCACCCCCTCCCCCTGCTCTTCAGCTTTTTTGGTACAGTCCGGCCTAAAAACTGGTGCATGTTCGCTCAGGAAACCCAACGCGCACCCCCCCTCTTCAGTTCGCGCTCGACACCATCAAACCAACCCCCACCCCCCCGCTCTTTAGCTTTTTTGGTACAGTCCGTCCTGAAACCTGGTGCATGTTTGCTCAGCAAACCAACGGCAGTCAATAAGCCTTCACTGTAAAAAAATGCTGGGTTCCACTAACATCCTTCATTTGTCCCAACACAAATCGATTAAGTTAACTTTATAGTTTTTTTTTTACTTAAGAATTGTGTTGTTTCAACTCATTTTATTATATATATGTAGTTTGAACAGTTTGAGTTTTTGTGTTTGGTGCCCACAATTTAAAAAGTGACAAGTTGACTAAAGGCCGGCTCACACTGTGTGATTTTTAACAAACCTAAATGATTGTAGCATGTCAGACTGCACAAACATGGCTCCCATGTCACACTTTAAGATCTCAGCTGTCATAATATCAGACTGAACAACAATGAAGATGCGCCAAACACGGAAGAAAACTTCCCCGGAGTTTGACGTCATCCATCCGTGGCACTTTCACTATCCTGCATTCTAAAATGATTCCTCACAGCAAACGTAAACAATCTGTAGCGGCAATTTTGCACACAGCACGCCTCAATGATAAAACCAGACAGTTTTGACATTTCCCCATGGTCATTTGAATTGTCGCATGGATTGCATCATCAGATTCGACAACTCTATTGGTTCTTAGATTGACACTCGCACTGTTCTCACACCGCAGGAAACTGCAGGTCTGAAATCTTCTGACACTGCCAGAACTTCATCGGAGAAAAAATCTGATCACAACAGGCATTAAGTGGCCGCTTGTGAACATGTCAAATCAGTGATGAAAGATCACAGATTTTAGCCTAGGATTTCAGGAATCTTTTAGGATTTCCCAAATTTGTCTTAGATGACAAAATCGTGGCTGAAATCCTACAGTGTGAGCAAAAAACGTGAGCAAATCTCTTGTAACTTGAAACTGTTCAGTTGAATTAACTTATTTTTTAATTAGGCACATACTTCATTAGCTTAATAATTTGAAGACATCGGGTTTATTAACTTAAAGTCAACTAATCGCATTTTACATCGCAAAACCCCGTGGTCAGATTATCTATCTTGTTGATGAATTCTAACCACAAGCCTTCCAACAAACCTTTTTTTTTTTTTTTTTTAAATAATTCTAATAGAAGTCCAAACATCTTGGCTAAAACAATTCTAAACTTGTGCTGTCATTGAAATATACTGTAATAGACATCTAACAGCAGCATTTCTTCTGAGGGTGTACTTTTATTCATTCATTAATTTTCCTTCGACATAGTTCCTTTATTTATCAGGGGTCACCACAGTAAAATAAACCACCAACTTATCCAGCATATGTTTTACGCAGTGGGTGCCCTTAATTGGCACAACCAAGTAATGGGAAACACCCATACACTCTCGCTTTCACACTAATGCACTACGTCAATTTAGCTTATTTAATTCACCTGTACCGCATGTCTTTGGACTGTGGGGAAAACCAGAGCACTCAGAGGAAACCAACGTCAACACGGGGAGAACATGCAAACTCCACACAGAAATGCCAACTGACCCAACCGGGGTTCAGTGACCTTGCTGTGAGACGATCATGCTATCCACTGCACAACCGTGACGCCCACTTTTAATTGTATTAAAAATATATATATAAATCACCCCTTACAATCAAAATGAAATTTTAAATTAGATTTGGCAAATTCATTCTGATTTACTTGATCACATGAGACTTTTTTTCATTCAGACTTCTAGTCTGATTACAAATGGATTTTTGGGGGTCTACGTAAAAACACAGCTAGTGTTTCCGCTTAATTCAAGTGTCTAAATTGTTAAAAGAAACACTTTGGCACAATCAATGACAAAGGTCTTTCTCAAACCGCAATTGATTGTGATGAGTGTTTTTTTCACCCCACACATCTTGAGTGTTTGACAATATGTTAAAGCGAGTGGCTCAGGGAAAAGGCTCAGGGTTCACTACAGCTCATAACCAAAGCACGATGACTAGAATCTTATTATCAGTTCATCATTTTTCTACCAACAGCTCTGATTTCTCTTGTGGGTTAGCACAATTGACCAAGACTTTTTAATTAAAGTTGATTATACAGCTTCTTTTTTACCTTTTGAATGCTTAACTATGGCTGGATGACAATAAAATGACCTCTCCGAGAGCTCACCTGTGCGAGGTGACGTGAGGCCATCATCAGTATTCAAGACAGCACCTCGCTTAGAAACCATTAGCATCATCATGGATCTTCACTCTAATGAGGCTCCAGGTTTTCATGTCTTAATTGGATTGCTTCAACACAGTCCCCTATTGATGCCAGTCCCGCGCAGTTTATCATGGTAAGTAATGAGCGGATAATTCTCTGGCCATATCTAATCTTTGGCCTCATCGATGAATCGGGTGAAAAGTGCTTTTTCATTCCTGACCCCAGCAGGGCGGTGGAAGAGCCCCTGTACAGATACACAGATTGTACAGTTTGAGTACGTTCCATAGCTGTGTTATTCATGGGATAACACATTACAGCTAACATGCATTTTGAGCATTAAAATATCTTTTAGCTTAATATACTGAGAATATAGTTAGTCAGGATTATTAGCCCTCCTGTATATTTTTCCAGAATTTCTGTTTTACAGAACATTTTTTTTACATTTCTAAACATAATAGTTTTAATAACTTATTTAACTGATTTCTTTTATCTTTGCCATGATGACAGTAAATAATATTTTACTGGATATTTTTCAAGATACTTTCGCTTAAAGTGACATTTAACCTTCTACCGCATGGTGTTGCCATATGGCAACATGATATTTATATTCATTTGCCTGCCACTGTTTCTTTAAGACCAACATTACATTTTTTTTCTTGGAAAGAGAAGTCCTTAGTGTAGCCAATGATGTGCTTTGGTTAAGTCACATGACCTGCAGTGTTTTTCTGTGGCACTATTTCTGACAGCCTGACGTTTATTGTGAGTAGCTGCTGAACACAAATGTAAACGTCAATAAAAACAAAGGATCAAATTATGTCCGATCCACAAAAAATCTGAAACATCACGTCCAGTAAGTTATGATGACATATTCACAACTCAAATTTTTATCAAATCAGTTTTTTGTAAATCGATCAAATGTGTTGCCAAATGGCAACACTGTGCAATAGTGGAACGTGCAATATTGCAATGGGTTAGCTAGCTAGCAAGGTCAGCTGTGAACTTTTAAGTTGTAACAATAACAACATGAATGCTAGTAATATAATGCAGATTACTTGTATGTTAATGACATTTGAATTATGGATAAAATCTAGTTTTAATGGCAATACTACTTTTAAATAGATAGGGAACAGTGTATTAGCGAGCACCACCGTGTGCTGTGGTAACTGAAACAAGAAAAAAACAGAACTGGCTCTTCCTGCTGAGAAAGTGAAGATGAGATGGGTTTTAGTGACCATGAGAATGATGCAGATTAGACATTTGATAAGAGCAGTGATGGAGATAGTTCAAGTAAGTTAGCTCTGAGGAATATAAGACAGAAGCAGTATAGTATATAGAATAATATATAAACATTGTTAGCTAGTAGCTACAGTTGCAATCAGAATTATTGAACCCCCTTTGAATTTTTTTTCTTTTTTAAATATTTCCCAAATCATGTTTAACAGAACAAGGACATTTTCACAGTATGTCTGATAATATTTTTTTCTTCTGGAGAAAGTCTTCTTTGTTTTATTTCGGTTAGAATAAAAGCAGTTTTTAATTTTTTAAAACCCATTTTAAGGTCAAAATTATTAGCCTCTTTAAGCTATATATTATTTCAATAGTCTACAGAACAAACCATCATTATACAATAACTTGCCTAATTACCCTAACCTGCCTAGTTAACCTAATTAACCTTGTTAAGCCTTTAAATGTCACTTTAGGCTGTATAGAAGTGTCTTGAAAAATATCTAGTAAAATATTATTTACTGTCATCATGGCAAAGATAAAATAAATCAGTAATTGGAGATGAGTTATTAATACTATTATGTTTAGAAATGTGTTGAAAATTTTTTCTCTCCATTGAACAGAAATTGGGGAAAAAAATAAACAGGGGGGGGGGCTAATAAATCAGGGGGTTAAATAATTCTGATTGCAACTGTACATTATTCTGATGCATCTGGATATATTAGACTTGTTTTTTATTTGTTATAATATTTACTGGAGAAAATATTCATATTCACTGTATGTTGTATACATGATAATACAATGTTATGAAAAACAGTCAAATATTTTTTTATAGATCTATCATAATGTGTGTGGTAGAGGGTTAAAGGCTTAACTAGGTTAATTCAACGCTATCTCACGGCCAATTCGTAACTTTTTGATTAGTGGCTAATTCGTATGAATTCGTACGATCTAATTCGTACAAATTAGTACGATTTGCCCATCACCCAATGACGGTTGGGGTTAGGGTTAGGTGCCACGCCTCCTTTTTAAAATCGTACATTTTCGTATGACTGAACTCGTACGAATTAGCCACTAAACTGACAAAACGTAAAATACTTACGTTTCCTCGTGAGATCAGGCTGGTTAATTAGGCAAGTTAGGGTTATTAGGCAAATCATTGCATAACAATGGTTTGCTCTGTAGACAGTAAAAAAATATATATAGATCGCTTAAGGGGGCTAATAATATTGGCCTAAAAATTAAAAACTGCTTTTATTCTAGCCGAAATAAAACAAATAAGACTTTCTGCAGGAGAAAAAAATATTATAGGAAATACTGTGAAAAATTCCTTGCTCTGTTAAACATCATTTGGGAAATATTTTTGAAAAAGAAAAAAATTCACAGGAGGGCAAATAATTTTGACTTCAACTGTATATACGGTACACAGTTAAGCTCCGGTCAGATCACACGATTTTTATTGTCGTTACGAAAGTCACTATGTCAGATTAGGCGATTTTTTTCTTAATAAAATCTTGACTTGTCGTGGTAACAAATGTGTCATACTACACGTTTCTTTACGATCAGTCATCCCGTGACGTCTATGACGAGTGTTATTTCACAAAGCAATCACAAGTGTTGCTATAACAATATTTCTTATCTCAATAATTTTTTTAAAATCTTTATTCAATCTCAATAAACACTGATGCTTGCTGACAGCTAGGCTACATTATTAAAGGCCATTCGTTACGACATTGATAGGATCAAACTTATGATTCCTTTTTAATATTAATATTAATATATTTTCTTTGAAATCTAAATGTATATTTTCCTGGCAGGGTTGCTTATTAAACACTCCCTCGCCTGAACATGCCGCGAGTGAGAAGGAGAAAATCAAAGCACATCAGCAGCAAGGAAAAATCAGATGCTTAAGACATAATCTTTAAAAGGTTTGAGGTTTGTGATACAACAAAAACAGTGAAGCATTCAATAAATCCTTATTTTCCACAGAGCGAAACAAATCATCCACCTGTATTATTGAGTAGTGGAGGGGCACAAACAAAAATATAATTTGTATATTTTTCTTGGAAAAAATATCTTTTTGAAACGAATTTCGTTTTGTATAATTTTTATCTTAATTTTAATGTATCTTTTGTTGGTCAGTTATCTAAAAACATTGTGCCAAAATTGTGCCGACCATGAATTTTATGGTTTTGCTATCATTAAGTACCACACAGGGCTTTAAAACTAAACTAAATGCTAAATTAAACTAACACATTTACCAGTTGAAAGGTATATGGCACATTATTGAAACTATTGAGTCAATTATTTTGGTTTTAAGCATTTTAGATGCAAAGGCAAGAAAAATATTAGCCAAAACGTTTTATTTTACACACGTACATAATAGTAAAAATCCCTTTAAATTATTAAGTAAAACATTTATTGATTAAGTAAAACTGAAAATACTATTATACATATTTTACTTAGAATGCTGGTTTACAACTACTGTAACTTTCTTAATACTTGGTTCTTGTTCAACATATCAGTAAACTTAAAAGTAAAACTTAAATCCAAATGACAATTTTCTACCTGAATTTAATTGCAATAACAAACATTACAACAATTTACAATTAGCTTTCTCTTGTATATATTAGAAAATATCTCTTGAGGACCACCTTCATCAACTAAATTTATCTTTCTAGTATTTAGACCACCATTTACATGCTGTAGCAATAATGCTGACTGAGAAAACTGTCTAACATTTCCTAGCATTACATTTCAATTTAAAGGGATAATACACCCCATACATGAAGCTTACCTTTTCATTAAGACCCAATCTCAGTTCTACCCTTTAGCCCTTCCCATTCCCCCTACCCCTACCTCTCGTTTTGCACTTTCACGTGAAGGGTCCAGGCTGTCCCAATTCTCTTCAGCTTGAACCCTTGAAACCAAGGAGTACAACAATTTCCTAGAATGCTACAACGGCAAAATGCACACGAGTCAGGAGATGCACAAATTTAAGTATGTTTTGGCATTATTAAGAATTTTTTCAACAAACAAGCACATGTTTTAATACATTTATAATGGCAGTTGTGTTTTACGGTCATGCTTTAAAAAAAAGCTAAAATGAAAACCACAAAATTTTGCTATCTATAATCCATAATAACTCCTATATAGTAGACTCACAACATACTTTCACATCTGTCACTTGATGACACTCGAATACCCTGTCAGAAAAGTCTAGTGGCTGGGAATGAGCTTTTTACAGTGTCTGGTATAAGATTAATGCTGTTTTTTGTGTTTACATAGATGAATATGGCCACGGTGTAAATACACACTAGGGGAGAGCGGTGCACAAAGTAACACTTTTTGGTTTTGGTCAAATAACGATCAAAGTAATAGGGTTAGACAAACCAAATGTTTTTTACCTACAACACACAAGCCTCTCCTACAAATGAGCACTGGAATTATGATCGCCGGACCTATGGTTTCTGTGCAGTATTGCCAAAAGTACCAGGAGTAAAAATGTTACTATTTACCCCACCTGTGGGGCAAGTTGTAACAGACAGAGGGTTAGTTGTAACACATGCTTATAAAGGCAGATTTCACACAGTTAATTTAAATTCAGTTTACTTTATATAGTAGCTTTATTTCCTCAGTAATTGGCTCATTTCTTTTGAATTCTACATAGCACAGTATGTTTATTTATTTTTTTTGTTTATTGGATAAACACATTTGAATCTATTTGCATTATTATCTACTTATTCATTATTATTTAATGCATTTATTTGCATTATTAGCAATAAAAAAAATTTCTATATAAAAAAAATATTTTCTATTGAAAAAAATTTTTTGTTTAAAATGTTCTTAACATTACACTCAAAATTCAAAAAAAATATTTTGTTAGTTTAATTGGTGTCCAACAGTGTGTGGCTTAATTGTAACTCCCTGTTACAACTAACCCCGCTGTGTCATGTTTTACTCAAAACTGTCTAGCAGTCTCTGTGTGTTTTATACATCTTTCAAAATGGTTTCATCTTTTAGCCCAGAAGACGGTGATCACGACAATATAAGATTTTACGTTCATACTTTCACCGATTTTTTCAAAATAAAAAAATATCGACTGTAATAAAAAATACTTTTATGCTGCAAAAATGGATTCTCCTGTGTATCTCATCCAAATTTCGCCAAAATTTTTTAATAATTGGCAGGAAGACATCTGCCGACACTGCGGTGAAAACCTCGTAAGCATGCCATGATTAACCCTGAGCAAATACCTTAAAACTCTGTGTTACATTTAACTTTGTGCCCCGCGCTCCCCTACAGTTACGATCTTATTGCCAAATTATATCATTATGATAACAAGATATATGCCTTCAGTGATTTCCTGAAGGCAATTACCCAAAAAAAATAACACAACTAGAAATATCTACAGCAGTCGCCATCGTCGATCTCATATGAAGTATGAGCTCGCAGTAACATGAAAACGTGTGCGGGTGTTGTAGTGCTGTCCCATTCATTAGGGGTAAATCTGAAGCCCATCCCTGTCACACTCCGTTTCCAGGGTCAAGGGGAAGGGGAATGGAAAGGGGTAGGGTTACAAAAATAGAATTGGGATTGGACCTAATTTCCTTCAACTTTATGATATTCTTTCTGTTGAACAAACAAGAAAATATTTTAAAGAATGCTGATTAATGGCACCCATTGACTTCCATATTAGGAAAAACACTACATTACCCAAAGAATCACACTTCCTCTGACAGCATGTCATCATGCCACAGTGCATCTTGGTGCCAACAATAAATACTATGGAGGTCGATGGGTGTCAACAACCAGCGTTGTTCAAAATCTCTTCTATTGTGTTCAACAAGAGAAAGAATCTCAAATAGGTTTTGCACAAGAGACAGGAGAGTAAATGACAGCAGAACTTTCACTTTTGAAAGAACTATCCCTTTAAAATTAAGCTATAAGCAAAAATAATAATAATAAAAATTTAAAAAGATTTAAAAATAAGCACATTTATAGATTTAGTTTTACAGCTCAGAATGCTGATTTACTACTACTACTTTGCTTAACCAGCAAGATGATCTGCAAATACAGTAATACTTGTCAACCAGCTTCACCAGCTACATGTCTTGTGTTAGTCCACTATAGCACTAACATTGATGCTGGTCTTGTCAGCAGGGTAGACTGTGAATCCGGGCAGTGTGTATGCCATAATTTACTCGCGACGCAACAAATCACTGGCAAATAATCAGGAGAATAGAGCAATGCGAGGATACAGTGTTTTATCAGCGGAAGAGGAGATGATTGGCTTTTCGGAGGCCGAATAAGTGCAGCTGGGGCTCTTTCAGTTGTCTCTCTGATATCTCAGGCCTTGAAGGAAATTGATACTTACACTTGGAAACTAAACTGTCAAATATAATTTATCTATGGTCATTTGTTTTATTATCTCTAAAAAGGACACCGCTAAGTAAGTGAAGTCAGCCCAAACTGGAAGAGCAGCTGTGGAGAAGAGTCATGCGCTGAGAGGAGAAGCCTGGAATACTTATTATCTGCAAGAAAAAGGAAGGAAAAAAAGAGCACTTTTACAAGGAAATCTGTTTTTTTAAAGAACAGAAAATCTTCCATGTTCATTTATAAACCAAGCAACACTATTTCAATGATCCTCAGTCAGCCCCAAAGACACAAACTGCTCATCCCATTTACCTAAACCCATATATCTCTTTAATACGTACATGCTTTGTATGCTTAACAGGAAATCAATTTTTCCGTTTCAAACATTTGATCACTGGATTTTTAAGAGTTCTGGAACTACATTACACACCCTACTAAGTAAACAATAAAGGATTTCCCCCAAAGCCATGCTTTTATGTCTGGAACATAATAGATTTAAAGGGAAATTTGTGCCTAATAGACATATTAAGATTGTATTTTAACGTTGAAATTAATGACGTGTTTTAATGCAGGTTGTGATTTAAAATTTGCATAATTTAGCAAAAACAATTAGCAGAATAAAGCACATCAATCACTTTTCTGATGCATGCGCATTATTGTGTTTTCACTGCAGTTTATGCGCATTGCTTTAAATTGGTTTTTATAGTTATTACACTAATACTAAAGCCATAAACCCAAACCCATTTGTTACTTGGCAAAAACTAAGCCTAATTTGTCTTCCATATCATCACACATTTGCATAATAAGCTGATATTTTAATACTGAAGCCGATGCTGTTTCAACTTGTGCATAATTTAATGTATGCAAAAAAAAAAAAAAAAGAAGCATGAAGACAATCATCAATCACTTTGCTAATTGCACAGTAATGCACTTTTTCTGTTTTCACTGCAATTTATGCATGTTGCCTTACATGGGTAATTGTGGTTAACTAAAAATAATACCAAAGTTATAATAATAAAACCATAATTTTACAATTTGATTGATATAAAAGACTAAAACTACTACAAAATGAAATTAACTGAAAACTGAAAATTTAAAATAAAACAAATGTAAACTATTCATAAAAACCTGATCTTAACAATACTAAAATATGTTTTTGAATATCTAAATATTCTATGCATTTCTTTGAATCTTGGTTCAAATAATGAATTTTGTTTTTCCGAATAAATTTCCCATTAACTTTTTCCAAAAATGTATACATTAAAAATGCAGATAATTGCACATATCCCCACAATATATAAAATGCAAGATCAATTTATGTATTGAATTAATTCATTTATTTTTATATAAAAATTCTTATATAAATATTCTTTGATAATTTGTATTCATGATCAGTTTATATTTTCTTTCTGGCAGATTTGAGTATAATCAAGCTAAAACAATTGAGTAATAAAAAAGGTAACACGTATTACATAAATGTTTTAATATCTTATGCAGTGTTGCTAAATGTGTAAATTTGTCTTATACATAAAAAATATGAGGATGAAATTCTATCTATCTATCTATCTATCTATCTATCTATCTATCTATCTATCTATCTATCTATCTATCTATCTATCTATCTATCTATCTATCTATCTATCTATCTATCTATCTATCTATCTATCATATACGTATATATACAGTTGAGATCAGAATTATTAGCCCCTTTGAATTTTTTTTCTTTTTTAAATATTTTCAAAATTATGTTGAACAGAGCAAGGACATTTCCACAGTATGTCTGATAATATTTTTTCTTCTGGAGAAAGTCTTATTTGTTTTATTTCGGCTAGAAGCCCCTTTAAGCTATATATTTTTTCAAGAGTCTACAGAACAAACCATCATTATACAATAACCTGCCTAATTACCCTAACCTGCCAAGTTAACCTAATTAACCTAGTTAAGCCTTTAAATGCCTTTAAGCCTTTAAATGTCACTTTAAGCTGTATAGAAGCGTCTTGAAAAATACCTAGTAAAATATTATTTACGGTCATCATGGCAAAGATAAAATAAATCAGTTATTAGAAATTAGTTATTAAAACTATTATGTTTAGAAATGTGTTGAAAAAATATTTTCTCCATTAAACAGAAATTAAATAGAAAAAAAATAAACAGGGGGGCTAATAATTCAGGGAGGCTAATAATTCTGACTTCAACTGTATATGTATGTATATATATATACTGCTAAGTAGCTAAAAGTACCCAGTATAGTACCCAGAATAGCAAAGTCTACTAAAGGAGGCCGAGCCTTTTCATTTATGGCTCCTTCCTGATAATGTCAGAGGCTCAGACTCTCTCTGTTCAAAACTATTTTATAATAAAGCATACACACATTGTATAACTCCTCCTGTCCTAATGCACTAGGCATTTTGTTAGAAATACTTATATGCTATGTTTGTTTATATAACAGCTACTTTCATTTATAGCACTTAATTTTTGCATTGATAATTAAAATATCTTGTTCAAAAACATTATGAACAGCAGCTACGCTAATTATTTTCTTTGTTCTCTATTTCCACCTGAGGATACTCATCCCGTGGCCTCTAAAGATTGTGTAGCGCCATTGATGGGATCCAAGACCTGTGAAAAAATGATGCTAACCATCAAGGACCTCAAGGACAACACATACGAAGAGATGATGCCAACAATAGAAGACTTTGAGGTCAACACATACGAAGAGGTAATGCTAACCATCGAGGACACATACGAAGAGATGATGCCAACCATCGATGACTTCGAGGACAACACATACACTTAATACACATCATTACATGTGTACACATACACTACCTGACAAAAGTCTTGTTGTCGATCCCAGTTGTATGAGCAACAATAATAACTTGACTTCTAGTTGATCATTAGGTAGATCACAGGAAGATTTTAACCAATGAATTATCTGTTGAAATGCATTCCAATCATCACAAATACTGCAGAAGACCTATTGAACCTCGAATGGACACAAGATTCTTACCGAAATCAGTCAAGTTTGGTGAAGGAAAAATCATGGTTTGGGGTTACATTTGGGTGTGCAAGGGATCTGCAGAGTGGATGGCAACATCAACAGCCTGAGGTATCAAGACATTTGTGCTGCCCGTTACATTACAAACCACAAGAAATGGCAAATTCTTCTGCAGGATAGCGCTCCTTCTCATACTTCAGCCTCCACATCAAAGTTTCTTAAAGCAAAGAAGGTCAAGGTGCTCCAGGTTTGGCCAGCTCAGTCACCAGACAATGAACATTATTGATCATGTCTGGGGTAAGATGAAGGAGAAGGCACTGAAGATGAATCCAAAAAATATTGATGAACTCTGGGAGCATATATGTATTCTTCAAAAATAATTTATTTTACTATTTTTTATGATAAACAGTTTGCGTTTCACAATAAAAGTGCAGAGTATTGTTACTCAGACCTTTTTCCCAAACAAGAAAAATGACTAGACTTTGTCTACCAAGAGAAAAATCCCAAAAACATTCAGAGGAAAACCCAGATAACTGTACATACTGTATCAAAATAGTGCTAGATGGATAACAGCTCCAGAAATGTTCAGCTCTGTGGAAGTGAAATCATTAAAGGAGCATATACTGTATGCATTTTTTTCCAAAAAATAATCCCAGCTTTACATTTTTTAGCGATAAGCAGTTTGTGCTGCACATTAAAAGTGCAGAGCAGCTGGTAGAAACGGCTCTGTCTTTGTTCTTGCCAACCACGATGCTAAAGCACAGCTCCCCTCTGAGCTGCTGAGGAGCTGCTCTGAGAGACAAAGGCCCCAGGCAGTGGATGACACTTCACTGCATCTCATTAACAAGGACTTGGCAATGCAGAAAGAAAAAGTTCTCAGTCATGCACCATCTCAGCCACTTAAAGGTGTGTGGGACATTTTCGTACCTCCTCAGAAAGCGAGAGGTTTGACGTCAGAACGGGCCACCATGTGAATTATCCAGTGACTCACCGCAGAGAGTCGGAATTCAGGCAACATCCATAAATCTTTTCAACTAATCGGTGATTAATTGATGTCTAGAGGGAAAGCATGCGGAGAAAAATCTAACTAGGATTCTTTAATCAGTAGAAGACCATTAAACACAAACTTTGGTCAGCATAAATATATAAAGGTAATTTGGTTCTGGCGAGGATCAGATGCTTGACCAAAGAGGTCTTCCTAGTTAAGCTAATAATAATAATAACAATAATATTGCATACCTTTAATTAAGACTTAATTGAGAATTTAATATCGTTGAATTGTCTTTGCTATTTTTTTATACAGTGAGAGAGCTTTGTAAATTATTATTATTATTATTATTACTGTTATTCTTTTCCTTCTTCTTATTAGTATTATTATTAAGTAGAATTTTTTTTGACAGTCTACTTTAAGAATTTTGACACATTCAAACCACTGCAGAAATATTATAACCAACAGGCCCATGTCATATACAGTACAGTAGGCAACAGATACATTTCTTAATAAATATCCTAATATAAATTAAAAGCATTAAAGGGGTGGTCCACTACAATATCATATTTTACACTTTAGTTGATGTGTAATGTAGTTGTGTGAACAAAAACAACATCTCTGAATGTAATACACTCAAAGTTCAAGCTGCAAAGAAAGACGTTAACTTTTACAGAGTTAGCCTAGCAAAGCCTACAGTGAACAAACTTTGAGGACTACAAAAAAATAAATCCAGGCTGATGAGATCACAAGGGCTTCCGGTTACGTGCATTCACCTCGCACACACACCCTGCACAGCGAAGGGGTGTGGCAAGAAGCGCTGTAATGTTATAGCAGAGAAAGCTAAAATGCTATCCAAACGCTGCTTTTCCACAGAGCTTGTTCTGTTTCTGTATTTGGGCTTCCAAAGGGCATGGCACAAACCGAGAAGTGCTTACAGTTTAATTTTAATTATGTTCCAGAGAATTATATAAAAAAAATATATAGCTAGCATTTGATAAAAGAGAACTTCCAGAATCTCTCACAGTTCAGTGCTGAATTCAGCTAAAAACTCCTCCAACTGACTAAGCTGTGGATTGTTAAGGCTGATTAATACTTCTACGTCAAGCGCATGCATATGCGTGGACACATAGCCCTCGCCGTGGCTGTCGGTGACGTTGACGCGCACCTCTCAAAAAATGTAACTACAGGTCACAACGACGCGTACCGCAAGCTCTGTGATTGGTCAGCTTGGTAGCGCTGAAGAGTGTCTGCGAAAGTGAGAGCCATGCAAGCCCGACGCAGCGAGTGTTTACAAGTGTGGATTCCCGTGAAGGAGCTCCAGATGGAGACTGTTGTCTTGTGTTTACCTTATGATTAAAGATGTTGCATGTCCGCCGATCCCAGCCTCAAAATGAGCAAGTTTGAGCCACTTGTACATTAAGGTTGCATTCAGAAAAAACAAAACACCAGCGAAAAAAGTCGACCCAGAGAAATATAAATATCTACTGCCAGCTAGTGTTTCTGAGGTGTTATTCCTGAGCAACAGAAACAGCGCACAGAAGTATAAATGCACAACTACGCGCATTGCATGCACTGTGGGTCACGTCGATCACTTGACGCAGAAGTATAAACCAGGCTTTAGCCACAACCTGTAAGTATTTTTATTTGTTAAAATTGATCAACTACAGGCACAGTTTCTAACGCTAACGGTATGCTGTAGCGAGGACGTAAACAAAGTCTCTCTATGCATGTCTCTATAGCCTATGCGTGTCTCTCTATGCGGCTGCTTTTCGTGCGTTCTACATCTCAAATAACAAATTCGCAAAAGATATGAGAACGTTTCATATTACTTACACATGCTTTTTCCGAATATATGTGAAAGACACCTGTCATATTTTATTTAGAGAGCAGGCATGAGCTGTGTGCTCTTCATTTCTGTCTGATTCAGGCAGCTAACGCTGCTAACCGCTGCTCTAAACATCTGACTGGACTGTTTACACAACACAAAAGCACGTGCTTGTAGGGGAGTGACGTGGAGCTGATCCTCGAATCATAGCACATTATGTTAGGATCAATCAAAGCCTCTTGAGGGCGGGCTTTTTGGAGGAACTAGAAAATATAACAATCATTTCATGTTAGCTGAGTAGCTGTATATAATCAAAGTAAGATATATGAAAAAAGAACGTGATTTTCTACAAGTGAAGTATGAGCGCACATTGCTTTGCATCTTATAAACACAGCCAAGCCTTAAAAATACACTGTTGATCACCCCTTTAACATATACTATATATTTTTGATTTCACAAGCTTAACATAAATTCCGCTTTAAATAATAGGTCGCCTATAGCCTTCGTCATGAGCCACAGCTGCATTCAAAGCGGCATAAATGTTTTCAAAGTGCACTGTGAAGGGAACGCAATTGTCAATATGAAGATCGCCAAAACTGAACTGTAAAAATACTTTGAAAGCAAATTACTCCAAAGAGAGATGACTTTAATGCTTTTTTTATCATTCTGAGTTTAAATGTTAGAATGTTTTAAATGAATAGGGCTTAAGAGGGATAACTGGGAATAGAACACAACCAGGAACTATGTTTCTAACTACAGCTCTAGAGGTGTAGTTGCAAGTGTACAAGTTTGCAACGCAGTTTGTAAGTGTTCATTGGAACTATGGATTTGGGAAATGCCAAATCAACAAACTATGTTTGTAACGACAAAACTTGCAACTTTAGTTGGCTAATGATGGTTTTCAGAAATGTACCCCAGGGTGACACATTCCCATACATCATCTATTTTAAGGTGTTAGTTTAGCCAAAAATTATATTTATATAAAAATGAAAAGTTTAAAAAGAGAAGATAGAGCTTTATATGATTAGAGTTTTATTTTATTTGTTTACTTAGTTAACAGGGATATTGTACATTAATAATGCAATTCTGTAAATATATCAGAACGAACCAAAGACTATTTTTCATTTGTAGTTCCAGGACAGAGTGTTAAAAGTCATAATATTGACATAACTGAGTACTAATTAACCATATTTTTAATTTTCCCTGAAATCCCTCATATGCTTCTGTATCTCTTACAGGTGTTAAGATATTCCATTCTTGTGCCACTTTTATGGAAAATGAGGACTGGTTAAGCTTTCTTGTGATATAATATAGTATCTTATTGCACCTCTTGTAGAATGATAAACAGTTTATCAAATACTGACTAACTGCATAAGAGAGGGGATGTTGATCTTCTAAAGTCTTGTGAAATGTTTTGACAATTATTTTAGTCCACTTTCTTCAACTTTGAACATCTCAGGACCCTTATGGTTTATGAAAAACAACAGAGCTCTGGAATGTCATCCAAAATATCTATAATTTGTGTCCTGAAGAAGTCTCAGATGATTGGAATGACATAAGGGTGAGTAAATAATAATATAATTTTCATTTTGGGTGAAGTAACCCTTTAATATATATCTATTATCCACTTCTGAACATATATTTTTTGAGGGAACGATCTACAGCATGGTTGGGTATATGTATAAGCTTTTTCTGATCTTTTGAACGCTCCAGGTCCCATTTACTATTCTACAACTTATGTACCAGAAGTAAATTGGTCTCTTTAGTCTTCACAAAGTATTTGAAAACAAATGCTAAATATTTTAAATAGTCCCTCCTGCACAGTATGTTAAAAAAGCATAGTTAATATATTTTGAACATAACAGAATCAGTCTTTCAGGTGCTGCTCTTCTTTCTCTCTGTATACAGCCATGCTTTTGAATGACAGTCTTCATTAGCAGCATTTGGAGCTTCATGGGACCTCATGTGTTGAAGAGCTCTTTTGGCACTGTGTGCTTTTCCCCAGTTGGTCCCCTATGGTTTATCTAATCACGCAGACGCAGACAGACTGGTGGAGGCGATGCCCCCTGTGCCACTCTCGCTGCGGGCAAGGTCAGGCAGAAGGAGGCGCTGCCAGGCAGCCTGCAATTTCCCCAAGACTTTAATCTTGGCACTGATTCAATTGCCCATCCTCCTTGTTTTTTTCCACCCATTAACAGGTTTATTTGGATGTTCCCTTTTTGTAAGCTTTGTAAAATGAATGTGGACATTATTATTCATTATCCACCATTATTTGCCTATTGAGTGATGAAATTAAACTCTCCCAATAGCTTTTTTAGATTTCACTCGTTGAGCATTTGCTTTTAACTTGAATTCCCATCCTAGCATCAGGCTTTTTCTCAACAAATAAAAAGTTGCCTCAGGAAACGTCACTGTGGGAATTGTCAGCCAATTTACATTTAATTTGATTGGAATCTTGATCAATAGAACAACCAACATAGTCTCCTTGTTTTGTTCTGTTTTTTTTTTTTATCTCAAAGGGAATAATTCAGACCCATGTTAATGCTAGAGCTAATCTCTGTTTTTCAGTGATTCTTCCAGCAAGTTACATCATTACACCAATAGATGACGGTAAGTGGATGCTGTTATAAATCAGTTACCGATTGTTGATTATTTCAACCGATTCATTCAAAAATATTGACTCATTCAGTCATCTGTCTTTATGGCCTTGTTTAAACCTGGTATCCAGATGCATTATCGTCAATCCTAACGCAATCATGCAACACTACATCAGTTGTAAACAGGGATGTTTTGAGCTTCTCCACTCCCATAGGTACTGTAGGTATGCATTCAAATAGCCACATACTGACTTGATGCTTAAACATTATGGCATGTGTTGATGAAACAAGCTAGTTAGACAGTAGGCAAAAACTATAAAGGCAAAAATATATATAAAAAAAATACACAGGCAAAAATATAAAACCACAATGTCCTCCTACCATTTATTTAGTTTTAATACAAACTAACAGCACTTAATATAATTTAGATTTATAACAGCAGAAACAAAAGCTGTTGCTCTTCATATAGTTTTCCATGGCCTCTATTCACGTTCATAAATAAATGCCAATTTATTGCGTTATTAGATTGAAAGATCAGGAAAAAACATACATACACCTGACTAATGACCCTCAACAAAAAATGGAAAGTTGTCAAAATTGCACAACAGAAATTAACAGAAATGTGTCTCCATTGTCGACTTGCTATACTATTAATGACTATACATCATAATACCAGGTGTAAACACGAGCTTAGTTCCTCAATATTAACTTTAAAATATCCTATTCATTGAATAGCTGAATAAAAACAATAACTCACAACCATGCGGTTTACAACTACTGTACTGCTGCTATTTGAAAAAGCATGGCAAATACACCATACAACTCAACGCACCTTGAAAGTCATGATTACAAGTGAAAGTATCAGTTTAGCAGTTCTTGACATACTGTAACATGCTAGAGTCTGTGGCATTTCACTTGATATTGTAAAACAAGTTTCATAAAAAGTAAAATAATGTGGTGATTCGCCACACCTGTTGCGAGATTGGGGGGTGTATCCCTTTAATTACTTTTGAAAGCGTATAAAACTGCGTTACACTGAGCTCTAAACCATACGTCAGGGGGGACCTCGGGTGACGTTTTTCCGGCGTGTCATTGGTTTGTGGACAGGTAGGAGCTGTTTGCTAGTGTGCATTACTGCCAAGGGTGCAATTCTGGTCTAAGAGGTGGGGGGGACCAAATCTGAGTGATGGTGATACTGTAGTTGTGGAATGTTGGTGATATTTGTAGAAATGTGCAGCAATGTTGAGTAATTGTGTGCAGAAAAGCCTAAATTTAAATTTATTTGACATTTTATCATAACGTATACAGTGTATTTTAAAAATTAAAACAAATGAAAGAATATAATTTTTAGGAAATAAGGTGAAGAATTTATTTAATTGTTTTAAGGATTAAAAGAACAAATTTGGATTTTACATAAGAAAGTGTAAAAAAGCTAAATATCTAAAAAAATAAATAAAAAAAAGCTAATATATTTTTTCTCTTCACTTTATAAAACCAATTGATGACAGATGTTTTTCTGTCTCTGTCTGTTCTTTGTTGTTGTCTGTCTCTCACTGTTGGTGTTTGTCTGTGCTGTTTCTGCTGTTGTCTGTCTCTCACTGTTGGTGTTTGTCTGTGCTGTTTCTGCTGTTGTCTGTCTCTCACTGTTGGTGTTTGTCTGTGCTGTTTCTGCTGTTGTCTGTCTCTCACTGTTGGTGTTTGTCTGTGCTGTTTCTGCTGTTGTCTGTCTCTCACTGTTGGTGTTTGTCTGTGCTGTTTCTGCTGTTGTCTGTCTCTCACTGTTGGTGTTTGTCTGTGCTGTTTCTGCTGTTGTCTGTCTCTCACTGTTGGTGTTTGTCTGTGCTGTTTCTGCTGTTGTCTGTCTCTCACTGTTGGTGTTTGTCTGTGCTGTTTCTGCTGTTGTCTGTCTCTCACTGTTGGTGTTTGTCTGTGCTGTTTCTGCTGTTGTCTGTCTCTCACTGTTGGTGTTTGTCTGTGCTGTTTCTGCTGTTGTCTGTCTCTCACTGTTGGTGTTTGTCTGTGCTGTTTCTGCTGTTGTCTGTCTCTCACTGTTGGTGTTTGTCTGTGCTGTTTCTGCTGTTGTCTGTCTCTCACTGTTGGTGTTTGTCTGTGCTGTTTCTGCTGTTGTCTGTCTCTCACTGTTGGTGTTTGTCTGTGCTGTTTCTGCTGTTGTCTGTCTCTCACTGTTGGTGTTTGTCTGTGCTGTTTCTGCTGTTGTCTGTCTCTCACTGTTGGTGTTTGTCTGTGCTGTTTCTGCTGTTGTCTGTCTCTCACTGTTGGTGTTTGTCTGTGCTGTTTCTGCTGTTGTCTGTCTCTCACTGTTGGTGTTTGTCTGTGCTGTTTCTGCTGTTGTCTGTCTCTCACTGTTGGTGTTTGTCTGTGCTGTTTCTGCTGTTGTCTGTCTCTCACTGTTGGTGTTTCTCGGGTCTAGCGTCTTTCTCTCACTGATTGTGTTTGTCTTTATAAGGCAAATTTTAATTTCCTCCCTCTTGACCTAAATAAAGGAGCCAAATATATTTTTTCTTTGTTCATTTGCTGAGACAAATTGTTGGCAGATTTTCTCTTTTTCCAGAAGGTCAAGTTTGTCTTTATGTATGTGACAAACTGCCACACTGTTAAGTCGACACTGTGACATGGTGCTTCTGAGCCATGTTTTCAGCCTCTTCAGGGCACTGAAACTTCTTTCTGCCTCTGCAGCTCCAGCAGGCACAACAGTTAACAGTCTGATAAGTGCTTCCACCTGGTTTAACAGACCACGAATTTCAGGCATCTGGTCTCGAAGTACTGCAGCAGCTTCTCTTAGATTTTTGTATTTGTAATTTTCTTTAAAAATGTTGATCTGTGTTTGAAGTGTTGCAGTATTCAGCTCAGGGTATGGAGCAATGACTGAAGAATCCACCTCTCCAGATAAAAGGATTTTCTCAAGCTGAGCAAGTGTTTGTAAGCCACTCTGTCTAAATCGCTCACTTAGCTGCTGATCAGCTGTATCCAACATCCTAAAGAAATCCACCTTGTAATACTCCTCAGCTGTTGCTGCCATGTAGGGAGCAGCATTACCTGAAAGGTGTTTTGGAGGCCTGCGAAGGTGGGGCAGGGTAATAGGCTGAGCATTAAGTTTAGATGCCATGTCTGCTGCATGTCTGTAGATGAACCTGAAGTTTTCATCAGATCTTTTTGCCCTCAGTGTATTTTTTACACAGTCCACAGCAGCAAGCATCCCAGACACAGTTTCTGTATTCTTTTGCAAGGTGTAGTTAAGGCATTCCAATTCTTTGATAACCTCTGAAGCCATCAGGAGCCCTAGGATTGTGGTGCCTCTCTCAAATTTATCCAGCAATCCCCTGGCAGTCGCTCGTGTGGTAGATTGAGCATCATTTTCTGTGATCTGTTCTAAGCTTAGTAAAACACTCTCGTACTGCATTAGTACAGATCTAATTGCAGGAGTCCTCTCAACCCACCTAGTGGGACAGAGGGTTTTTAAGCTGTAGAAATTGTTATTTTTGGCTGCTATTTGTTTAAATACATTTCTGTATTTTCCAGAAAGACTGTACAGACGGCCAAGACTCTGGACCCATTCCAATGCATCACAAGACAGAGTTGATGACTTGCAAGCAGCCTGGGTAACCAGATTCACACAATGTGGGCCACAGTGCACATATAAGGCTAGTGGCTGGTGCTCTGTTATCCTGGCCTGTGCTCCTTTTATTCGTCCAGACATGTTTGCTGCACCATCGTAAGCTTGCCCACGTAGATCAGACAAAGGCAGATTCAAGCGCAACAAAACATCAAAAGCAACCTTAGCCAAGGTCTCACCAGTTGTGTCTGCAACTTCATAAAACCCAACAAAGACTTCTTGTGGAACTAAATTATGGTCTACGTATCTCAGGCAAATTGATTCCTGTTCAGTCCCAATTACATCCTGAGTTCCATCCATTATGACAGCGAACTGAGGAAGAGGCAAACTTTGAATGTCACTAACTATGAGTTTAATTATGCTATGTGACATTAAATTTAAAATTTCATTTTGAATCTTCCAGGATGTGTAGTCCTGTTTATGTGACAACAGCCATTGTTCAAAAGCAGGGTCATCTTCACTTCGGAGTTTAAGCAATTGTTGAAGGTTGCCTTCTTGGCTGTAATGACCCCTTAGAGCATTTCCCTGTCTGGCCAAAAACTGCACTGAACTTACAATTTTCATTAGACACATTCTTGCATCTTTCATTTGCTTATTTTTGACAGTAGACAACTGGACATCAACAGGTCTCTTCCTCTGTGAGTGGCTTAGGACAGCAATTTTGTGTGCTTGGCTACCTTGGTGAGATGTAAATTTTTCAATAGCCTTTTTCCAATTTTTGAACCCTGCTGTTATGAAGGCCTGGTCTGTGTTTTTAGCAAGGGCTGATGATTGTGTCTTAAAAGCATTAACACAGTAAAAGCACAAAACGCCACCAACTGTGGCAGAGTAGTGGAGCCAAGGAAAGTCGCAATACCACTTCTCTTGAAATCTGAGAATTTTGTTTTTAAGCGTCTGCTCAACAACAAACTTTGAGGGAGGCTGATGTGGTTTAAAAGGAACCAACTCGTTGTCCCCTCTGTTGGTTTCTTCCTCCTTTTCACTGTTGGTGTTTGTCTGTGCTGTTTCTGCTGTTGTCTGTCTCTCACTGTTGGTGTTTGTCTGTGCTGTTTCTGCTGTTGTCTGTCTCTCACTGTTGGTGTTTGTCTGTGCTGTTTCTGCTGTTGTCTGTCTCTCACTGTTGGTGTTTGTCTGTGCTGTTTCTGCTGTTGTCTGTCTCTCACTGTTGGTGTTTGTCTGTGCTGTTTCTGCTGTTGTCTGTCTCTCACTGTTGGTGTTTGTCTGTGCTGTTTCTGCTGTTGTCTGTCTCTCACTGTTGGTGTTTGTCTGTGCTGTTTCTGCTGTTGTCTGTCTCTCACTGTTGGTGTTTGTCTGTGCTGTTTCTGCTGTTGTCTGTCTCTCACTGTTGGTGTTTGTCTGTGCTGTTTCTGCTGTTGTCTGTCTCTCACTGTTGGTGTTTGTCTGTGCTGTTTCTGCTGTTGTCTGTCTCTCACTGTTGGTGTTTGTCTGTGCTGTTTCTGCTGTTGTCTGTCTCTCACTGTTGGTGTTTGTCTGTGCTGTTTCTGCTGTTGTCTGTCTCTCACTGTTGGTGTTTGTCTGTGCTGTTTCTGCTGTTGTCTGTCTCTCACTGTTGGTGTTTGTCTGTGCTGTTTCTGCTGTTGTCTGTCTCTCACTGTTGGTGTTTGTCTGTGTTGTTTCTGCTGTTGTACTGTTGTACTGTTTGTTCTGTGACAAAGAAAGCTTACTCTTAATGTTGGCCCTTGTAACATGTTATGATCAATGACATTAATGTAATACACTCTAATGCCCATTACACACACTAATAAAATCATAATAATATTATAATTGTAGTCTAGAATAAATTACTGTTTTGAAAATTATTTGCAATCTCGCTTTGTAATCCAAAAAATTGACTCAATAACTTGGATTAAACTGGTTAAAAAAACACAAGCCAATAAAATAACCATATTTGTGAAACTGGAGCACAAAACCAGTATTATATTGCCAAGTATATTCTTAGCAATAGCCAAAAATATGATACAGTAAAAACATTGCGGGCGACGCAGTGGCGCAGTAGGTAGTGCTGTCGCCTCACAGCAAGAAGGTCGCTGGTTCGAGCCTTGGCTGGGTCAGTTGGCATTTCTGTGTGGAGTTTGCATGTTCTCCCTGCGTTCGCGTGGGTTTCCTCCGGGTGCTCCGGTTTCCCCCCACAAATGTAGATTATAAAGTACTAATAAGCAGCCAATATCTCCATAAAATAAATTGCACTGCAAAGTTGTATCGTATAAATAAAGAAATAAAATTATTCTTTATTAAACTTCTAATTGATAAAAGGTCCTGTGCCTGAAAACTTTAATCTCTCTCAGGCCTTAAAAACATGCAAATTATAAAATGTCATTATAGTTCAATTCTACAATAACTCCACAAATCTCGTGTTCTGAACTATGACTCTTGCTCAAATGTAATCCTAACTCAAAATTGCATATCTGTCAACAAATGTAGATTTGTACATCTGCAGTTCATGCAGATCCGCCATTTGGCGTGCAGCAGCGTGTCGCGCGTTCATGTGCACACAAGACAATCACAGCGGTAAAGACAAATGCTGAATCAAAACTTTTTAAAATCCTGAATCAATATTGGAGTTAGTTTTGCACGCTGAAGGAAGGATGACACCATGGCTGAAGTATTTTTTTTAGACAGGTAATGTTCTGTTTTAAAACTATTTTAGTCACGCAAAGCTGATTTAGATTGTGTTGTTTTACGAATGGGTTATATGCACAGTGTTGTTCAGCCATTGAAATCTTTTGGCGATATATTGATGTGAATATTTTCAATTTCATAAGGAACGTTTTACAGCATCGATAATGTAGATTTTTATTTAGTTTAACAACAAAAGATAAGTAAGCAGCGCTATTCTGCCTAGCCTGCTTTACTGAGGTAAAGATTGTTTTATATTCAAATTGGTTTATTTTTGAACAATGACAGCCTGTGACGCTCTCCCTATAGTGTTTACCATGTTACTCTGATTATCCGGTCTGAACTAGCATGTATTTACGAAATAGCATGTATATGGCTTAGTAATAAGTGTCATTCCTGCACTCCAACCATACAGTAGCCGCTTTAGGACAAAGCGAGTGAGAGAGTGAGATCAGCGATCCTTGTATGCATGAAATATTACACATTATGAAAGTTTTGTTTGCTAACTGAAAACGTGCTATATAATAGTTTTCGTCAAACTAATGAATGACATGATCTAGTGGGTCTCTGTCATCTTTAATGTGCGCGTTGGTGATTTCAGGAGGAGTGGCTTTGGACGGCAGGGGAGGGATATTATAACCTGTTATCATTTAGGCAGATAACCTACTGCACCTTTAAAGTTTTATTTTACAGTTTCGTATATAATATTGTTAGATTAAGATTGGTGTTAAAATATAAAAAAATATATAATAATAATAATAATAATAATAATAATAAAGAGACGTGAAATGGTGGAGTTCGTTTCCCAGGGAAGGACACAACTGGTGAATCCTTCGCGGCCACGAACGTCCCAAGATTCATTGCGCGCTGATAACGGCAGGACGTTTTTAAAATAAAACCCCGGTTTAAATGTATGAATTAGGTTTATTTTACATGGATATGTAAACACATGTTAAAAAAAAAACAAAAAGAGTATGACATGTCTTACGAAAGAGTGATTTTATAGACCGTTTTTATGTTTGTGTACATGTATGGATCAAAGGAAATATATTTCCAGGTTTTATAAACCTGGTTTTGCCTTTAGATCGCTTACAATAAGTTTTAAAATCACTTTAAAAATCCATTACAAATTTTATTACCGCTTATTAACAGCAGCTGTTAAGGTTGCTAAGTGACAAGATCTGTCCACTGTAGGCTAGATCTCTCATTTCAAAACGCTCGGTTCCGCCTGTGTGGACTTCTCTGAAATGAGACACAGCTAGTGTCGCGTTGGGAAGCCTGAGCGGCCAGCCGGCTGAGGATTCCGTTTGGTCGTAAAACCTAGTTATTTTTAAAATTTTCTGATGACATATAGCAGTCAAAAAATCGGGACAAGGGGGCTCAAAACACAGGACAAAAATGTCAAATTCTGGACCTCTGGCAGTGGGGGATTGTTTTTAATCACCGGTAATATATTAGTATGATTATTATATATTATAATAGCCTAAATCACAAGAGAAACAAACCTGTTTAACAGACTTGTCAACTATCACATTTTTAACAGACATTACGTCAAGCCACGATATCTGGTAGGCCTATGCCTTTTTTTAGAATGTTCGATAAATAAATTTAAAGTTTTTCAGAAACGCAGGCAGTCCAATATTTAACTGATATAGTAACAGCCTCAAGTTAGCATAAATTTTCCGTTAGTAAGGTTGACGCTAGCCACTCTCTGTGGCAATTTGTTTTGATATGTCATTATTTAGGGCATTAATGACTTGCTGTATGAGCAAAAAAAGATAAAAAATGTATTACTTACCACATTAAGCTTCCTTATTTTCGGATATCTGAAAAAATCCAGCAAATTGAGCTGCCGTTTCATGGCTGCTCACAACACAGCATCCGATTTGCCGTTGGGGTGTGCGGCGGGAGGGGGCGCGGGGAAAGGTTTGCAGCACTGATTGTGGCAGCGGGCTTTATATCCGGGCTCTTCAGGTTTTGCTAAATCATTTTTATATTATTTTATTGGGACAAAATTAGTCTCCCTAAATCATTAATTCTTCTTAAAATGTTTATATTAAATGCCTAAAAATAAAATATATATAGACTTGCAAATATAAGTAAAACCGCAGATCCTCTTCCACTCGCAGCCTACCCTTCCTTTCAAAGGTTCTCGTAAAGGTAGCCTAGTCAAGGCTACTTTTTATGTAATTTAAATATTATGCCTGCTTGAGTTCTTTTTTTTTTAAATCGCCTTAGGACGTGTTATACGGTACGGGAGTATGCTGGAAGAAAAGCGAGTCAGACATACTTTTTAAAAACCAATTTTTTTGTTGGAAAAAATCATTTTTTTAAATGAATTTCGTTTGGGATAATTTTTTATAGGCCTATTTAGTGTATTTTTTTGTTCAGTTATCAACAAGAAAAACGAAACATTTGAGGTGAGTTATTCAAGACGTATCCTTCTTGCTTCTAAAACAAAAGGCCAGGACCATGTTTATTGTCAGATTTTATTTAAATAATTAGCTATCATCACCGTGGAAATCAGTTAACATTTAGCATGGCTATCAGGCACGCTATATTCTATTATCATTTTAAAGGCAATACAATATTGATAATATCGTTAAAGTGTTTTATTTTTCTATCTTGAAATAGGCAGAGGTTAAACGAAATATTGCTCCAGCAAATAGCAGCATAAAGCCTAACATCATTTAACCTGCTGCGCTTATAAGACATCTGCTGCAAATTCACTCATGCGCAAATTTATAACACTGCAAACCTGACATCGCAGGCCGACTTTGCAAATGTCACCAATTATTTGTTATATGTCAAAATCTTATTTGTTTTTACATCAACATTTCATATTCACTTACGTACGTTTTCTTGAAAAGAACTTACATTTGGAAGAAAATTGGGCATTTTATTGAGATTTTCTGTGAAACAAAAAGCAGTTAAAAGGTGATTCTAAACGCCTTAATATATGTAATTAGGCCTATTTGTATGCTGCCCCTCTTGGTGTATATCGTGTTTTTTATAGGCTAGCCTTCTTAAAGATGCGGGCGAACTAGAGATTGCGCTGCAGCAGATGATTGTATGCGAAAACAGAAATATATACAAAAGCCTGTCATCAATGCAGATTGATGACAAATAGTTTCAAAACGGTTTTGAATATATCTATTTAAACCCGAACTACATTGTCATTGAAAACGAAACCACAATCTATGGTGAATCGTGCCTTTATAGCCTAATGTACCAGTTGCTTTTCATTCAGTGGTCAAAGAAAGTTTAGTTATATACAAGTGACGTGACGGCGAACTTAATTTTGCGTACACATCGTGAGTTAAAAAAAATAACTTTTTTTCGACTCTCGAGGGGACATTATAGCATGAAGTAAAGTGGTATAGGCCTATCTAAAAAAAAAAAAAAAAGTGAGGGGGACATGTCCCCCCTGTCCCCCCCGGGAATTGCGCCACTGATTACTGCTAATGGTTGGGCTGCTCTGTTGAGGCTTCCTGTATTTTCAGTGTGGACCAGGAGACTTGAGATTGTGCTTGTAACCAAAGGAGCGCGTAATGGCGCTGAGCTTATTGTATCCGCAAAAGGTATGTTCTCGCTATGTTTAACATGGTGTAAGTGTAATGTGAGCTCTAAAACCAACCTTGTTTCTTCGACAGCATTCTGGCTTTTACTGAGAGTGCCTCCAGTGTGCAGCAGGTTGTTTGGAGTGGTCGCGGTTGTTATATCCGTTGTTCTCATGGCTGAGTGACGCGTGGTGGCCTTGTTCGGAGCGGATGCCTTCCCCTTTCAAGACTGGATGCCGTTGTGTATATGCTTGCGCTTGACTTCTCGCACGTGAGTGTTTAGTTGATGCCCTAACGGGCATACACGCACGAAACCGTTCCTGTTTAACTGTCCTTCTTGGTGGAGATGCCGTGCAGCTGACCGCTGGACGATTGTTTACTTTGCAACACGTCCGTCGCAGCCACATGATCGGGGGGCGGGGCCACGAGAAGTGAGTTTTTCTTTAGCTGAGCCTTTCGGGCAGTATTTTGTGTGTATTGTTTTCTTGTTAATATTTGTTTATTTTGGTTATTTTCTTTATATATATTTTTGTTATTCTTTTGTGATTTCTGTGTGTGGTTTCCTGCTGTTATAAGGTGCAGCCGACACTTTGGTCCAGTGTATGTAAATGTATACCTTACTGATGCTGCTTACCACGCTCGTACAGTAGGTGGAGCTAACGAGCAACAAGTGCTTTATTTCCATTTTAAAACCGCTCTCTTGTGTCTATGATATTGTGGGTTTTTTTTATCTTTTTGATTTTGTTTTCTTTGTCGTAATAGAACTGACTATTGGCCGTCTAGCTGCTGTAAGGACACATGTTTTATTGAGTGTGAATGATGCCTTTTTAATTGTATGTGAGCATTGCTTCAGTTTTGGTAATATTGACTCTCTTTTCCTTTGTTCCAGAGCAGAGTCCCATACAACTTTCCGTTTCCATTACTCGTATGATGGTGGGGGGTTTGCTGAATTGGAGCCGTCCACATTGGGTGAATTAATGTAATGCTGTGATTTTTGTAGTGTCAATCCTCACGGGTGTTGCAGTGCTATGAATAGGTAGCGGCGGGGACTCTGGCTCTGGAGAAGGGGAGGACGGGCAGCATATGAGTCTAAGAAACCCACTGAAACTCAGAGCAGTGAATTTTATTTGTGGTGTCCATTTACAGTGTTGCACAAAATAAAGATTGTTACATTTGCATTGATTCTGAGTCCTGGCCTCTGTCTCACCGAACCTGAGTAGCCTTGTTGCTGAAGTTTTGGGTCTCTGGTCCCTTTATACCAGGGTGGCGTAGTCGGTCTATTCTTTTATATTTGTAAAGTGTATAATTTAGATGTTCTTCTAAAAGTCAATTATCCCCACCGCCCGGTCACACCTGGCGTAGTCGGCAGGATTCGAACTGAGGTGCAGGTCCAGAATCTGTGTTTGTGTACAATTGTGTTAAACATTTATATAATTTTTTTTTTTTTTTCTTTTCCTGGTGACTTTAAATTCCTTCTCATTGGTAAGTACCCTTTGATCATGGAAGCTGAACTTCAAGAAATGCGTGAGCTTGTGGCTCAGTTGCGAGCTGATAACGAGAGGCTGCGTCAGGAAAGGCTGCCCATTGAGCGGTCTGATCCTGGCACTGCCTCTGAGAGTATGTCACAACCGGCGACTTCTCGTTCGACTGATTCTAATACTGCTGAGCGATTTGTGTTTGTTCCTCGAGAGCGGCGGTGTCCAAAATTTAATGGGCGGTCTGGTATGAGTATCGATGAGTGGGTCGAAGAGGCTCGGGCGTGTATGCGCGTGCGAACGATGACCGTTAGGGAGCAAGCATTATTTCTGTTTGATCACCTCGAAGGTGAAGCCCGTGATGAAATAAGGTATCGGCCCAGTGCGGATCGAAATGATCCAGAACAAATTTTTTCTGCCTTGCGTGAATTGTATGGGTGCACTGACTCTTATATCATACTGCAGGAGGCATTTTATTCTCGTCGTCAGACTGAGGGAGAGACCCTCCAAGAGTTTTCATTGGCATTATTGGGTTCGTTTGAGAAACTAAAACGACAGTCCCCAAATGCTATTTTGAATGCTGATGTGGTGGTACGAGATCAATTTGTTGAGGGCGTGTCTGATAATTCACTTAGAAGGGAATTAAAACAATTAGTGCGACAACAACCTGCTGTAACATTACTGGAGGTGCGGGCGGGGGCGATCCGTTGGGAACGAGAGGGGACGCAAAGTCGTGCCAGAGGGCGGAGTCAATCTGTTCCGCTGGTGTACGGGGCTCAATTTGGGGTTTCAGGTAATACGGGGTCGAGTGGGGAGAGTTCGTCGGCTCTAAGTGAAATTCGAGAAATGCTGGTTCAACAGCAGAAACAAATTGAGCGACTTTTCCAATTGGTTCCTCGCGAATATAGTCCACAGGTGTGTGACCCTCTGCCACGCCACCCTTCAGTGACTTGTCGAAGGTGTCACCGACCCGGTCATTTTGCTAGAGAGTGTGGTTGGAACAACAGTCCCAATTCAATTCCAACTCCTCCTCGTATTAATCCACCTTCTGGAAATAGAAGGCCTAGTTCTGGCCAAAATGCGTCGGAAAACTAGCTCCCGCCGGGCTGAAGAGCCGCAGTTTGGTGGGGGTTGTAGAGGGCTCTAGAATTTCTCAGGGTGCAGACACAATGTCTCGTTTAGTCTCCTTGTGTCCACACTGTATTGTAAACATGGGGGGTGTTTCTATCTCTTGTCTAATTGACACCGGGTCTATGGTGTCGACGATTACAGAAAGCTGTTTTCAATCGCAGTTCCAGCCTTGGGGTCCCGATCGGTTGCAGTCATGCCACTGGCTACAGCTTCGTGCTGCCAATGGGCTAGAGATCCCTTACGTTGGGTACCTGGAACTAGATATTGAAGTGTGCGGGCGTGTAGTACCAAGATGTGGGATATTGGTAGTCCGTGATCCTCCAGGCAGTAATCCTAGCGTGCCAGGTATTTTAGGTATGAATATCCTCAGTCGCTGCTATCATGATCTTTTTGGGCAATATGGCGCAGGTTTGTTCCAGTTGCCGGGTGTGGCGTCTGATAAGGAATTGTTTCAGGCCCTCCAGGCCTGCCAGCGTGTAAATGGAGTATTGACATGCGGTGGTAAAGTTAAAGTTCGAGGGCGAGGGGTCTGTCGCATTCCCGGCGGCACTATGAAATTGGTCCCTGCTACCTGTTCTTCTGCTTTCACAGGAAGGACAGTTTTGTTTGAGCCGTCAGCGACTGGTTTACCTGCGGGCCTACTAGCCTCCCCAGCTCTGGTGCCCGTGAAGGGGAGCACGGTATGTGTACCCATTGTAAATGTGGGAGTGCATGATGCTCTGTTATACCCAGCTTCACTTTTAGGGGAATTGCAGGAGGTGTATCTGACAGCACCCTTAGAGGGGTGGCCTGACGTGTTGGGCCAGGGTGCCCCTTCCATTCTGTGTGGCAGTACGTCTGCGTCTGTACTGGAGGTGACCGATAGCATTAAGTCATCAGGTCTGTCAGAGGAAGAGCAGGAACAGGTAAGACTGCTACTTTGGGAGTACCGTAGTTTGTTTTCTACCGGGGAGAGTGATGTGGGTATTACAGATTTGCTCTCACATGAAATTCCTGTTACTGACAATATCCCAGTTCGTCAGCGCTATAGGCGAATTCCCCCTTCAGAGTATGAGCAAGTGAGATCTCACATTGGGCAGTTATTGGAGTCCGGGGTGATTCGAGAGAGCAGTAGTCCTTATGCCTCCCCTGTGGTCTTGGTGAAAAAGAAGGATGGCAGTCTGCGTATGTGTGTGGACTACCGCCAACTCAACGCCAAGACCCGGAAGGATGCATTCCCTCTTCCCAGAATTGAGGAGACTCTAGATTCTTTGGCTGGGGCGCGTTGGTTTAGCACCTTGGACCTGGCTAGTGGTTATAACCAGGTCCCAGTGGCTGAGCCAGACCGCCATAAGACTGCATTTTGCACACCCTTTGGGCTATATGAATGGAACCGTATGCCCTTTGGGTTGTGCAATGCCCCCAGCACGTTTCAGCGTCTAATGGAGCGACTGTTTGGGGATGAGCGCCACCAGTCTGTCCTTTTATATCTAGACGACATTATAATTTTTTCTTCATCAGTACAGCAACATCTACAAAGGTTGAGACTGGTACTTGAGCGCCTCAGAGTTGCTGGCCTTAAAGTAAAACTGGAGAAGTGTAATTTCTTTCAGAAAGAAGTACGGTACTTGGGACATGTCATTTCAGCACAGGGGGTTGCCGCGGACCCAAGCAAGATAGAAGTCGTAGCTCAGTGGCCTCAGCCTAAAACTACCTCTGAATTGCGAACGTTCCTTGGCTTTGCCAGTTACTATCGCCGGTTTGTTGAAGGGTTTGCTAGAATAGCAGCGCCATTGCATAATCTGGTGGCTGAAAGTACCAAAGGGAAGGGCACTAAACGGGGACAGGACTTGGGGAAATTGTGGTCAGATGTATGTGAGTTGGCTTTTAAGACTCTTAAACAGAGCCTTATTGAAGCACCTGTTTTGACCTATGCAGACTTTACTAAGCCCTTTATTTTAGAGATTGATGCCAGCTATATGGGGCTTGGGGCCGTATTGTCGCAAGAAGTTGAGGGTAAGGTAAGACCAGTGGCTTATGCCAGCCGCAGTCTGCGACCGGCAGAGCATAATACTGCAACTTATAGCTCAATGCGGCTGGAGTTTTTGGCCTTAAAATGGGCTATGGCGGAAAAATTCCGGGAGTATTTGCTAGGGCATCGTTGTATAGTACGGACCGATAACAATCCCCTGAGCCATTTGGCCACAGCCAAACTGGGAGCCACCGAGCAGCGGTGGGCAGCGGAGTTGGCTGCTTTTGATTTTGAAGTCCAGTATCGCTCCGGTAGGTCCAATCAAAACGCTGATGCTCTGTCACGACTCCCAAGGGAAGGCTTTCCGGTAATGGAGAACATGCATTCAGGAACTCGAGTTCCTGAGCTGTTACGACGTGCAGTGGTTGTGGAACCGTCAAGGTCTGCTACCTCTGGGGCCATCGAGGCCATGCCAAGCCGGCCCGAGTCTGAACTTGTGGGTCTTCAGGAGGAGGATCCTGTAATTGGGGCAGCCCTTAAGTTCCTTCGCCAAGGGAAAGGCCCAGGGCCTCGAGAGCGACAATTAATGCCTAAGGCGCTTGTGGTTCTGCTTCGGCAGTGGAACCGGTTAGAGCTGCAGAACGGATTGTTGTATCGTCGTATCCACCGCCCCGATGGGGGTGAGGAGGTGCTGCAGCTTGTTTTGCCCATTCGGCTGCAAGCTGAAGTGTTGACTCAGCTCCATCAAAATCATGGACACCAGGGTACGGAGCGTACCCTGGAGCTGGTGCGACAAAGATGTTATTGGCCAGGGATGTCCACCGATGTTGCTCACTGGGTTCAGAAATGTGAACGTTGTCAAGTGGCCAAGGAGGTAGCACCAGTTGCCCGGAGTTACATGGGTCACTTACTGGCATCCAGCCCTAATGAGATTGTGGCCTTGGATTTTACGGTCCTCGAACCATCTCATTCAGGAATGGAAAATGTGCTTGTTATGACTGACATTTTTAGTAAGTTTACTGTAGCGATTCCCACTCTAGATCAGAGAGCTGAAACTGTGGCCCGTGTTCTAGTGAATGAATGGTTCTTCAAATTTGGAATTCCTGGTCGGATTCATTCCGACCAGGGGCGCCAGTTTGAAGCATGCCTGATCCAACAACTCTGTAGTCTCTATCAGGTGGGTAAGTCGCGTACCACTCCATACCATCCAGCAGGGAATGGGCAGTGCGAACGGTTCAACCGAACCATGCACAACCTCCTGCGGACTTTGCCCCCGGATAGGAAAAGAGATTGGGCTTCCTGTTTAGGTCAGCTATTGTTTTGTTACAATACTACTCCCCATCAGAGCACTGGGGAAACGCCTTACCTTTTAATGTTCGGTAGAGAACCACGGCTGCCAGTGGACTTCTCGCTTGCTCGGGTGCGGGAGCCGGAGGCAGGGAGCATCCATCATTGGGTAGAGGAGCACCAGGCACGCCTGGAGATAGCCTTCAGAAGTGCTCGGGAAAGGTTGGACAGGGTTGCCCAGGGCCGTAAGGCCCAGCATGACAAGCGAGTAAGGGAACAACCTCTGAAGGAGGGTCAGCTAGTTTACTTGCGTGAACGTGGATTTAGGGGTAGGCACAAGATCCAAGACCTGTGGAGTTCTCAGGCTTACCAGGTTGTTCAGGCTCCCCTGGATGGTGGGTCTGTTTATACCGTTGCCCCTGTCCAGGATTTAAGTAAGATTCGTCGTTTTCACCGTGTTTCCCTAAAACCTCTCATTCAGGAAATGCCGGCCTGCCCTGAACTCTCTGAGAGCCTGACTGGGCTGCAGACTCCTAGTACAATGAGGGATGGGGAGGAAGGCGATCCAGGGTATGTGTTGGTTGAGAGTTTACCGGTACACGAACCTCACCTGCAAGGGGGTGGTGTTCAGCCTGTGGTGATTCAACGTCCTCGTTCATCTGTTGCAGAAGCAGCTGATAGGGATGCCGAAGGCAGTATGGTGGGTCAACCAACTATGTCAATGGGAGTGCTGCGGCGATCAACCCGTCAAGGGGCAGGCCAGCATTCTAATCCTAACCACTTACCGCGGACCGTGGGCAATGGATTACCTCAAGTAGGCTCCCAGGCCATTTTAGGGTTATGCTCTATGCAGCCATGGTTTAGGCCATGGGTCTGATGTGAGTTGAAGTTACTACTTTCATCGTCGGGACTACGATGACTGTTGGGGGGGTGAAATGTGGTGATTCGCCACACCTGTTGCGAGATTGGGGGGTGTATCCCTTTAATTACTTTTGAAAGCGTATAAAACTGCGTTACACTGAGCTCTAAACCATACGTCAGGGGGGACCTCGGGTGACGTTTTTCCGGCGTGTCATTGGTTTGTGGACAGGTAGGAGCTGTTTGCTAGTGTGCATTACTGCTAATGGTTGGGCTGCTCTGTTGAGGCTTCCTGTATTTTCAGTGTGGACCAGGAGACTTGAGATTGTGCTTGTAACCAAAGGAGCGCGTAATGGCGCTGAGCTTATTGTATCCGCAAAAGGTATGTTCTCGCTATGTTTAACATGGTGTAAGTGTAATGTGAGCTCTAAAACCAACCTTGTTTCTTCGACAGCATTCTGGCTTTTACTGAGAGTGCCTCCAGTGTGCAGCAGGTTGTTTGGAGTGGTCGCGGTTGTTATATCCGTTGTTCTCATGGCTGAGTGACGCGTGGTGGCCTTGTTCGGAGCGGATGCCTTCCCCTTTCAAGACTGGATGCCGTTGTGTATATGCTTGCGCTTGACTTCTCGCACGTGAGTGTTTAGTTGATGCCCTAACGGGCATACACGCACGAAACCGTTCCTGTTTAACTGTCCTTCTTGGTGGAGATGCCGTGCAGCTGACCGCTGGACGATTGTTTACTTTGCAACACGTCCGTCGCAGCCACATGATCGGGGGGGCGGGGCCACGAGAAGTGAGTTTTTCTTTAGCTGAGCCTTTCGGGCAGTATTTTGTGTGTATTGTTTTCTTGTTAATATTGTTTATTTTGGTTATTTTCTTTATATATATTTTTGTTATTCTTTTGTGATTTCTGTGTGTGGTTTCCTGCTGTTATAAGGTGCAGCCGACACTTTGGTCCAGTGTATGTAAATGTATACCTTACTGATGCTGCTTACCACGCTCGTACAGTAGGTGGAGCTAACGAGCAACAAGTGCTTTATTTCCATTTTAAAACCGCTCTCTTGTGTCTATGATATTGTGGGTTTTTTTTTATCTTTTTGATTTTGTTTTCTTTGTCGTAATAGAACTGACTATTGGCCGTCTAGCTGCTGTAAGGACACATGTTTTATTGAGTGTGAATGATGCCTTTTTAATTGTATGTGAGCATTGCTTCAGTTTTGGTAATATTGACTCTCTTTTCCTTTGTTCCAGAGCAGAGTCCCATACAACTTTCCGTTTCCATTACTCGTATGATGGTGGGGGGTTTGCTGAATTGGAGCCGTCCACATTGGGTGAATTAATGTAATGCTGTGATTTTTGTAGTGTCAATCCTCACGGGTGTTGCAGTGCTATGAATAGGTAGCGGCGGGGACTCTGGCTCTGGAGAAGGGGAGGACGGGCAGCATATGAGTCTAAGAAACCCACTGAAACTCAGAGCAGTGAATTTTATTTGTGCTGTCCATTTACAGTGTTGCACAAAATAAAGATTGTTACATTTGCATTGATTCTGAGTCCTGGCCTCTGTCTCACCGAACCTGAGTAGCCTTGTTGCTGAAGTTTTGGGTCTCTGGTCCCTTTATACCAGGGTGGCGTAGTCGGTCTATTCTTTTATATTTGTAAAGTGTATAATTTAGATGTTCTTCTAAAAGTCAATTATCCCCACCGCCCGGTCACACCAATAATAAAAAAAAAAACTGATTGGCCCCTGCAATTCATGACAAACTTCATTTGTAAATAAATGAGTGTCAAAAACACTTATTTAAATTAGCTTTTAGTTGGTTATTTTAATGCTTGAAAAACCTTTGATCTTAAAGCAGTACAACCACGTATACTGTACAGTAGAACTCTGCAGGAAAGCAATGGGCGTTCCCAGACTGGTAGGCCAAAACAGATGGTAATTTTTTGACCGTTACCTGATTGGCTCATATCATTAGTGACAGTTTGGTTTAAAGGTGGGGTCAGGCAATAGTGATTATTTTCATTGCATGATATAAACACCCACCAGTTTGAAAACACCCACACAAACTCAGAAATGATCTCATTCTCAGTTCAACACATGATCTACCAATGACTGGAATTTCAAATGGGACTTTTTAGTCCCATGACATTTAGCACGTCATGCTTTAGCCAGGTACGATACAATCATGGATTACCATCTATGTTGATTCTGGAACATCATTTTTGTTGGAAAATGTAATCCATACCTATTCTTTACCCATAAACCCAACCATAACTAAATTATTCCTCAAATCAGAGGTGAATAATAGTTGGATAACAATCATGTAGGAGTGCCGAAATCGAACCATGAGCCTAAACTTAACATAAACGGTGAATATATCCCTTAATGTTGATTTAAATGTTGTTCCAGGATCAACATAGATGTTAATGCAGGACCATGTCTTACTTGGTGAAATCAGGTTGGCGATACGTTTATCCAACCAATGGCAAATGAGTGCAGTAGAAACAATCTGTTCTGAACTACAGACCTCATTCTTAAAAGGGGGGTCCAGAGTGTATTTTTAAGGGCTTGGTTGTGTTTATAAGATGCAAAGCAATGTGTGTTCATGCTTCGTTTGTAAAAAACAAAACACATTATTATTTCATATATATTTTACTTTGGTCAGCTTACATAATGTGCTGTGGTTCGTGGATCGGCTTCACGTCACCAGAAAAAGCGTCACAACTCGAATAGCATGTGCTTTTGTGATGTGTAAACACTGTCTGTCAGGGTAGCTGTCAGCTGATTGTGCCTGAATTAGACAGAAAATGAAAAGGACACAGCTGAACCTCATGCCTGCTCTCTAAAATAAAATCTGACAAGTGTCTTTCACATATATTCGGGTTATAAGCATAAGTAAGTAATATAAAACGATCACATATCTTTTGTGAGTTCGTTATTTGAGATGTAGAACACAGGAAAAGTTCCGCATAGAGAGACACTGCAGCGCTGGAGAAGATTGTGGCTATTTACAGTGGTTTGATGGATAAATATGAATTTGTAAAATATTAACGGTACCAAACAGCATTTCCCGTTGTTTACACCCTTGTGTACGACCTTGCTACAACATACCGTTAACGCTAGAAACTATTCAAGTAATAGATCAATTTGAACAAATAAAAATACTTGGTTGTGGTTCACAATCCACAGCTTCATCTATCATGGTTGGAGCTGGTTGGAGTTTTTAGCCGAATCCAGCACTGAACTGGAAGAGATTCTGGAAGTTCTCCTTTATTAAATGCTAGCTATATATTTTGTATAATTCTCTGGAACATAATTAAACTGTAAGCACTTCTCTCTTTGTGTCATGTCCTTTGGAAGCCCAAATACAGAAACCTAACAAGCTCTGTGGAAATAGCAGCGTTTGGATGCCATTTTAGCTTTCTCTGCTATAACATTACAGAGCCTCTGGCCACGGCCCTTCGCTGCGCAGTGATCTCACTAGCCCGAATGTATTTTTTTGTAGTCTCCAAACTTCATTAGCTGTAGACTTTGCTAAGCGAACTCTGTGAAAGCCAACGTCTCCCTTTGCATTGAACTTTGAGCATATTACATTCAGAGATGTTGTTTATGTTCACACAGCAACATTACACATCAACTAAAGTTTTAAACTTGATATTTAAACTTGATCTCTGTAGCAGAACTGATTTGTGCACTCGTAGATGCAGAGGCGCGAGCAGCGCGGGGCGGGGCAGGGGTAAAGCTGTTTTATTGGCCGATGCCTGACCAATGAAGAAATATATATATGTATATATATATATATATATATATATATATATATATATATATATATATATATATATATATATATATATATATGTTACTTGTAAAAACTACAGAACCACAGAGCACAGTTCTTAGCTTAGCTAACAGTATTGAACATCTAGATAATTATTAAAAACAATAACTTACCCTCTGATTGCTGAGTGCTGACATACAGAAACGTCCCATCTCATTGGCTGGCTCTAGTCAATACTGACTTTGCTGCTCTTTTATTGGTATATCAATTTTCGTAGAGTTAATGTTATTTATTAAACATCTTTTGAAAAATTAGTGGAAAAAAACGAAATAATAAAATAATCATAGTAATTATTCTTCTGCAGTCGAGTCCCTTTGGCTACCGGCATTGTTCATTGGTCAGGCATCGGCCAATAAAACAGCTTTACCCCTGCCCCGCCCCGCGCTGCTCGCGCCTCTGCATCTACGAGTGCACAAATCAGTTCTGCTACAGAGATTACGCCAGATGTGTAGCAAAAGTCAGAGAGCGGGAGATTTGTAGTTGAACTGGCAAATCTGAGAGGTTGTGAGTGCCGACTTGTGGTTGTACAATGAAACTGCAATCAAATTTGACATGCACATCTGTGTCTGTCATTTTGTATTTGTAAATGACATTTCACAAATGCACAACTATTAATCTGCAACTTCGAATTCAAAACACAAGTGTGTTGATTATTGTGTGTGTGTGCAAATCGAGGGATTCAGCTGTTCACATCAGAGCTGTGAGTGTACATTTCAGCCTACACATACAAATATTATTATTACAAGTTCTCACATTTAGATTTGCAAGCACTCGAGTTTCGCAACTGATTTACCTTCATAGACATACAGGTTAAAATGATGGGCATCAACGCATTAAAACTAACATGAACTTATAGGAACACTAATACTAAATGATAACTAATCAATGCAAAAATTAAGAGCTATTAAAAATGAAATAAAACACAGAACTGCCATAATTATAACTTCATACCTCTACAATATCATAGTGGACCATTCCTTTAAACACTGAAGGATGTGTTGTTGAAACGTGCTTGCAGAACGGGATTTCAACTTTACCATCTGAAATCTTAAATTTGGTATGAATATTAAAAAAATACTTTCATTTTACATGATAATTTTTGCAACATTAGAAGAAAAGCCTATTCAGATTAAACACACACACACATCAGCTCTAACTAACAATCCAAATTTAACACGCGTCAGTGGTTTAAGATAAAAGTCACTATAGTGATGCTTCCTTATGAATGTGTGTTGGCTTTAGAATGTTCACCGCTCTTTATCCTCATCCCACCTCTCTCTCTCTTCTTCTCTTTCTCTAATTTGTCACAGGCAGAAATCAAAGTGCTGGGGGCTTTTATACAGTGTGACTTTCATCTGACAATTGGCAATGTCGAGATGTAGGCACGTGTGAACAAAAATGCAAAGCCTCCAAATGAGCGATCCTGCAGTTTTTCCCTCATCTGCTGCCCTAAACACCACCAAATTTCTCTATCTCTGTCTCTCTGCAGTATTGTCCTCACTTCTAGCTTTTTCTCAAGTGTTTCACTTATCACACCTATTCCAGACTTTCTGTTTCCTGGCTGAATGCTAGGAGATAAGGTGAACTGCTAAAATGGTAAGCGAAGGAAATTATAGTAGCATACAGTAATTTAGAGTGAGATATACAGTATAACTGTGAAAAGTCATTATTGCAGGTCTACTGTTTTTGCTGCTTATAGACAGCATTTTCACTTATAGAGCAGTAGACTTGATATTGTTATCCCTACAGACTTTACTGCATGTTTTCACATATTGCTTAATAACAAACATGCAACACATATTGCTTAATGTGACCACTTAAAGGTGCTGTATGTAAGTTTGACTCTTCTAAAGCATAAATACCATAATGTGTTTGCAGATATTTGTGAAACATGCTAAGTAAACATTCTTGTTTATCTGAAAAACAATACTGAAGTCAGATATTTTGCTTTGAAAATGTGTGTTATGTGCCGGAACGTCTGTCTTTGTTTTGTTTCAGAGTTCCACATGAGGTGGTTATTAATTAGCAAATAATATAAATATTACGAGCATAAACATTAGGTTAGCAGGTTACATTGAAATCCCATGTTTGCGACATATGAAAGACAAAAAACAGCCATTCAGAAGCACAGAATAGTGCACTTACTGCACTCCAACAAAATGGTAAGGTTTGCAATCTAATTAATACATATTAAACCTCTTTAACATTGTTAAATGTACATGCTGAATTACTGATATGTGTTGGCTTGCACTGAAGTTCCATTTCAAATGGTTTATTTTATTTTCAAGATCTGAGGTGAACTATCTGCTGCTGCTTTCAGTAGTATGCCAATAAATGTCATGCAAAATGGCATTCAAGAGTTCGCCCTTGCTGATGATTGGTTATAATGCGTATTTGGCATGCTGTCCCGGGAGAGAGCCCTGAGCTCGTGAGATCCTCGAGCCCGGGGCTCCCTCCCGTTGCAGGGCGAGAGGGGAGTCTGAGCTCAGGTAGGTCTCGAGTGCTCCACCTGCTTGATAATGGTAAATGTAGATTGTAAGAGCTATGGAGGGTGTATATGAATTCGAGCTTGTCTATGATGTTGATTTAGTTTTGTCAATTTACTTATGTTACATGTTTTTGGTCTGTGGGAGGAAACCGGAGAGCCCGGGGAAAACCCACGCAAACACGGGGAGAACATGCAAACTCCACACAGAAATGCAGACTTGGCTAGGTAAGGTCTGAGCCAGTGGCATTCTTGCTGTGAGGCAATGATGCTAACCATTGTGCCTCCGTGCTGCCCTGACAAGGAAAAGGGAGGAGTAGGGGTAGAAGGGGGGATTCTTCAAGATGAAGATGGCTAAGGTAAGATACTCTGGTTATTTATAGTAATTAGGAATCTTCCGATTGGTGGATTGTGCATTAGCTAATGAGGATCAGCTGCTATCAATCATAAGCGCATGCTCCTCTCGAAATTAGTTTATAAATAAACTTCATTTCAAACTCACATTATTAGCATTTAACCTTAAATAAAGCACATGAGGTGTACCTGAGGTGTACCTTGTTCAGCTGCAAGAAATAAAGCGGTTTCTAAAATAGAAATTTCAGCTGTTGGTTAGGACAAAAATTCCTCTTAATATGGAAAATATTCCTTCTATCGCGTGTCGTTGCTTTTATTTAGAACACGACTTAAATCAGCCTTAAATCAGCCTTTAAGCTTGACAGTCAGGCACACTGCTGTTGGTGTTGTCAATCTGGCAACCTGCGTTTGCATTTGTTTTGAACAAGGTATGCAATACTTAGTTCAACCACTGGGTGTTGAACTTACATACACTGCACCTTTAATGTGACTCATCTCTGTTTCTTCCAACAAATGAGAATGGATTGTTATGCTTTAGTAAAAGCTGTTTTGATGGTTTCTTGAATAAATGTCACATGGCAGAGCCTCAAAGGAAAATTAAACTTCTTTCATCGTGTTGTTTCAAACCTAATGACCGACTTCCTTCTGTGAATCACAAAAGAGGTTGTGTTCCTTTTCTGTTACTTTGAAAAAAAAATGGACAGAGTGACAAGTGTTAAAAAAGATGCATGATAAAAGTATATAAATCTATTGATTTTGAAATATGTGTGTATATATATATATATATATATATATATATATATATATATATATATATATATATATATATATATATATATATATATATATACAGTTGAAGTCAGAATTATTAGCCCACCTTTAATTTTTTTTCTCTTTTTATATATTTCTCAAATGCTGATTAACAGAGCAAGGAGATTTTCACAGTATGTCTGATAATATGTTTTCCTCTGGAGAAAGTCTTATGTGTTTTATTTCAACTAGAATAAAAGCAGTTTTAATTTTTTTAAAACCATTTTAAGGTCAAAATTATTAACACCTTTAAGCTATATTTTTTTCTGATAGTCTACAGAACAAACCATCATTATACAGTAACTTGTCTAATTACCCTAACCTGCCTAGTTATCTTAATTAACCTAGTTGAGACTTTAAATGTCACTTTAAGCTGTACAGAAGTGTCTTGAAAAATATCTAGTCAAATATTATTTACTGTCATCATGGCAAAGATAAAATAATCGGTTATTAGAAATAAGTTATTAAAATTATTATGTTTAGAAATGTGAGAAGAAAACTTCTCTCTGTTAAACAGAAATTGGGGAAAAAATAAACAGTGGGACTAATAATTCTGCAGGTTTAATAATTCTGACTTCAACTGTATATTTAGGTTTAATACACTATTTTAATATGATCTTAAAGAGATATGACTCCAAAATTAGAATAAATACATTGCTGTTAATTTACTCAGGCCAGCCAAGATGTAGATGTTTTTCCTTCAGCAAAAAATATGGAAGATTTTTAGCTAAAACTGATTATTGTTGATTCATAGCAAGTGAATTGCAAGCATGCAAGTGTAAAGACATTAACACGCTGAGAGTAAAAAAAAAAAAACATACTGGATAAACTAAATGAATACATGTGGTTACTGATGTTACATTGATTGAAGTCAATATGAGGTCTGTATAAAAAGTATGATTATGTTTGATTCCCAATCTTTGATGTACAGTCATTATAAATCTCACGCACCAGATGGTGTAAATTAGGTTAATTAAGTTAATAATGTTCAGTTTTTGAACTCCCTGATCATTTTACTTCATAAAACCTCAACATATTTGGTCTAAAACTGAAACAGACAGTCTACAACAGGCAGACCTAGAATTCATCTAGAATACCCCCCACAATTTATTTATTCTTTTGAATTGCATTAAGTGAATTTTAAGTCTTTTGAATTATAAGTGATATTTTGGAGGGGTTGGTGTTGCAATTATGGTACAAATACCTGGAAATAAACTGCCAGTACTATTTTTGTTGTTTTACTGACTTAACTCTCTCTAGATTATTTCTAATGCAATTATGCAACAATTTGGGCACCCCTCTGTGGCTGCATAGTTATGTGCTCTTTCTTTATAAGAGAAAATCAGAGTGAAATGCCATTTGGTGTCTAGTGAAAGCTAGATAATGTCATGTTTTTCAGACAGAAATATGTAGTGTAGCAGTATTGAGATGTGTGAAATTAAATTGAAACTGAAAAATAGGCTATGCAAAAGTTTGGGCACCCTCTCTTTTGTGTGGATTTAAAAACCTGTAGTCAATTAATGCGGATTGATTACAACACAAAATTGATTTGAATGACTCAGTGAACCTTAACAATCCCAAGACAGGTGCAACCAATCATAAAAAAAGGATATTTTAGATATCTAGTTGTGTTACTCCTTATTGTCAACCAGAAAGTAGCAATATGGGAACCTCAAAATAACTTTCTAGCGACCTAAAAACTGGACCTAAACATAAATTAGAGGAAGGGTGCATAAAAGCTATCAAAAAAGTTGAAAGTCTCTATCTCCACAGTCAGAAATATAGTAAGAAAATGGAAGGCCACTGTTCTTGTGAAGGAAAGATGTGCTAGACCAGGGGTTTTCAAACTGGGGTCCGCGGACCCCAGGTGGGCCGCAAGAGAGTGCTAGGGGGTCCGCGAAAAACTTGGCAGAAACAAAAAATTATTACAAGATATTTAAAGAGTTATTTGGAGAGGAAGCAGCACGAAAGGTAGATTGTGTGCCTTTGTCAGACAACACAGTAAGCAGACGCATAAGTGAGATGGCCGATGATATTTCGTCACAACTTTTAGAACAGCTGCAAGTCAGTGAATACTTTTCACTGCAGTTGGATGAAAGTACTGATATAGCGAATCAAGCACAGCTAATGGTCTACGTGCGTTTTCTCGGTAAGGACACATTTATTGAGGAACTTCTCTTCTGTAAACCCTGAATGTCTGAATTGGTGTCTGTCAGGACATATTTAATATGATGGATCAGTTAATGACGGACAATTTAATAGACTGGTCTCTGTGTATTGGAGTGTGTACCGATGGTGCTGCCTATATGACCGGTAAGCACAGTGACGTCATGACTCCGTTGGCTCCATGACTTCGTTGACTCTGTGACGCCGTTGGCACACACTGCATGCTTCACAGTGAGGCTCTTGTGGCTAAGCGCAGTGAAGATGACTTGCATCAAGTGTTGAAGAATGAAATGAAGCCACGTTGTGACAAACTATGTAGAAGCCACCAAGCTCATCCGTCCCATTAGGATTTTTATCTACCAGTGCCTTATTTAGAAAAGCTATCTTGTTAAGTTAATGTCAATATTTTATTGATTTTTTAACATTTTTTTATGAAATATAAAATAATTGTGAGAATCATTTTTGGCTATGATGAGTTGCCAACTAATAAAATAAATAGTTTTAAAAACAATACCATTTTGCATGCCTGTGAAATATGAATTATAATGTCTTTACGTTATACAGAATTTTAGTTTACATATTTATACTTGAAATACATAAGTGCCTTTAAACTTTAGGCAAAGGGGTCCCCTGCAAAGAATGATCATATTTGGGGGTCCCTGAGATTAAAAAGTTTGAAAACCCCTGTGCTAGACCAAGAAAAATATCTGAAAGGCAAAGGTGAAGAATGGACAACAGACAAACAACACGCCACCTCTAAAAAGCTCCAGGAACTTCTTGCTGCTAATAATGTCATTGTAGATCATGTCACAATCCAGCGAACTCTTCACAAAGAACAGCTCAACGTGATGCAGAAGAAGACTTTTCTGCATTCTGCCAACAAAAAGAGTCGTTTGACGTATGCAAATGCTCAGACAAGCCTGAATCATTTTGGAAAAATATACTGTGGATACCACAACCATAGACGCTTTGCATGGTGAAAAAAAACATTCCAGGGGAAGAATCTGCTCCCTACTGTAAAATATGGTAGAGGGTCCAACATGCTGTGCGAATGTGTGGCAAGCACAGGTACTGGAAACCTTGTCAGACTTAAAAGTCGCATGGATTCCACCCAGTATCAGCAGATTCTGAAGAACAATGTTGAGAAATCAGTCAAGAGGCAGAAGTTACGGCAGAGTTGGATGTTTCAGCAGGACAATGACTCAAAGCAGAGTTCCAGATCTACCGAGGAATTCATGCTCAGACACAATACAATGATCTAGTATGGCCATCCCAGTCCTCAGACTTGAACATCATCGAAAATCTATGGATTGATTTGAAAAGGGCCGTTCATCATGGCACCCATGAAACTTGGCTGAACTGAAGAAATTTTGCAAGGAAAAATGGCCCAAAATGCCTTCAGCAAGAATTCAGAGACTTATCATAGACTATAAGAAGCGTCTGCAGGTTGTTGTTGTTTCAGCAAAAGATGGCTGCACAAAAGATTGATATCATTATTCTGTTGGGGAGCCCAAATATTTGCACCTGTCTGTTTTTGTTATGACTTAAATTGCATTGCGTCTGTTGATTAAATAAATGTTATATCAGAACTGAAATGTTGCTTTTTCCATAGGGTATAAAATATATCCAAATGAAATCGCTGATTTGAAAAGCCAGCAGGCTATGGCTTGCAATTATGAAAATGATTAGGGGTGCCCAAACTTTTGCATAAAACTGTATATTTGTTAAACTGCAGTTGAGTTTCCAAAGTCAATCAGATCTGTTGTGCCTAATAATCAATGTATAACTTGCGTATCGACTGTCAGGAACCATGGTTATTAATTTTGTTACATGTACAGTTGAAGTCAGAATTATTAGCCCACCTTTAATTTTTTTTCATTTTTTAAATATTTCTCAAATGATGATTAACAGAGCAAGGAGATTTGCACAGTATGTCTGATAATATTTTTTTCTTCTGGAGAAAGTCTGATTTGTTTTATTTCAGCTAGAATAAAAGCAGTTTTACATTTTTTAAATACCCTTTTAAGGACAAAATTATTCGCCCCTTTAGGCATTTTTTTTTTTCGAGATTCTACAGAACAAACCATCGTTATGCAATAACTTGCCTTATTACCCTAACCTGCCTAGTTAACCTAATAAACCTAGTTAAGCCTTTAAATGTCACTTCAAGCTGTATAGAAGTGTCTTAAAAAATATCTAGTCAAATATTATTTACTGTCATCATGGCAAAGATAAAATAAATCAGTTATTAGAGATGAGTTATTAAACCTATTATGTTTAGAAATGTGTTGAAAAAAATCTGCTCTCAGTTAAAACAGAAAATAGGGAAAAAATAACAAGGGGGCTAATAATTCTGACTTCAACTGTAAATGTTAATGTTGTTTTAACTATCAAAATTTATGGTTGCCATTGACTTACAATCTATGATTCCTCAAGGTCAATGAATCATCATATTTTAACAATCTGCTCAATTAAATGTAATGAAATGTTGGAGATAAATGCAGTGGTCATATTTTGCTTCTTTCAGCTTCGACTTTTAAAAACAGTCAAATCTATTTTATCTAGAAAATTTTTGAAAAAATAATCCATGCTTTTATTACCACTATATTGGACTATTGTAACTCATTATACTTTGGGATTAGTCAGAAAACCTTATCCCGGTTACAATTAGTTCAAAATGCAGCTGCAAGGCTCTAACAGGTACCAAGAAACATGACCACATGACTCTTTGCACTGGCTGCCTGTGCACTGTTGAGTCACTTTTTAAAAATGCTTCTCTTGGTTTTGATATCTCTAAATGGCCTGGCACCTTCTTATCTGTCAGACATGTTAATTGAGCATCAGCCTAGTCGGTCTCTTCGGTCATCTAACCAGAAACTGTTATACATCCCTAAGTCGAGGCTGAAATGCAGTGTCGACCGTGCCTTCGCAGTAGCTGGTCCTAGGTTGTGGAATGCTCTGCCCCTCTGCATTAGATCTATTTCATCCCTGTCTGTTTATAAATCTAGGTTGACCTCTTTGATTTGGCATTTTATCAATGAAAAGTGTCGGTTTGAGCTATAATTTTATGATTTTATATATATATTTTTTTCTTTTCTCTGTTGTGATGTGTACTGTGCAGCACATTGGTCAGCCTCTGGTTGTGTTAAATAGTGCTTTATATATAAAATTAACATTGCCATTGAGATTGTATAGCTAGAGTGATTCTTTTATGACTTGATGTGAGTTTGTGCATTAAGTGGTTAACCTTTTTTTTTTTTTTAAATGAAGACATAAAACTTTACCTTTAAGTTTGCAGGTGGTTCAACACTACAACTTCTTTAAAGTCAATTGTGCTAACTCAGGCTGTAAAAAGAGACGTTTGATGGTGAAAGAGCGAAAGAATGAGCTAGAGATAGAGGGAGAAACAGTGTAGGGCTCCTCTAATAAGTTTCGTGATACTCCCAAGTGCTTTTCTCTTTTGATGTTGCACCAGGGCAAGATTTGGCAGGAGTTAAGCGTAATCCAGGAGACTACAGGAGATGTACTCACAGACAGGGTGGAGCTCCGCGTTTGACAACTTTCTTTATCAGGTAGCGAAAAAGAAAAACAGAAACCTTTTGGTACTGAGGAGACTTATGCAAGACATCCATGAGGCATATTCACAGCCAACAATAATACAGCTCTGAAAAAAAAAATGAAGAGAGCACATGGAAGTTATTGTCAGTTATGTGAATTTGCTAATAATAGGTACATGTTTTGAGTAATCTGACTAACTACTGATAACTTGTCTCTAAAGTTTCTTGTCAGCATTTATTGTGAGAAAATATCAATAGTATATGAAAGGGATAATCAACGGATTGGCCTGCATTAAAGGATTTTAAATGCACAATGCAGATGTTACCCAATGAATTGCTTTTAAAATCCTGGCTGTCTGGAATACTCAATTCTGAATGGTCAGTCGTGACATTCCAATATTTTATGATATTTCGTGATATTTTATCCTGAGATAACAAGCGCTAAATTATTTTGTAGATATCTGACCAACAAAAAAATACATACAATTTAAGATACAAATTATATAGAGGTGTGATCCTACACTGGTCTCACGGTTCGGTTACGATTATCATGCCATCGATTCGGTTCAATTCGATTTCTCGGCGCATCACGGTGCATTGATGATGCTTCCATACACAGACTTATATTTTCTTCACAGCACAGCAATTCTTGTATTAAAATGTATAAATATATTTATATTTATATACTATCTGTAATACAATTTTGTCATTTAATACAAACAGTAAGATATATAAACTGTAAAAAACACGAGCATTTAAAGCAAATAAACAAATATAAATATCCCGCTCGCACTCTGAGCCTTGTCTTGGTCATGCGCTCAACAGAAAGGGCTGCGATTGGCGCTGGCGCTCTTCACAAATGAGTGGCACTGATAAACTGCAGCGGCGATCACAGCTGATCCATAATGGAGGTGGTGGAGAAGACTCTGCAGACATGCTTTATCGCTTTAACAGCCGAGAGGAGAGGAAAAATCATGCCCAGCAGGTCAAATGGGCCACAGTGAGAGAGAGAGAGAGAGAGAGAGAGAGAGAGAGAGAGAGAGAGAGAGAGAGAGAGAGAAAAATGGACTTTACTTTCATTCTCTCAATCGCAGTGAAATAGGGGCTTCTGCTGTTAGTGTCAGTGAAAGACTGTCCAGCAAACACACACGCAGTGATATTGTGGAGTTTCTGCGTTTTTAAGTAGTTGGAGCGTTTTAAATACCGCAACATAGGGCATATGAGATAAATGACGTCAGTACATAATAACCGTTATGATTATTACTGAACCGATACCGAATTGTCCGCGTCTGCATCGCTGTGCACTGAAGAAACAATTAATTTTGACACCCCAAAAATTATACCAAAATGAAATTTGTTCATTCATTAATTAATTAATTCATTCATTCATCCATTTTCCTTCGGCTTAGTCTCCATATTAAGGGTCGCCACAGCGGAATGAACTGGCAACAATTTCACCATATGTTTTACGCAGCGGATGCCCTTCCAGCTGCAACCCAGTACTGGGAAACACCCATACGCACTCATTCACACACACACACACACACTCATACAATACAGACAATTTAGTTTATTCAATTCACCTATAGTGCATGTCTTTAGACTGTGGGGGAAACCGGAGCACCCGGAGGAAACCCACGTGAACACGGGGAGAACATGCAAACTCCACACAGAAATGCCAACTGACTTTCACTTAGTAAGTTGTTCTTTTTAAGAGATTGTTGTGGTTGTTGTAGCTAAATTATATTCACGGGAACGGAAATGAACTGATTATTCAGATGTGTTCAAACTAAAAACGTGCAATACTATAAGAGTCTACACAATTTTGCATCCTTAACCCTTTCATGCGTGAGTTTTAAATACTCGTGAGTTTTTTGTGACTGTTACTTAGAATTCATTGTGTTCTAAAGTTTCCATGCAACGTCTTTATCATGTGACCCTCCAGCCTCAATGATCTATGTATACTGTATATCGTATTTTGTTTCTTTTTGCCCTTTTCTGTAAATATTGACAAATGCTCTAATTGTATTGTGAAATTTCCGATACTCCGAAATTATGTGATAGAACATATATTTTGTCTTTTAAACAGTTGAATAATGGTTGTATTATTTTTTCTATGACAGGTAATGAGCGCCACCGTTGTTGCTAGAAGGGATACAGCCACGATCAGAAGTTAATAAGTAGTATTTATATTATTTATTAAACAATGCATTAATTGTATTTTATTCGCTAGATTGGATACAGCTGAGGATACTCACATCAATATAGCATCATTTTTGTGACACTGTAAAACAAATAATACATTTTTACATTATCCTGAGGGTTGGGTTTAGGGTTGAGGTAGGGGTAGACGCTAATAAAATACAATTAATGTGCAAGTTAATAAATAATATTAATACTTCTCATTAACTTCCAATCGTAGCTGTATCCCTTCTAGCAAAAACTGAAGGAGTGATCCGAGCTGTTGGATTTATGTCATGTTTATTCATAATTTCTGCTGAAATACATGAAGGTAAGCAACTGTTTATCTGGGAGAGGAGTAGAGAAAATATACTAGTAACATAAACAGTGTGTATCTTATGTGAACAAAGCACATTGACCAGTTATATTGAAAAATAAATATTATTGCCATCTCCATAGACATCCATGTATATTTTACAAACCTTAAATGGTTTGTTTTGCTTGTAGTTATGCATATTTGAATGTTTGAAGCCTAAAATAAATTTTAGTTGCTTGAAAGCATGGATGTATCGTGATTTATGACAAGCGCTGCTCACCTTTTACTGTGCCTCACTGTGTCAGATTTGTATTTTAGTAGTTTATGACGTGCGCTCTGAATTTTCTAATCACACTGGTGTGATCATACGCTTCAGGGACAATCCAAGGCTGATCACACCGACTGTTGTGACCGACTGTTAAATTAAAATTTAAAAAAATAAAGTAGCCTATTGTTTATTTGCTGGAACAAATGTGTGAGCATTTTAGTGACTTTTCCACCTGCAACATTAACTACTGTAGAACAGCTAAAGGTTTATGAAAATTACCTTTCATGCAGTGTGAAACACAACTCTAAGTGAATGAAAACATCTAGCTGAGAGTTAAATCTGAAAATGCACCTTGTTTAAAAATATTGATTTTTTTAATAAAAGATTTGACTCAGAGTCATTTAAATGATTCGCCATTTTCCCAGATCTTTTGCCTGTTTGTATCAACTTCGACATGAAACAATACCAAATATGAACTGCCAGATCTGGTAAAACGTGAACGCGCCTTTCCCTTCGGACACTAGCGGCGTGCGAGGGATCATGGGATTGATCATGATGAGAACATTACTATCACTGAGAGATGGCCAGACATGCGGCTGTGGGGAATAAAGGATTAAAGTTCATTTTCACAACAACACCACAGCATAGCCAACCGTGTGTTGTGTTTGTTCCTGTCATTTTTCTGATGATTGATACAATAACCTACCCTGCAGCGCCGGATTTGGCCAGCCAAAAAAAACTACTAATATATAGGACTTTGTCAGTAACTGTTACACAGTTTATATGGACCAGTTTTTTTCTGGGCAAGGTTAAATCTGTTTGGGCAATTTCACATATTGCGTTCAAAACCACATTGAAAACGCGACACATGCTTCTTCCTTTACTGATTTAAATGCGTTTTGTGAACAAAGAAATCATATGGGGGTCGTTGGGATAATTAGGTAAAAATAAATGCACATTATAAGACAATGAAAGTGTTTTTGACTTTGCATGCATATCAGCCTGTTGTTGGAGACCCCCAAAATCAAAATATGACCTTTTATAATGCATGATATGTCCTCTTAAATACACTGAAATGCATTTCTGCATTCATGATGCACTCTTATTTACTCGAACAACTCCAATAAAACAAACAGTTTCATATCTATACTTCAGATTGTGCTGCACCAGAGAGTTTTATTGACATAAATTGAGTATAAACAAGAACAGGCTGCTTAGAAAAGAAAGGACTTTCAGCAGAGGCATGATGGCAATTAATTTCGCTCACATATAATCCATACGTCTGCCAAGTGGCACGAGGATGGATTTTCTCTATGCTCCACATTTTCCAGATTCTCGACTTCAAGTCGCCTTCCAATAATCTAGGATTACACCTGCAAGATAAAGTCAAAAAGCCGATCCATCTTCTTTAAGGGGTTTAATCTTTTATGGAAGAGACTGGATTATTTCCTCGGGTAAGGCTTTATGACCGGACCTAATTCCCAAAGAAGTTTCTGTGCCGGTCCAGGCTTCTTCCCAACCCACCGTATCTCCGTCTCACCCACTCGCGTTCATTGCACCTGGGATGTTTGATTAATGGCCACCACTTGACCCGTTATGGCAACACTCTGCCAAAAAGCTAAGATTAAGTGGCAATGTCGGACCTGACGGGGCCCCTGCTGCTAATTTTATGTGATGTATGGAGGTAATACTGCTGGAAGATCTAGACTGGGGAAACAGGAATCCCGGCCACCCTGTTTGACCGTCATGCACTTACTGACTATGCAAAAACTTTTCAGGCTTTCTGGTTATACCACATATGTGTGCATACAGTACATGCATACATCTCTGTCTCAGTTTGGTATTGTATTAAAGGACTCTACTGCTGTCAGTGCTGAGGATGCAAGTTTTACTTTTATCCCCTAAAGATATAGAAAAGAGTTGCTGGTTCGAGTCCCAGCTTTACCAGTTGGCATTTCTGTGTGAAGTTTGCATGTTCTCCCTGTGTTGGCACGGTTTTCCTTCGGGTGCTCCGGTTTCCCCCACAGTCCAAAGACATGCGCTATAAGTGAATTGGATTAACTAAATTGGCCATAGTATATAAGTGTTTGAATGTGTGTTTGAAGTGTATGGGTGTTTACCAGTACTGGGTTGCGGTTGGAAGGGCATCCGCTGCGTAAAACATATGCTGGATGAGTGGGCGGTTCATTCCGCAGTGGTGCCCCCTGATTAAATAAGGGACACATCTGAAGGAAAATGAATGAATGAGCTATATGGAGGTTTCTTCAACTATAGGTGATTTTTTTATGCACCGTGAGGTTGGTTGTTTATTAAAACTAACAATTACCTTTGGTTATATGAAGGTCAGAACTGCCTATTATGAATTCAATATTTATACCATGAGATTGGAAATCAAGGACAAAGGTAAAATAATTTCAACATTCAATTTGAGGGAAAAAAATCATTTAAATGTTAATCAGTAATATTAAATAATGTATTATTTTGAAGAACTTTTACATGACTATCCTTTAGTTTTGATTTTGTTTTCACCAAAGGTAAAAACCAAAGGTAAAAAGGTGTGTGTTTTGTGTAAAAGTTATTAATGATTAATGATTAGTTATTAATGATTAATTATGTAACATTCACCACAGTAGTGGTTATTAAATGAATCATGTTTTAGGTTGTTACTGTAGTAGATTACAAGACCTAAATCTGTGTATCAAAGAAAAACATAGGAAAAAAAATAACACTAAACACAAAACTGGAACCAGATCTAAACATAAGAATATATGAATAAAATAATATTCATTCATTCATTTTCTTTTAGGCTTAGTCCCTTTATTAATCTGAGGTCGCCATAGGGGAATGAACCGCCAACTTATCCAGCATATGTTTTACACAGTGGATGCCCTTCCAGCTGCAACCCATCACTGGGAAACATCCATACACACCCATTCACACACATACACTACAGACAATTTAGCTTACCAAATTCACCTATACCACATGTCTTTGCAAACCGGAACACCCGGAGGAAACCCTCGCCAACACGGGGAGAACATGCAAACTCCACACAGAAACACCAACTGACCCAGCCGAGGCTTGAACTAGCAACCTTCTTGCTGTGAGGCAATTGTGCTACCAACTGCGCCACCGTGCAGCCCTAAAATAATAATCAAATTAATAATAATAATAATTATAATAATAATAATATTGTAATAAATAAATAATAATCTAAGGAAGCAATACATTAAATCAACAGTTTCATCATCTTTAAAGCACAGATTCATGATTGCAGTTTAGTACATGAAAGCCTTCAGGCCACAGTCTGATTTGAAGTTTTGTGCTATGTCTTTATATAACTGATCCACTCAGAAAACACAGACAAATCCAATAGATTTTCATTGAGGAGGTGAAAACATGTAACATTTTATCATTTAACCTACAACCGCCAAGTTTAGACATTTGTATGTCTAGAAAAAGCCTACAGTAACCACTTTAGCCTAGAACAGTGGTTCACAAGTCAGTCATGGGACAATAAAGGGGGGTCGCTTGGTGATTTCTGAATATCTAATTAACTTAATTAAACCATTACAATTACCATATTTTACCCACAACCTACTAAAAGTAAAAATTGTTTATAGTTACAGCCTTTCATTTTTTTTTATTGGCAACTCTTGGGGTGATTATATTATATTAAAGACACAGCAATAGCGTCAGATAGAGCAGATTGATTTTATGGAACCAACTTTCAGACACCTTTACATCACTCACATACATAAAAAAAAATAAAAAAAATAAATAAAGAATAGACTTGGGCCTATTGGGATGTGTGCGCCGTTGCATGCAAGCTTTCTATATTTATAACCACCTCAGAGGATATTGGGGGTCACAAGTCACTGGCATTGTTATTTTGGGGTCGCGGGCTGAAAAGTTTGGGAACCCCTGGCCTAGAACATGCTAGAACTTCTGTTAGAAACATGCTATTGACATGACAATTAAGCACCCACAATTCTCAGTACTTTAAAGTAATTATGCACAATTATCCCACTTTAGCTTGTTAGTAGATTACATTGATTCAGTGGGATGTTTTTTTATTCCTAAAGACCTAAACGTCTATGAAAGAAAAAAAATATGTAAAAAGTAACACTAAACAACATATGTTGAACTGGAATTTAATTGAGTTTAAAAAAATCGAAATGAATTGTGAGGTACCAAAAGATAACCACCCCTAATAACCATGTTTTCGAATGAAATAAATGAATGATGAATGAACAAATGAATGAATGACTTAATGGTTACACTTTACAATAAGTTTTCATTAATTAATGTTAGATATTAACTAACATGAACTAATAAGGACAACACAGGCTCATTCTGATTACGTACCCCTATATACATTTCTGTAGAGCAGCAAATACATCACAGGAACTACGCTGTTTTGCAGTTTTTGTTTTCGCGAATCCACCAGAGTACGCTTCATGTGTACGCTTTTTAAGATCTCAAATTTTTTCTCGCAAGTGCCATTCGTGCCTGTTCTTCTTACATAAATCCACCAGAGGCCACTGTCGATTGACTGACTTACTGACTAACCGACCTTTAACCCCACTGTTATGTATTTCTTTTTATTCATATTTAATAATACAAAAGAAAAGTTATTTTATTTGAAGTAGTGAGTTTTTCTTTGTGTAGTTGTATATGTCTCTTTTTGTTGTGGTTCTCTTCTTTCCGCCTCTATTCTTTTCATCTTTCTGACAGGTTCAACCCAGGCTCATTCTGAAAACGTAGTCCCGTGGACATTTCTGGAGACCGCAAAATAAGTCCCGGGAGGTACGCATTTTTGCAGTTTTTGTTTTCGCGAATCCGCGAGAGGCCTCTGTGTACACTTTTTCGTATCTCAAATGTCTCTTACGAGTGCCGTTCACGCCCATGCTGCTCTCGTGTAAACCCACCAGAGGCCGCAGTCGACGACCGTCTGTCTGTCTGTCTGTCTGACTAAATGATTGACTGATTAACTGGGCGACCGGCCAATCGACTGACCCACCCTACTCCTCCCCTAAACCAAACCAATTTTACGGATTAACCCGCCCACCCACATACTTCCCTAAACCCAACCAACGGTTTACAAAAGCCATCCAGAAAAAGAAAAGCCCTCGTCTGATTTTTACCACGTTTTCGGATTTTACCACGTTTTCGGATTTTACCACGTTCTCACCCTGTTATTCACTCATTCATTTTATTTTTTTGGGATTCTGTTTTTGTCTTACCTGATTTCTGTAACCGCTCTTCCCCGGACTCAAACCTGGTCGTCGTCGTGGTCGAGTCCTCTCTGCGTCTCAAATCCGCAAACGTACACAACGAACTAACGGGACAAACTGGTTGCAGCGGGAAAGCCCTCCACACAGAGATAAGTGGTCAGCCGGTAAGCGTCAAAAGGAACGCCATCATACCGCCCCAGAGCGTTCGCTTAAAAAATGAAACGCAGCCATACATCATTCGCGGTCTCCAGAAACATCCACGGGACTACGTTTTCAGAATGAGTCTGTGTTGGACAGGTTTCATTATGAGCACACAGATGTGGTGAATCAGGTGCGGACGCGTGGAAGCTTGCCGGCGAGTTGGTGAAGTCCAATTAAATCGCACTTGTACTTGCTCGGTGATATTGTCCAAATTTAACGCTGAGTGTTGACTAGTATTGATATCAATGTACGGAGACGCATGTGATGAGGAGGGTGCCTTTTTGTTTTAATAAGTTTTCGCATGTTTTGTGGTTAGCAGGGGGTAAGTGAATGTTGCTTAATTTGTTTTAATTTATGTGCAGGTAAGAGGGTTTAAAACTTAGTTGCTGAGTTTTTTGTTTGTTATTTTTTCTTTACCTCCGCCAGATTTATACGTCTCCTTTAGAGTTAAATGTCAAATAAATTTGACTTTACATTATTTCTTTGGTCAATCATCGTCTTTGTTGTTGTTTTTCTTTTGAACGGGAGATGAGACTCCGGGCTCCTCATTAATTTTAGAGGTGTCCTATTCAATTTAATTTTACTTAATTTATTGTTATGGGTCTGGCTTGCTTTGTGGAGCCGTGCAAAGTTAAAAAACATAACACCCACCCACCCCCTTCTCTAAACCCAACCAATAGTGTTTTAAAAAGCATAGATTGACCAGTGCCCACCCACCTCCCTAATCCCAACCGACAGTGTTTTTAAAAGCAATCCAGAAAAAGAAAAGCCCTCACAACAGGCAGATTTTTACCACACTTTCAGATTTTACCACATTCTCACTCTGTTTTTGGCTTTTACTTTTGTTTTACCACTTTTTGGAACCATTCTTCACCAGAGTCAAACCCCGTCGTTGTGGTCTCTCTGCGTCTCAAGTTCACCAACGTATGTTAGCCACTGGACAAAGTGGTAACAGCGGAAAAGCCGTCCACACAGCGGTAAGTGGTCAGCTGGTAAATGTGAAAAGGAATGGCGTCATACTGCCCCATAGCGTTAGTTTTAAAGATGAAATGCAGCCATACATTCCTCTGGCTACATAATTCTGGTTAGGGCTACGTTTTCAGAACAAGCGTATGTTGAATAGTGAACAATACTTGTACAGGCTTTATTATGCAGAGTTAAACATTTACCTTATAAAAATTCAAATTTATGCATGCTAATATTAGTTAGCAAGATGAAAAAAACACTAATAAACCCTCATTGTTGGTTCATGTTACTAATACAACCTTATTGTAAAGTGTTACCAAAAAAATGGACAAAACTGAAAAGTAATAATCTAATAAAAAAGCAATACATAAAGACATGATTTTTACCATGTTCAAAGCTCAGATTCATGACTGCAGTTCGGTAAATAAAAGCCTTCAGGCCACAGTCAGTATTGATATGCCCAATAAAAGTTTGCCCTTGGAGGAGTGCGGGCTGCTTAAGCACAGAGCTTTGAAGCATCGAGCAGGATGTTCTCCGCTGGTTCCTCAGAGGCGTGTTATGCTATAGCGTGATTAGTGAGCAACGCTCATTACAAATGCATCCATACTCTCCTTTGAACTCTCCCACAAAACATGATCGGAATACAGCTGCGGGGAGGAGTGTCTGAAGGAGAAAATGTGACAAATTTGGACGATGAGTTAAAGGTGGAGTTGAAAGGAGAATGAAAACGGAAGAGCGCTAATATTCCAAAACCATTATGAACTCAAAGGTCAGAGAAATGAGATTCGAGGTAAATTAAAAACTGTCAGCGACACTGTTAACAGGCGTGAAAGTGAAAAGCTAATCTCTGTGTTTAAAATCAATTTTTTTTTTACAGCAGGTGACCTCTATGACAATGTAGGGAGTGTAAAAAAACTAACAATGACACCTTTGGAGGCAGACGATAAGGTAGGAATGTGCACGCGCGCGTGTTCATTATCTTCCTCAGAAACTCACATGAAGCGAAATGTAATTGCTTGCTACTATGGGCTTGCTCTGATCCAATCATTTGCATGATAATGAATTTCAAACAACTGTGTATCGCAGCATGCAGTGCATTGCATTAAGGAGGAGGTAATCAGATATTAAATTAAGAGCCATGCGCATGCTACAACATCATAACGCTAAATCAGACGCATTTCGCCGCACTCATATTTACTGGTAATAATAATTAGACTACTTCTGATCCGAGGGGTGTTCGTTAGCCAAAGGAACAAAGAAATCTTGTTGCTGTTGAATGATTTCCATTGAGAGAAATGAGACAAACTCCAGCACCTTCGCCAATCTGCAGTGTTACCTGGGTAGTCAGATCCCTAATGAGCATGCTGATTAACTTTAGTTTTATCAAATGAGCGCGCTCTCGGGAGGAGAACAGGGAGAGCAGGAACTGACAGAGCGTTCTCCATAGGTTGGATTTGATTTATGAACACATGCACTAGGTGTCAGAGTAATATAATTCCCCTTGAGGGGTGTCTACGGGGGTTTGAGGACCACCGAGATTGCGCATTATGCTGTTCATTCTGAACGTTTCCATTAAAGCTTAGCTCATGACAGATTAGCGGATATTACCGCACGCCTACCTTCACATAATAACACAAGGAGCATTGCTTTCATTATGATTTAAATGCTCGGGAAGTTTGGAAAGCGTCCCTGTGGCTGTGTTAAACACTGGAGATGCTAATGGGGGAATCTCGCCAAACCCATTAATACTACTGTACTGTCATATTGCATCTTAAAATCAGCAAAGGCATACGGAATGGTAATGTGCTTATTTTATTTATTGCATATTTACGTTGGCTTGTCAAAGAAAGCTTCTGCATCTTCTTTTTATTCTGAGACCAGATCCTGAAAAGCAGAAGAGTATCAAATCTACAGCCACCAAACTCACTTCATCAGGCTAATCTGAAGCTTTATGCTAGGTCTTTTTTTTTATAACTGATTATAAAATACGTATGGCTGCATTTCATCTTTAAAACGAATACTACATGGTGTAATGATGCCGGCGAGGGCTTCTGTTTCTTTTCGCACTACCAGCTGACCACTTACCGCTGTGTGGATGGCTTTTCCGCTTTTATCAGTTTGCCCAGTCGCTCGCCATGTACGCCTGGGGGCTTGACACGGAGAGAGGAGTTGATTGCAACAACGGGCTTCGAGTCTGGTGAAAAATTGTTCCAGAAAGCAGGTAAAACAAAAACAATAGGCAAAATAATAAAATAAACAAGTAAATGACAGGGTGAGAATGTGGTAAAATCTGAAAACATAGTAAAAATCATGCTGCCACGAGGGCTTTTCTTTTTCTGGACTGCTTTTGAAAACAGTGTCAGTTGGGTTTGGGGAAGGGGGTGATCGGGTCAATTGGTGCTTTTGAAAACACTATCGGTTGGGTTTAGGGAAGGAGGTGGGTGGGGGGATTGGTCGGTCAGTCAGTCAGTCTGTCAGTCGACAGCACCCTCTGGTGGATTTGTATGAGAACAGCAGGTACGAATGGCACTCACAAGAGAAATTTGACATCTGAAAAAGCGTGAACAGCGACCTGGTCGAAAACAAAAACTGCAAAAAAACATCCCTCCTGGGACGTATTACGCACTCTCCAGAAATGTATACAGGAGTACGTATCAATAATGAGTCAGGGTTGACTATAAAGGTGCATGACAGTCACACCCCCTTCAAGTAAAGTGTTAACATATATTAATTGCAATGTTGAAACGATTCACCTATAGTTCACAGCGGAAAGCATTATAAATAAAACTTCAATTCAACTTCTACAACCTGAAACAGCATATGCCGCAGAGATTTGTTCCTTATTTCAGAGAAAAAGTCAATGGCCTTTGGAGTTTCAGCATGCACCATGATCTGAATGAGTTCAGACCCTGCTGAGGATTACAGCTTAGCTCGCATTGTATTGTTGTTGTATAGCATTGTGTTTTCAATGCAAGTAATTACACCTCATTCTCAGGGGCTCACTCAATCTCCCTGCGCACAAATTATAATGCCATTGCTTGCAAAAATATTAGAAAAATGGCTTCATGTATTTAAATGATAGTCTGTTCGTTAAGGTATAAGCAAACATAATTGTGATATTACGTTTACCCTATCTATTTCAGTTCAGTTATTAATTTGTAACACAGATAAACAGACATGAATCATACCTTCATTTCTGTTTAATTATTTTTGCATGTGGATGCTAATAAACACAGAATGAAGACACTACCCAGAACAGATCACAAGCGGTCAATGGAGGCACATTAAGATATTAAAATGTGTTCACATGCATCACTTATGATTATTTTGTTTTCAGATTTCATCAAGATCCTTTGTTTATTTCATCACACTCTACATCTCTTTTTTTGGGACAAAGCAGGGAAGTGGGACCTTATTTTGGTGCTTTTTTCACCTAGTAACTTAGATTTGTTGGTTGATTATTGCTGTTTGAAATTCTTCAACCGCAAAAACACTAAACCAAAATATTACAACTTTGTTTCATTGTAAAAAAAAAAAAAAAAATCAAGATGAAATTACAGATTCATTTTGATATGACATTTGAAATGCTTGTTAATATTAGTGCAAACTTTATTAACAAAGTAATGAAAATGTTCATTGACAAGCTTTGGACTCTGGACTACAAAACCAGTTTTATGCTGCACAGGTATTTACGGAAATAGCAAAGAATAAATTGTCAAAAAAAAAAAGAAAATAAATTATTGATATTTATTTTATGCCAAAACTCATTGTAATATTAAGTAAATGTCAACTTCCATGAAGACATTCAGTAAATTTCCTTCTGTAAATGTTTCAAAAATGTAACTTGATTAGTGATTAGTGCTTCACAATTATTCACAAGTAGTGCGAGTTGTGTAATAATATTACTTTTCTAAGTAATGAGTAAAGTAACACATTTCTTTTCAAAATTAAGTAATAATATTTGAGTTACTTTTAAAATATGTAATACCAATTTCTTTTTAGTTTTAATTCACTTTTAAAAAAATAAATTACTGAGTTAAAATGAATGTAGTCACATTGAATTCTGCACACAATGAGAGAATGCAGGAACAGGCAGATGGCAGAGCCTTAGATTTCTACCATAGAAATATTATTTTTATTTTGAACACATGGAAGAAACATGCATTATATGAATGGGCAGTGCTTTACTTTTTAACAAGACAAAAAATACAAAGGTAGCAAGCGCATTGCTTTAAACAGTCATTAATCTAAATATAAGGCATGAATAGCTCTGGGGTACGGAAGTTCTCGGATAACATTATCCTACATTGATATTGTATGTGTTTTTTATGTGTTTTTTGTGTTTATGTGTTTAACCAAAAGTAAAGCAACTAGTTTTGTTGAATTAAAAAGTGCATGTATATTTTGCTTGTTTTGACACATTTACATTTTATGGCTAGGAAATAATTATTTATTTATGTTTGGTGTGGTCAGATATAAATTTAGTAAATCCTTAATTTTGAGCCCTGAAAAGTCATGTGAAATAAAAACTAATAGCAATGCAACACAACCCATTTGCTCATGCACATTGAGCAAGCTCATACACAACATACACAAAAAGTGAAATGAATGAGGAGGCATGTGGACATAACATAAAATGTAAATCAATTAATTTTAGCGTGTCAAAATCAAATTTATGCATATAAAATATATTTTCCCAACAACAAAAGTGTGGCTAGTGAAAATGGCGAATGGCTAGTAATGTTGGAAATTTACTAGCTACAATGGCTGGTGTTCAAAAAAGTTAATGTCAAGCCCTGGTCCCAGCGTATTTCCTGTTTTACATTTTTAATTTTGATGGCTTCCAAGAAAAAGACCCACATATTGAAAAAAATCAGGTTATGATAGCTGTCTTAATATGAAGTTATGACTGAATTGCCTCTTGTTACAGTTGAAAAATAGTTGTATGAAATACAATACAGTATGAAATAGTTTGATAACAAGCAGGAAATGTCTATGGGCCAATGACATGACCACATTAAAATGGTCTATAGGAGGAATTGCACTTAATTTTGATGAAACGTAAAAAAAAAAAAATAGCAATATTGCTGTTACAATCTAAAAGGTGGTCAGTCAAGGGAAAGGAGAATAACATTCATTTTGGTTGAAACACATAAGCACACAAAACACACAATATCAACTAGTTAGGGACAACATAGCACTAATAACTAAATGCAATAAAGTTAACTGCAAAATATTAAATTATAACTCCATTATTCATATATCCATTATCAACAACAAAACAAAAGAGGACACCGTTGACAAACTACACAGACAAGACATCTATTAAAAAACACATTGCATTGCCAATTAGGGTTGGGCCGATAGAAGATGCTATCGTCCATCGCCGATGGCCAATAAACTTCACGATGCTGAGCCCCACATTCATATTGCTATATAACTTATTATTTGCATGTCATCTTAATAGCAATAACAGTCTTTTCATGAGCTGTGTTATATTTTACTTATAGCTGCCGTTTGCACGGCTGACAGCATCGTGAAGATTAAATACATCGTGAGGATTATACAGTACCTCTCGCGCTTAAAATGTGTAGATTCAGTGGCAAACGCTGTTACCTGCAAACCCCGTCCCACAGACTTTACAGTGAATGGCTTTAGTCATTTTCATAGCGGACTTGAAGCCACTGGAAGTCTTTTATCCACTCTTGGAAAAGTGTAAATGGTGGATTAACATTCAGCACAACATGATCACTAATGTGCCCTTATTAGTAACGTTATGGTTTCTCTAAATCTGTCAGCGCTTCACATTTCCACAGTTGTAGCTCCTGTCATGTGGGCCAATAAGAAGAGCACAAAGGCGGGGCAAGCATTCCGGGCTTTTTTTTACTTCAGCAAGATCACAATCGCATAACAAATTTTTTAATCTGTTCCTGAGCGCTGCGTTTGGCGTCTTTAGGTGCAAAGATGCATCCTGCATCCTGTCTCCTAAATCCGCGCACGCGGTGAGGATTTCGCAGTGAAAACAGGTCGCACGGCAACAATTTATGCTCTAGCACAAATGCTTTCAAATATATATTTTAGGTCATATAAAATTTTGGGCGCATACGCTGAAACGGTCGAGCCCTAGCATCTTTACTTGCTATTATTTCCTCATAATAATAGTAATAAAATAAGGAAGTTATCATTGATCACAATACAAATTACAGTGAACTCCAAACGAACTCTCGTCTGGTCTCCGCCACCAGCTGTGGGGAAAAAGCCATCATAAAGACACAGATCACTCTGCTTATTCATGCCAGAGTCCCGCGGAAAAAAAGTGATTGACAGGTGGTAATTTGTGTGTAACTTTATTTATTTATGGTTTGGTTATGGGTAAAGCAAAGACCATGTGGGTCAGGTAGTGAAAACGATACGCTACAATTATTAAATTTGTTATGAATGAATTGATATTTAACAACAACCACCCCCACCCCGCCTACGACGACGATACCATCGTCCATCGCCGATGTTCACATTAGACATTGTACGATGTCAAATTGGTCAACATTGCCCAACCCTATTGCCAATGCACCCATTCAGATTTGGCCTTGTGCTTTATACCTTATGCTATTTTTGTCTGTCCCACCGTGTGCTTTTTTAAACATCAACTTGAAATTGTTTTTCTCAGAAACTTCTGAGCAGATATTGAATGAAAAGAAAAAAAACACAGGGCTGATGAAAGTTTAATGCTCATTACAGGTTTCTCTGCAAGCGAGACTCTGCGTCTCAGCAAAGCAGTGGGAGGAATTAAATATTGTTTTGGTTTAAACAGCAGCTAAAATAGCATTTCCGATGAGACATTCTCAGTTGTTAAGAGCTCAAGGTATCACCTTAATGTCTGTGCTGTCTGCAGTTGAAAAGCCTGTTAACATGCAAGCGCTAAAAGAAATCAAAGACAATATTGGCCTTGGAAATGACTCCTTTGTCCGAAAGGTGATGCACACGGACAGTAAGAGATGAAAAGCACTTTATTAGTGGAATTATCCAGCTGACCTTAGTGCAATGAGAAGGATTACAGACGGTAAAGAGAGTAATCATGAACCCTTCTATCACCAGGGAAATAATTCACTCGCTCGCTCTCTCTCCCAGCCTAAAGAAGTATAAAGCTCCTTATTTCCGCCGTCTTAATTGCTCCTCACAAATATGGTGACCTAATGCTGGGTATTAAAGAGTAAAAACCATAATACCAGCACAGCAATCAGCCGGTAGGTGAAGGTGTACTGCTTATCCACCCCAACAAGTGGAGGGAATATGTGACCCGGCGATAAACCCATTTATAAAAGGGCCTATCCAAGCCCCCAGAGCACTGTGAGACACAGGGCTTGAGAAAAGGAAACAAGCTCCGCTGTTTATACACCGGCGAAGAGGCTAAGCCAATCAAATGCTGGCGTCTTCAAACGGGGGAGCTGGGAAGAGTCAAAGGTTAATAAAAGGGCATCTGGATGGGAAGATGAAGACATGGCAGCCAGAGGGATTAACCAGCTCACATATCAAAGAGCTTCCCAAGCAAAGGGGCTCAACGCACGGATCAGCCAGGAAAATCTCTGCCTCCTTCACCTCAACTCGAGGTGAAAGGCCTCCGTCGCTCTTTTTTTTTTCTCTTTCTGACTGTTTAAGCATGGGTCTAAGTCAGTGGTTCACTGTTTTTTTCGTCACGTCGCCTTTGAAAGTACAAAAACTTTTTGCAATCTGATATGTCAAGAAGGTTTTATCACTTACTAATATTTATTAAGCAGAGGTAACGTCATCAAATAAAGTCATCTAAGATGGCAAAAAAAGCATTCTTGCAGGACTCCCAGAGTTCATCAAGATTCTTTAAATTCATCTTCAATCCCTTCTCTATCTTACACTAGACATGCTCAATAATGTTCATGTCTGGTAACTGAGCTGGCCAATCCTGGAGCACCTTGGCTTTCTTTGCTTCAGGAACTTGATGTGGAGGCTGAAGTATGAGAAGGAGAGCTATCCTGCTGAAGAATTTCCCCTTTCCTGTGGTTTGTAATGTAATGGGCAGCACAAATATCTTGATACCTCAAGCTGTTGATGTTGCTATCCACTCTGCAGATCTATCACACAATCTGATGCTGAATGTAACCCCAAACCATGACTTTTCCTTCACCAAACTTGACTGATTTCTCTAAGAATCTTGGGTCCATGCTGGTTCCAGTAGGTTTTCTGCAGTATTTATGATGATTAGGATGTAGTTCAACAGATGATTCATCTGAAAAATCTACCTTCTGCTACTTTTTCAACTGATCAGCGAGAAGTCAAGTTAATATTTGTTGCTCTTACAATTGCGATCGACGACAAGACTTTTGTCAGGTAGTGTGTGGGGTGTTTAAATGGTTAGTTCATCCAAAAATGAAAATCCCGTTATTAATTACTGACCTGTCATGTTGTTCCAATCCACCAAGACCTCCATTCATCTTCTAAACACAAATTAAGATATTTTAGATAAAATTTCAAAGCTTCCTGATCCTCCATAGATTGAAATGACGTAAAGGGAAGTAACGAATAACATAATTTTCCTTTTGAACTATCCCTTTAAATGAGATGGTTTTGCTAAAATAATGAGGAAGACATAAAGGACCCAATAAAAGTATAATGATATTAAACAGGCTACAGGTTATAGAAAAGCTCTAGTTCTTAGCAACACTAGTGGCTGTTACGTGAACTGCAGCCAGTAAATTGCACACATGACTACGGTTTATGCGTGTCCTAACTACATGCGACACGACACTGCGACATGCAATAAAAATTATATTTATGTTAAAAGTAGTTTTTGACATAACCATCAGTGATGGCGTTGCTCCAAGTTATTATTTTTAAAATTACGTCGCAGAAATATGAACATCAGTATAAACTACTACGACATTGATCACCTCAGGTGCTGATTATGTGCTTTGTTCTTTGATAAATGTTACTACTGTGAGTTTGAATAAAATTTTATGTGACATTTAGCCATGCTGAATGTTCCCGGAGAGTTTACCTAATATCTAGAAAATAACAAATATTTAAACATGACCATTAGAACTGACTCTAAGCAAAAACATCCATTACTCAGCATGTATCTTTAATACCATTATAATGTGGTTTAAATCAGTGGTCCTCAACCACAAGGTCACACAAGAAATCATAAATTATTTCTGTTTCATTAATTATCTGAGCCTGAACGATCTTTTATTTTCGAAAAAAAAAAATACTTTCAAAAATGGCCGTATTCTCTTGGTTACATCTTGGCCAATTGAACGCCCAAATTTAATTCACAAGAGCAGCAAAATGAGTAAGAAACCGACATCTTTGGAAAGTTTCTTTGCTAAGAGGAAAATACTCATTGAAGGACAAACGAACTGCTGTGGAATGGATCCGCAACCCATTTGTCAACAAATCAGGTGAATCTACCATGTCTGTCCAGGAAGATCAACAGCTGGAAAACGCAAATGACGGCAACCTTTTATGGCCCGTTCGCATATTGCGTCTTTTATAGAGTTTGCGCAAGTTCGTTATTTCCAATGGATGTGTGCGGCTTGCGCGAGCAATGTAACGCCCACTACTATGTGTATATACCACATTATGTATGTATGTTGCCCTTTAAGAGTTGCACCCCAAACCCCAGTGTGTGCGCTGCGGGAGTCAGTCTGCGTGTGTGAGGAGAGGGAGGAAGGAGTGTGTGCACTGCTCTTCCCCTCAAATGCTATACTTTAACATATTATTTACTTTTATTTTGTGTTTTGTGTTGTAATTCTTGTGACGCTGAAGTAGGCTGAATATAAAGGTTTGAGTCTGAAATGCCATTTTCGTCTTGAAGCTCTTTTTTCCATTGGCTATCCAGCGTAAAGCATCACAACAAGCGACGTGATGCGCTCGCGCCTTCCAGACGCACGCAGTTGAATGAATGCCATGAGTGCACCATGATCTGCTTCATACTTTGTATGGAATATACACATATCGGTAGACTAATTATCTCAGACAATCACAGAACACCCAAACACTGCAGTGCTTTGTAATTTTCTCCAGAAATAAAACTTGTATAAGAGTGACAGCAATGTTTTGGTTTTGTCAGCTTGTCATCATCTGAGAAAACAGTTGATGGTCGACTAGCAATCTATAAACCACCGCCACCCTCCAACCCGCCATCCACCACCCCCCAACCCATGGTAAAATTGCCAAGCGTTGACTGGTCCGTGGTGATAAAAATGTTGGGGACCATTGGTTTAAATCTTATTAGATTATAATCCTCACTTAGCGGTATGATGCATGAGTGTGCCCCACGCAGGTTTTTGCATCTCGTTCATATACACTATGAACAGCAGCTACGCTAATTATTCTCTTTATTCTCTATTTCCACCTGGGGATACTCATCCCGAGGCCCTCAGACTATGCAGCGCCACTATTTCGATCCAAGACCAGCAACGAGATGATTCCAAGGTTTTCATAATGCAAGACCAGGCCGTATCCTGAGCAGCTGCTGTGGTGGTCATGGAGGAGTGGAGAGCATGAGATTGATTCCAGTGACGCTCCAGGGACAGACGAGTCTTCGCTGAGGTCCAGCTTTCTCAAGCCTCCGACGCCTAGACTGCAGCTCTGCCCAAGACGTTTGGCCATAGGAGAAACGGTCGTGCCCAACTGAGCCTGGTTTCTCTCAAGGTTTTTTAATTCTTTACTTTCGCCAATTGGTGAAGTTTTTTCCTCGCCGCTGTCGCCATTGGCTTGCATGGTTTGGGATCTGTAGAGCTGCGCATTGATGGAATTGCTCTTCAGTGTTTGGACTCTCAGTAGTGATTATTAACCCACACTGAACTGAGCTAAACTGTACTGAACTTAAACACTGAAAACTGGACTGACACTGTTTCAATTTACTATAATCTTCCATGTGAAGCTGCTTTGACACAATTTACATTGTATAAGCGCTATACAAATAAAGGTGAATTGAATTGAATTTGAGCAAAGTGCACTTTTCTGAGCTTGTGAAAATCTGTGGTATTTAATTGTTTCTGTCATGTCACGTCTGGTGTGGATGAATTTTGGTAACCAAAATATAAAACGGGAAACTCCTTTCTAGGCATGTTTACTCTGAGATATTGATTGCTACAACCTAGAACACCCTAGCAACCATGGAAACAAAACATAGAGAATGCATCTTATAATTAGCAGTCTTTTATGCATAAGCATGAGGAAACCCAATGCAATACTGCAAGAAATGGATAACAATTACTGACTCATATTAACATTTTTGATCAGATTTATAATTCCGCCTTCAAATAGCAACAACCCAGAACACCTTATTAATTCGAATAGATCTTTAAGCACAGACTGCATGCGATACAAAGCAACAAATGATCTGCATTTAGTTGTTGATCTTTAGCTTTTGGATGTATTTATAGCACACACACAAAACTCAGAGCATTTATAATAATTCTGAATATGTATTTCTCTTGTAAAGGAGAGAAAAGGTGGAGAACTAGAGACTCTTTCAAGGTGCATCTCACACGTCAGACATCTCTCCCTCCTACTGAGACAAATTCAGGAATATTTCATAACCTTGACACGTTTTTCATGTTATTGTTTTTCAGACGCTGCATCAATTATTCACGCCGATGACAAAAAGAGAAACAAACCGTGGCCCTGCAGGTCGCTCAGTCGAAGCATTTCAAGCTATTGCCACTCAACCAGTCAAACATTACATTACGTTCCTCTGCAGATCATTGGCACCAGGAAGTCCTCGGTGTCGCATTTACTGAAACGCGCTTTTGATAGCACCCACAGGAGAAATCGATTTTGATCATAATGCCGTGCCTCATCTCTCAAATGTGGATATTCACATATTATTACAAGCTGCGCATTTGAGACAGACGTGTAATCTGGAAACAAAATAAGGATTTGCGTCTGCGTCTCCCCCCTCACCCCTTTTGGTGAATGATTGTTTTCCCTGCTTTCGCTCCCCATATCTGTCAAACAAATGCAATAACACTGCGCTGCGCAGAGGGTCTTGCTTGGGCGAGACTGAGCTCATAACATTTCATTTATCAGATGTTGGGAAACGCACAATGTACTGCATATTGGCTCACGCTGACCCGGTCTAGCATATGACAAAAGCGCATTTCCAAAGTAATAAAGAAAAATGACCATTAGAGTTTGGCATTAGCCGGCCGCAGTGACCAATATGTCCATGGATCATTTAGTGCGGCCCCTTTGTGAATGGTAATTCGAGACAGACCGCCATGGCTAGTGGCCACTAGTGCTTTGCAGATGAACAAACATTCCCAGCGTATTTGTCATTGGTGTCTCATTAAAATAGTTGTTTGGTGTGCTCGCTTCAAAGACTCCAGTGCTCTGTTTCTCAATGCATTAGGCGTTCTGTGATACAATGAGCAGGCTGTGCGACTGCCTGTCTGCCGTGCATAAATAACCCATCTTAAAAAGATGCATTCTCCGGTAAAACTGCATTCTTCAAACACACCATATGTCTCACACAAGAAACTGCGATGGCTACTGCATACAGTAAAAAGGTATGTATTTTATATTCTGCTCTGAAATCAATTCCCTACAAAGACTGCATTTCAATGCATACTAGACATGCTAGCATTTTAAAGCACCCCTAATATGAATTATAAAAAGTTCATATTTTTGTTTGTGAGTCTCTAAGAACAGGCTGACATGCATGATTGATTAAAAAAAAAACACACGTTCAATGTCTTATAATATGCATTTATTTTTATCTAATTATCTTAACAAATTCCATATGATTTGTTCAGCGATCCATTATCAAAACTTCATCCTGTGTGATGCTAACTTACAGTGATATGTGTGATGACCCAGTCTGTTATGATTGGTCAACTGCATGCAGCATGTGTTGTAAACAAAACGTCCATCACAGCTTATAAGTGTTGAAGCAGTAAGCAGTCATTCGTGGGCCCAATGTAGGAATGAATTAATAAAACACTGCAGTTTGTACATAAGCAAAGTAAAAACAAGGATAATCGGTAACACTTTATAATAACTACACACTATGAACCATTTATTAAGCATTAGCATATAGTGAATTCATTATCTGTTAATCATTAACTCTACATTAACAGACGTTAGTAAGCAGTTTATAACTGCATCTACAAATGCTCTATTCTTGACTTACAACCACATTTATAATGTGCTTAATACTTGTACTTTCATACTTTGTTAATGATTTATTTTTCATTACTAAATTAAGCATTGCATTATTTACAAACCAGTTATTTAAGCATAGTTGGTGTTTTTTTATATCATTCAGAATGAGTTAGTAAATGATTTTTAAACTATTAAAATTTGCATTTATAAATCTTATTATTCAGGCATTTATTAATAGTTAATTTGTATGTTAATAAGTGCTTTATTAACTCAATTTCATCCAGTTTTGTGACCTAATCTAAAGTGAGGACTATTTATGCTTTATAAATCCCTTATAAATGACAATTAAAGGCTCAGTTAAATTCTAAACAGGAAAAAAGAACACAAGCAACATTATTCATTTCTATTCGTTTGAAGATACACAAATAAAACTGTATTTAAAAAAAAAAAATATTCTTTGCAACCTTATCTAAAATAAAATTACTGTACAGTTTAAACATTGCAGCTTATTATATTGTTATATTGTTGTTGTTTTATCCAATTTTATGTCGTATTTTGACACTCCTGTTATTCAGCAATGTTTAAACTTTACAGTAATTTTACTTTTTAGATAAGATTGCAATGATTATTATTCATACTGAGCCCTTAATTGTCATTTATAAGGGATTTATAAAGCATAAACAGTCCTCACTTTAGATTAGGTCACAAAACTGTATGTAGTTGAGTTAAAAAAGCATTTATTAACATACAAATTAACTATTAATATATGCCTGAATAATAAGATATATAAACGTTGATTTCAATAGTTTATTAATCATTTACTAACTCATTCTGAATGATCTTAAAAACCATCGACTACTCTTAAATACAACTGGTTTGTTAATAATGCAATACTGAATTTAGTAATGAAAAGTAAATCATTAACAAAGTATGAAAGTACAATTATTAAGAACATTATAAATGTGGTTGTAAGTCAAGAATAGATGATATGTAGCTGCAGTTATAAACTGCTTTCTAACGCTTATTAATATAGAGTTAATGATTAACAGATAAAGAATTCACTAGATGCTAATGCTTAGTAAATGATTAATAATGTGTAGTTATTATAAAGTGTTACCGAATAATCAACACATTTCTGCCCAAAAAATAGCAATTTTGACTGCAGCTGGCCCATCGAAGGTGTGTTTTGCTGCATGTGTGCTTTGGTCAGCAATCAATCAATCAATCAATCAATCAATCAATCAATCAATCAATCAATCAATCAATCAATCAATCAATCAATCAATCAATCAATCAATCAATCAAAAACCTTACGTGGCTCAAGCCATTGAAATGAATGGGTTTCGAAAGAGCAGTGCAGCGATTTCCGTGTCCCCTGTGAAAGCCACTTTAGCCTGTTGTACAGAGTGAACAACATACACAACAAAATAAGTATTTAGTTTAGTCCCTCTAATTAACTTAGAGGATGAATCTGATCAAGAGTTTAGGTACTGATCCTGAATTGTTCTGGTACTGAACCTGCAAATGCTGAATTGTACAGTAGGTCTACAGTAGTAGGATTTATCAGCAAAATTACAGGGACACAGTATAAAGTTGGACCGTACTGTTGTGGTAATGCTGTGAAAATAAACTTTTACCACTGACAACTCTAAGTCAGACGCAGTGGCGCAGTAGGTAGTGCTGTCGCCTCACAGCAAGAAGGTCGCTGGTTCGAGCCTCGGCTGGGTCAATTGGCGTTTCTGTGTGGAGTTTGCATGTTCTCCCTGCATTCGTGTGGGTTTCCTCCGGGTGCTCCGGTTTCCCCCACAGTCCAAAGACATGCAGTACAGGTGAATTGGGTTGGCTAAATTGTCCATAGTGTATGAGTGTGAATGAGTGTGTATGGAGGTTTCCCAGAGATGGGTTGCAGCTGGAAGGGCATCCGCTGCTTAAAACATATGCTGCATAAGTTGGCGGTTCATTCCGCTGTGGCGACCCCAGATTAATGGAGGGACTAAGCCGAAAAGAAAATGAATGAATGAACTCTAAGTCAATTTTTTTTAACAACTTGAGCAAATCATTGAGGTCAGCTTTTTGTTTAAAAATGCTTTTCAGATTAACCCAATTTGACCCCATTCAATGTTAAACGTATGTACATATATACTTGGTATTGTTTTTGTTTTTTTTGCTTCAGATTGAATGACTTTTCCTAATTTAATGGGGAAAACTTGATAAACAGGCAGTGAGGTGGCGCAGTGGGTAGCACGATTGCCTCACAGCAAGAAGTTCGCTGGTTCGAGTCTCGGCTGGGTCACAGTTGGCATGTCTGTGTGAAGTTTGCATGTTCTCCCTGTATTCGCGTGGGTTTCCTCCGGGTGCTCCGGTTTCCCACACAGTCCAAAGACATGTACTGTACATGTAGGTGAATTGGGTATGCTAAAATTGTCCATAATGTATGAGTGCGAATGAGTGTGTATCAATGTTTCCCAGTGATGGGTTGCAGCTGGAAGGGGATCTGCTGCGTAAAACATATGCTGAATAAGTTGGCGGTTCATTCCGCTGTGGCGACCCCAGTTTAATAAAGGCACAAAGCCATGTACACATTTTGTCAGATCAGTGTTCTTTTAGCTGTATAAAACATAAGAAATATAAAAATGTACACATTTTTTGGGGGTAATATTGAGGTCACTTCGACTTTTTAATATGCACTAAAATTTTATATGTTAAGTATAATAAAAAATAAAAAATAACACACCATAACTGTAGTATTGTGAGAACCACCGACAGTTCACATGACATGGAGAAGGAGAAAACCTAATTCTTGCGAGAACTTTGATATTTCCCATGTTTTTGTTTTTTTTTTGTGGTAGGTGCAAAGCTATAAAAGCTTCCACAGAATCTTCTAAACTATTTCTCTTTGTGCTCTGTGGGCTCTCTCTTTAAGCTCTCATAATTGAAAATGACCTCTAAGCAAAGGTTTTCTGTCAGTGAGATTGTCACAGGTTTTTCACAGTCAAAGTGGCAGAGGAGAATCTGTCTGAGATAGAATAATCTTGAGGAGGACCCTGATTATGAGGCATCCTCTTCAGGTGAGAATGAGACCTCTAGTGTTGACCCTCCTGTTGTCTCTCAACCACCAGAGGACACATTACCTACCAAAAATAAAAAATGATTATGGTCCCGCGCCCCACTTGAACAACAGGGTAGACTTAGTGCTGCTAATGTCATCTAAATAGTTCCAGGGCCCACCAGATATGCTGTCAGTCATGTTCAAGACATCAAATCAGCATTTCAGCTTGTCATTACACTGTATGTATTAGAGATGCCACAATTCTCAATACAATATTGAACCGTTCGGTACGACATCCACGATTCAATATGAGCTTGTGAATTGCGGTTTTTCTGATTTTACGTTTTACTAATTTATGTGTGTTTTATTTCTCTCTGAATAGACTGTTTGTGTGTGCCTGTAAGTCTACGAGCTGAGATGAGGAAACTCCTCCCCGCGAGTAAATATTCAATCATTATGCTCTAAAGTTAGGGGGCGCTCCACCATCATTCCACACTTTAACATGGCGAGCGGCAGTGAAGTCATTTGTCTTTCAAATCCGCGGTGTTAGGACATTTCGGTTACACATATAGACTAATCGAACGGAAACACTTCCAACATGACTGCACATCTGCAGCACCATCACCCAGCAATATCACTGTCTGAAGGCAAAATAGCAGAAAAGGTAATAAAGACCTCGATAAAACAACAATCCCTCGCTGAATCCTTCCAGCAAACATACCCGACTGGTTCCGAAAGACACATAAAAATAACAAAGGCAGTGTTAAGTTTAATTAAGATGGTTTATTTACTGAAGTACAAATATGTTTATTTGAAATGGTCAATTTATGTTCATTAACTTCACATGCATGTTTATTTTCAAAATGTAGGAATTTATGTGTTGCCCAGTTTGTACATGGGCTACCAGCAGATTTCAGTGTTATTTTTTTATTATTATACAATATACTAGGAACTAGTGTACCTTTCTTGGCTTTGAAGTAAAATAAAGGAGTATTGCAATAAATCATTTTAATTTTTTCTCTTTCTTACTGTTCCTATTGCCTAAGCATAGAATAACAAAAAAAAAACACTTATGTGTTAAGCCATCAGAACCGAACCGAACCGAACCGAAAACCGTGTAAAAAAAACGAGGTATATATTGAACCGTAAGCTAACTGTTATGTTGCATCCCTAGTATGTATGTATAAAGGACAGATAGTGGGGGGTTAGGAGTGGCGGAAGGGGGGGGGGGGGGGGGGGGGGGTATTTAAGTAGTGTCGTTAAGTAGTCAACAAAGACATCAACCACCTGACACAAACCATTCATTCATTCATTCATTTTCTTTTCGGCTTAGTCCTGAAATGAACCGCCAACTTATCCAGCATATGTTTTTTTATCCAGCGAATGCCCTTACAGCCGCAACCCAGTCTTAAGAAACACCCATACACACTCATTCACACACATACAGTACGGCCAATTTAGCTTACATAATTCACCTATAGCGGATGTCTTTGGACTTGGGGAAACCGGAGCAACCGGAGGAAACCCATGCGAACACGGGGTGAACATGCAAACTCCACACAGAAATGCCTGACACTAACCTTTTGGCAAAAAAAATAATAATCATATTCTGGAGGTTTTAAATTGCTGGGGTCAAACTGACCCCAGTGGAAAAAAGGTGTTAGCAGAATTTAGGGTAACAGGAGAGTTAAAATATGCAAATATATAAGAGTCCATGAATGGCTCTTTCTTTATTGCAGTCATGAGTTTCTAGATTGTTATGGTTGGCAGCAATGTTTTGCAATAGCTTTTGTTTCTAAACAAGAAATGCTGGACGATGTCTCCCATGGCTATTTCCCAGGATGACAATGCCAAGATTCATTGGGCTTCATTTTCACACATGAATTGGCCATCAACTGACCTGAACCCCACTGAACGTCTTTGAGATTTGCTGGAGTAGAGTCTACAGAGTGATTCAACTAGAACTGGCCAAAAATGTATTAAAACTCCTGATGCGAATGAACCTTGTGACATTGCATATGATTGCTGAATCAATGCCATGATTGATGCACACTATAATTAAAACTAAAGATGATTCTAAATAGTCGTTATATTATGCTGAGATAAAAAATAATTATGAAATGAAACCCGGTTTGGGTTCACAAAAAAGTTGGCAAAATATATAATGTGCCAGAAACATATTTATCACTTCAGACTTAAATATTTTCTGGCATAAATCCAAACAAAAACTTGTAGCCCGCATTAAAACTCATTACATTACATTAAATACAATCCCAAAATACAAAGATGAAAAATCACAGATGACAGCCAAGACAAATGATAGAACTTACTCACTCACTTTCCTTTGGCTTATTCTCTGCTTCATCAGCGGTTGCCACAGCAGAATGAACCATCAATTTCTCATATACGTTTTATATAGATGAATTGGGTAAGCTAAATTGTCCGTAGTGTATGTGTGTGATTGAGAGTGTATGGATGTTTTCCAGTGATGGGTTGCAGCTGTCAATTACGCCACACCCATTGTCAATTACACCACAGCCATATCACCCTGCAGCCCAAGACCGGTAACTCACTGAAGCTAAGCAGGACTGGTAAGTACCTGGAGAGGAGACCACAAGGGAAAACTTGTAGGTTGCTGTTGGAAGTGGTGTTAGTGAGGCCAGCAGGGGGCACTTAACTTGCGGTCTCTGTGAGTCCTAATGCCCCAGTAAAGTGAAGGGGACACTATGCTGTCAGTGCCGTCTTCGGATGAAACGTTACACTGAGGTCCTGACTCTCTGTGGTCATTAAAAATCCCATGGCACTTCTCGTAAAGAGTAGGAGTGTAGCCCCGGTGTCCTGGCCAAATTCCTTTCATCAGCCCTTACCCATCATGGCCTCTTAATCATCCGCTGAATTGGCTCTATGCCTGTCTCTCCACTGCACCTATAGCTAGTGTGTGGTGAGCGCACTGGCGCCGTTGTCCTGTGGCTGCCGTCGCATCATCCAAGTGGATGCTGCACACTGGTGGAGGTGTGAAGAGACCCCCTCATGATTGTTATTGTATAAATACACATTACATTACATATTACTAGACCCACATGGAATCTGCGTGTGCAGTAATCTAAGATAAAATTTTAGATAAATTATATGAGAGACTTACTTTGTTTACCAAACAGTGATCGAATTGAACTTGCATTGTAAACCTTACATACAAGTAATTATTTTTTAGTTACTATATACTAGGGCTGGGAAATATTGCAAAAAATATTATCACGATATCATGATTCATATCATTCAATATCAATAATTATTGAATATTTTTTAACAAACCATTTAGAAATATTAGGATTTTTTTAACCACTTTATTTTAATTTACCAACATCATTAAGGCAAATCGTTTTAATAGTTAAAAAACTATTTATATACAAATATTTAAACAAAATATCTAATCTCTTAATAATAAAATAAACGCTTTAAAGAGACTCTTAAACCTGATAAAAAAATGTTACAAAGGGTGCAGAATGGTAAAGTGTAAATGCTGAACAGTAAAAGCAAACTTTAAGGTAGATCAACATCTGTAAGATGTGAATAATAATGATACAGTAAACCTCAAACTCTGTCAACAACACAAATTATGATAATCAAATCTGAGCTTTCAAGTAAAGTAAACAACCATCATTATTTAAATACACACTGCAACATTACAAATTGTGAAGTTTAATGACCACATTACCCCCTATGCTACACGGCACTCATTTTCGCATGTGTTGTTATTCTGACCTGAAGTGACAAGCACGTGCGTGTGGATTCCTTGACCATTTACAATGGACTTTGCGCTCAAGCTCCCCTGGCGTCTTTCGTAACTAGGTGCCCATCAGCCATTTTCTCAGAGGATGACAAACTGAGAAATCATTGCTGCCGCTACAATGCAAGTTTATGGAGAAAAGTAAAAAGCACTGCAGTGTTTGGGTGCGCTGTTTGTCTGAGGTAATTAGTCTGCCGTTATTACTGAACTGTGTATATTCCACACAAAGTGTAAAGCAGATTGGCTAGCTCTACTTACATGAATTGTGGTGTGCTCAGGCATTCGGAAAAGTTTAGATGTTTTTTTAACTAGGTGCGGCTGGAAAATGTGCGCGGTTCACGTGCGCGCTGCTTGCACAACATATGCACGTCGCTCCCATATGTCGCGCGCCTCCATTGGAAATGACAAACATACACACCAAGCTTATTGGTGCTGCTTTCAAGGTGCGTGCACAGCAGACACATTTTAATAAAACTATAGCGCTTCATACCGAAACTACATAACAAATATTTTTTTTTATCGATATTGACATTGGTGTTCGGTCAATGAATATTGTTACAGATTTTATCGCCCATATACTTTTAAAATCACTCTGCATAAATTCACAGATTTTTTTTTTTATACTAACTTCTGTGTTAAAACAGAAAAAAATATGCACAGAGTAATGGCCCTGGCTATTACTCACCACATGTGGGTTAAATCCTTATCACCTCCTCCAACCCCCCCCCAAAGAGCACAACATAATTAATTAACTGATTAAAATGCAACCAATCATTTGCCCGTTGGTATCTTAGCAACTCTACTGGAAACAGTGCATTAAGAGCACCCGAATGCATTGCTTATGCATCTCCTTGAGGGTTATGGATGCGCATAAGCAGTAGGAGATAGTTTGCAGTCAGAGCTTCCTCAGAAGGGTTGCTCTTTATGCCAAAGACACTGCATTAGTTTAAGGGGGTGGATTGGGCAGGTCTGTTAGAAGGGCTCATTAGAGATTCAACCTTCAGCATTACAGATTCTTTAGACCGTTTGCTTGCTGTGGGAGGATTCGTGCTCACTTGACCTTATCAGCTTCAAACGCATTCAAAACTGTAGATTAGGGTAACAGCGTTGAAAGAGATACAGTGAATAATCTAGTACAACAGCTAGATTTACATAAGACCATGCAGAAAGAAGATCAATTACCCAATGGCGGGAAAACGAAAATATACGGCAGAGAGCGAGGCCGAAGCATGAAGAGTAATGATGCAATAATGTAATAATGAGAAAGCAGCTATCTAAAATATAAATAAACAGAACGATAGCACAAGCACGCTGCATGCGAATGAAGTGAGCACATGAGGCTAGTCTGCCTTATTAACATATAATTTGCATAGCGACGCACTTGAAGAAGGATTGGATACTCTTACTAACAGGTGTTACTGAAACAGATGTTTATTTTAAAGGTGTACACATGCTTGTTGCTCCCTTGTCTGCTATTTATGGTTTCAAAAGTGTGATTATACAACATGTTTATGTACTAACAAAACTTCAGAGGCGTTTTTTTTATGTTGCTTGCTGAAGCAGAGTCAACTAATATTCTTCATCTTAATATTTTAGTTTGTCATGACGAGTTCAAAGTTGTCCTTCAGTGTAAAAAAAAAAAAAAAACATTTACAAGTGATGCTCCGATCAGGATTTTTGAAGCCGATACAGAGTACATATTCCTTGTCATCATAATCAATCAATACCGAGTACAAATTCTGATGCTTCAAGCTTTATAATGCATAAAGCACATTTTCCCTCGAAGTGTGATGCTTAAGTGGAGATCTCACCTTACCTAAGAAATTAAATAAAGAATGTTGCATATAATTGCGAAGTGGTGGCACAGTGGGTAGCGCTGTCACCTCACAGCAAGAAGGTCGCTGGTTCTAGCCTCGGCTGGGTCAGTTGGAGTTTCTGTGTAGAGTTTGCATGTTCTCCCCGTGTTTGCATGGGATTCCTCCGGGTGCTCCGGTTTCCCCCACAAGTCCAAAAACATGAGGTAAATGTCAATTGGGTAAGCTATAATTGTCCGTAGTGTATGTGTGTGTATGAGTGTTTCCCAGTGATGAGTTGCAGCTGGAAGGGCATCCGCTGGGTAAAACATATGCAGGATAAGTTGGCGGTTCAATCCACTGTGGCGACCCCAGATTAATAAAGGTACTAAGCCGAAAAGAAAATGAATGAATGAATGATTAGTTCAATAGTTGTCCTTCAGTGTAAAAAATAGGATTTTGTATTAGGGATGCTCCGATCAGGGTTTTTGAAGCTGATACAAAGTACCGATTCCTTGTCATTGTGATCGACCGATACTGAGTACAGATTCTGATCCTTCATGCTTTATAATGCATTTTTGTAACAAATTTGCAACAATTAAAATAATCCTTTTTCACATTGTCATTATGGGGTATTGTGTGTAGAATTGAGAAAATAAATGAATTTGATCCATTTTGGAATAAGGCTGTGAAATAAAAAAATGTGGAAAAAGTGAAGCTATGAATACCTTCCGGATGCACAGTATGCTATCAATATCTGATGCGGAAAAGCTTATTCATGCTTTCATGACCTCTCGGTTAGACTATTGTAATGCATTACTAGGCGGTTGCCCTGTTGGCCTAATTAACAAACTTCATCTAGTTCAAAATGCAGTTGCGCTTTCTAGAACAAAGAAATATGATCATATTACTGCAGTTCTTTCATCATTGCATTGGCTCACTATTAAATATCGTATAATTTTTTACATTGTATTGACTACCTACAAAGCCCTGAACAGCTTAGCTCCCCAGTATTTGAGGGAGCTCCTGGTGTATTATAGGCCCTCACGTCCACTACGCTCAATTAGTTCTGGACAATTGATTATTCCCAGAATATCAAAATCAACTGCAGGCAGTAGATCTTTCTCATATCTGGCACCTAAACTCTGGAACAGCCTTCCTAGCACAGTTCGGGAAGCAGACACACTCTGTCAGTTTAAAACTAGATTTAAGACACATCTCTTTGCATTAGTATACACATAAAACACAAATGCTGCTGAAATCCAAATCCTCAAAAAATTGTCAGTCTGCATTATTTAGGGTAACTGAAGCCGGGAACACTTCCCCAAAGACATTATAATTTGAGCGGCATCTGTGCTTATGTTAGTCTGTTTTTATTATTTCAGAGGTTTCTATAATCCTGGACCAGGCCGTATCCTGAGCAGCTGCTGTGGTGGGACTGATGAGACTCCTGTAAGACCCCAGTGACAGACGAGTATTTGCATTGATCCTGAAGAGCCAGCCTCTACACCAGCCGGTGACCTCTCCCACCTGCAGCTTCTCCAGCCTCCGAGGCCTAGATTGCAGCTCTGCACAAGACGTTTGGCCATAGGAGAAATGGTCATGCCGAACTGAGCCTGGTTTCTCTCAAGGTTTTTTTCCCTTCACTTTCATCAATTGGTAAAGTTTGTTCCTCGCCGCTGTCACCACTGGCTCGCATGGTTCAGGACTTGTGGAGCTGTGCATCGATGGATTTGCTCTTCAGTGTTTGGACTTTCAGCAGTGAAATTTAAACCACACTGAACTGAACTAAACTGAACTTCATCTCTGAAAACTGAACTGACACTGTTTCATTTTACTATAATCTTTTACGTTAAGCTGCTTTGACACAATCTACATTGTAAAAGCGCTATAGAACTAAAGATGAACTGAATTGAATAGACTTAAAAAAGTCAACTCAAAAAGAAAAGGCTGTGCAGCAAGTTAAAGTTACAGTTTTAGGTCACCCTTTATTGTGATGGTCCATTTGTTGAATTTAAGTTACATTGCATCTACATGCCAACTAATTCTCATTAAATTACAAGTAGACTGTTAGGTTGGAGTTAGGGTTAGTGTAAGTTGACATGTACTTGCAAAGTCTCTTATAGTCAGTTAAATGTCTGTTGAAGGAGCAATATCAGCAGATATTAAGCAGACAGTGTACTAATACTCAACTGGACCATTAAAAAAGTGTTACCCAGTTTTAAGTTGAGTAAATGTGTTTTTTTTTACAGTGTTAGAATTCTAACCTTTGCAATTCTGACATTTTTTTCTTAGAACTCACAATTTAGTTCTCACAGACTTTCTTTTGGAGTTTACTCAACTTTTTTCTTGAAAATATGAATTTACGTTTCACAAATTTCTCTTTTGTACATCTCTTAATTTGTACTTTTTCAGAATTCTAAGTTTACATCTACCAAGGTTACATTTCACAGTTTAGATTTTATTTTCATGGAGTTTTGAATTAACATCTAAGAGTTTTGCAAAAAATAAAAACAAGTAACGAACGAACGAAAAAAAAAAAATTGACAGTGTATCAGTTGCCAATTTAGAATTTTTCTAGAAACTTTCAGTTTACATTTCATAATTCTCGATTTTATTTCAGAATTCAAGTTCAAATCTACAGTAAAAATTGCAATTCTGACTTTTTTATCTGCTTATTTTACAAAACTGACTCTTATTGTAAGTCTGACTTTACATCTCACAGTTATTATTATTATTATTTAAAAAAAATGCTCAATCACATCTAGCGTCTAGTCTTTTCCTTGAATGAAAAAAAACTTCAATATTGTATTGCTGGAGAAAGCAATCAGGCTTCAGTTCATGAAATACACTAATTAGTGCATTAGTCTTTTATAGACTTCCATCATTTTCTGCTTCTCATCATGTGGCTTGAACTCTTATGTAAGATGTATTAATAAACTCAGTCTCACAATGACACTTTCAGAACGACACGTCTGTAGTGGAGAAGTGAAAGCGTGATGTATTTTTATCATGTTGAGCAGCTTGGATCTCAGTTTCAGACTCCGGAAGAATGCTAGATGACCCTTTCCACTTGGAATTCTGAGTTTACATCTTACCATCCTGGCTTTTTTTTATTTCTAGCTATTTTAAGTTTTTCTTGCAATGCCAAGATATCGGGCCCTATCATACACCCGGCACAATAAGGTGCAAGATGTGTTTGGTGCGATTTGTTGCTATTGTCAGATTAGCGCAACCGTAATGTTCACACTTTGCTTCACATTGTTTAAATAGCAAAGCCATTTGCACCACTTTGTGGATTCATGGGATTCATGTGCCAGTCTAGAAAGGAGGTGTGTTAAGGCGCATTGTTGGTGTATTGTTATTTTGAGGAACTAAAATCACGCCATTGACCAACTAAAAGCTGGTCTAAAGTCCAGGGCATAGCGCGTTAGTTATGCACCTATGTGGGTCCAAACGCTCACACATTGCTTAATACACACAGGATGTACAGCAATACACAAATATTTTTAAATTTGAAAAAATAAAATAAAATAAAGGATTAAAATGTTACAAAAATGATTATTTTCTACATAAATATAAAAAACACTGCCTCCATGCCTCATCTCAGGGGGCTTTTTCATTTTATTCATGACAATTTGCATTTGTATAATGGTATTATTAGCAGTATTATTTATTATATGCATATTTATATTTGTTTTAATAACAACAAGCTTAGACTTGTCCACCTGTCAGGTTTTGAACCATACGGAGCATAACAATAGGATATGTGTTTGGATATAATTCAGTTCTTTGATCACACGTCGTTATTATTGTTCATTTATTCGTTTTCTGGAAATTAGAACTGAATTTAGAAATAGTTTTGAAAAAAATCTTTGCGCTTATCAAACGAAATTAAATATCTAGGCTAATGGATGTGTTCAGTGAAGGGAGTTTCCACCGTTTCCTTACTCCACGAAAGTAAAGGGTAAACGTAAAGTAAAGAGAAAGTAAAGAGGCTGAATGGAGGAAGATTGTTTGTTCTTTATCGTTTTGCTGCAGATGCTCTGTTTAACTGTTTTCTTGCTAGTAAAGCGTTCAGTTTTTCCACTTACAAAGTCCACCATGTAAATAGCAAATGTGCCATGGCGTGACGCAACTGACTCTTAAAGGGAATGGGAGATGAGACTCTGATTGTTTTAATGGACATTATGCTCAGAACACACCCATAACTCATTAAGAGAATAAGCACAACCCTGTTAGACCATGTGCTGGGTGCATACCGTGTTTTTCCGTCCTTAAAATAGCAAAAGTAGATTCGGACACGCCCTTAATGCTTTTTTCGCCATGCGTTTTTGATTTTGCGGCTGGATTGTTAAAATAGAGCCCGTCATCTTCAATTCTGACTTTTTCAGATTTTGCATCTTACTTCTTTTTTGGCTTTTTAATTATCAATTCAAATTTGGACTTTTCTTCTAACAATTCTGACTTTGCAATAAGCAGGTTTGACTTTTAAACTTCTATGTGTAGATCTTTTAATACAGAATCTCTCCAAATATTGAATTCTCAGAAATCCAAGTTTACATATAACAGATCATTTGTACAGTTAACCTTATTATTATTATTATTATTATTAATAATATTATTGCTGGGCTTACTGTACATCCCATAGTTATCTCAAAACTGTGATTTTATTATTAAACTGTGATTTTATTATTTATTTTGTGTTATTCTTATTTATTTAATATTATTTTTTGTATAGCTTACATTATATAATAATAAAATAATAACAATAATAAAACTATTATTATTATTATTATTATTATTATTATTATTATTGTGTTGATGTGGTTGTATAATGTAGACTATACAAAAAATAAGATTAACATAAATATGAATAAAATATAATAAAATATAATAATAATAATAATAATAACAATTATTATTATTATTATTATTATTATTATTATTATATAATGTAAGTTACTCAGAAAATAATATTAAAATAAATAAATTATTATTATTATTATTATTATTATTATAATTATTATTATTATTATTATTATTATTATTTTCCCAGTGATGGGTTGCGGCTGGAAGGGCATCCACTGCGTAACAACATGCTGGATAAGTTGGCGGTTCATTCCGCTGTGGCGACCCTGGATTAATAAATGGACTAAGCCGAAAAAGAAAATGAATGAATAAATATTTCTATTATTATATAATGTAATTTATACAGAAAATAAGATTAAAATAATAAAATATAATAATAATTGTTAGTTTTTGGTATATCTGTGCTTATGGTACGCTGAAGAAAACATTCAGACTTATGAACCATATTATATTTTAGCTGATAATATTTTATACTGCAATTCCCAAAGAGAGACCATGCGATAATGACTTCCATCATTCTCAGCTCAAACTCGCACATAACACATATTAATAAACAGATCTCCACAAAGACACTTACAGAGCGATGCTTCTGAGACGTGCAAGCGTGATGTATTTTAATGCTGTCGAGCCTCCAGCTCCAGGCTCCGAGCTCCAGCAAAGCTCCCGAACGGCCCTCTCCATTGTCTCTGCTTCACTGAGTCATGTGATGGGCGACGGTCCCTCCGCGGTCCCACAAGTCTCTGCAGATGACAGTCCAGAGAAGCACTTTTATGATGATTTATTTGAGCCAGTCAGCGCTCAGTAATGGAAATTCATTTGCCGGAGTTTCCTGATGCTCCGCAGGGGAAGAACTCATCTGTAGGCTGAGAGCAGACTGTTTGAAAGACCTGCGAAAACAAAACAATGCCTCAACAATGAAGTTCAGGAGAAGCTGAGGGTCAGATGAACTGGACTTCGGGGACCCTAAAAGTGGATCGACAATAATCGATAAATAATAATCGCTACTTCTAAGAAGTATTAGGGATATGGTTATTAATGGTTATTATAGTTACTAGGTTGTTAACAAAGAGTTTTTCCCTTTTTTTGTATTTAGAAGATAACAACAACAACAACAACAATTGTTATTATTATTATTATTATTATTATTATTATTATTATTATTATTATTAATATTTTTATTGTTATTATTAACCAGGTGTTGGCAAATTTCATGAATTGGTTTAACATCCAAAAATGAAAAAAAAGAAGAAAAAAAAAGTAATTTCAGTAATTTATTTAAACAATTTGCACATAAAAAGTTTACTAAAGTTTACTTCATAAAAACTAAAATGGAAATAAAAATCAACAATATAATCATTAAAGCTAATTCAATATATTAATGCATATATTACAATATAAACAAAAACAATTTACATCAAACTATTAAATAAACTAACCTAACAGCAAATCAAATAAAAAATAAACAAAAGGTATAATAAAATAAAAATGCACATAAAATAATAACTAAAATAAAATATATTTAAACTAACATGTAAATAAAAATAAAAAATGTAAACATTGAAGTAAATTCAAAATATTAATACATAAATTGCAATATAATTAATATTAAACTTTTGCATTAAAACTGTTTATAAAATAACTATTAAAAAACTTTAAAAAGCTAAGTAAAATAATAATAAAAATGTTTAACAAAGTACAAAATAACAACTTAAAAATATATATTTAAACTAACGATGAAATAAAATTAAACTGAAGTAAATTCAAAATAGTAATACAGAAATTGCAATATAAATATAAAACACTTTTTTTTTTACAGTGTTTGTTTCAATACAAAAACAGTGTTTTATATCATTTATATTGTAATTTCTGTATTAATACTTTGAATTTACTTCAATGGTTATTTTTTTCTATTTGATTACAATTTTGTTATTATTTTATTTAGCTTTTATTTAAGTTTTTTAAATAGTTATTTTTTGAACAACACTGTAAAAAAAGTTGACTCAACTAAAATTTTTACGCAACAAACTTCAGGACATTTTTGAGTTTACTGAAATTGAATCAAGTGCAGTAATTGGGTTTAAAGTTGAGTCCACCCAAAAATGTCCAGGGGTCCATTCTTTGTAGCTCACTTAAATTATCTAAGATGATTTGGCATATCCTGGATCTTTTTATCTTGATAACTGATCTCTGGCTAATTTGGTTCTTCAAACAATATCGTGAATCAGACTAAAATGTCTGGATGAATTGATCTGAGATCACTGCATGTGTTGTGAAGGACAGATCTATCGATCCTCAAAATCATGATCAGCAATGCAATGATTAGCTGACGGCACAGCAGCGTAATGACATCATCTGATTAATATTCAATTATCCATGTGAGCTAAATTACATAAAATTCGTAGTAAACTGTTAAATACGATACGCAATAACTTTACACAGTTGTTGTGGTTTGCAGACTGTACACTTTCATGTGCTGATAGTATTTAGCAATTTATTTATTTTACATTCAGAGTGGATTTTCTTTATTATAGTCACCTATTTAAGTTTCTTAATCGATGTAAGGAATAACTGGCTGTTTAACTTAATTTTGCATCAAAAAAGCAGTTTGATATCAGTAAAAGTGTCTGCAACCTTAACTTCAAATATTAGCTGTCAAAACATGTACAGTTGAAGTCAGAATTATTAGCCCTCTGTTTATTGTTTTCCTTAATGTCTGTTTAACGGAAAAAAGATTTTTTCAACACATTTCTAAACATAAAATTAGTAAAAACTTATCTGTAATAACTGATTTATTTTCTCTTTGCCATGATGACAGTACATAATATTTTACTAGATAATTTTCAAGACACTTCTATACAGCTTAAAGTGACATTTAAAGGCTAAACTAGGTTAATTAGGTTAACTAGGCAGGTTAGGGTAATTAGGCAATTTATTGTATAATGATGGTTTGTTCTGTAGACTATCGAAAAAAAAAAAATAGCTTAAAGGGGCTAATACTTTTGTCCCTAAAATGGTGTTTAAAAAATTGAAAAATGCTTTTATTCTAGCCGGAATAAAACAAATAAGACTTTCTTCAGAAGAAAAAATATTATCAGACACACTGTGAAAATTTCCTTGCTCTGTTAAACATCATTTGGGAAATATTTAAAAAAGAAAAAAAAATCAAAGGGGGCTAATAATTCTGACTTTAACTGTATGTTGACTGCATGAATTATTATTCCTTTAAAAAAAAAAACAGTCTAATATTGTGCATGTCTATTATCATACACACATTATACTAAAGCTGGTTAGTACCTTAAAATAGTGTGCGTATATATATATATATATATATATATATATATATATATATATATATATATATATATATATATATATATATATATATATAATTTTTTTTACTATTTTACTATTTTTCCAAGTGTAAATAACTACTACTACAAAAAATATCGGCATTTGGTACATATTTTCAGTATTACCATTGCTTGAAAAGACCCGATCTAATCCTGTTCATACAGTGTATGTTTCAATGCAAAAACAAATTTGACTCAACATAAAGGGCACCTATTTTACCCCTTTTTTAAGATTTCATATTAATATTATGGCTCTTCTGAGTTTGCCAGTTTAGGTTCAGTTCAAAACAATTCAGATTTTTTTTATGATGTGTTAAAAAGTGTCATTTTGGGGGCATGGACACAGTTTGTCATTTTAGGGGTGTGTTGCTTCACATGAAAATTAGTTTCGACTTTCCGCCCAACTTAACAAGGGGGCGGAGCCAAGAGCTCCTCCGCTTTGTGTATGGCAACAGACAGGCAAACAGAGAGAAGCAACATGAGTAATTAAATATATTTAAACTAACATTTAAGTAAAGATAGAAAATGTAAACATTAAAGCTAATTCAAAATATAAATACATTCATTGCAATATAAATAATATAAAACACTGTTGTGTCATTAAAACATAAAAAAATAGCTATTTAAAAAACTTAAAAGCTATATAAAATAATAATAAAATGTTTAATAAAATAAAGCACAACATGATCACTAAAATATACTAAAATCTAATTACAAATGGAACATACAAAAATAAAGCTAATTCAAAATATTAATGCATGAAATACAACATAAATAATAATGTCCTAAATCAAACAAAACGTGCTCAGGGGGAGCTTAAATAATGTGTCAGCGCTCTTTGGGTAAGGGATTCATTAGAATAAACAGCAAAAGTCAGTCCAAGGCACTTGAAAAATGTGGAAAACATATTAAAAAGCCTTCATTGATTTGGCTATTCCTTAAAACTTCGCCTACGCGTTTTGGCCTTTCATCAGGGTAACAGAGATCAGGTGCGTCTGGAGTTTCCTTTGAACACTGTGGTCTCATGCCTCATTAGAATATCTAATCAATACTAAAATAATATATTGAACACAAGGTCAACTCAACAATCATTATTAATTCAGCATTAATAGAGGAAAGAAGAAGAGAAAAAAGAAAGAAAAAAATGATGCGTGTTATACAAAAATGTTTGTATTAAAAATATATAGTTGTTATTAAATAGAACTACTCAAATTAAAACTGAAATAAAAGCGGTGTGAAAATATAATAAAATTAAATAATAATAAATTAGCTTTTACAAATCTAAAACTGACAAAAGTAAATAAAGTTATTCAGACATTTATTTTTTTCAAAATTAAAATATTTTCAAAATTAAAATAAAGCCAATTCAAAATATGAAAACATACAAAATACAACACAATACATGAAACACTAATTGAGTTATTTAACATTAAAATGAAAAGAAAAAAAAGACTGAATCATAAAAATAACCTACACATAGCAGAACAGAAGCTGAGGTTGAATTACCAACAGCTGGCAAAAGCCATGGTGTTCTCTAAAATGGTTAAATATTACAATTAATTTCATGCATACGAGCAGGACCACATATTAATAAACACATTTTGATTCATTATATGTATTTTGCATTTCCTTGTTGCGTTTAAGGTTTCATGTTTACAAGCATTAATTAGCTAAATCTATTTTTGCATCCAGTGTCATGTTTGTCTCAGTTATGCGTTAAATGAATATGGAAATCTGCATGTGTCTGCACTTGAGACGGATGTGTGAAAAGAGAGTGAACATTCGTCTGGCATCTGCCAAGGCATCTCCTACATTTATGACCGAGTCCAAACAGTGTGTTTTTTTTTACCCCTGAAAAAGTGGCATTGGAATCCCATTTAATTTTCATCATCCATAAAAAATTCATGTATGACTTTCCATGGTCTGCAGAGATTTCCTGGATGGTTCTAATGGCTCTTTTTGACTACTACAGACCACATTCTCTGTACATTCTACCCTCAGCAGTAATTCATAGCTGTTGTCCATTAGACCAACAGAGCAGCACGTCTAAGCTTGTTTTTCCTTTCCCAGGGTGCTGTGCTGCATGTAAACACACAACAAAATCACAAAGAAACAAATGAATCTCCTGCCTTCTTTACAATATAATGCAAACCTTGACTTTATTATTTTTTGCCCTTTGTGCATTTGCAAGATGCATGCTCCAATGAGCCTTCCAGGGTGTCTTCACGGTGAGATAAACATTCTCTGCTAAACTCCCCGGTGAAGCCATTCAAAGCCACAAACCAAAATCCACCTCTCAAACCACCGTTCTGTCAGACAGCCTGATGTTTTGGCTTGCTTTCCTATTTCCAGCTGTGGAATATGTAGAGTAAATTTATCAATTATCAAATAACAAAAAGCATTTTTATATAATTATTGTGGTGGTGTTTTACATTAAACTTCATAAAATATCAGTAAAATCATGAAGTTGTTGCGTGACGCAAACCCAAAATTCTAAAAATATTCAGAGTTGTGTGATGTACACCAAGAATTCTAAAAAGAAAGTCTAACAATTCTAAAAGAAAGTCTGAATTACGTAAGTCAAGAACTGTAAAAAAAAAAAGCCTGAATTAAATAATCCAAGATTTCTAAAGGAATGTCTGAGTTATGTAAACCAAGACTTCTAAATAGAATATCTGAATTATGTAAACCAAGAATGATAACGGAAGCTCTGAAATATGCATGCCACAAATTCTACAAGAATGTATAAATTATGTAAACCAATTCTAAATGAAATTCTGAATTATGTAAGCCAGGAATTCTAAAAGAAAGTCTGAACTATGTAATCCAAGAAATCTAAATGAAAGTCTGAGTTACATAAACCAAGAATTCTAAAAGAAAGTCTGAATTATGTAAGCCAAGAATTCTAAAAGAAAGTCGGATTTATGAATGCCAATAATTCTAAAAGAAAGTCTGAGTTACATAAACCAATAATTCTAAAAGAAAGTCTGAATTATGTAAACCAAGAATTCTAAAAGAAAGTCTGAGTTATGTAAGCCAAGAATTCTAAAAGAAAGTCTGATTTATGAATGCCAAGAATTCTAAAAGAAAGTCTGAGTTACATAAACCAATAATTCTAAAAGAAAGTCTGAATTATGTAAACCAAGAAGTCTAAAAGAAAGTCTGAGTTACATAAACCATTAATTCTAAAAGAAAGTCTGAATTATGTAAACCAAGAATTCTAAAAGAAAGTCTGAGTTATGTAAGCCAAGAATTCTAAAAGAAAGTCTGAATTATGAATGCCAAGAATTCTAAAAGAAAGTCTGAGTTACATAAACCAATAATTCTAAAAGAAAGTCTGAATTATGTAAACCAAGAATTCTAAAAGAAAGTCTGAGTTATGTAATCCAAGCATTCTAAAAGAAAGTCTAAATTATGAATGCCAAGAATTCTAAAAGAAAGTCTGAGTAACATAAACCAAAAATTTAAAATAAAGCCTGTATTATGTAAACCATAAATTTTAAAAGAAAGTCTAAATTACGTAAGCCAAGAAATCTAAAAGAAAGTTTAAAATTATTTAAGACCAAATTTTAAAGGGAAGTGTGAATTATGTTATGACAAATCATTGAGGAAAGTCTGAATTATGTAAGCCAAGAATTCTAAAAGAAAGTCTGAACTGTATGATGTAAACTCACAATTCAGTGAGACAAAACTACGTCAGAACTGTGCGTTTTAAAAAATATGTTTATTCAATGGCTTAATTTGACAATTAAAACAAATCTCGGAACTATGAGTTATAATTCACAATTCTAGGTAAGTCATAACTAATCTAGATAAAAGTTGCTATTAAATTTTAATTGTTTTATTCTTTTGCAGAAACAAGCTTTCATATAAAAAAAAATGTAAAACAAATTCTCTAAAATACGTCTTATCAAATGCCTCTCATTTTAAAGACGCTTTAGTTTTCATTAGAAAAGAATGGCGATAACGAAAATGATTTTATTGCAGTGTAGTGACTTCTACAAGACCCATCAAGGGCATGTACTGTACATAAATCAGTCTTTAAACTAATGGATGTGACCCTGACATAAAACATATCCAAAGAGCTTATATGAACCAGTCATAAGCATGCTGCCTGTGAGGCTCATAAATCTTTCGCCAACATTAACATGGAAATCAGCAGTGTAATTTACTGAGAGACATCCTTCTTGTAGCCCATGATTGTAAACCATAGGTTACGCTTGCTTCTTTATTCTAGGGTTAAGAAAAATCTATACAATTACATTGTCACCCTTTAACCTTTACTTGAGTACTTTGTGAGTCTTCTTATTGAGAACTAGGAAATTAAAGTTGATTAAGCGTGTCACCTGTTTATTCTCATGTTTTATGCACTCTCAGGGTTTCACTTGATTGCAATCAAGTGGGAGTTTAGATGTAATGCTTCACTTTATAAGTGGGTGGTATGACAGGATATGTCTTTCTCTCTCTCTGTGTGTGTGTGTGTGTGTGTGTGTGTGTGTGTGTGTGTGTGTGTGTGTGTGTGTGTGTGTGTGTGTGTGTGTGTGTGTATATGTATACACACATCAAAAGAACAACCTACAATTTCCCACATTTTGAGATGACTTCTTCATTCTATTTAAAGTTATCCAAACAGGATTAAATGAGAAGTTTTATCCATATTTAAAGTTACCTATTTTCCCACATTTATAAGAATGTAAAACTTAAATGACAGAAAATTGGATCCAACTATTGAACTATTGGTATTAATCTGGCCTGACAATGGATCCAGATGGACAAAAGATCAACCCTTTAAGCCATACTGTACCAAGAAAAGTCATTTAAAATCTGATATTTCTAGAATATTTCACTAACTAAGAGCCCGGATCACATTTTGCAGTTTCAGCCACGATTTGTTCCTCTTAAATAAATTTTAAAATCCTAAAGATTCCTATAATAGACTGCAATCTGTGAACTTTGATCACTCAACGTTGTCACTGTTCAAATGTATTGCCCTTTTGTTATGTTCGGGATGAAAACATCCACTGAATTAAACTGCTTTAAAAATGCATCAGATAAATATTTCTTTCAACTGTTTTTGCATAAGTCAGTCAATCAACCTCAGTCCTGACTACTAAATGTTAAAAACTACTAAATGTTTTTAAAAATGACAGAATTTTAACTTTTTAAGTGCCAAATTCACAAATGATTTGGTGAAAAACCCCCACAAAAGGACATATTTTGAATTTAAAAGGAATTGTGGACTGTTTTTTTTTTTTTACCCTTTATCACAGTCTTGGACATGTGACCGATTAGTAACAACACTGGCTTTGATGCATCGTTAGATTTTCTTTTTTTCTGACTAATTTACTGTTGGTGGCTGTTTTTGCCCCATTGAGTTCCATTATAACCACATTTGATGGTGCATGAATGCACAGTCTCTGTTTTTGTTTACTCCATATAGTTCTGAGAGCTGAGATGCATGTTTTGATTTTCTCACGATGCATCAAGGTACGTGGGGAAAGGTCAGTCTCACACACTCACAGACACATTTTAATTTGCTTTTACTCCATATAAAATAAAAAGGGGTTCAACCGATGATCAACAGTAAAAATGACAAATTTTACCACTTCCCAACAGGGAAAACCACCAACAATCAATGCATGATTACGTGGTGTCCTGGTTTTGTAATCAAAAAAATGTGGTTATAATGGAAGTCAATGGGGCAAAAACTGCTACCAATGGTAAGTTAGGGAGAATAAATGAAAATCAATCAAAAACAATGCATCAAAGGCAATGTTGTTTCACATGTCCAAGACTTTGATAAAAAGGTAAATAAAATCCAGTCCACAATTACTTTCTATATTGAAAATACGCCATTTTGTGTTTTTTTTTTTACCAAATCAGTGAAATAATTTATGAATTTGGCAATTAAAGAGTTAAAATCATGTAATCTCCAAGCAATTTAGTAGTTTTGATCAGGACTGAGGTTGACTAACAGATTTATGGCAAAAACATTTGAAAAAATATATTTATCAGATGCATTTTTAAAGCAGTTTAATATAGTGGATGTTTTAATCCCTAACATAACAAAAGGGTAATAATTTTGTGTATCGTTGAGTTCTTTTAAAAAATTCAAAGCATTTTCTCAAAATATGTGTCAAAATAAGATTTGTCACCAAAAATCGTTTTGCTAGCTGAAACAGAGAAAGTTATGGCCAAATTAAGGAGAGGGGTCTGGATGCAGACCTGGTGCAATGCAATCTGAGCTGCAGCCAATGCTTTTTAATGCACTCACCTAACCTCATCCCTAACCCTACCCGTCACAGTGACGTTACTCACTCCATTGAATGCATTGTGTCTGACATTGCATCGCTGAGTGATGCAATCTCAGCTTGCATCATAAAGGCTGCTATTGAAATTAAGACACAAAATCACCCCATGAGTGAATGAAAACATCCCCAACAGTACATAAGGTTAACTAAGATGAATGTCAAACCAAGGATAAATATGAGCGCAAAACCTGAAGATCAATCAGCATCCAGCAGAATATTACAAAACTATTGATATTCTGACCATATTAGTATTCTTAAAAGGTACTAACAAAACTACCTCAGGGAAATGTCAAAATGTATTTTTCATGTTTGCTGTTAGATACACAACATTTCCTTGTGAGATTACAACAATGAATCTTTCACCCATTTTTAAGTTGAGCTAAGCATGTATTATACACTGAAAAAAGATTCAAAGATGATTCTTTGGATTTACTAAATTATTTTACATTTAGTTTTTTGGGCTGAATTTAAACAAACAAATCAAGTTAAACATTAATAAATTGAATTTGTTTGTTTAAATTCAACAAATATAAATTATTTGCAACAATTTTGCAGAAATCATTTTTTTTTTCAGTATACTTACTACATTTGTGGGACTCTTATTTTGAAAACAAGACAAGTTTAAAGTCAAAAGTAAGGAGCAGTTTTGTGAAGCAGACAGCCATGCTTGATCGTATAGTGTTTACAGCTTGACAGAACTCAAAATGAAGGATATAATTAGTATAAATGTATTCAGTATCACTCCAAATATGAGTAATGTCTGTTTAACTCTATCTTTTGGTAGTTTAATGTGTATATTGTGAAATTTGGTATGTATTTTTGTAATTATACAACAGACACGTCCAAAATGCTGAATTTAAGTGTTTAATGCATGTTTATGAATCGTGTCCAGTGGTGTAGTCCTAAAAAAAAAGTGGTGTACTATTACCCACCCAACTGCAAATATTAAAAGTAGGCAAAGAAACGACAAAACTATATATATATATATATATATATATATATATATATATATATATATATATATATATATATATATATATATATATATATATATATACACACAGTATATAATTTTTTTATTTAACATAAGTTACCTGTAACTATTGAAAGAAAAAACAAATACTATGGAAGTTAATGATTACAGGTTTCCAGCTTTCTTCAAAATATCTTTTTTTGTGTTAAACAAAATTAAAAAAAGACAAACCCGTTCGGAACAAGTAAAGGTTGAGTAAAGGATGACAATTTTACTTTTTTGAATGAACTATCCATTAAAAAAGGAAAAATATTTAAACAAATTTGTTCATTTTAAAGCGAGATGCTAATAGCCTAATCCTATTCAATGATATATGCTTAGCTAATAGTGCCCCCAGCAGACCCGGAGATTGGCTGAGTATATTAAGCTGTGGTAAAACCTGGGTAAAAGCCAACTGTTTAACTCTAAAGGGACTTGTAAAATGAGTCTATAATTAATATAACTATATATATATATATATATATATATATATATATATATATATATAACTATATATATATATATATATATATATATATATATATATATATATATATATATATATATATATATATATATATATATATATATATATATATATATATTTTTTTTTATCAGGAAAATAAAAAGTTTTTTTCTTCAAAAACTCAAATGCTAGCCTATACTCAAGTATTTTTCCATGTTTTAAATAGAACTGTCACTTTTATAATTTAAAATGGCATAAATATAAACATATAAAAAATGTACAGGCTAATTTACATATTTCACTATCATAATATAAGTCATAATAGGAAATACTTTTTAACAAGATACAACACATAGGCCAAGTTTCACAAACAGGGTTTAGCTTAAGCCAGGACTAGACCTTAGTTAAATTAGGCTATTTAAGCCACATTTATAAAAACGGGCATAGAAAAATACATTACTGGTGTGCACCTGTAGACAAAAAATGACACTGACATATTTTAAGACATCTCACTGCAAGTTATTTTCAGTTGAGACAGCTCAAACATGCAATTTAATCCAAGACTAGCCTTAAACCTTGTTTGTGAAACCGGGGGATAATGTTTCACTCTGATATGCAGTTAAAAGTAGTACATTCACTGAGTGGTTCTGTCACTGTGTTTAATCCTGTGCATGAATGTATGATATATATAATGCCACATGCACTGTAATGTGTTTTATAATCATAGTTATTGATAAATGTTCGTTAAGAGTTGCATTTTCGCTGGAGGAAACAGCTGTGATGATGAGGGGAGCGCCAAGGAAACAGTAGATGGGGAAACCCGATTGGTACATGTGAAACAAGTGTTTCTATAGCAAAGAACTGCGAATATGCAGAAATTATAACAATCTATAGATAAACACACCTTCTGCTCTCACTCTGCAAAGCTGTGGTTTGCTGATTAAACGAAAAACGAGCTGAAAACGGAGGAGCGGAAGTCTGCCGCCGTTTTCATTTCAAATTTAAAGGGGACTAAGGTGATCATTTAGTAGTGTACAGTTCATGAGGAAATCGCAAAACATTTTGAGGGACTGAATAGAAATATAGGGGGCTAAAGCGATGCCTGTGCTTTTAAAAATAATTTTACCTCAGTGTTTCAGTGAGACATTATTTAGTTGACTTGTCGTCGTTATCGAAAAACTCCTGAAATTTTCTCACAGCTGCTGCGGTCGTCAGGGGGCGGGGAATGCCGCAAATTAAACAAAAATCCACTGATTGCAACAAATAAGATGCAAGTAAAAAAAAACATTTGGTATACAGTTAAAGGGGACGCGAATACACGTAAATTAGGGAAGTCTAATCAGAAAAACAAGTGAGTATACCAAGGGTATACGCAATTATTGATCCTCAGAAGTCGTAATACCCAAACAGCTCATGGAAAAAAGTAGGCATACTGAGTATACGTGCGTAGAGCCCCGACTACACCGATTCGTGTCATATCATTCACATCTTACTGCGCTTTTTCTGAAGCGAAAGAATGCCAGTGAACTTCAAAAACTCATCCTTATGTCGAGGCTGAAATTAATTTCTGCCTGTGTTTTCATACATGCTAAAACTACAAAATTGAACCAAATACATCTTGGTTTGCCCTTTTTTTCAAATAGGATTATAATTCAGCATGCATTTCATTCACAACACAAATCAGGAGCAAACAAGGTTGCTTTAGAGGCATAAAGACATCTCACTCACTCCTATAGCTAAAATAAACTTCTCTACCACGTCAGTTGAAAAGATTGTCATTTGACAAGGAATCTACTCATGTTCTTATAATATTTTTGGATTCAGACACTGACATGAGCTCATTAATATTCATAACCCTTCCAAATAGGGTCAAAACCAGCCATTTCATACTAGGGTCAATTCCTAGGCTTGCAAATGGAGAATTTTTCTCACTTACCTTAGCCACATAACTTATATTTAGATATCAGATAATAATTTGACATATTGTATGCATTCTATGGCACCTTTAAATAAGTATATGAAGTTTTATATTATGTGACAACTGAGTTAAAAATAATTTAAAGGAATTGTTTATCCAAAAAAATACAATTGTTATAATTTACTCACCATTATGTCATTCAATACATCATTTTTTTCCTCTGTGGAAAAACAAAAGGATTGTTCAGTCTGCCATGTCTTAAGGAATGAAAAACAAGACACATAAGCACATTTTTATGCATGCAAAAAATGCCAAAAGTGACGCGGAATATGCTAAATATATGGGAACTTGAGGGCTGCAGCAGAAGGCAGGATTTCCCGAGAATAATGACTTTTCGTTTGGGACTTTCGGGTATCACTCAGCTTATGTAAGGAGCATCAGGATTATTGATGCATAAGTCAATGTGCAGCTACAGGGACTGTTCATGTATTCATGCATCTCTACGCCCCATTCTTGATAGATAGCATGCAGCTTACCCATCTTTTTAAGAAATATCACTTCCCATCAGGCCGGCAAATGCGCTCGAGGTACCAGATTTGAGGGTGTTTATGGTTTGCGGGCAGCCTGTGGGATATGCTGACAGGACTTGAGGGATTTATAGTGCTGAAGGGCCAGATCCCAATGGAGCGCTATAAGTGCTTCCACTGGAAATGAGGGTCACCTTCGTAATCTCTCATACATAGAGGGAAGCCTTAAAACCTCTGAACGATTGATTTTGGCCTCTCTGAATAGGGATATACTGTACTAACTCATCCATATGGAAAATTAAAGAAAAAATCTTCCCCTCCAGCATAGCCGTTAAATCTTATTTGTGCTTGTTGATTCTCGCGTCTCGCAATCATGATGCAAGGTGTTTGAGATTATAAGCGCTGAGACTGCACACATAAAGCTATCATATGGCTTTAGAAGACTATGATTTGGTATTTGTGGTATGTTTTGATGTCATTTTATAAGCTATCTTTTTGTTACAGTCTTTCTCAGTGGCTTTGGTGCATTTCTCACAACACTATTTACATTTGCACAACAGTTAATGCATTTCTCAAAACAATTAGTACAAACTGCAAAACCTAGTTGATAACCTGCAAAAGCGTGTCACTCAGTGGCGGCTGGTCAATAGAGGGCGCTGGGGCGCCGCCCCCTTCAAGTTAGACTCCTTTAATATGTTAATGTTTATTATCACAAATATTAACAAAGTAAAATGATTTAATTATAACATTCTAACATTTATTGTAGTCATACTAACATTTATTGAAAAAAAATGTATGAACAATATTTTTTCATATGTGTGCGGGGCGCCGGACTAATGAGTGTCTATGTAGGTACACAAACTTTTGCAATGCACGTGATATGATGATAAGCTCTAATTGGCCTGTTTTAAATTGTCTTTGGGGCGCAGCGCTCTGTGTCCCGAACCTTCCCATTTTTGTTGTTAGAACGAATCATATTTGTTTTTATATGATTGGCCTTATGTGATTGGACCATTCTCACCAAAGAGCGTAGAATGCAATTTCTCGAGATGAAGGAAAATTCCGTTGTATCTTTGCAAAGATATCCGTTCACAAGGCGTTTGGATGAAGAAAAAAATGAATCAAGGAGCTTGGACCAGATCGACCTTTCTTGTAAATTCACCAGTAGTCAAGTGATGGCGAGCGCGCATATATTCGGGGCTTTTCCAGCACTTGTCATGACAAACGGAGTTGGCTGGCAGGTTGTGATGCAAGTCATGCCTTTTACTATTTCCGTGTTTGCTGTTTCAAACAGACGCAAGAGAGGCTGAATGCATTGGTCATGCTGTCAATAGAGAAGAGACTGGTGACTGAGATGACTGACTTTAACCAAAAGGTCATTGAGAAATTTTCAAGCCAGAAAGAAAGGAGAGCAAAATTTATTTTCAAGTAGTGCTACTGGCCAGTGATTAGGCAACATTTGTGTGTGTGTGTGTGTGTGTGTGTGTGTGTGTGTGTGTGTGTGTGTGTGTGTGTGTGTGTGTGCGTGTGTTTGTGTGTGTGTGTGTGTGCGCGTGTTTACTGATTATCTTGATTACTTCATTACTGATAATAAACCCAAATTGAACTAAAATGAACTGATTTGTGATGCATTTATTGTATGCTTTAGTCATATTTTAGTTTTTTTGATACATCACCTGAAAAATGGCTTTTACACTCTTACTTTACCAACAGTTAGTTTTTTTCTGGTGTTTGCGCCCCCCTCCCACATTTTTTTAACACCTGCCGCCACTGCTGTCACTTGCTCAAAATGGAAAGCTCATTCCTAGTATTCATAGTATTCATGTCAATGAAAGTGTCTGTCATCAAGATGAAAAGTCCTGCCACCATTGTTTATGAACAAGATAGTCAAATGGCTTTGTCATGTTTTCATTAGGACAGTTTACTCTGTAAATTTTTTCCACTGCAAAAAAGTCAGATTTTGGTGACACTTCCTGAAAATGTTCAAGACAGCACTATATACTATTTACACAGCCATTCGAAAACTACAGTAAAGTTAGACACCACTGCATTTAATGAGGTATCTGAGTACAAGACACTGAATATGTATGTTTCACATTTTTACTGCATTTACTCTTTGCAATTCAAATTTATTCACAGGATTGTGCAGAAGAATAAACACACCCTTATTTACAACAAACATAACCCTCCATTGGGTAGAGCTGTGCACAACTGTGAACAATGTTGCAGTACATATTGGAACTGAACCTACAACATACACAGGTCTGTAAATCATTCATCAAATTGTTCAATTTAGAAAACATGTTCAGGAAAAAAAAAGATTTAAATTTTTTTTATAAAATTAGCTTGACAGATTTTGACAACTAGTTCAACATTTTTGTATGTAATGACTCAAGTAATGAAATGAGGACTATTAGTTTTACATGGAATGACTATTCAGCATTCACAAGTTTAGTTAATTTTGGCTGACATGACATAAGGAAATGATAATGTTACAAACAGCAGAGAGTTGTATGAAAGCAATTGATGCATGTCCAAAAGCATTTGCAATTTGTTGGAAGGAATGAGAAACTGCTACTATGATGTGCACAAATGACTAATTGTTTTGAGAAATGCATTAACTGTTGTGCAAATGTAAATAGTGTTGTGAGAAATGCACCAAAGCGACTGAGAAAAACTGCAAAAGAATACTTCACATTTAACTACACTTAATGATTTTTGTAAATACACAGTATTTAACTGTAATATGAACTGTATTTTACTGTATTTTAAAGTTGCATTGTAAAAATGACTATATTTTACAGTAAAGGTATACAATACTGTAAATACATTTATTGTAGAAATGTACAGTTATTTCCTGTAGAATCTACAGTAAGTTACTGGAAAACTTCTGCCAGTAAGGTAGATTCTACAGGACATTGTTAACAGTTTATCTCTGTGTTAAATTTGGTATACAAACACACAATGTGATTCAAAAGTTTGGTGTCAGAAAGTTTTTCAATTTTAAAAAACATTAATATTCGGCAACAATTTATCATTCAGTTGCTCAACAGCACAACAGCTATCAGTATCTACAGTAAATTGCAGCATCCAATTCCAGCACATCTTTTTAAAAATGTAAATACAATTTCTGTGTAAAGATAAAAAAAAAATCACTATTGCATGTATTCAGCAGACTACTTTTTTATAAGAAAAAAACAAGCTTCAGATGGCTTCGGAAGAAAACTTTGTCTTTTATTGGGGGGGCTAAAGGTCATTGCACACTAAAGGTCATCCCACAATAAATCAGAAAATTTCATATTAATTAACACGCATCACACTGACTGTGCAGTTTCTCAGAGAGGGATATAAAAAAATGCATACAAAAAATATTCAGATTTCATTGTGCAAAGACCTTAACAATAATGTAAAAAAAGAAGAAGAAAAAAGAAAAACGTATCTTGACCAACTCTGTTTAACCAATACAAATTATACGGCAAAGAATGGCGATATTGAATCTGATACAGCTATTGATTATTGGAGATCTTTAAAAAAAAAAAAAATTATTGAAAGGTACTTTTAAGAAAATACCTTTCAATACAAGATAATGGGAATGACAAAATAAATGGTAACAATTTACAATAAGGTATTAGCAATGTAAAAGCAAAGAACAACACAATTATTACAGTATCTATTCTTCATTGTTATGTTAGTTAATGATAACAAGTTTATCATTGTAACTAACAGTGCATTAATTAATGTTAACATCATTAAAAAACCGGAAGGCCAGCTTCACATGTGAAGCATTACAAAGCATTTTTCCCTGTTTGTCCTTGTCTTGTTTATCGTTATTGTTGTTTTGCCTCCTGTTGTCACGATCACCAGCGATCTTCTCCCCATAGATCACTGGTTAACATGCACATTCACTAATGGCCTACAAATCCGCCATCTAATGGACTACATCTCCAAACATGCACTACTCTCACATCACACACAATCGGTTCCATATCATCACTGATTACATCCCACTGCTGAAGCCGCTCAAGAACTGATTACACACAGTACATAAACGGCACACACACTCACTCCAGTTGCCGAGTCTTGTTACTTGTTATCAGTATCAATTCTAAGCGTTTCCTTGTCTTGTTTTTGCTGTGGTTAGACCCTCACCTTGATTGTCTGTTTCTCCCTGTCTGCTGCCAGCCTTGTGACCATCTGCTTACTATATTGACTACGATTCTGGATTGTCTTCATACATCTGTTTGCTCCTGTATTGATCTTTGCTTGCCTGACCATCCCTTTAATAAACCTGCATTTGGATCCGCATCCTGTTGTCAGCGTCTATCCATGGTTACACCTGTCCTGTTTCTAATTCTGTGTCTAATAAATGTTTTGTAAACATTCGTCTCTGTTTTAGTTTTTTTTTTTTTCAATTTAACTATTTTGTTTGTTCTAATAATGCATTATTTCTTAGTACCAATTTTCACAAGTGTTTTTTTGTTCACTCAAGTTCAGACATTTTAGGTCAGTGCAACTGATGTTTTCAAAAGTTGAGTACACATCGGCGCCAATAGTGTAGTGGTTAGTGTGTCGACACATGGCACTCTGGTGTTCATGGCGACCCAAGTTTGAATCCTGACTAGAGGTCCTATGCCGATCCTTCCCCTCCCTCCTCTCCCCATGGTTTCCTGTTTATACTCTCTACTCATAGATATATACACTAGATATCGCATACGGACCCTGTGAATGCATCAATACCGCCGACACATTTGTACAGTGCTCCCAGGACAAATGTCATTCAACCGCACTAGTCAAGACCAAAGCTAATCTGAAGACGCTGTGTACAGGTGTAGTAACGAGAAAACAAAGCACAAAGGCATAACATTTCATAGGTAAGATTTCGTTTTTTATGTTTTTGTATGTTATGAACTTTTGTGCTCAGCGAGTATTGATGATAATACATTCACTTACTGCATTCACCATAAGGCAAAGTAGCACTAACTTGCACTAAATACTCAGCTTATGCTAGCTTTGTTGAATAAAATAAGCAAACAATGTAAATGAAATATGACAAGACGCTGTGGTGCCAGAAACTTGTTTTATTGTCGGTTAAGTGAACGACTCGTTCATAACGGAGATTCACTCACAAATGAATCGCTCCCTCCGTTAGAATTAGAAGTGATAGCAGGAGAGAGGTGTGTTTCAGGACACGGATTTGATAAAACTTAAAAGGGAGGGAGGATAATACATTTCCATGCACACAAACGCACACTCTTTGTCGGCAATGCCCATGCGGTCACTTATCCTTGGATGTAGAAAAGTGATGTAAAATGATAATTTTCGTAATCTAAAAAAGATTTTGCATAATGACCACCGGGAAAAACTCCCGATCATAGATATATGTACAGTTGAAGTCAGAATTATTAGCCCCCCTTGTTTATTTTTTTCCCCAATTTCTGTTTAACGGAGAGAAGATTTTTTCAACACATTTCAAAACATAATAGTTTTAATAACTCATTTCTAATAACTGATTTATTTTATCTTTGCCATGATGACAGTACATAATATTTTACTAGATATTTTTCAAGACACATCTATACAGCTTAAAGTGACACTTAAAGGCTTAACTAGGTTAATTAAGTTAACTAGGCAGGTTAGGGTAATTAGGCAAGTTATTGTATAATGATGGTTTGTTCTGTAGACTATCAAAAAACAATATTGCTTAAAGAGGCTAATAAATTTGACCTTAAAATGGTTCTTAAAAAATTAAAAACTGCTTTTATTCAAGCCAAAATAAAACAAATAAGACTTTTTCAGAAAGAAAAAATATTATCAGACATACTGTGAAAATTGCCTTGCTCTGTTAAACATCATTTGGGAAATATTTAAAAAAGAAAAAAAATTCAAAGGGGGGCTAATAATTCTGACTTCAACTGTATATATGTGTATATATCTCTGGCTCTGGATGGCTACAGTCCTCACCCTGCATTCATTTCAAAGGAGCGCTACCTTGAACTAAAATGGTGGCTCTATTGACGCATTTCTTCCAATAGACAACAACATGGTAGGCAACATCTAATGTAAATATCTATGCTCTCTACTGGTGAAAATAAATAAATAAACAAATAAATAAATAAATAAATAAATAAATAAATAAATAAATAAATAAATAAATAAATGCTGAGTACACTAGAAAAAAAAAACAAAGGAGATAAGGGTTGTGTTTTTAATTTGTTCACTCATCTTTAGGCATTCCAGTTCTGCAGACAAAAAAAATGTTCAGTTGGCACAACTTAAAAAGTTTTGTTACATAGTAGTACACCTCTCTAGATTAATAATTAATAATCTTATGTTAACCCAACTAAATATTTTTTGTATTAATAACAAATAATTTTAGGTCAGGGCAGCATGGTGGCGCAGTGGGTAGCACAATCGCCTCACAGCAAAAAGGTTGCTGGTTCGAGCCCCGGCTAGGTCAGTTGCCATTTCTGTGTTTGCATGTTCTCCCCGTGTTGGCGTGGGTTTCCTCTGGGTGCTCCGGTTTCCCCCACAGTCCAAAGACATGTGGTACAGGTGAATTGAATAAGCTAAATTGGCCGTAGTGTATGTGAGTGTGAAAAATGATTGTGTACGGATGTTTCCCAGTAATGGGTTGCGGCTGGAAGGGCATTCGCTGCGTAAAACTAATGCTGGATAAGTTGGCGGTTCATTCCGCTGTGGCGACCCCAGATTTATAAAGCAACTAAGCCGAAAAGAAAATTAATAAATAAATTAGTTTTAGGTAATTTTTGTGTAGAAATATACAGTAGTCTTGCTTCCTTAAAAAAATTGCATTTCCGATAGCGTCATTTACCAAAATTAACTTAAAACCCAGATGACGCCATTTTAAAAAAGTAAAAGCAAAGCATAAAAGTAAACTCCTCAGGTAAAATTCACAGCACATATCAATGACAGGAGTAAAGACACTGTGCATCAGCGCCTAGATTTTAATGAGTATCTGTGTCTGATCTAATGTTTTCACTGGGAGCGATCTATCCGACAAAGACGCAGTTTCATTGTTGATTTTAGCTTGTCACACTTCCATTCCAGCATCTTGCTCTCCGCTTGCAGAGAAAACACAGAGAACACCACTGACCCGAGGCAGAGACCTGTCAGTCATCTTGAGTGACAACTCTCATTGGAGTGCCATCTTTTAGGCTGCTGCTTGCCAATTTGTAGCAAGTCTTACACATGTAGCATGCGCATAAAACATTTTTAATACAGCCTACAAAAAAATAAAAAAATGTGGGATGCGTGCAAAAACAAAATTCTATCCTCCAATGGTGCCTTTAGGCTCTGAGCCACAAACTCAGCAGCGGTGAATAGACCCAAACACGCTTCTTGGGGAATTTGCATCGGAGGGCGGTTTGTCAAAACGCTTTTTCTCAATTGATCTGGACACATTTTGGTTTTTTATATAGCTGTTTTTGGGTATCTGTATTATTTTCTCTGGATGCTGGGACTTAATTTGGTACGAGCAAAGCTGGAGGGGTTTTGTTCCCCTCTAAACAAGCAGATGCAAGATGGTAATGGAAGAGGCAAGGTCCATCTGGTGCTCTCTCTTCTGGTCTGTGTGACAAATAATCACCTTCATGGCCTCGTGGGATTGACTGAAGCTCATCCAGGTGACCAACTGACCGCCCTTGGTTTAGTCTCTTTTTATTCCAGACCTGTAGGGGGACAAAAAGGGAAAATGCAATGCAATGAAATGACTGGTGAAACACAGAGATGTCAAAGGATTGTGGTAGGGAGCCAATTTTACTATCTTTTCTTTTCAAGGGCAGAAAGGTTATGTATTATAATACAGTTTTTTTTTTTAATCAGTTCACCTGGAAACAAAATTGCATTGAAAATAGGCACTGAGTTGATAAAATAAGTGTGTATGAGGAAGGACTATTACTGCATTTGCTAAAGTTTGTCAGGTTATCAAAAGATAAGAATCCACGAGCAGAGCTTATAATGTTTCTGAAAGGAGTCTCTTATCCTCAGCAAGTCTGCATTCATCCATTCATTCATCCATTCATTTTCCTTCAGCTAAGTCCCTTATTTATCAGGGGTCGCCACAGTGGAATGAACCACCAACTATTCCGCCATATGTTTTATGCAGGGGATGCCTTTCCAGCTACAACTCAGTACTGGGAAACACCCATACACTCACATTCACACTCATACACTACGGCCAATTTTGTTAACCCAATTTCCCCTTTAGCACATGTCTTTAGACTGTGGGGGAAACCGGAGCACCCGGAGGAAAGCCACGCCAACACGAGGAGAACATGCAAACTCCACACAGAAATGCCACCTGGTCCAGCCAGGACTCAAACCAGTGACCTACTTGCTGTGAGGAGACAGAGTTTACCACTGAGCCACAGGCTGCATTTATTTGATTAAAAAAAAATTAATACAAACAGTAAGGGTGCTTTCACACCTGTGAATCGATTCATTTGTTCCGAAACAGGGATTAAAATTGTTACATTGTTGCTCTTTGTTCTTGGTGCGGTTCGATTTCACACGGCAAAGTTTATAAACGGACCAAAATAGCTAAAACAAGTCACGTGTGAGTAAACTCTCCTCACATTGGTCAGAGTTTCACGGTTTATTTTGCAGAGTCCTGCTCAGCTGTCGGGGGGTGGTTTGGTGGTGTTTGACAGGGTGCTCGCGACATGTCTGAAGAGCGATGAGGGATGCGGTGGGGAGGGGTGATGAGAAAGGTGCACGACGTATTTTAGGACCGGGAGGGAGACGCGCGATTTCCGGTAGATTATCAGTCGTTTGCGGGCATCCGGGAGTCTCTGTGCAAATGTGCATTTGCGGGAGACTCCTGGAACTTCCGGGAGACTTGGGATGTCTGGAATGACCTCCTGCCACACTCATAATTCTCTCTTCATTTAGCCGTATGCCTATTACATGTCCATAAAACACTGTGATATAGCCAGGCTCAGATTGTATCGCTTTCTCACTACAATCGATCCTCTCCAGAGTTCGTTTCAATTGAGCCGAGACCACCTCATTCAGGCTGTCTCGGAGCGATTGCTTTGGCGTGGATCCGAGCGCGATTGCCCTGTTCACATATGCCAAACGAACCGCACTAACTAGGCAAACGTGCCAGGTTCCAGAACAAAAGTCTTGGTGTGAAAGCACCCTAAGACTGAACTATTATTGCAATTTTTAAATGTTCCATTATTTATATTGTTATATTTTTTAAGTGTCATAGCAAAGCTGATTTTTTTTTTAGAAGCAATTACTCCATTTTCAGTGTCTAATACAGCATACTGGTTTGGAAACACTAACTAACATAAGCTCTCACAATATCAGCAATATCCAACACAATCTCACGGCAATTCATAACTTATTGATTTAGTGGCTAATTCTAGAAATTTGTACAATCTCATTTGTACAATTGAATAATGATTGGGGGTAGGGACGGGGTTGAGTGCCATGCCTCTTTAAATCGTACATTTTTGTATTGAATTTATACAAATTAGCCAAAATAGTTAAGTTTCTTCATGAGATCAAGCTGTAATATCTCACAATATCATAGTATTGTTTTACACTACAAAATGATCATAATTATTATACAATTTAAGGAAATCTTATTAAAAATATATAATTAATAAAATGTATTGGTAGCAATTCAAGCTATTATCTACTAGCTCATTACCAAGCTATTATTAAAATATTGGCTGTTTATTTGTATTTATAAAATATGATCTTATCCAATACCTAAACCCACTTTCTACGTTACTAATTATTAATAATCAGCAAATTAGTATTTATTTTAGCTAATAGTCTTGGTTAATAAATTGTAAATAGCATGAATTGTCACTTAAATTTGAGTGTTATCCTTTTATCTTTTTTTTATTTATTCAATCTTTCACTTTTGTTCTCTGAACAAACACATTATTGGACTACACACTATTGGACTAATTACGCTATTGGATGCACACAATCATTTGTTCTAAATTATCACAATAACAACATATATTGATTCCACTACTGTTTAAAATAAGGTCCTTCGGTAAAATGATGTGACTATTTATCACTAAATAAGGCAAATTATATTAATACTCGATGCCTGAAAAAAATGATGGATTACTTATTCATATCAAATCATCATATGTTTGCAATACATTTTTAAATAGCATGATTATCACCAACACTGGTAATGTTCATGGTGACCAACTTAACGTGATAGAAATATAGAAAATAGAACAGTGGAGCATGGTGGCAGCATCATGCAGTGGGGTTGTTTTTTAGTTGGAGGGACAGGCTACTGATTGCAACCGAGGGAAAGATGAATGCAACCAAGTATACTGTATATCCTGGACGAAAACCTAATCTAGAGAACTCAGTACCTCAGACTGGGCCGAAGGTTTACCTTGCAACAAGACAATGACCCTAAGCACACAACTAAAACAACAAAGGAGTGGCTTCACAACAACTCTTTGACTGTTCTTGAATGGCCCAAGCAGAGCCCTGATTTATTCCCAATTGAGCTTCTCTGGAGAGACCTAAAAATGGCTGTCCACCAACGTTTACCATCTAACCTGACAGAACTGGAGAGCATCTGCAAGGAGAAATGACAGAGGATCCCCAAATCCAGGTGTGAAAAACTTGCCGCTGTATTAGAAGACTCATGGCCTGTTTAATACTTATGACTAGGCCCAAACGGAATCTGCGAGCGCAGAATTCCGCAGATTTTCTGCAGATTTTCTGCAGATTTTCAGCAGATTTCTGCAGATTTTTAGCCCATGATTAATTCTGTTTATTTACTTAAAGTTAACTATTTACATTTAATCTAATTGGATTTGCATTTTAAACATTAAATACAAGTTAAAAAGGTATTATTTTTTATTTAACATATTAAGGTTTTAGTTATAATACTCCCAAAATAATTCCGCAGAAATCCGCAGATTTTTACCAAAATTCTCTGCAGAAATATCAAAAAACGTCTGCAGATTCCGTCTGGCCCTGCTTATGATTTACAAAAGGGGGCTTCTACTAAATACTGAGCAAATGGTCTGAATACTTAGGACCATGTGATATTTCAGTTTTTCTTTTTTTAATAAATCTGCAAAAAATGTCAACAATTCTGTGTTTTTCTGTCAATATGGGGTGCTGTGTGTACATTAATGATGAAAAACAAATGATTTTAGCAAATGGCTGCAATATAACAAAAAGTGAAAAATTGAAGGGGGGTCTGAATACTTTCTGTACTCACTGTATAATCAACATTGACATTTTGTGACATCTATTTTTAACATTGTTACTTTAATTCAATTTAACTCCCCCAGCCTTTCGAATGATGTATATCTGAAGTGTTACCATACTTAATTCAGATTGACAGTATACCGTATAAACATTCAAATTCAACAACCTATTTAAAATACATTAGTGTGGTACATAAATGGTACATAACATTACTAAACTGTATTTCCTTGGTTCACATGCCTTTCAAGTGTCCGATAGAAACAGATTTCCAACAACCCATGATAAATTAACTCCTTTTTTTTTCTAGCAAAACAGACTTTTAAGATGCTCAGAGGCGTTTTAGTTTTTTGCCGAGCAGCTTCAAGGCACTGCGCCAATGTCTCTGTGACCAGCTTTACTCATTCCTGGCTTCTTATTAACATCTTTTGCAACTTTTCCCTTGCCAGATCACTTAGAAAAGGCAGTGGAGCAGCTCTGAGTCGAGAATCTCCAGCTGTGGGAGTAAGATACAGTAGTTTGCTAATCCGCGAGCATCGTCTGCTTCAGCTCAAGGACTCTGCTATTTGTCAAACAGGGGCTTGTGGGAGTTACAGATGGTCTCCTCTCTCTTTATTGAGTCACCAGGGTTTGGACGCCTCTGATTGGTCGAGTGCTGATGGGAAAGCCCAGCGCTCTTTGTGGAACAGTGGATAGATATGATTGTCAAACACTTGCACTTTGGTAGCAGAGATTCACGGCAGTTTCGAGAAATGCAGATAAAATGGAAGGTGAAACATGGGTTTTTATAGTACACAGAATTCAGACAATATTTGTCCATATACTTCATACACTCGAATCATGACGTTTGATGTTCTAAAAAATGAGTTGAAGCAACAAAATTCTTGACTTTTTTTTAGAGGGATTTTAAGTTCAATCCACTTAAATTTTTAAAAACTACAGTACCTTTTAGAAACCTTCATGGGGTCCAAGCTCTTTTTTTACAGTGTAATGTAGCTATACCCAGGCTTATTACATTTCTGGAGAGTGGCAAATATGTTCCAGGAGGTACATTTTTTTTGGAGTTTTTGTTTTCTCGAATTCACCAGAGGCAGCAGTGTACGCTTTTTCAGATCTCAAATTTCTCTTGCGCGTGCCATTCGTGCCTGCTGTTCTCATGTAAATCCACCACAGGGCGCTGTTGACTGATCTGACTGACCAACCGACACCCCCCCCTCCTACCTCCACCTTCCCTAAACCCAACCAATAGTGTTTTAAAAAGCACCGATTGATCAGCCCACCCCCTTCCCTAAACCTAACCTACAGTGTTTTAAAAAGAAATCCAGAAAAAGATTTTTACCATGTTTTCATATTTTACCATGTTCTCACCCTGTTATTAACTTGTTTATTTAATTTTTTTAGCTTTTGTCTTTGTCTTACCCGCTTTCTGGAACCATTCTTCACTAGACTCAAACCCCGTTGTCACAGTCAACTCCACTGTGCGCCTCAAGTCCGCCGACGTACGTGTCGAGCTACCAAACAATCTGATAACAGCGGGAACAGCAGTCCATACGGAGGTAAGCGGTCATCTGTTAAGCAAGAAAAGGAACAGCGTCATACCGTCCCGTAGCGTTCATTTTAAAGACGAAATGCAGTCATACATCTGGCTACATAATTTGCGATCTCCAGAAACATATAGGGCTACGTTTTTAGAATGAGCCTATGTTGGCGTTTGCAGATCGCTGGAGAACTACACACATGCCACCACATGAACTACAACTACCAGGATGCTCTGCACAAATCAACTCCCGCCACAGCTGACAACAATTGTTCAAAGATCACTCAAACTATAAAAACCTTTCAGTCCCTCTCTATCTTTGTGAAGTCTTGTTTATCTGTAAAGTGTGCACTTCTGAGTAGTCTTGTTTTCCCTGCTCTGTTCGCGTTGAGATTCTTGGATTCATTTCCTGTATATGATTTTTAGCTGTCTGCCTTGTACCTGTCACCTGTTTTCTGGATTATGCTCTGTGGATTATTCTGATATTGTTGTTTCGACCTCTGCCCGCCTGACCATTCTCTTTGATCAAAGCTGCACTTGGAACTTTACATTGTTGCCAGCACATTCTAGATCCATACAAAAGGTCTCTAAAATGACTTCAAGGGTTATTCCACCAATATTGATTTCTTCAATAACTAAAGACTGACTTTGGTATTTTGTTGTTTTACAGTAAATATAAACATTTCTGAAAATATATGATATTTAATGTTACACTTTTATTTGAAATTTGGAAGTTTACAGAATAAATTTGGAAGTTTACAAAATGAATCTAAAAGCGTGTGTTTACTCAAGTGCCTAACTGTAAATTGTAAATCCAGAGAAACTGGAAATTTGTTTCCATAGCTGTGTTTTTCCTCCATTACGATAAAATATCTAGTAGAAATCATTCATCAGTAAAGATGCACAGATTGGCAATGTGTTTGTTATAGAATAGACAAGTGGTATTCCAGTTCAGATTTTTCTTCTGCTCCACTCCATTAATTTTCCATTCCATTTTAATATTATATTTAACTGTAACAGAATATATAAAAAATAAAAAATACACAACACAACCAACAAAAACAAAACAAGAAACTAGCACATCACTATCATTTGGGGTTGGTAACATTCATTTGTTCATTCGTTCGTTAGTTAATTAGTTTGTCCATTCACTCATCCATCCATCCATAGCCATCCATCCAGCCAGCCATCCTTAATAATTCTGGTTGTCTTCATTTTTTTAAGTTCAAAGAATCAAATTAACCTTAGGAGTCCATTGAACTTATATTATGTTAGACTGGCTTAAAACAGCTTGCATAACTTATAAAACTAAGTTAGAACATGATAAACTTAGCTTAATAAGTTACAATGAACTAAAAACATATGTTGTCATGACTAATTGACCATATAATTGTTTACATTGTATATAATTATATCACTATTTCGAATATTTCTTATGTAATAATATATAATTTAGTAATATCATTCATTCATTTTCAATTTCACTTATCCAGCATATGTTTTACACAGTGGATGCCCTTCCAGCCACAACCCAACACTGGGAAATATAGTAATATAATATGTGGTAATAATAAACGGTTATTTTAAACCATACTAGTGTCCTACATTTACTATTTTACTGAGTTTTTGCTCAAATAAATGCAGCCTCATAGAGAATAAGACTTAGAAAAAACAAACAAACAAAAAACATTGAATATTACCAACCTCAATCAGTACTGTTAGAGATGTGGACAACTTTGTTGGTACCCTTTCATTTAAGAAAGAATAAAGCTGTTTACTGAAATAACTTGAAACTGAAAAAAGTAGTGATTAATCAAAAATTACTGACAATAAACTTTTGAAAATTGTGGTTCAACAGAAGCATTAAAAAGCCACAGTAATGAAACTGGCCTGGAAAATTGAAGAGTACCAGCGATTTTTTCCACGGCCATTATTGCAAAAAATAAAACTAAATTAATCTTTTGTTCAAATAAACCATTCCAGAGTGCCACATGATAGAATTAAATCTTTAAACAATTCCCCCCACCTGTGCTTGTTTGTTTTACCAAAGTTCTCGCTTCTCTTGAATCTGAACAGCTTACTCTGCATTCTAAGCAGAGTCATCTTCACAGCCGGACACACTTTCTCTTTCTCTCTGGCTGTGCCAAACCCACTGTGCAATCCAGAGGGACTGCTTTCCTGAACAGACATCAGCTTAGCTGGGTCGAAACTTCTTAATTACATTTAGAGTGAATGAAGTTGTTAAGAAAAGCAGAAATCACAAGGGGAACACAAGCACAAATTTCAAGCATAAACACACTACTCTCTCACACACACACACACAAACTAAGAGTGCACATAGAAGCATCCGATGACAATCAAATGTTTATAACATAGCGAAAAAAGTACATGAGTATTAAAATTTCTGTTTTAAATAGAAGTTGTGATCATTATTTTCTTCCCTAGTGTGACCTGCAGTAATAAAAAAAATAAATAAATAAATAAATGAAGAGACCTCTTTAAAATGATCAGTGACCTACAGTATATACATTTCCTAATAAATAACCTACAATGAATTAAAACCGTTAACATATGCTATATTTTTGTTTTCACAAGCTTTGGATAGGTAACGTAAATTCCGCTTTTAAGTAATAGGTCACTATAGCTTTCGTCATGAGCCACGGCTGCGTTAAATATGGCATAAATGTTTTCAAAGTGCACTGCGAAGGGAACACAATTTTTTAAATGAAAATCGCTAAAACTGAACTGTAAAAATACTTTAAAGGCAAATTACACCTAAGAGAGATGCCTTTAATGCTTTTTTAAAAAATCATTCCAGATTTAAATGTTAGAATGTTCTAAAGGAATAGGGCATTGGGAGAATAACTGGGAATAAAACACAACCAGGAACTATGCTTCTAACTACAGGTGTAGTTGCAAGTGTACAAGTTTGCCACTCAGTTTACGAATGTTCATTGGAACGATGGATTTGGGAAATGCCAAATCAACAAACTGTGTGTGTAACAACAGAACTTGCGACCTTAGTTGGCTAACAATGGTTTTCAGAAACGTACCCCAGATTAATGAAAGAAATATTAGCCATGCCCCTCCAATCTCCAACCATTTGCTTAGAGTGCAAAAAGAAAGCCTGCCCTAACTCAATATCCTGTTTCAGTTGGAAATACGTCATCATACTGGAATAAAGGTCTGCAGCAACTTCAGGTTCATGGATCCAGAAGAAATCAATAAGCAACTTTTAAGACATGAATATTTGGTGGAATAACTCACAACAAATGGAAACATTTGTTATTTTGACCAATCGTCATTTTTGGAAAAAAAACAAATATGTTTTAAATTGCAATGTTGTTCGGAAGCAATGTTATCAAATAAATAAAACAAACATTAACCTTTAACCGCCTGCTCTACCAAATGCTTGATAATATTTGGATTGTTTTAAAAAAATTGACTGTTTTAAATAATAGTTTACACACACAGCATTGTTGGTTTACAAAAAAAAGAAAAGAAAACCAAACAAACAATCCTGTTGCACTACTTCACTTGTGTAATGTGAAGTGATGCTGACAACAGTGAGCATCCATACGCAGGGTTTATTATGCAGAGAATGGTCAGGCAAGCAACTATCAAATATCAGGCGAATGGTCAGTACAGGCAGGAAGCAGGCAACATAAACAAAACAAAGCGAGGGTCAAAAACACGGCAAGACAAGGCAAGGAAAACGCATCGTAATGTTCACTAACAGTTCAACATAACAAGACTCAGCCACTTCTGTGTGTTTGTGTGGTGTATAAATAGTCTAGTAATCAGTCCATGAGCACCTTCACCTGTGTGAGTCAAATAAAGGAGACTTGGATCAGGTGTGTGTGTTGCATGACTGGATCTTGTAGTTCTTTTGCTGGCAGATTTGTAGTTCTTCAGCGATCTGTGAGTTTACCAGCAGTCTGTAAAGATTAGATCGCTGGTGATTGTGACAAATTGATTTTGATTTTATGGTAAAAAATAAGAAAAAAACTGTTTAATGAGAATCTGAAATATTTTTTGGCATACTTCAAAAAATAAAGATGATTTAGTATTTAACAATGTTTTATTTTGATTATGTTTTTAAATAAATTTGTCTTACACTTCGTGTTTTATTTTTTATTTTCATAGTATATGTAATAAATCCAGTACTTTTACCATAAACCAACATATCAATCATTTGGTAGAGGTTGATATTTTAGAAATTATGGGATGTGTTGAAAAAAAAAATTATTGAGTGTGTTAACTAGTGACATTAGGAGTTATTTTTTTTTCTTGGTGTTACGGTCAAAGGGTTAACATTTTACTCATTCATTATTGAATCTAATAAAGTCAGAAACATTTTTTTTTATGTCAATAGAAGTCACTTTTCAAACATTAAAAGTTGTTGAAGTAGAGAAAAAAAGATCCTATAATGCAACAAAACACTTATGAATCATACAAAATATGAGATTTATATATATTGCAGAGAGAAAATAAATTTAAACCTATACTGTAAGAATTTCCGGTAACACTTTAGTTTAGGTCTTGATTGATATTAACAAAACACACACTAACACTACTACTGTAGCTTGATAAACTATCTGTTTATTAATAGTTAGTAAGGTAAAAGTTGTGTTTAGGTCTTTAGGTAGGATTAGGGATGCAGAACAAGATCATACTTCATAACTCTTAATGAACAGTTAATATCCTATTAATAGGCAGGTTATAAACCAGTATAGTTTATGATTGCAGGAATTGTGACCTAAACTAAAGTGCTACCGAATTGTTCAATATTTCATTAAAATACCCTAAATATAATAATCATTTAACTTGTAGCTTCATTTTAATACAGATTCTTGTTAATCTTTCAAATAATACATACAATTATTGCAATTAGTTCTTTTTTTTGTAATCGCCTGATTTAAAATGTAATTTTCAACAATGTACTGTTATATTTATTTCCTTCACCTGAGAATAAGCAAAGCCTGCTAATTGAGTGACTGAACTCCAGTGTGATATTGAGGGTGAAAATATGCTTTCAATTTTATTACAGCTAAATTGTGCATGTTTTAAATTTCATGCTCATATTCTAAATTTAGGGCTGATTTCTCACCTCTCACCTGAGACTGTGAGATGTGATGCCAGCTGATCCGTGAAAGCAAAATAGTGGAGTATAGAGGATACGGTAAGACTGATTACCATCTGAGTAAATTCATACACCGTTCACCTTTCTGAATCTGCTTCTGGATTATGCTGTTATTTAGAAGCTGATTATTGGTTGTGTGTGCACATTAAGTGCTGTACGCTATGATAAACATGCTGATTTCTAAGATTTTCTCCAAAGTGTTTTGAACAGAGTGTTCCTGTCTTTTCCTGTAAGATGAGGTTGTCATATCCTGAAGAAATCAAATTCTGCATTATAACAGCAGGGTCATTTTATTATTATTATATTTTTTGCTTTACTGTAAGAAAACTGATGCAATCTCAGAATACATTTTAGCTGGAAACCCTAGTGAGCTGCTTACCTAGAAAGCATATTAAAGCATTACAGGACAAATGCATTGTGGTAAGCTCAGGGGGAAATTAAAAACATGGGATGATGTTGAAAAAAACTAATCATTCAGTACAGATAAAATGTTTAAATAATAGCGAAAGAGTATTTCTCATATTGTGTTTTAGGTAACACTATGTTATGGTGTCCTTGCTATGGTGTAACTAATAAGGAATATTAATTAATTAATTGCTCTATGGTACTATGGTTAGGGTTAAAGTGGGGGTTGTTTAGGGCTAGTTGCATGTAATTACAATAGTATCTGGATGCAGCCTTGATGATGCAAGCTGAGACTGCATATGCCAGTGATGCAATGTCAGACACAATGCACTCAACAGAGCTAGTGACGTCACTGTGAGGGGTAGGGTTAGGGGTGGAACTAGGTGAGCACATCAAAAAGAATTGGATGCAGTTCAGATTGCATCTGCACCAGGTCTGCATCTGGACCCCTCTCTGTAATTATGCATTATTTATTGCAATTACTATAGTAAATACATGGAACCTGAAACACACCTTAAAATAAGGTGTTGCTGTGTTTTGTCTTAGGTTTGAGATAAGATAGATTTTACTTTTAAACAGATTTGTTCATTAGCAATTTTAAAATTACAGCTATGGAAAAAAGTGAATCATTGGAAATTTTTATCTGGATTTATGATTGACATATCATATCATTGATATATTCCCACTGATGAAGATATACAGTAATACCGCACTGCTATGAGTGTGATATTGCGTTTATACAACATTTCGACGAAATAATAGTGTATATAAAAAAGAAAATCAAACACAGAGAGTCTCAAAAATCCTTTTGTACGAGGAACTACTTTCTTCCGCCATTCATTCACATCTGCAGCTGATGTCCGAACAGTAGAAATTGTTGCTAATTCACTAACGTTAATTTAGAGCTAGTATTTGAATGATTCTCTAGCATAACATCTAATGTGATGACAAAACAGATGATTTTGCTGACATTTTAAGATTATAAGGCTGAACGGCATGAAATGCCATCAGTCAGATGTCCCAGTATTTCTCTGTTGCAATCAGGAGATCACAATATTTAACCCGAAAAAGCCAAAGCAAAGCAAACACTACCAGATTACTATGGTATAAATACACCACTACAAAATACAAAAGAGAGAGATCAACTAAGAGTATCACTTACCTGTTTTATAATAATTTTTAATTAGTTGTATTGTGAAATTTACGCTGAGTTTTTCTCCCCTAAGGACTTATTATGCAGTCTCTGTCGCCATTATGAGGCGGAACGTCAATCATCTTTGCTCTGCTCAGTATGATGGCAGCAGACGCACTGAAACTCGAAAATTATAAATATTTAAAATCCTATCCCTATCCTTATAAATAAACTGCATAGTTGCAATCT
>LR812524.1:58851167-58948667 GCA_903798195.1 Danio kyathit | reverse complement strand
TTAAAGCGTCACCAAATATTTTAATAAACAAAACAATGCAGGTGTACATTAGTGGATACATAAAGGATTTTATTTTTATGGCATATTGTTTATGCTCAAATTCACTTCAGTCATCAACAATTGTGACTTATGTTTCTCTTTAAGAAAATAGTTTAATGAAAAAAAAAATGCACTTGTACATCAGTGGATACATATCAAGGATTTCCATTCTGAGCTTTACAATTATTTATGAGATGAAGTGTATAATTTATGAAGGGAAAGAAGAATGGCAAAAAAAAAAAGCTGTTTTCATATCTCATTCCCGGGCCTTTAGCATTTACGATCATCATAAACATTTTATGGTCCCTATTATTTATAATTTAGTTGCATGAATATATGAACATGGAATATATTGAAGAAAAAGAACAAAAATGTACATTTAGGAAAACATTTAGGAATAAGCTGAGAAGACACCATTTTTGTCAAAGGCTGTTTCAGGATCAGAATGATGAATAAAACAAAAACAAAACAAAAAAACAGATTGATCAGATCGAATTCATTCACACTTCCAATTCTTGCAATGGCACATTCCCCTTTATAGGCTTTGATTTACAGTATATGTTTCTGAATGCTGATTCTTTAGTTTATATGTACACAAACAGTACTTCTATCACTCATTTCTGCTTCTTTGTTGTTGTTGTGTCAGATTCTGTACTGTTTCATCAGCCCCCTAATGTATAACAGTGAAAGCATGCATTGCTGGAAAATTCAGTCAATAGCAATGAGGAGTTGTAATATAAATAATAGAAAATTGTATCAGTTGTGGGGAAAGAGTTAAAGGAGTACATTCTGGTTCCTAAAGAAAAACAAATGTTTGTATTTACAAGCTGAATGTAGGATCAATGATTTTCTCTCAGCCCAGAGTTTGGGAGTGTGTCTGTAAGAAAACTTGACAGATGGAATGGATGAATCATCTGTATTGACAGCAAATTTACAGAACTGAATTTAATTATAAATATTTTATTATCATTTACCATAAATGTATCGAGTTGCATCTGCAAAATATTATGTTTGCACAGTTACAACAGATTGTACGGTGATCCAGAACCTTCAAAACACTCATTGTTTGTTTTTAATTATGTAAATCAAATAAAATAAAATGATAATTTATAATAAAATGAAACAAAAAAATCATGTTAAACTTCATGTTGCCATCTTGTTTTGATCTGATTGTCATTTTATCTTTATTTTTTGAATGTGCGTAAATCTGTTATACCTTGTTGTTAGTTGACTACAATTGTAACATGGTGGTTCAGGTAAGGATTGAATCTGGGCTTCTTGGACTCAAAGCTGGGGCTTTTCCTAGCTGAGCTAACTCCTCAACAGATGAAGTCAGGAGCAGAAGATTAATAAAGAAACTTAAGCCTTCCGTTTAAATAAAAATAAACAAATGATCTTTACTTGAAAAATAGATTACTAAGTACAACAAAAATAACTGAAGCGGAGCTTCCAGTGAACAGGCAAAATAAAACAGACACAAGGGTCAAAAGACACACCAATAAAGTGTCACTTAGCTTCTCAAGAGAATCAGGAGAACAGCGGGCAATAATGTCTCAAGACTGAACACACTAGTTGCACACAAACTTATATAGGGCAAAATACAGGTGTTGCTAATCTGGCTTGAGTGGTGGCACACAGCAGATGGCAGGGAAGTGGTGCCATCCACTGTTCTGGAGGGTGTATAGAAATTGGAATGGTGTGTGAAAAGTCAGAGGAGCACCTCCTACTGGTTAGGAGGAGAAATGCAACTTAAAAATGAATTCTTACAACGATAAATACTTTTAGACCCATTACTGATTAAAAAAATGGGAAGGCATTAATGAACCTAAACACATCTCTATCTGCAATTGGTCAAACAAAGGTTAGCCTGCCCCAAACTGACCAACCAGTGCTGCCGTATTGGACGGCATGCTGTAAAAATTTATAGTATCACTGACAATTTTGGTTGCCAATAATACAGTAAAAATTACAATTAAATTACTGGTAATAGTGTCAAATTGCCAGTAATACTGTAATATTTACAAGTGCACTGTAAATTAACAATTACAATTGTGCTGTAAAACTACCTGTAAATTGTGCTAGTAATACTGTCAAAATTGCCAGTAGTACTGTAAAATTTACAAGTGCACTGCTAATCAACAAATACAATTGTGCTGTAAAACTACTTGTACATTTTGTCATTAATACTGTAAAAACTGCTCGAAATACTGTACAAACTGCCGGTAAGACGGTAAAAATTACCTGTAATACTCCGAAATTTACAAGGGCACTGTAAATTAATAAATACAATTCTGCAGTAAAACTACTTGTTTTGTCAGTAATACTGTAAAAATTGCCAGTAATACTGTAACATTTACACGTGCACTGTAATTTAATAATTACAATTGTGCTGTAAAACTACTAATACATTTTTCCAGTAATACTGTAAAAATTGCCATCAATACTGTAACATTTACTAGTGTACTGTATATTAACAACTACAATTTTTCAGTAAAATTACTTGTAAATTTTGCCAGTAATACTAAAAAAATGCCAGTAATACTGTAAAATGAATAAGTGCACTGTAAATTAACAATTACAATTTCTCTGTAAAACTACTTGTTTTGCCAGTAATACTGTAACATTTACAAGTGCACTGTAAAATAACAATTACAATTGTGCTGTAAAACTTTTGGTACATCTTGCCAGTAATACTGTAAAAACTGCCAGTAATACTGTAAAAACTGCTGGAAACACTGTAAAAACTGCCAGTAATACTGTAAAAATTGCCAGTAATACTGTAAACATTGCAAGCGCACAGTAAATTAACAATTACAATTGTGCTGTAAAACTACTTGTAAGTTTTGCCAGTAATATTTTAAAAATTGCCAGTAATACTGTACAATTTACAAGCGCGTTGTAAATGAACAATTACAATTGTGCTGTAAAACTACTTGTACATTTTGCCAGAAATCATGTAAAATTTATAAGTGCACTGTAAATTAACAATTACAATTTCTATTAAAACTACTTGTTCTCCCAGTAATACTGTAAAATTGCCAGTAATACTGTAACATTTACACATGCACTGTTAATTAACAATTACAATTGTGTTGTAAAACTACTTGTAAATTTTGCCAGTAATACTGTAAAAATTGCAATACAGTAAATTTTACAAGTGCACTTTAATTTAACAATAACAATTGTGCTGTAAAACTACTTGTAAATTTTGCCAGTAATACTATAAAAATTGCCAGTAATACTGTAAAATTTTTAAGTGCACTGTAAATTAACAATTACAATTTCCCTGTAAAACTACTTGTTTTGCCAGTAATACTGTAACATTTACAAGTGCATTGTAAAATAACAATTACAATTGTGCTGTAAAACTAATTGTACATTTTGCCAGTAAGACTGTAAAAACTGCTGAAAATACTGTAAAAACTGCCAGTAATACTGTAAAAACTGCCAGTAATACTGTAAAAATTGCCAGTAATACTGTAAAAATTGCAAGCGCACTGTAAATTAACAATTACAATTGTGCTGTAAAACTACTTGTAAATTTTGCCAGAAATACTGTAAAATGTATAAGTGCACTGCAAATTAACAATTATAATTTCTATTAAAACTACTTGTATTGCCAGTAAGACTACAAATTGTCAGTAATACTGTAACAATTACACGTGCACTGTTAATTAACAATTACAACTGTGCTGTAAAACTACTTGTAAATTTTAACAGTAATACTGTACAAATTGCCAGTAATACTGTAAAATTTACAAGTGCACTGTAAAACTTCAGTTCAATTGTAATTGTTAATTTACAGTGCACTTGTAAATTTTACAGTATTACTGGCAACCAAAATTGGCAACCACAGTTTTTTTTTTACATTGTGCATTTTAGTACACTTAAGTGTACATTAAGAAAACAAAATTGGTTGAGCATAAGAAAGTAACCATGCACATAAACCTTATACATAAACACTGCTCCTGTGCTCCTATTTTGCTGGTAATTCGAGTGTACGTGTTAAGAAACCCTGTGAGCCCTCATGTCATAATTGTGCAAATATAATATCGAGTGAATGTTTGCACATGTGGCACGAGAGTGACTGTGCATACATAACAGAGAGAGACAAGGGGAAGCAAGTGGGTGAGATTTTTATGAGATGAGAGAAAGAGAGAGCAAGAAAGAAGGATGGAGTGACATCTTGAAAGCAAACTCTCGTTGCATCAAATCGAGCCTCTCTTACTGAGCCTGTCCACATCTCACAAGTTCCTCACACCAGAGAGGAATTCAAAGAGCTTCATATTGAGACAGAAAAAGAGAGAAAAAATACAGACGTAGAGGAAGAGAGAGAGAAATGCTGGGGGTGGAAAGCTACAGAATGCAGGGGCGTTTTCTGTCAGAAGCCATTGACTTCTCCTACAAAAAATGAACTAAAACAAAATAAATGTGCAAAAAAAAAAAGTGACAGGAGGATTTTATCTACAATGTTAAAATAAATATGACATTAAAAATAAGCTTAATAGTTCACCCAAAATGAACATTACTCATCTTTGACTTGTTCTAACACAGTTTGACTTTTGTTGTAACGAGTCGGGTAGCAACAGAGGTGAAGATCCAAATGCAGTTCATTGAGGCCCCATTTACACTAATACATTTTCCTTTTATAACACATACGTTTTGCTACGGTTACGCCATCCGTCCACACTACGGCAGAGTTTTTGAGCACTGAAAACTGAGCTTTTTGAAAACGCTGGAGAGGCCGTTTTCATTTTAAAATAATGCTGCTCCATCCACGTGTGAATGGGCAAAAACGGAGACATCTGAAAACGGAGACATGGCTGCAGACATTCGCCTATCTGATTGGGGCTTTTTCTTCAATCTTAAGTAGCCAAAGTTCCGTCTTGCATCCTTTCCTTGCAAGTTCACACACTGCAAGTTTGATATGGAAAACAAACTTCCGAGGACACATCGGGTAAATCTTCAAAGGGAACAGTGTACTTTATAACCTCATTCACATCACCCTGGCTACGTTGTTTCACTTTCTTAACAATAAAATGAAAACATGATATAAGGAACTGCCGATTTTCATTTTTATAATAACTTAACAGACACCAAAAATGTTGAGGCGTCGTGTAGCTACATATTTATATGCCCGTCCTCTTCACTGTATGCATTTTAATAACAAAACGGAGCCTATAACATTACTGCCTCCTTTCATTTTCATTGAAAATACAAACCATACCCTCTCTTTTGCTGAATATCAGTTTTAATAATCAAAAATGGCCATTATAAAAGTATAAAATACAATAAGTTTATACAATATAAGAAATAAAATCAAGCAATCTGTCAATGTGCAGAATCAGTGTATGCGGTTACATTAATTAATATATTAACCTAACTTATCTTTGCGCTCAGCCAAAACACGTTACCTGAGAACAAGTAAATAAATAGATTCAAAAGACCAAAGTCGAGGAATATGTCGTTAGATATAGACAACAAGATGAATCAAATAACACGTTTAACAAATATAGTGAGATTAGATCCAGCGGTAGATCCTTGATGAACAGTCCGATGTGCACAGCTCTCATATGAGTAAATGTGCTCAAAGCATGCTGCAGTGCATGCCAGAGTGTGTGTGTGTGTGTGTGGTCACGTGATGTGGGTTTTCAGCGGTGTAGTGTGGACGGAGAGTTGTTCAAAAATGCTAGGTGAAACGCCAGTGTGGACACGGATTGTTTTCATTCTAATACGCTGTTTTAAAGCTAAAACATATTAGTGTAAACGGGGCCTAAGAGAGATGTCAAGCAGGTAAATCAGGGACAGACAGGAGCATGCAAATAATCCAAAAGCGTAGTCAGAGTACAGTAGGGATGGCTGACATGAAACTGACGTTTCAACACAGTGTCGAGATCCTGAAGAGCAAGTGTTTCGAAACACTGCACCGAAGCATGATCCGAATACCCAGGTCACGTGACCAAGGTGATTCGAAACACCCAGGTCACGTGGCTAAAGTGTTTTGAAACACCAGGTCACATGACTAAAGTGTTTCGAAACACCCAGGTCACGTGAATCGGAAACATTTTCATTCAATAAATGTGCAAATAATATGTGATGCTCAAATGCATTTAACAAATATTGTAGCAAGGTGGCCTTGGTCAACCCATGATTAATTCATCCTCACAAACAGCATGGTTGGAATGAGGCTCCAAGGTGGCAGGCACTGAGTCAGTTGTAGAGCGGGCGATTGGGCAGCTGAAATGCCGATGGCATCTGTGTCTCCCAAAGACGCAGATACTACTCCAGACAGTAAAATGTCGCCCACAATTGAGGCAACTCTCTACTCAAAGGGTGTTAGTTCAGCATCCCCTGTACCCCGCCTGTTCAGTCCACACTTTGACGGTGCGCTGCTGTTATCCTCTTAAACTTTACATCGGACAATTTCTTTTTTAATTCGTTCACAGTGCGATGTTCAGACCCCACTGTGTTAACCGCGTCAGCTAAACTCTCCTACTATTTTTTTTTGCTTTTGTTATTAATTCCGGAGGACAAACTTGCAAATAACACAGTTTTTCTCCAGTCTACCTCCACTAGGAGCACCTCTAATTCACATTCTGTGAATTTTCACTTCTTGCTTGTTTTTGCCATTGATTTTTCGTTTGGTTTTGCCAAAGTGGAGTCTTTACCATATTTATACGGGGGAGGAGACAGGGAGGGGTTTTGCGCTCGTGCACTCAGTTTCACGTTAATGACGCAAGTCTTTGTACATGAGGCCTCAGGTCACATAACTAGTGTTTCGAAACACCAGGTCACATGACTAAAGTGTTTTGAAACACCCAGGTCACATGAACGAAGTGTTTCGAAACAACAGGTCACATGACTAAAGTGTTTCAATACACCAGGTCATGTCACTTAAATGATTCAAAGCATTGGTCATCTCAGAAGCGTTTTGTGACCTGGCGAATCTGCATTTGACTGACAGGGTCAGAAAAAAAACTCATGTAGTCTCATGTAGCCTAGTGGACCATGTGTGTGCACATCTGCAAATGGGCTGACAAATTCCGATTTGTACAAATACTCTGAAATTATGACTTGATGTATTTTAATAATGTTACTTTTTAATGATCAAAACAAGACATATTTATTCACAAAGTGTTCATTCAGATGTCAGACCAATGTTAAAACAAAACACATTACAAGAACAGAGCATTTAAAAACTAACATCTATAGCTGCATCACCATGGGTTCAAACCTATTATCTCAGCATGCTAGTCTGGAACTCTCACCGCTTCACTAAATCACTTCAACTCTACAATGTGGGGTTTAATACCTCAATTTGCTTAACCGCTTCTTTGCTGAAGCTGTTGCAGAGCAATACATAAAATGACCACTAGGTGTCACTAGTGACGGGTTTCGAAGCTTTCACACATTTGCTTCGACTAATTTCAGTGTTTCATTAATCCAAAAGCATAGTCAGAGTACTGGCGAATGGTCGGTACAGGCGCCAAAACAATGTAAACAGTAAAACAAAGCAAAGATCAAAACACGACAAGTCAAGACAAGAAAATTGCTCCGCAATGCTCACTTACAGTTTACAAGACTCAGCAAAGAGTATGTGTGAATGAAATGTTTTTATAGTCTTACTAATCAGTTCATCATAAGCTTCCAGCTGTGTATGTGTAATCAGGGGGAATCAGAAACTGGTGTGTGAGTGCAAAGACTTCTGGGAGTCGTATTTCATATAGTGGCAGAAGAGTAGTTCTTCAATGATCTGCACAGGCTAGATCACTGGTGATAGTGACGTTTGTTCTGTTGAACACAAAAGAAGACTTACTGAAGAATGTTGGAAAGCTGTAACTGTTAACATCCATTATAGGAAAAACAAATGCAGTGGAATTTAATGGTTACAGGTTTCCATCATTCTTTGAGGTTCACCAGTTACATGTTTTTTTCTTCTTCTTTTTTTTATGCTGTTGAACACAAAAGGAGATATACTGAGAATTGTTGGAAACCTAAAGACATTAAAGGTACTGTGAAGAGGGTGGGGCATAGTGTAGCTCCTCCCCTTTAAAAAAAAACAGCCAGTAGCGTTTTGTTTTATCACTGCTCTGTCAGTGACAGTGGTTTAGCTCAAGTGCATCAAATGAAAGCAAATGAGAAGCGTCTTGAAGGGGGCGGGCATGTCAGATACTAGAGAGAATTTGATTGGTCAAGATTTGATGAGAAACTGAAGTATGAGGTGACATGAATAGGACCGTTGATCCATTTAGGACCTTCTAAACACAAATTGTGTCACTGTTTTGGAACACACTAGCTTATAGATATCTTAAAAACGAACAAGACTGATGCTAATATGTAAAAAAAAAACTTTATTTTAATTTCATGGAACCTATAACATCCATAGTAGGAAAAGAAATACTATGGAAGTCAATGGTTACAGGTTTCAATCATTCTTCAGTAGATCTTTCGCGTTCAGAACAAAAAAAAAAAAAAAAAACTTTAAACTTAGTCGGAGCAAGTCAAGGGTGAGTAAACGATGACAAAATTTTTATTTTTGGGTGAACTATCTCTTTAAGCAAGCCTAACTCAGCCTTTAAACGTGCGAATTCAGAGACAAATACTTTTTATCAAGAAAAATAAGGATTTTACTTGTAATACAGGATATTCTTGCCAACAGCTATTCAGACAACATGGGTTCACGGATGAACCTTTACCACTGTTGGCGTGTCGTATTCTGTTGTGGGCATCCTTGCCCTATTACTGTATATCTGGTATAGATCTCACCAGATATAATAGGGCAAGGATGCTCACAACAGAATACGACACGTTAACAGTGGTAAAGTTTCGTCCGTGAACCAACGTCGTATAGCAGTCTCTCATGGATACTGTATCTCACCAGATATCGAGGGAAGGGAATGGTAGCGCTATGGAGCAGCTCTCAAGAAATCGTCGAGTTTACCCACGGTAAAGTTCATTAGACAAGCTGATTTGGGGTGAAGTCTCTCACAGATAATGTTGTCTTCAGAGCAGGCAGTAGTAACAACATCAAAGAAATGGAGACGAGCATAAGGTCCAAATGAAGCAGGTTATATCGGAGAGCTTCCACCAAATTGAGAGAGAGAGTCTAACAGAGAGCAGACACAGAAGTGAACAAACAACGGACTGATAACACGAGATACAAAACACTGAACATTTAAAGGTGTGGTAACGCGCAACAGCTGTGGCTTAATGATAAACAGCTGATACGTATGAGTGGTAAAGACACGTGACAACCCAGCTGATGAATGTAAACACACACATACACACACACCACGCGGTGAAAACCCAAACAAACACACCCACTTCCCACACACACACATGCAAGAAGAACAGATAGATCACAACCGTGACAGGTATGAACCCTGAATTCTCAACCAGAAAACTCTTGTGAATCACATAATATGTACTGTAACTGTTAATTAACAGATGTTTTTAGAGTGTGCCCAATACCTAAACCCAACTACTACTTTGCTAACTATAAATAAAGAGCAAATTAGTACTTTATGGAGCTAAAAGTCTTAGTTAACGTTTTGCTAACAGCAGGAATTGTACCTAAATTAAAATGTAATCCAAAATTTCCAACATCTTTCTTTTTTCTATCCTATTCAGTGATAAAGCTCACCCAGAGCACATTTCTACTGTATCCATTTATAGAAATGCTTTCTGAAATTACCACACAAGCATATTTATTTTTAGGCCCAGAGTTGGAGAGTTCTGGCACCAAATGACAATCCAGGCGATCGAGCGGATGCACAGACTTCTCTCTTTCTCTCTCTGGAGTGACAGTGAGTGTTGGTAGTGGCCGCTAATTCTCTTCCTCCAATCTCTGTACTTAATCATCCAATCAATCTTGCCTTTGACAAAGGCTCCTGTGATAAAACATCTCTGCCCGCAATCTCTCCTCCATCTCTGCTGCTCTCAGGCCTGTGGGAAAGAGGGAGAAGGACTGCGCCGAGCGGGTCTTAATCTACTCATTCAATTCCTGCCAATGCTCATCGCTCTCTCTCTGTTTCAAAGGGCAAATGGAGCATGCGGCCAAAAAACACCAGCACCAAATTACATTGTCTCTTCTGAGCACTCTTTCCTTCCCTCTTGCACTTTGCCGCGCTCTTCCTTTTTGTTTTCTGAAATGAGGATGTTTGGGTGTTTCTGGTCAAGTGTAAATTAATGTTCTGATGATTGCACGGTTTCCAGGTTAAAGAGGTAGTTCAACCAAAAAAATGAAAAAAATTGTCAACATTTTCTCACCGTTTACTCGTTCCAGAACTATTTGACATTCTTGGACACAAAAGAAGATTTTTTTGAAGAATCCTGGTTGGTTGTACTCATTGATTTACATTGTAGGGAAAAGGCATTGCTATCGAAGTCAACGGGTGCATTCTTCAAAATATCTTCTTTTGTATTAAATAAAGAAAAGAAAAATAGGTTTAAAACCACATGAGGTAGTAAATTATGAGGTAATTTTTTTGGGTGAACTATCCCATTAAAGGCATTTAGTTCACTCTCTCAAAAAGTAAGCATGTTTAATTTGTGTCACTGTGAACCATGTGAAAATGTACATTAGTGATAACAGACCGGTATAGAGTAATAATAATACTACACAGGGCTTGATATAAACGTTTTTGATCACCAGCCACTGTGGCTAGTAGTTTTCCAACATTACTAGCCACTCGCCATTTTCACTAGCCACAATTTTGTTGTTGGGAAAATATATTTTATATGCAGAAATTTGACTTGGCATGCTAAAATTACTTGATTTTAGACATTGTGTTATGTCCACATGTCTTCTCATTCATTTCACTTTTTTTTGTGTGTATGAACTTGTTTAATGTGCATGAGCAAATGGGCTGTGGTTTCATAGTGTCACATTGCAATTTGTTTTTATTTCACGGGACTTTTCAGGGCTCAACACTAAGGATTTAGCAAATTTATCTCTAACCACAACAAAAATAAATAAATAAATAATTATTTCTTAGCCACAAATGTTAAATAATATGTCAAAACATGCTAAATATAGCTGTATATATGCTCTTTTTATTCAACAAAACCTTTCTTAAAAAACTTACATTTTAAAAAATTATTATTGCCATGTATCTAAAACTATGCACAGTAGCCTAGTCTGTCCAGGCTAAAGGTCTCTCAGATCACCAGTTAACTACACATACATGGAGAGTTCATCTCCTATTAATGTTATTGTAACAATGATATTAAACCATATTAACAAAAATAACCATAAGCGAAAGAAAGCAGGTGAAAAACCTACTGTGTGTGATAATGGAAGGATGATCACACGCACACGGGTAACGTTAGGCCCATAATCTGTTCTGTTCAAAGAACAGTTAAAACAAAACCAGCAACCACTGCTGCTTACAAAAAGACATATTTTAAAAACATCCAGAGAGCTTTCGGAAGCTGCAGGACTGTGGGTGCGCGAGCATCACTTTTTTGTCCAGTCTGTTTCAAAGAGAACCGATCGCAGCAGTTGCGTTTCCAGGCACAGTTGCTTCACGCCAGGAAACGGGAGCGCGCGCGCTTTTTAAACAGTAGCGCACATCACATCACCTGTGCTCGCGAGTGATCATCCTCTCATTCGGTATTCACCTGCTTTATTTTGCTCGCGCGAACACTATTTTTGTCGGTCATGCTGCTTCTCGATTCTAAGATCACATTAGCATGCATATTGGGCCATTTTTATTGTCGAACCCTGCTTTTAAGAAAACTATAATTTAAAAATGATCTTCAACCAGCCAAAGTGGCTAGTGAGAGTGTCTGTCTAACCTGCCACCGCTGAAACCTACCCGCATTTGGCGGGTTGGCAGGTGTTAATGTAAAGCCCTGATACTAAACTAAAACACCGTTTCGTACAAATTTTCTGAAATTGTTTTATGATTTATGAGACTCATCAGACCAGGCAACGTTTTTCCAATCTTCTATTCTCCAATTTTGATGAGCCTGTGTGAACTGTAGCCTCAGCTTCCTGTTCTTAGCTGGCAGGAGTGGCATCCGGTGTGGTCTTCTGCTACTGTAGCCCATCCCCCTCAAGGTTCATCGTGTTGTACATTCAGAGATGCTCTTCTGCATATCTTGGTTGTAACGAGTGGTTATTTGAGTTACTGTTGCCTTCCTATTAGCTCGAACCAGTCTGGCCATTCTCATCTGACCTCTGGCATCAACAAGGCATTTGCGCCCACAGAACTGCCGCTCACTGGATATTTTCTCTTTTTCGGACCATCCTCTGCAAACCCTAGAGATGGTTGTGCGTGAAAATTCCAGTAGATCAGCAGATACTGAAATAATCAGACCAGCCATTCAAAGTCACTATAATAACCTTTCTTTCCCATTCTGATGTTCGGTTTGAACTACAGCAGATCATCTTGACCATGTCTACATGCCTAAATGCATTCAGTTGCTGCCATGTGATTAGCTGATTAGAAATACCAAGCAGTTGGACAGGTATACGTGGTATATAAGTGGCCGGTGAATATATACAGTTGAAGTCAGAATTATCAGCCCCCCTGAATTATTAGCCCTCCTGTTTATTTTTTTTCCCAATTTCTGTTTAACGGAGAAGATTTTTTCAACACATTTCTAAGCATAATAGTTTTAATAAATAATTTCTAATGACTGATTTATTTTATCTTTGCCATGATGACAGTAAATAATATTTTACTAGATATTTTTCAAGACACTTCTATACAGCTTAAATTGATATTTAAACGTTAATTAGGTTAACTAGACAGGTTAGGGTAATTGGGCAAGTTATTGTATGATGGCTTGTTCTGTAGACTATCAAAAAAAAAATTTAATTAATTAAATAATATTGTCCTTAAAATGGTATTTAAACTTTTTTGAACTGCTTTTATTCTAGCCGAAACAAAACAAATAAGACTTTCTCCAGAAGAAAAAATATTATCAGACATACTGTAAAAATTTCCTTCCCCTGTTAAACATAATTTGGGAAATATTTAAAAAAAGAAAAAAAAATCAAAGGGGGGCTAGTAATTCTGACTTCAACTGTATGTATGCAAGTGAAAAAATAAAAATAAAAAAAATAAATAAATAAATATATATTATATATATCAGATTCCAGATTTTCAAATAGTTGTATATTGAGCAAATATAGTCACAACAAACCAAAGCTTATTTATTCAGCTATAGACACTTATGATTGGTTTTGTTGTCCAAAGTTACAATTTAAAAATCAGAAAATACTGTCAAAATAGACTTTAAAAAAGACTAACACAATTCCTAATAAATTACTGTACAAGTGCAAGTACCAGGGACACAAATATAAATTAAAAAGACAAACAATAAATAAAGTGTAAAACTGCCATCAATCATAGAAGCAATATATAAGCATAATTAATGGAACTAATAAATTCTAGATGAGAAATTACAACAACTCAACTGTTCTTATGACCCACGTGTGTCCTATAGTATTGTGGACTCCTGACACCATTAATTGAGCTCTTTTGCAGTGTCAGATATCGTCTCTGCCACCTTCAAACCCAGCCAATAAGGTATCACATTCAGTTCACTTTGTTTTTTCCCCAGCAGAGATTTCTGCATCAATGCTGATCAATACGACATCAAACCTTCTGGGCCGCCGGTCGCTTTCATAGCGACCGTTAAGATCTCCTCTAAAACTCTAAAGGAGACACACATTTTTTTCCCAGGAGCCCAATCAGCTGAATTCCCCGTTTGCTATTACAGAGATGAGATTTTTCATTCCACAAAAGGTGCAGCGCTTATTTACACACCCGCATTTGGCTCTGCTATTGAAAAAAAGTAATAGCATTAGAGCATTAAATCAGCATTTGCCTGCTTTCAATATTTTTACCCAGGTTCTATCATTTCAATTTATTTCCACAAAACAGATAATGCCAATCTTCGAGAAACAGCAAAGACTGCGGTCTCAAAGGCACCCAAAATATAATGTCGTTGAGAAAAAGAAATCATACGTAGCTTATTTCACTCAAATATGAGTTCAATTAAGACAACGTGCATCACAAAGAAGGCAGGAGACTGAAATCATGGCACACAATGGATTTTTCAATTTGAGGCCTATTCATTTGTGTTTGTGTAGCAAAGCAGGCCCACCCTGCCTCCCTCTGAAATCAAATGGCAAGCATTGAATGGGAGCCATTAGGAGCATTATTCCAATTTAACGTATTGATTTGTTTAGTATGGCTTTGAATGGTCTGCTAAAAGATTGAATGTGTGCTGAAAAAAAGGGAGATAAATACTGACAATCCAGCATGAAACGAAATAATGAGGGTTATTGGGTTCCATAGCTGCCGTTGTTTACCGTTTGACCTCCTCCATGAAATGTTAATCGTTTAATTTTACATAAAACGCTCAGGCTTTGGCCTGCGAGAACGTACATTTCCATGGCCTGTCATTTGAGATTCATATTAAGCATATGGGGCCGTTTGCAAAAGCAACCGCTTTGTCCCTGAGAGACCGAGTTATGGATGAATTTTTGAGAACCGCTGAAATGTATTTGAAATTCAAAATGAGGACTCGCTTCATATGTGGCGGTCTCAGAGGACTCGGGATTCAAACGGCTGCTAAAGTGTTTGGATTGCAAACACATTCTGTGAGATACAAAGGTTATTTCCAAAAACTTTGGGGGCAAATAACCACTTCAAGTTGATTTTTTTTCCCCTTTGGAAGCGTGTTGGAAATGGATATGGATATTGAGTGCAGAATCTGATTGTTTTTATTTATTTATTTGTTTCTTATTTGCCAAGTTTACTTCTTATATTCACTTTGCCCTCTTTTATTATAAGAGGTTGCGCTTAAAAAACAACAACAACAACAACAACATAGTAAGCTGTCAACCTTGACAACATTTTTAGTTATCATAATTGTGCACATTTATAATTCATATACCCGACATGTGAATAAGAGTAAAAAACGAACTAGTGACATCATTTTATATCCTAGCTTTTTAAGGGCCCTAAGTAAATGTTGTGCATTAATAAAAACCCATAAAGACATCATGGACTGTTTTTTGTTTGTTTGTTTTATACTTTTTACTATACACGTATCGTGATTACCAATGAATACTAATTAATATTTAATTAGAATTAATTACAAGAAAATTAACTTTCTATTATGCTTTGACCCCCTTTAATTAAGCACAGCGCGAATGGAGGATTATAGATTCGCCACTGACTTGCTTAGTTTTGGGACTTGTGGAGCTGCACATCGATGGATTTGCTCTTCAGTGTTTGGACTTTCAGCAGTGAAAATTAAACCACACTTAAAGGAACTAAACTAAAATTCAACTGCGGCAAGTGGACTGACATGGTTTCAATTTACCTGATCTTCTATGTTAAGCTGCTTTGACACAATCTACATCACAATCTACATTGTAAAAGCACTATAGAAATAAAGTGAATTGAATTAAATTGAAAAATGTACATATAAACAAACACTGCTATGATTACTGTTGATAACAGTTTTGCATATTTAAATGTTTACAATGTGTTGATTCCAAGAAGTCTCAACCTTTGAAAGAACAGCTGTGTGCTCAATGTAAACTTCTGCATGCATTTTTGTCATAATTTAGGCTAAAAATGTTGAAATATTTTGTACATTTGAAACAATCTCTCTCAACAGGCAAAGCAATAGTGAACAGTAACTGTAACGAAAAGTTACTCACACTTGAGTGGTGCGACATTACTATCAGATCCAATATACTTAGCACAACATTGCCTGTTCAATCTTCCTAAAAAGCCAGTGTCAAATTGTAAGTTAACAAATGGTCACCCTCTTACTAAAAAAAAAAAAAAAAAAAAACAAGTTCTAGAATCTAGAAAGTTCATTCACTCTTTGCATGAAGACAATGTAAAGTTTGTGGTAGTCCTTATGAAATAAAAATTAAGAATGTTAATTTTGCTAGTGCAATGGCAGTCCTTCTCTGTTGACATCAGTTTAGCGGCTTCAGCCACAATATTTAAAACCACGCCCCCTTTCTAGTAGTCTGCTGCAAGGGAATTATGCACTTAAAAGAAAGCCTCAACACCCAACTTAATATTCATATTTAAAGGTTCAAGACACTCTGGAGTATATTTTTTATTTTAAGATTTTAACTGATTTGTGTGTGTTGAGCATCATTTAAGACAACTTTAGCATCTGTTAGCTTTAATTGGGGGGAAAAATGGATCATTTGGAGCTTTTGTCAGCTAATTTCATCTTCTGGGTTTAAAATAATTATTGGGGAATTGGAGAATGGTGGACTTTGTCTTTTATCAGTTGAGTTTCTTACCATTCAGACACCACGCCTATCCGTGCTGCTGTGTTCACACATGTTTAAAATTCTCCAGATTACCAGCAGGGCTAATGGTTGAAATAGATAGGGAAAGAGACATGCTGTACTGCTTTCCACTGTGTCTGCATTCAGACCCGGTGATTCAGGAGGAAAGAAGTCCTCCTCATATATAGTGCATGTTCATATATATGAACATGATTATCTTTAGGTGACGCGGTGGCGCAGTAGGTAGTGCTGTCGCCTCTCAGCAAGAAGGTCGCTGGTTCAGTGATGGGTTACAGCTGGAAGGGCATCCGCTGCGTAAAACATGTGCTGGATAAGTTGGCGGTTCATTCCGTTGTTGCGACCCCAGATTAATAAAGGGACTAAGCTAAAAAGAAAATGAATGAATGAATGATTATCTTTAATTCAATTCAGTTCATCTTTATTTCTATAGCGCGTTAACAATGTAGATTGTGTCAAAGCAGCTTCACATAGAAGATTATAGTAAATTGAAACTGTGTCAGTCCAGTTTTCAGAGCTGAAGTTCAGTTCAGTGTGGATTAATTTTCACTGCTGAGCGTCCAAACACTGAAGAGCAAATTCATTGATGCGCAGCTCCACAAGTCCCGAACCATGCAAGCCAGTGGTGACAGCGGCGAGGAACAAACTTCACCAATTGACAAGAGTGAAGGAAAAAAAAACTCGAGAGAAACCAGGCTCAGCTGGGCACGACCATTTTTCCTATGGCCAAACTTCTTGTGCAGAGCTGCAGTCTAGGCGCCGGAGGCTGGAGAAAGCTGGACATTCATCGTGGAGATAACAATGATATAACAAATTGTGGTTATATATTATATGAAATTACGAACAGCCTATGTAGACTAGGTAAAGGTAGACTTGAACTCAAAGAGGGGGCTTTCAGCACCCTTTAAGTACATCAACATACTGAAAAAAAAAGTCTCAGCAACTTCCGGTTCACATGGACTTTAAGTGTTTTGTGGTCTTCAGAGCATCTTTTTTCATTGAGATTCTGAGTAGAACTGCATCTTCCTTTCTTGTTATTTAATGACAACAGCATTAATCAGTGGGCGGAGCTAAACAGACAGTGCTATAGAAGTGGGCGTAGATCTTCTTCTGCAGAGGCAGAGTTTATTAACACTATTACATAATTACACTACTACATTTCTGCCATTCCTTCAATTTAAGATGTTTTTAGACTCACACAAAAGATTTGAATTCTGACATGTTCATAATGCTCTGTTATGACCACAAAAAAGGGTCATTTAGAATATTCAGTTCATGATTCATGATTTTTTCAGAACAGTTTCAATGTCAGCAATGTTGTCCTAACACACATCTTATCTACTACCAGTGGACATATATAAATATTTCAAGGCATGATGACATTTCATGAGCTCACCTGTTCGTATGATCCTTGTAGACTGGAGGTTGAGTATGTGTCTGAACGCAATGCAACAACAATACAATTCAGTGTCACAGGATGACCTGATGCAGCTGAAAGATTAAAGCAAACGCCTACCATCACGTCTCGCTAACACACAACACAGAAACACACACACACAGTCCACATATGTTTCTGTAGGCAGACATTGACTCAGCTTACTCCCTGGATCGATCCAGCCCTGCAGGTTCCTTTTAATACGGACTATTGACTCCTAGCCTCCCAGAGACACAGACTTTTACGTAAGTCTGGTCAACAAAGCAGCTTATTCTGACCAAAAGAGACCCCTAACATCAACTATATTAACTAGCTAATGTAATCCAGCAACATGCTATTTATTTATTTTTTTTGTCATAGCCTCAACTCTTCGCAGTGTAAAACTGGCAGGTTGAAAAATATGAGTTATCGATAGAAGTTCACCTCTAGTTCACATTCATATCAACTGTGAGGAAAATGGTTTTCATATTAATGAAGCCAACTGTGCAAACAAACCTGGGTCAACATCAAACCCTCTGCAGGGAAAGTGAAATTTACCAATCTAAAATTCTTCATGTCGTTCTGACAAGATTTTCATGCTCTAGAAAGGTAAAATTGCACCATAACAAAATCATTAAAGTAGTCCAAGTCTTTTAGAAACAGCATCTCATTTTCCCTGAAGAAATAATATAGAATTATTACAGAGGTTGTAAAAAAAGAAATAACAACAAAATAATAATCAGTATTTATTTATTGTTAGTTTGTTAAAAACTAGACTAGAGTGTGAGATTAATTATATTAATTACTGTTAATTATAACAAAAAAATGCTATAAAATAACGCTAAAAAAATATTTATAGCAATATAATACATTTCAATATTGCAAAATAGTATTTGGCAAATCATACCCCCTGCATATTTTTTCCTAATTTCTGTTTAACACATTTCTAAACATGATAGGTTTAAGAACTCATTTTTAATAACTGATTTCTTTTCTTTGCCATGATGACAGTGTACATAATATTTTACTAGATATTTTTCAAGATACTCTTATTCAACTTAAAGTGACATTTAAAAGCTTAACTTGGTTAATTAGGCAAGTTAGGGTAATTAGGCAAGTCATTGTATAACGATGGTTTGTTCTGTAGACAATCCAAAAAATAAATTGCTTGAGGGGGCTAATAATATTGATTTTAAAATGTTTTTTTTTTTTTTTTTTTTTTTATTAAAAACTGCTTTTATTCAAGCCAAAATAAAACAAATAAGACTTTCTCTGGAAGAAAAAAAATATATAGGAAATACTGTGAAAAATGGATATTGCACTGTTAAACATTATTTGTGAAATATGCAAATAATTTTTTGACTTCAACTGTTGTGCATATATATATATATATATATATATATATATATATATATATATATATATATATATATATATATATATATATGTGTGTGTGTGTGTGTATATATAGCCACTATATTAAGTACACCTGTCCAACTGCTTGTTAATGCAAATTTCTGATCAGTCAATGACATGGTAGCAACTCATAGCTGCATTTAGGCATGTAGACATGGGCTGCGTCCGAAACCGCATACTTCCATACTATACAGTACGATAAAATCAGTATGCGAGCCGAGTAGTATGTCCGAATTCATAGAATTCGAAAATCAGTATGCGAGAAGTACCCGGATGACTTACTACTTCCGGCGAGATTCTGAAGTGCGCATCCCATGCACGCTGCCCTATCCCATGATGCTCCGCGAGAGAATTCATGAATGGAAGTAAATCGACGCAACTGACGCAGGTAGGTCACGTGACCATGACAAAATGGCGGATGTATTACGTCCGAATTCCATTCATACTTCTTACATTCATACTGTATAGAACATACTTTTCTAATGGCCGAGTAGTACGTTTAAATTCAAATGCAATACCTAGTGAGTAGTAGGCGGTTTCGGACGCAGACATGGTCAGGACGATCTGCTGCAGTTCAAACTGAGCATCAGAATGGGGAAGAAAGTTGTTTTTAGTGATCTTGAATGTGGCATGGTTGTTGTTGCCAGACGGGCTGGTCTGAGTATTTCAGAAACTTCTGATCTACTGGGATTTTCACACACAACCATCTCTAGGGTTTAAAGAGGATGGTCTGAAAAGAGAAAATATCCAGTGTGCAGCAGTTCTGTGGGCCAAATGCCTTGTTGATGCCAGAGGTCAGAGGAGAATGGCTAGATTGGTTCGAGCTGATAGAAAGACAACAGTAACTCAAATAACCACTCGTTACAACCGAGGTATGCAGAAGAGCATCTCTGAATGCACAACACGTCCAACCTTGAGGCGGATGGGCTACAGCAGTAGAAGACCACACAGTGTGCCACTCCTGTCAGCTAAGAACAGGAAAGACTGGAAAACGTTGCCTGGTCTGATGAGTCAGAATTTGGCATCAACAACATGAAAGCATTGATCCATCCTGTCTTGTATCAATGGTTCAGGCTGGTGGTGGGAGTGTATTGGTGTGGGGGATATTTTCTTGGCACACTTTGGACCCAGTAGTACCAATTGAGCATCGTGCCAAAGCCACAGCCTACCTGAGTATTGTTGCTGACCATGTTCATCACTTTATGAGCACAGTGTACCCATCTTCTGATGGCTACTTCCACCAGGATAACGTGCCATGTCATAAAGCACAAATCATCTCAGACTGGTTTCTTAAACATGACAATGAGTTCACTGTACTCAAATGGCCTCCATAGTCACCAGAGCTCAATCCAATAGAGCACCTTTGGGATGTGGTGAAACAGGAGATTCGCATCATAGATGTGCAGCCGACAAATCTGCAGCAACTGCGTGATGCTATCATGTCAATATGGATCAAGATTTTTGAATCTTTGCCACGAAGGATTAAGGCAGTTCTATAATATTAGAATATGAGAGTATGGGTCAAATAATCTTAAGAATAACTAAAACAGAAGGAACGAAAAAAAAAAAGGAACGAAAAAAAAAAAAGATTGAGCGAAAAAGAATTCACACATTTTTTCATTTTTTTTACCTTTACCAGCTTCATGTTATGTCCACTGCCCTCCCCAATAACATCAAAACACAATTTCCCCACACAATGAGATTACTTGACATTAAAGCTTGTTTGAGGACGGGCCATTTTCCAGTGGGCCCTATAGCAGCTCCTGCCCCTCACTGGGAAATCGCATCTCATTTGAGCTGTCAGATAAACCCGGCTCCTCGCGGAGGTCAAAGACCTTCCTCCACCCGCGCCGCACCTCTTCTTTCAAGTGCTGCCGCTGACCTGCAAATTCCCCACCCTCTGATTGGCTAAGGGACTGCTGATGCGATTGGGGAATGCATACTGAAAAAGGTCAAGATGGCGGCTCGCAGGCCCAGGCATGTAGGCATCTGATATGGTAAAGCCTATTTTCGGCTCTGTGCACCTGAGGCTCCACGTTGTGCGGCAGAGGCTCGTGTCCTGACCTCCTCCGTGTCGTACCCTTCAAATGGAAATAGGTGACATTAACATGAGGCTGAGATTTTAATGTAAAGCTGCTACTGCTGTAGTGGTGGAGGTCAGATGATGCGTCCATCATGCTGTTTTAATATCACAACAGCAGTGTACCAAAATCACAAAAACTCAAGTAAATCATTTTAAATATTATCGTTCTGATACAAACATTTAAAAGATTACGAGCAATCCACTATCAACTATATTCTCAACAAAAATCCTACAACAATCTCAACAACAATCCAATTTTCTCAACAACAATCCAAACCTACTGCATATGCCTGTCTATAAAACACAAATGGAGGCATTTAGGAGAATGTCTAAGCTGCTCTTTTTAGAGCAAAAGTGATCCATTTAACAATATAATACATTGTTTCCTGTCAATTTTGACTTGAGAAAGAATTAACTTATCAGCTTATTGTTTTTTGAAACAGCGAGTGAAAAATATATGCTTAAAACTTTATTAAAAAACTAGAGATGCAGTGAAATTTAGGGAAAATATATATAAATAACAATGTGTCAAAATGACATAAACTGTGATGATACAGTACAATCAAGTAAATCATTTTCCTTTTGATAAAAAAATGTAATTAAAGGACTAAGAACTACCCACTATCAACTAATTCCTCATCAGCATGTTGTTTCAATCCTATTGTATATGCATGTCTGTAAAACACAAAAGGAGGCATTTAGGAGAATGTATAGCTGCTCTTTTTAGACACAAAATTGGATAAGAGCAAAAGGGATCCATTTAACAATATATTACAATATCTTCTGTCAATTTTGTAAAAATGACTTGAGAAAGAATTAACTTATCAGCTTATTGTTTTTTTAAAACAGCAAGTGAAAAAAATATGCTTAAAACGTCATAAAAAAAAAACTAGAGATGCAGTGAAATTTAGGGAAAATATCACTACAACAGCGCGGCAAAACAGACAAAAACTGTGATGATACGATCAAGTAAATCATTTTCCTTTTAATAAAAAAAAATTGTTAAAGGGCTAAGAACAATCCTTTATTAACTATTTTCTCATCAGCATGTTGTTCCAGTATTACTGCATATGCCTGTCTGTAAAACACAAAAGGAGGCATTTAGGAGAATGTCTAGCTGCTCTTTTTAGACACAAAATTGGATAATAACTAGAGCAAAAGTGATCCATTTAACAATATATTACAATATCTTCTGTTAATTTTGTAAAAATGACTTGAGAAAGAATGAAATAATCAGCTTATTGTTTTTTTCAAAACAGCAAGTGAAAAAAATATGCTTAAAACGTCATAAAAAAAACTAGAGATGCAGTGAAATTTAGGGAAAATATCACTACAACAGCACGACAAAACAGACAAAAACTGTGATGATACGATCAAGTAAATCATTTTCCTTTTAATAAAAAAAAATTGTTAAAGGGCTAAGAACAATCCTTCATTAACTATTTTCTCATCAGCATGTTGTTCCAATATTACTGCATATGCCTGTCTGTAAAACACAAAAGGAGGCATTTAGGAGAATGTCTAGCTGCTCTTTTTAGACACAAAACAGGATAATAACTAAAACAAAAGTGATCCATTTAACAATATATTACAATATTTGTCAAATTCATAAAAATGACTTGAGAAAGAATGAACTAATCAGCTTTTTTGAAAAGGCAAGTGAAAATTTAGAGAAAATATCACTACAACAGCATTTCAAAATGACAAAAACTGTGATGATACAATCAAGTAAACAAGTTTCCTTTTGCTAAAAAAAAATTATTAAAGGGCTAAGAACAATCCACTAATAACTATTTTCTCATCAGCATGTTATACCAAACCTTCTGCATATGCCTGTCTGTAAAACACAAAAGGAGGCATTTAGGAGAATGTCTAAGCTGCTCTTTTTAGGCACAACCTTGAGTAATAACTATAGCAAAATTGATCCATTTAACAAAATATTACAATATTTCTTGTTGAATTCATACTTTTTTGAGAAAGGTTTACCAAGTCAGCGTATAGTTTTTCTGAAAAGACAAGTGAAAAAACAAATGCTTCATTTATAAATAAAAAACTAGGGATGCAGTGGAATTTAGGCAAAAGCATGTCAAAATGACAAATGTGACAATACAATCAAGATAAATATTTAAAATATTATCCTTTAGATAAAAAAAAAACTTAACTAAAAGAAGGAGAACTGCTAGGAAATCTTATCAGCATGTTGTTCTAAACCTCTATCAAACACAACATAATGTTTTATAAACAAGTTTCATAATAAGCATGTGCAAATGTTTCATCAATTCCAATTAATCATTGACAATCATTCTATTATGCAATTAGCTCAAGACCAAAACCCCATAAATATCAAAATTGTCCCACCTCCATTATCTCTCGACAGCATTCCTCCATCACCCCCGACAACTCTCCTCTAAAACCAATCTTTACTTAAACCCATATCTATCTCTTTTCTGACAACAGAATAACATGAATCTCATAGGGTGTCTTTATGAGGTCCAGAGCCCTCACCCTAGACAGCACGCCAAATTCACTTATTCCTAATTAAGTCAAATAACAGTGCAGTAAGTGTGAACTCGTAAAAGGAGACATTTAGGAGAATGTCTGAGCTGTTTTTTTTTTAGCACAAAATTTGATAATAACTAGCAAAAGTGATCCATTTGACAATATAAATCTAATATTTATTGTCTTTTAAAATCATTCTAAGTTTTGTACCATTCCATTTAAATGGCGGATGGCCAGACTTGCTGATATTGGAACACTGAAAATTGGTCGGCTCAATATGTTGCTCTGAATCTAAAGCTCTATTAAATTCCTTCACATTGTTTGAGAACAGTTTGACTATCAGATTGAGATCAGCCTATTGTTTTTTTTTTTTAGGTGAAAGAAACGTGTGCTTAAAACCAATTCCAATTATACATCCATAAAGACATGGCCTTGAGTGAATCATCAGTCTGAACAATTCAGTTGAACGAATGTCTCTTTCATTAAGAAAGTCACTTGCCACCACCCAACTGGCTGTTAAATTTCACATTTACATTTATTCAACATTCCTTATTTGTATATTTGAAAATAAATTAAAAGACTAAGCTCATAAAAATGTTTTTTTGCAGTCCTAATTTTGCAATATTAACACATGAATCCTACATTTGAGCATTACTAAACCTTGAAAAACAAACCAATAGTAATTTCAGCTACTTCTGTTTTCAGTCGTGAAACATTGGATTTTGTTCATTTATTCATTCATTTTCCTTCGGCTTAGTCCCTAATTTATCTGGGATCACCACAGCGGAATGAACCGCCAACTATTCCGGCATATGTTTTATGCAGCGGATACCCTTCCAGCCTGGGAAACACCCATACACTCTCACATTTACACACACTCTTATATACTTTAGCCAATTTAGCATATTCAATTCACTTATACTGCATGTCTTTAGACCGTGAAGAAGCCGAAGGAACCTGGAGGAAACCAACATGAACACGGGGAGAACATCCAAACGCCACACAGAACTGACAACTGGCCCAGCCGGGACTTGAACCAGTGAACTTTTTGCTGTGAGGCGACAGTGCTAACCACTGAGCCACAATGGATTTTGTTAACACTTAATTTTTTCATTTGATTAGTATCAACTCTATAGTGTCTAACCTAAATAAAATCACTTTGAAGATAACACATTTATTAAGGTTGGGAAAAGCTGATTTTTTTAGGCTAATAATGCCTTAGAAATCCATATAAATAATTTTAGCATGTATAGTCAACATTTAAAATGCAATTTCCTGACAACAAAATCATGGCCAGTAAAATGCTAAGTGGCTAGTAACTCTGGAAAACCACTAGCCACAGTGACTAGGAGACAAACAAAAAGTAAATTTCTGCTATTAAAAAAAGAAAAGTTCAATCCTGCTATTACCACTCATGAAAAACTGTCTCCTCGACAGGTGGTAAAAGTAAATCAGTGTTTTAATTGCTTGTTTCAGTTGCAGTGTACATTTATGACAAAAATTAAGCCTTTTTAATCAGGAATTACAAATCTAAATGTTTAATATTGCAAAGTTTGCAGGCACCATCAAAAAGCTAATAAAGCTGTGGACAAATTACAAATAAGTCCTCAAGTACTGTACAATTGTACCTTGATGTCAGAATTATATCTGTGAAACAATCAATGCTAATTACATCTAGTGAGAAAAATTCACAAAACACAGCTAATCTATTTGTTATTGTCTGCGGAACAGATTGCTGTGCCATAATTGAAATAACATTTAACTTTTATTGCACAGTAAGCATCATAACTCTACCATAAAAAATCTGTCTTGCAAAATCTGAAGAAAAGGCCAGTAATCTGCAACTCTGAATAGTTTTATTACCCTCCAAACAGACTGTGCATAAAAAATAAAAAGATCATTGGCAATGGCAACGTGCTAAAAAAATAACCTTACTAAAAACATTTGGTGCTCAAGTCCCTGAAGACCATCCCTGACGCCATCCATGCCGTTAGAGTTTTAATTACAGGATTATATCCTAAAAATAGATGCAGAATATGTAATCACATCTGAGGTTCACACACAGTAATAATCAATCAATAAATCCACATGAATGTGTTATTTGAGTCATATCTTGCTTTCCATGGCTTTTAAATGGCTCTATTTGCTAAATATGAACCTGTCAAAAATCCACCCTCATTCATTTATTTTCATTCAGCTTAGTATTTATTTTAAAGTTCACCACAGCGGAATAAACTATTCCGGCATGTGGTTTACACAGTGAATGTCCTTCCAGCCGTCACCCAGTCCTGGAAAACACCCTTAGACTCTTAAATTCACACACGCACACTCATACATCGCAACCAATTTAGTTTATTCAATTCACCTACATCGCATGTTTTTAGACTGTGAGGGAAAATCACGTGAACACAAGGAGAATATGCAAACTCCACACAGAAACGCCAACTTCTCCAGCTGGGACTTGAACCAGTGACCTTCTTGCTGTGAGCCGACAGTGCTAACCACTGAGCCACCGTGCTGCCAAAAATCCACCTAAAATACTCAATTTTGTTTACCCAATTCACTTACTGTATACCGCATGTGTTTGGACTGTGGGGGAAAATGGAAAACCTGGAGGAAACCAACACAAATACAGGGAGAACATCCAAACACCACACAGAAATGCCAACTGGCGATGGATGGATGGATGGATGGATGGATGGATGGATGGATGGATGGATGGATGGATGGATGGATGGATGGATGGATGGATGGATGGATGGATGGATGGATGGATGGATGGATGGATGGATGGATGGATGGATGGACGGACTGACAAACGGATGGATAGATGGACGAACGGACAGACAGACAGATAGAATGATAGAACAATGATTTAGATGGATGGATGGATGGATGGATAGATAGATAAGTTGCTAATCTGTGTGATGAAAATTGAGTAAATTGCATGCGATGCTATCACGTTAGGATTAAGGCAGTTCTAAAGGCAAAAGGGGTCCAAATCGGTACTAGTAAGGTGTACTTAATAAAGTGGCCGGTGATTGTATAGTTCAATATATTAATTATATAATAAAAGTATAATTATTTAGTAAATTCAATAGAAATGTGAAAAATACAAAATATATGATAACATATCATATTGAACATGTGTACAAAAACATACAAATAGTCAATACCCTTTATTCTACTGTGTGTACAGTATAATTTTTAAAGATAAGCACAAAAATTATGTTTAAAATAAGATTTTGACTACCTCAATGCAAATACAAAAGGAAACTGCAATTTAGAGGCTATTCTCAATGCATTTCTGGTGCACAACCCTATTTGAAATACAGTCTCTCTCTTTTTTTCTTTCTTCTCTTTTGATTGATGCTGTGCAATGTAAAGCACGCCATCTAACATTCAAAGTTTCCCTTTCAATTCAAATGTCACCCTGGCAAAGTCAGGCCCTGGTGGTATAGGAAGCTCAGAGTCCCAAATGTCAGCGAATACAGTGTTTTGATTAGATGACAGGACTCCCTGGCCCTGAATTATTCTTCAGCCAGCACAAACACCTGATAAAAACAGCCTCATATCTTGCATCATCTTGCTTCCTTTTTTTTTTTTTGTTGCAGAATTTTTTTTAGACATGATTAATTATAAAGGATAGCAGTGCTGCGCATTCAATTAGCTCTGGGGTTCAATTATATCTCGAACTCGATGTATTTTCACGCTGGGATGGAGAACGTTCATCTGCACCCCGGTTGTATAAGCCGGCCCGATTGTGTCTCTGCTCTTGTAAATGGTCTAACACATCTGAGATTGTGGCAGCGTGACGCCACACTCAGTGTCTCCCCTCTCAATTTCTGCCTAGCAGCATGAGGTCTCTTTATGAAATTCTCCTCGGCAATCTTCAGCTTATCCTTTCTTTCTCTTGCTTCTCCTGAGTCATCAGAACTGCCGCTTTTCTTGATGTCGTTTCAGATGGACACACTCTTTGAAAAAAATTGTCAAGGCTCAGGATTGCAGAGTTATTAGTGTAACGGAACTATAGGTGAAACGAAGGTGAAAACTAGCAGTGTCTACTGTATTATCGGCAAAAAAGTCCAAAGTGTGAATGTAAACAGAACAAAAATCAGATTACTGACTGATAACTGGATCAGTTACTGGGGTCCACACAATCAATTTGTGTTGGGGCAACATGAAAAAAATAAGTTAACTTATTATTTTTTACAAATTAAAGTAGATTGAACATAAAACAATCAAGTTGTCCCAAAAAAACCTCAGGAATTGTGTTTTCAGCTTTTTTAAAATACGTAGTTTGAACAAACAACAAACATAATTTTAGTGTACACTGTAAAAAATGCAGGGTTCCACAATTCATTCATGTTGTCCCAACACAAATTGATTAAGTTAACTTGACTCTTTTAACAAATTTACGTGGATTGTACATAAAAAAATTAAGTTGTCCCAATGAAATCTCAAGAATTGTGTCGTTTCAGCTCATTTTAAATAAGAAGTTTGAACGAGTAAAAAAAATTATAAATATATTTGAGTGTATGTATACTTGTATTAGATGTTTAAAGACAAAGCCAATTATAAAATAATAGTTCCTCACATTTATATAGCACTTTTCTGGACACTCAAAGCGCTTTGCACATTTTTGGTGGGAATATCCTCATCCACCACCAGTGTGCAGCATCCACCTGGATGACGTGACAGCAGCCATATTGCACCAGACTGCACACCACCATACCTGTCAACATTGGGATGTGAAAATAAGGGATATGCCCACCATAAGGGATCAATTTTTTTTTTTTTTTTTTTTTTTAAATCCCCAAATTACTAAATATGTTGATTTGGAGCTGTTTTGTTATAAATAAACAGTAAATGGGCAGTAATATGTTTTATTATTATTATTATTATTATTATTATTATTATTATTATTTACAAAAGAAAAAATAAATAGTATACATTAGCAGAAAATACTTTAGCAAACAGTTTAGCTTATTAAAATTAATAGCTATTATAATGAAATAAAATCAAGCTATCAAATCTCATTAGCCGTTTCTTCACTGTTTAACTGACACCTTCTAATTTAAGAGCAACAAATGAATCTCTTATTTATTAAATAACAGGTGTCCCTTTAAACATGCAACCATCTAAAGTTATAATAAAAGCATTCGATTGCCTTTTTATGCTCAATTAGGACGAAAAAACCGACCAAGATCGACATCTTTAGATATTATTATTATTAATTATGTGTATATGTCTGTTTAAACACGCACTCAAAACCCAGACTTTCGCTCCGTTTCAAATCGCGTGTACAGAATCTGTTTGGGAAACAGCCTCTATTTATTACTATGGAGCGCATCAGCTGATAGTCATGCACTGCTATATGACTGTTTTGAAGATTGCATATGAAGGGGGGACGGCATCTGTGATGAAAAGGCAAAGAAATCCCGCCGTTTTTTGTATTTATTTTCAAGTGTTTTCATGCCTAAACAAAGCGAAAGCATAGAACAGGCTCACATTTAAGTGCAAATGGCGGCCCCTGGTGGTTTGGCGGTATGGGTTGAGTATAGGGAGGCTCTGCTCTTTAATGTTTATTTGCCACCCTTCAGAGAAAGACTGAAAATACAGGAGAAATACGGGAAAATACCTTTACAGGATGATAGCGGGATAGAACTGTAAAATACGGGAGAATCCAGGGAAAAACGGGAGGGTTGACAGGTATGCACACCACACAAAAGCTGACTGGTGGAGAGAAGACAGTGTGAAGCCAATTATGATATTGGGAGGCCATGGACAGAGTCCAGTGAGCAAATTTGGCCAGGATGCTGGGGTTAAACCCGTACTCTTTTCCTGGGATTTTTTACGACCACAGAGAGTTAGGACCTCAGTTTTATGTCTCGTCCAAAAGACAGTGCTTACTGAGCAGTATAGAGTCCCATCAACATACTGGGGCGTTAGGACTCACAGAGACCACAGGTTGAGCACCCCCTGCTGGTCTAACTAACACCACTTTCCAGCTGCAACCTAGCTTTCCCTTCCGGTCTCCCATCCAGCTAGTGACTGGGTGCAGCCCTGTTTAGGATCAGTGGGCGACCATGTGAGAGTTGCAGAGAGCTATAGCTGCCGGCGAATAATAAATTATAATAATACTAATTATAAATCAACAATGAAATAAAGTTAGGTTTTCTTGATCTCGTTTCAGATGGACACACTCTTTGAAAAAATTGTCAAGTCTCAGGATAGCAGAGTTGTTAGTGTTAACAAAACTACACTGGGTGAAACGAAGGTAAAAACTCGCAGTATCTACTATGTCCAAAAAGTGTGAATGGCAACAGAACAAAAAGCTGATTATAGTCTTATAACTGGACTATTCTATCAAAAAACTCAAATGAGTGGCATACTGTATTATTTGTTGGATTAGATGAATGTTTGAAGACATAAAGCTAGTTATAAATCAATAATGCTACAATAAGTTGATTTTATAGACCTTTTTCTTGGCTGCTGCATGGAGGCCGCCATAGTGACCAGCGTCTTCTGGTGAATGGTTAGAACTTCCGTTTACAGTGTTTACAACTGGTAATTTGCGCTCTGAAAATGGGTTTCAATAGCGTTTTGAGTGGATTACGGAGTGATTTGGTGACACACAACTTTGAAAGGTGTGTGTTAAAGCCGTTATAATCTGTCAGATGTGGTTCAAGCGCGAGAGAAAAACGTTCTCCTAGTTCACATGTCTGCCGTCAGAAATACAGTGTGTGTGTTTCCCCCTGCCTGTCAGCTGTTAGCTCAGCGGCTCTTTAGCACACACACGCACGCAATACTTCACTGCATCATAGAGCAAACCCAGATTCCTGGCATGAAACATAACAGGTGTGTAAGTCATGCAATTTATAAAAATGACCAATAAAAGTCTGTTACTGATACTCTGCTGGCTGATTTGCTGTTCATTCTAATCGCGAGCCGTTTATGTTTCATTTAGTGTGTTGTGTTTACCACGGTTTGTGTTTTTCTGTCATTTCAAAACGTAACTTTATTTTCACTTTGTCACAGTTATTAAATCAGTGTGTTAGTGGGACAGTACAGTAGGCTACGTGTGTGTTAAACATTTTGGTGAACTATGTTTGGGCAAGACTAGTTATATATCTGAAAGAAAGAGAAACTGTTGACTTTAGCGATGACGAGGCTTCATTTAAACGGCAGAAGATGCCGTCTGACAACGAGAGAAAAATGCCTCAGCCATCGTATTAGATCACATTTTTTTTTTAAATAATCAGTCCAGGAGGTGGCGCTGATCGACAACAGTATTAGTTCAAAGATGATAAAAGCAGGTAAAATAGATTAAAACTATCATTTCAAAGCTCTCCAAATGTGACCGTTTACACGCATCAGCTGCCGACCGGAAGTTCTTAGCATTCTCCTTGCGCATACACGCAAAGCATAATGGGTAATTTGGCGTTCCATGAAAAAGGTCTATACAAAGTTAGCTTTTCTTGATCTCGCTTCAGATGGACACACTTTTTGAAAAAAATGTCAAGGCTCAGGATAGCAGAGTTATTAATGTTAACAAAACTATACTGTGGGTGAAACAATGGTGAAAACTATCAGTATCTACTGTATTATCTCCAAAAAGTGGGAATGTAAACTGAACAAAAAGCAGATTATTGACTGATAACAAGAGTATTCTATCAAAAACTGCTGGTTCTGAGTGACATACTGAGTGACATAATAGTGACATTATTATTATTATTATTATTATTGTATTAGATGATTAAAGATATAAAGCTAATTATAAATCAACAATACCACAATAGTTGTTTTGATACAAAGTCAGGAACTTCGACAAAGCTGTTGAAAAAAACTGTTGATTAATTTGTGAATAAAGCAACATTTCTGTCTTTCTCGGGAATACCCCTTGGAATACCCATTTTACTGAATTTCGTACAATCACTGACCTTCCACTGTTTAAAGCTAAGCATACGACCCACTTGTTCAAATTGGCTTTTAATGCATAGTAGCACTGACACTTTTCTCTGTTTTAACATATTGCTGTATTTTATTGATATTTCCTGTATGATTGTTTGCTTTTTAGTTCTGTTGTATAATTTGTTTTTACTGGTGTAAAGCACTTTGGTCAACCTTTGTTGTAGTAAGGTGCTTTATAAAAAAAAAAGTTTGATTGATTGATTAACAAGAAGTTTGGCCAGAGGAGAAATGGTTGTGCCCAACTGAGCCTGGTTTCGCTCAAGGTTTTTTCCTTCACTTTCGTCGATTGGTGAAGTTTGTTCTTCTCCACTGGCTTGCTTGGTTTAGGACTTGTGGAGCTGCACATCGATGGATTTGCTTTTCAGTGTTTGGAGTGAACACTGAAAATTAAATCACACTGAACTGAGCTTTAACTCTGAAAACTGGAATGACACAGTATCAATTTACTAGAACTTTTATGTTAAGCTGCTTTGACACAATCTACATTTTAAAAGTGCTATGGAAATAAAAATGAATTGAATTGAATTGAATTAGATTGGATTGACTGATTGATTGATTGATTGATTGATTGATTGATTGATTGATTAGCTAAAGCTAGTTAAACTATTTACTAACATGAACAAACATTTATTATAAAATGTATCTTTGATAACATTAGTTAATAAAAATAAAGCCATTCATTGTTCTTGTTAACTCACTGTGCTTTAAATAATGTTAACAAGCAAAACTATGATTAATATATTAGCAAATACATTAACTAATGAAACTAATGTAAGTGTAAAAATTATCAGAAAAAATAAAGAAATGCTGCAACTGGGGAAACCGCTGTAGCTCTAATAATGACAATTTATTTAGTTAACACCTTTTTTTCCACTTTTGTTGACCATTGATAACTTTCATTGAACAAACAGTAAACATGGTCATATTATTTTGAGAATGGAAACATGATATTGGGGAAAATGATTTTGATGATCATTTTTTTAGAATGACTAATGCCAGGTTCAGACTCAGCAATGGTTTTATTAGTTAAAATAGTTGCAGTGTCAGATTATGCACATTTATCAAATTCTCAATGCGACATGTACAAGAAACACGTCAGATCATTGTTGTGATCGCCAGCGGTGTTTTATCCTCTGGAGATTACTTCCATTATTTCAAGGAACTACAACTCCCAGAACCCTTTGCACTCATCAACCTCGCAACAGCTGACAATAATCCAGACACACACACACAGACACAGCTGTAGCTCATGATTGACTGATTACATGGACTATATACGCACCTCGCGTTCACATTCACATTGCTGAGCCTTGTTTCGTCACAAACATTACGCGTTTTGTCATTTATTTTTTATTTTTTTTGTTTTCCCAGGTTTTTGATTCTTGTCTTGTTCCCATTTTAATCCGCCTAGCCTGACCTCTCACCTATATTTTATTTTGACCACATTTATTGTGCTACAGTTTTGCTCCTGCTTTTGACCATTGCCTCTATGACCTTGCCTTTTCAGCATCTGCTTCATAACAACCATACTCTGCTTCCCAACCAATCATCTAGTTTATGGACTAAATGTGTATTGTATTTGTAGTTTACCTGTTTGTCTTTTTACCATATTAAAAAATGTAAATGCCTCAAGTGCCTGCATACATTTTTGGATGTGCATTTCAAGATGTTAAGCATATTTTGGCATTTCCATCTTGAGAGATCCCAAAATGTGCATTAAATTATGTAAATGGAAACATTTCTACTAATAAATCAAAACGCTTACAGCTAATAGCACTTCTTACGTCTCTGTGAAACATTGCAAAGGCAGCATTAAGAGTTTCAAATAGTTTCAAATGGCCTTTTAAACCAAACTCTTGAATGTGTAACTCTTAAATATGAGATTCAGTGGCATGAACTTAAATTCCAGCAGCTATAGGTATTCTCTGGTGTGGGGATCACCACACCTGAGCGGATGCAGTCCATCCTGCTGAATCATGAATGCCCCAGAGATGGAAATGCAATTTATAGAACATTTCTTTCCCACTAAGCACTGCAGTATGCTGTATTTTTATGGATATCGCTTTTTAACATATTTAAAGGAATAGCCCATCCAAAAGTAAAAATTCTGCTATCGTTTACTCACCCTTGTGACTTTTTTCTATGCGTGCGTGAAGAAACACCACAAATTATATTCTGGGTAACCAAAAGAGTGCAAAGGAGATTTGTCAAATCATCCTCTTTTATGTCATGGCCAAAAAAAGAGAGAATTATGCATTCAAGAATCTCTGACTTAATGGTGGACACTAATTTGGATTTCCTATGGTATATCCACCATTCTGTCACTGTCATGCGTCACTTCAATGTCATTCATAAATCCTCTCCTGTGGTCTCATCACTTCAGGATCTCACTGAAAGTACAAGGTCGTTTGGTTAATGCGCTCATACTGTTTTAGATTGAAATCACTAAAAATTGTTATTTCTAATAGAATTTAGTATAGTGCAGTTTCTGAGAAAATATATGCTACTATATCCAAAAAGTACTATGTGATGTTTTTAAATAATAATAATAATAATAATAATAATAATAATAATAATAATAATGATAATGATCATGATAATAATAATAATAATAATAATAATAATAATAATAATAAATCATAATATCTGGTATCTTTTAAATTAATATATAGCACAAACTAACTGGTCTATCAAAACTTTAATGTACTAAATTTAGCTTGTAAGTTTTCAAATACTAGGTTTTAAATAGAATGATCATTTACTTCCTGTTTTGTTTGATATTAATGTAATGCAATTCCAACACTTTTACAGTGAGTACAATTTATATGCAAGTCAATTTTATGAAATATTTAAATACAAGATCCCCATGTTCACGTTGGTTTCCTTCAGGTGCTCCGGTTTTCCCCACAGTCCAAAGACATGCGGTATAGGTGAATTGAATTAACTAAATTGGCCATAGTGTATGAGTGGATGGATGTTTCCCAGTATTGGGTTGCAGCTGGGCATCTGCTGTGTAAAACATATGCTGAAATAGTAGGCAGTTCTTTTCTCTGTGGCGACTTCTGGTGAATAAAGGGACTAAGCCGAAGGAAAGAAAAATAAATAGAAGAATGTTTGGACAAATTTACCTGCATATGTATATCTTAATTAATCTGCACACCTGCCCAGCAGGCACAGGATGTCAGTATGACGTCAGAGTGATTTTGTACCCCAACATCATAGGGACATTGCATTTTGTTTGGAAATAAACATCAGGTTGACGTCAGAACCCAAAGTCAGGCTGACGTCAACGTCCAACCAAAAGTCAACAAAAATGTATGATTTTACAGCTTGATGTAGTATGGGCATTACCACTAAGACGTCTATAAGACGTTGGATTTTGGTTGCCCTACCTGATGAATAAATGTCAGTATTTGACGTCAAGATGACATTGGTTTAAGATGCTGGCTCAATGTAGGATTTTGGTCACTTTCCAACACAACCTAAAATCAACCAAACATTAACGTCATTTGACGTTGTTATTGGACATCCAAATAACATTGTCCTTAGACGCTGGCTAGAAGTTGAATTTTGGTCACCTGACGTCACGACCTAAATCACATAAATCACACACACACACACATATATATATATATATATATATGTGTGTGTGTGTGTGTGTGTGTGTGTGTGTGTGTGTGTGTGTGTGTGTGTGTGTGTGCGTGCGTGCGTGCGTGCGTGCGTGCGTGCGTGTGTGTGTGTATATTTTAAAAGTTACTTGAGTAAGAGTAAGTATATATATTACCGCAAAGTACTTGTACTTTTACTTGAGTATAGATTTTGGATACTCCACCCACCTCTGCAGTCGATTTAAGTTCTAACGAGATTGTGCTCTTTTCAAAAGAAGGCAGAGCTTCAAATATCTGTGTGTCAGCATAGTGGCAGATTCAAAAACAATACTATGCTAACGAGGGTGAGATTATCACTAATGGGCGGCGTTTTCCCCCTCTGATGACACGTACAATGGGAGAATGTCAATCAAAAGGTGCGTTCGACTTCATGCAGCGCTGCGCAGATCGATCGAAGTCTGTCTTAAAGCGGTGCATGCTGGTTAGAAATTTTGGCCGGATTGATGCTGCGCCGACGGCATGTGACTGTCACATGTGGCATCAAAGTACCGCGACATCGCTTCGAGATCAGACGACTGACTCAGCCCGCGCAGCAACTGAAGAGCGCCTGCATGAACTCTGATGACGACACCAATATAATACGATTGGCCAAGTTCACCGCATGACAACAACAACCACGTGTGATTCAGGTTTATTATTGGACAACATCCTTCTCACAAATTTCAAAACAAACAATTAACTGTTGTTCAAACCCTCTCTATCTTGTACACATCATGCTTATTAAAAGATTACAAATATTTTACAGCAGCATCATCTTTTGTTAAATAATTTGTTCATACTGACTAGATTGTTTGCACAGGTTTATTCTGCCTTTTTTATACAGACTACTGTATTTAGCTCCATAAACGATATAAATGATATATTTTAGTAATTATCATCATTGATCCTGACGATTTCTTAGCAAATTAAGTTATATAAAAATATGTAATATAAAAATATGATTCTAAAATATTTTATTTTCTGTCAAACCATATTACGCAGAAATAAAAGTTAAAAGTGTCATTGATGTACCTGCTCTTTTTGGGAAATTTCTACTGAAAGTGTAGCTCATTTATTTTGGTCATTTTGTTCAATCTTTTTGGATTAAAGGGCTTTTTTAAAAATGCCTTCATTATTCAAAATAATCCTATTCGTGGATATTTATTTCATTTTTATGTGCCCTTATTTTCCCCCTTATTTCTCATGCATTTGTATGTAGGCTACTTAATTTTAATTCATAATTCCCTTACTGTTTAAAAATGAAGTTTGTAGAGACTGTATTTTGATTTTATTTGTACTTTATATCTTTTGTTGTTATTTCAATAAATAAATAAATAAATAAATAAATGATCACGCCATGTGATCGGTAATCATGACTGCAGCAACTTGAGTCCCCGAAGTGGCCGGCTTGACGGCTCCGTTTTCAACTCCGCCCCCGCCTGCGCTCGGCTAATCTCGTTGATCACCGGCTGCAGCTGTGCTTAATGTCGAACGCACCTATTGTGTTTCTGTAGACTACAAAGTGTCCCATTAGAAGCTGGTTATAGTCAAAGACTGTTTGACTATACAGCTGTGTTTAAACCCCTTAAAAAAATGATGTAATAGGTTGCATAATAGGTCCCCTTTAAGTGCCCACTATCAATGATGTATTACCTGCTTAATAATATATTGTCTGATAATTAGTACTTATATAGTATAATCGCATCCTACACACTTAATCCCAATACCTAATCATAACTACTAGCTTATTACCTATTAATAAGCAGCAAATTAGTAGCTTATGCTAAAAATGTTAGTTAATAGTTAATTAACAGCAATAATTGCACATAAAAATAAAATGTTTCTAAAAAAATGTGTTGTTAACTAAAATTGGAAGCTACACTACACAACAAGCCAAAAGCTAGTGCCACTTTCAAAGTAGTATAGTGATCAGAGAGTTACAGCCTCTCGTATAATACATCATCATGTGACATCCCTGTTGGAAAGTTCTGTCAACTGAAACATAACCTGCCAAAGAGGTTTATGGCTGTTTTCATCAGTAGTTGCTGTTGTTTTTACTGAAGGGAAGAGTCAGCCGCTGACATTTGAGTGTTCGGCCCTTTACTGTAGCCTTAGGGAACGTCTTTCGCACATAGCGTTTCAGCAGGACTCGACCGAGCTCCGGCTCTGACACCTTGACATCCCTCAAACACGGCTGGAAGCATCTTCTTCTCCGTCTGAATCTCACACTTCTGTGACTGCTGAGGTGGAAGGGTAAAGCTCATCCTCACTCACACTGATTCATCGAGACCACTGAGTGATACGGGCTGAATCACAGATGTGTCAGCGTATACATACTGGGACAAAAAACATGTGGATTGTGCATGCAAAGTGCTGATGCTATAGAAATCAGAGCTCAGTAGTAATGCTTAGGGCCAAGTAGAAGGCTATCCAGCTACTGTCAGTTGTGAGTGAATTTAGAATATAGTGCCATTTCTGAGAATGAACATTTCAGGTCGGAGCTGTATTGTATGTACATCTTGCATTTATCGAGAATTTTAAAGACTTGCAAACTTTGATATCACTTTTTATTTTATGCGTTTGAATTTAACATTTGAATGTTACAAATCAGGGGATTTAATCAAGAGTTTATGGGAGAAGAATATCTGAACTACACATAGTATAGCTAAAGTTACTTATTTCCTAAATTATGTTTAACAGAGAATAATATTTTGTCTTCTGGAGAAAGTCTTATTTGTTTTATTTTGACTAGAATAAAAACCGTTTCATTTTTTTTACACATTTTATTATAAATAAATGGTCAATATTATTAGTGTTATGACCACTGTTATACAATAACTTGCCTAATCACCCTATCTTGCCTAATTAACCTAGCCTTTAAATTGCAGTTTAAGTTGAATACTAGTATCTTGAAAAATATCTAGTAAAATATTATTTACTGTCATCATGGCAAAGATAAAAGAAATTAGTTATTAGAGATGAGTTATTAAAACTATTATGTTTAGAAATATGTTGAAGAAATCTTCTGTCCATTAAACAGGAATTGAGGGGAGAAATATCCCCTATATATGAGCAATAGCAGTGCGATATGGCTGTATATCCCAAATGGTGGGAGGCGTGCCTTAGTGTCCCACCAGTGATGATATACAGCCATATCGCAATGCTACGAGTGTAATATTGCATTTATACAACATTTTGACAGCATAACCATGTATATAAAAAGAAAATCAAACTTGGAGAGTCTTAAAAACCCTTTTGTATGAGGAACTACTTTCTTCCGCCATTGCTTCACATCTGCAGCTGACTGTGGTCAACACAGCAGTAACTGTTACTATTTCACAAATGTCACTTTAAAGCTAGTGTTTAAATGATTCTCTATCGTAATGTCTAAAGTGATGACAAAACAGGTGATTTTGCTCTCATTGTATGATTATAAACTGAACGGCTTGACATGCCATCAGTCTACAGAGATTCTCCTGTATTTATCTGTTGCAATCAGGAGATCACAATATTTTACCCCAAAAAAGCCAAAGCAAAGCAAACACTACCAGATTACTGTTGTGTTTGCGATAAGGAAAAACACTAAACACATGCGGGCATTTCTAGTTTCTTTCTGTTTACTCAACTAGTCTGCAGTAACGAAAACAGTAGACGCATTAATAACAAACAGATAGCCAACTAAAAAGTAACTCAGGGTTATACGAAGAGTGGCCAACACAAAATACATACATTCCTGACAGGGGCGTCACTAGACCCAATTTACTGGGGCACGTGCCCCCAGTATAAATCTCCAGTGCCCCAGTAAATGCTTTGAGATATGATTTACTTCATATGCAAGTGTATGTATTAAGAGGGGTAATCAAGGAATAAAGGCATTATTCTCTATGTGCAACCGAACCAACGCTGGTGAAAGCAGTGTAGTTTAATCAAAAAGCAAACTGACGCATCTCTGCATGTGCGCAGAAAACCTCACCCGCGCGCCTCACACACCACTCCTGCTGGACTCTGACTCGCTGCTCTTCTCCCGGTGCGAGTCCCAGTTGTTAACATGTACGACGAAAAAAATACCCGCTGCTCACGCGGCGCTCAAGACACAGTCTTTTATGTGGAGGTGACGGCACGGTGGAAGTGAGTTTTGCAAGTCGACAAAACTAAAGTTTAAACAATATGATGGTGATCTTACTAAGCATGCCTCCTGATAGATTTTTTGTATGAAGCACATAGGATGGATGTAGTCAGGGAGGTAAAACTTAATAAGCCTAGTTCTCTGCCATGTGTCAAGTCTAAGAAAACAGATAATTAAACATCTTTTTTTTGTATTCTATAGAATTGCCTATATAGAATTTCATTCAAATGAAATTATTATTCATGCAAAAGATTTTTTTTAAATGATCTTAGCATCACTCCAGTTGTGTCTTTACATTATTTTCCAGCTACATTTAGGAATAATTATTTAAAATAATAATTGTATAATAACAATAATAATTGTATTTGTTTGTATATATTATATATATATATTTTTTATTAATTTATTATTTATTTAATTTTTTTTAGGGGGGTGCCCCAGTAGAGCTTTATGTCTAGCAACGCCCCTGATTCCTGATATGAGAGCCCCATCTCACACTCAATACACTACAATTACCATAGTATAAATACAGCACTACAACATACAAAAGAGAGAGATTGACTTAGAATGTCACTTACCAGTTTTATAATAATTTGATCAGCTGTAGCTAGAAAATACACTATTTTTATCCTCTAAGGGCTTATGGTCTCTGTTGCCATCTTGTGGATGGACAACGACAACCGTCTTTGCTCTGCTGCTCAAAGACAGGCTAATGGCCGCCGATGCGTCTTTGCTCTGCTGCTCAAAGACAGGCTGATGGCCGCCGATGCGTCTCTCAGAAATTATAAATATTTAAAATAGGCACTATCCTTATAAATAAACTGCATAGTGTTTTAAATAACTATATTCTTGACAAATAGGCTCAAAAGTACATTATGTTGCCCAACAGCTGCAATATTTGTCGAACTGTAGAGTGTCCTCTGCTTGTCGCTGTATGTGGGTGGAGTAATACACAAGGGTGAAGGGGCTGTACTAGTGTTGTTATTTGCAGAATATATATATGTTTTTATGTTTTTTTTTAGGAAAGTATGGAGAAAAATATATATTGTTGAGCCCTGAAAATATCCAAATGACCTCTATTATATGCCACAAAGTTCACTGGGAATATTATAAAATAAACCGCTTTCCTTGGCTTATTTGACTTGCTCATTGTATACACTGCAGAAAAACATGCCCAAATAAACACCATCAGCAGGTGCAAATCATTGCTAGTCAAATCCCCAGAGACACAGCCGTCAATCTGGGTGGACAAACATACACACATACACACACACCTGAATCCAGCATCACGCCTGGAGGCAGAGTGAATGCGGGACCACGAGACCTTCTGAACAGCATTCAGAGGAGACGTCTTGAAAGAAGCTCCCGAACTCCTTCTCGCTGTCAGTGGTTTGAGCCTCTGCTTTCATGCAGTGCCCTTGAGATGATCATATCAGTCGACGTGACCTGATTAAGCGACTGAAGAGCTGGATCGAGCCCTGCTGCTGCCCTTCTGCATTTCTCCATTCTCATTAACCTCTCCGTCATGTTTCTCTTACAGTTTTCATCACATGCCTGTGATGTCAATGCATTTCTGCAGCACTACGGAGAACACATTGCATCATGTTGGATTTCACATCACGTGCACTGAATTTGTAAATAGCTCAACAAATTCAAATTCTAAACTTGTGATATTTGATGATTACACCGGCAAGGATGATCTTAATTTTAAGTTAATAATGCCTGCATTAATATAAAAAAGTATTTGGTGGTTCGTTCTAAAATAAAGTAGTTTAGTTCAGTTGTAAATTAGTGAAGGGGTTTTAATCTTTTAGACATCACAGACTTAAATTGACTGTAATCTTCCACCACCATCCAGAAATGTAGTTTCTTGTATAATAAAAAATGAGTATTGCAAAAATTCCAAAATATATTTAAAGATTACATATTTTAATTTACTATTTTATTTATTAAAATAGAATAAATTATTATTATTATTATTATTATTATTATTATTATTATTATTATTATTATTATTATTATTATGATTAGACTGTTATTATTATCATTATTGCTATTAAATTATATTAGAATATGTATAATAATTATTATTATTAGTAGTAGTACTATTATTATTATTATTATTATTATTATTGTTATTATTATTATTATTATTATTATTATTATTATTATTATTAATAATAATAATAATAATACTAATAATAATAATAATAATATCCTCTTAAGGCCCAAGGTGTTTTTTTACATGCATTTTTTATTTCTCTTTGCTATTTGGGCTTATTGGAAGCTAATTAGAATAAAAATCTAGGTATCATCTTTTGATATGATGTACGTTTAGAGAAAAATTATGTCCATATATGTGGACTCGTGGTCCGAATAAAAAACATAAAACACTTTTTCCCAAATTTTCTTTTATGCACTTTTAACATATATATTTTTTTTTAACTTGCTTTGACTATCAGAGAGTAAAAACAAAATTTTTATATATTTTTATATATTATTAGATATTAAATATATATTATTATAAATTTTATTATATATTTTACAAAATTATTATATATCATTACTTGTTATTATTATTATTATTATTACTATTATTATTATTATTATTATTATTATTATTATTATTATTACTATTATGATTATTATTATTACTATTATGATTATTATTATTATTAAATTATATTATATATATATACTATATATTACTATATATTATATATATATACATACTATATATTAGTTGTGGGCCGTTATCGGTGATAACGTGCTGCGTTAACGCGAGACTCTTATCGTGCGATAAAAAAAATATCGCCGTTAATCTTTTCTCAAATTTGGGTGAGAGCTGGGTCTTTTCTACGCAAGCTATGATGACTTTCACCTTGATAGTTTAGCGCGGATGTATACCTGACCGGTGAGCCATCTGGGAAAGAAGTGCCCTTCTGAATCAAATCAGCAGGATGCCTGACTCTAACTGCAGTTGAGCAGTTTCACTTTAACTTACAAACATTTAATTCATGCCTGCGTGACAAACTGGGGTATTAGACGCAAATAAATGAGTAAGGACAGGTGAGAGTGTTATGGAATTTAATAACGCACGCCAAATGAGAAGAAAAAAAACTTCTGCATTTCGCGATGTGTGTGTGTGTGTGTGTGTGTGTGTGTGTGTGTGTGTGTGTGTGTGTGTGTGTGTGTGTGTGTGTGTGTGCGTCTGTGCAGTCCTTTACTGACAGCCGCCTGTGTGCATCTTGTCGGAAAATATGGCAAAAAGTCCTACATGACGGTAATAGTTTGTCAGTATTGCCACTAATATCTGCATACTCCACGTCTCAATTCCATTTCTGTTTAGTTCAGTTATGACTTTAAGCCTGGTTTATACTTCTGCGTCAAGTGATCGCCGTAACCCACGGCGCAAGCCTCACGTGTAGCCGTGCATTTATACTTCTGCGCGCTGTTTCTGTTTCTCTGCAACACACTTCCGAAACGCTAGCTGGCACTAGGTGTTTATGTTTCTCTGTGTCGAGTTTCTTCGCTGGTTTTTTTGTTTTTCCTGAACACTTCCTTAATGTACAAGTGGCTCAAACTCGCTCATTTTGAGGCGGGAACCGTCGGACGTGGAACAACTTTAATCATGAGGTAAACACAAAACAACAGTCTCCATCCGGAGCTCCTTCACGGGACTCCACACTTGTAAACACTCGCTGCATCGGGCGCGCGGCTCTCACCTCCGCCCACACTCGTCAGCGCTACCAAGCCGACCAATCACAGAGCTTGCGCTACGCCTACGCGTTACATTTTTTGAGAGGTGCACGTCAACGACGCCGACGGCCACGGCGAGGGGCTATGCGTCCACGCGTAGGCTGCGCCGTAGCATACACGTGCGCTTGACGCAGAAGTATAAATCGGCCTTTAGTCGCATTAAGTAATCAAAAATTGCTGTTTACATGGTAGACTCTTAATCAGAGTATTGTTTTAATCATATTAAAATCATATTACAGTATTGTTGCCCATGTAAACATACTCATGTTTGACACCATCAGGGCTCCGTGAACTTGCATTTGCGAAGCAGAATTTTCTGTATGTACGTACATCAAAAGCAAGTATGAAATCACTGTTTGGAGCTTATATAGGCCTACAGTTCAACATTCATGTTTAACTGAATAAACAGTTAGTAAACACAAGTACATGTTATTGAACATCATTTATTTTCATCACCAATTATCATAGTAGAACAGTTTCTCAAGCAGTTTGTGATGCATTTTGGAAACAGGACATGAGCTCCTGGTCTAATGCGTCACCTGGCTTGAGAAACCCGTTCTCAAAGACTTATTATTTGGGTAGCACACATATTCTGAATGCCTTCGGCAGAATTCAAATGAGCCATTTTAATCTAGATTAATCTAGATTAATTTTGAAATTAATCTAGATTAATCTAGATTTAAAAAATTTATCTATGCCCACCTATAATATATATATATATATATATATTATACATGTTTTAATATCATTTAATATTATTATTAATACATTTTCCTACTCATTTAGCATTTAGATTTTTACAAAAGTTTGATTTTATTACATATATAATTCATTTGCTAATCAGAACCTTCTTTAAAGCTTTTTTTTTTTGTTATTTTATATTTATTAGAATTATTTAATTATTTAACCCAATGTGTTTATTTCTTCTTTTGTGTTTATGCATTTTCAAATATTTGTTAAACTATTTATTATTAATTCATTTAATTTAAATTATTTAACTAACATATTTTTTATGCTTTTGTATTGTTTTCATGCTTTTTCATCAAACATTACTACCTGCCACTCGGACCAAATTTGAAAACCTAATATATTGCAAATTCCAGTCAGGAATGAGAGCCCTCGAAGTGTGGTCTTTACAGGGAGTAGGGCACTTGTGTGTCACAGTATAGCCACTTGGAAGGCTCTTGACAAAGGGAGCAATGAAAAACAATATGATTTCCTAATTACTGTACCCTCACCTGGAATGTTGCCTTGACAACACTAGGCTTCAACAATTGGAGTATCTTATTACTGCTGTTAATGTTGCAAATAAACACTCTTTAAAAATACAGTATGCTTTGTGTGTGTGCCATCTCTTCTTTAAATCCTGTAAGTTGTCATTCCATTCATATTTCCATGCATTTAAATACCAAGTGCAATTCCAACCCAATTGCTTCTTCAAATTAAATTATAGGTGTTGAATAAAAATAAATGTTGAAACATGTCCAGTGGTCTGATGGAACTAAGATTGAACTGTTCGGCCATAATGACCAGTGTTACTGTAAATTTGGAGGAACGCCATCCCAACTGTGAAGTATGGGGGCGGCAGCATTATGTTGTGGGGCTGTTTTGCTGCAGGAGTGACTGGTCCACTTCACAGCATAGATGGCATCATGAGGAAAGAACATTATGTGGAAATACTGAAGCAACATCTCAAGACATCATCCAGGAAATTAAAACTTGGCCACAAATGGGTCTTCCAAACGAACCACGACCCTAAGCATACTGCCAAATTAGTTCAAATGTGCTTTAAGGACAACAGAGTGAATGTTTTGGAGTGGCCCTCACAAAGCCCTGAGCTCAATCCTATAGAAAATTTGTGGGCACAGTTGAATAAGCTTGTGCGAGCAAGACAGCCAACAAATCTGACTCAGTTACACCAATTCTGTCTGGAGGAATGGGCCAAAATTGCTTCAAACTATTGTAAGAAGCTTGTGGAAGGATACCCAAAACATTTGACTAAAGTTATACAGTTTAAAAGCAAAGCTAAAAATTACCAAGGAAATGTATGTAAACGTTTCACTGTCTAGAAATTAATAAAAAAAAAATCTCATTCTGGCATTTAGCAAATGTAAATCATTTAGGTAATCCTAACGGACCTAAAATAGTAAATTTTTATTATGATTTACCATCAGACATTTTTTTTAAATGGTTATGTTCCTTTTTTTAGAGTGTATGTAAACTTCTGGTTTCAACTGTAGATGTATATATATATATATATTTATATTTGTGATATCTATTGTTGACACTTTAGTGGGTGTCTTCTGTAAATCATGGTACAAATTCATGATTAAAATCTTGTTGTTTTTTTCCACAAAACACCCTTTTGACCCTAAAAAAAAGATATAATCATATTAAACTAGGTTTAGGAACAATAACAAATTAAAGATTCGTACCTCTTGTTATATGAAGACAAGAGAATTTTCAGGGCCAATGACATTTCACAAAACTTTTTGGTGAAAAATTAAGACAATGAATCACTCATAAATAAGGCATCAATAATTATTACATTCTTTTCTTCTAAAAATTAATCTAAAACAAGTAATTTCATCTAAATGTCAACTCAAACACAGAATGAAACACCTGAAGATTTGGAATAAGCTTGAAAATATGTGTACTGTATTTTTGTACAGAAACAAAACAATTAAGCTAATCAAATAACTGTCATAGGCACAGTGGCTCAGTGGTTAGCACTGTCGCCTCCCAGCTTGAAGGTCACTGGTTCGAGTCCTGGCTAGCTCTCACAGCATTTCTGTGTGAAGTTTGAATGTTCTCCCTGTGTTCGCGTGGGTTTCCTCCGGATGCTCCGGTTTCCCCCACAGTCTGAAGACATGTGTTATAGGCAAATTGAGTAAGCTAAATCGGCCGTAGCTTATATGTGTGAATGTGAGAGTGGATAGGTGTTTCCCAGTACTGGGTTGTGACTGGAAGGGCATCCGCTGCGTAAAACACATACCAAAATAATTGGCAGTTCATTCCACTGTAGTGACCCCTGATAAATAAGGGACTAAGCCAAAAAAAAATGAATGAATGAATGAAATAATTGTTATGATTTAAGGGGATAGTTCACCTAAAAATGAAAAATATGCCATCATTTAATCACTCTTTACTTGAAACAATCTCAAAAAGGTTTGATACACAACAGAAGGTTTTCAGCATCCTTCAAAAAATATTTTTAATGATCAGCAGAAGAAAGAAACTCAGAGGTTTAGAACCACTTGAGGGAGAGTTTTTTTTTGGGTGAACTACCCCTTTATAATGTCCCAGCATTTTAAGGTAAATGTGCTCTATAGCGATGTCTGCAGGGGAAGTTGTGAGGTTTCACACGTTGTGCAATCGGAGCGAGCTCTTAAACACAGATGGCGATCATTGTTAGGCATTAGTGTGGCCTGTCATTAAGAGGTGGCCAATTAATTCTGCTCCGTAACAGCAAGTGATGCTAATGAACGCTGACTCCACGCCGTGCCCTTCTCTATGGGATTTAAACGAGGACAGAAAGATGGCCATGTCCTTGTCAGTGGCGTCTCTTCTGGAGAAAAGACCTTTCCTGTCTGTCCTCAACCTTCTAAAGTTATGAGGTCCTGTCAACATATAATGCAAACAAAATCCCATGAGCAGAGGAATGTGGAAGCTCTTCAGTGAACATCTGGGTTACATGTAACTTTGAGGAAATATTATATGGAGAAAACGCAACACATACTATAGTAATGCATTACTAGATCTTTATCCACTCATAGTCTAACTTCAATTTCAACAATTCTGTGTCAAACTCAAACACAGGTTAACTAATGCTAAAAATACAAATTTAACTGCATATGAGGATTTTTTTTTTTTACAAATATACAAGATCTTCAGATCTCTGCTGTTAATCTTACAATAGCCCTTTCACACATACAGACTTTTCCGGAAAATTTCCTGCATTTTTCCAGAAAGGGATCATGTGTGAACAGGCCCTTTTTGTAAATACCCAGCCTGATCTCACGAGGAAACGTAATTATTTTAGGTTTTGTCAGTTTAGTGGCTAATTCGTACAAATTCGTACAAGTTCAGTCGTACGAAAATGTACGATTTTAAAAAGGAGGCGTGGCACCCAACCCCACCCCTAAACCCAACCGTCATTGGGTGATGAGCAAATCGTACTAATTCGTACGAATTAGATCGTACAAATTCATACGAATTAGCCACTAAATCAAAAAGTTACGAATTGCAGTGAGATTGTGCTGAAATACCGGTAAATGCATTCCAGCAATTTTCCAGCAAGAGAAGTTTTAACATTACCAGTAATTTCCTGGAATGCTGCTCTGTGTAATGCAGAAGAAAAAATTGCCAGAAAGAGTGCGTTCACGATTTGAACGTGCTGATGTGGACGTCTAATCCAACAAATCAGACGAATTCCCATCTGCGCTGTTTGTGAAAATAAACGACTTTAAATCCTTCTCCAGACACATTTAACTGCTGCTTGTTAGTCAGGTAACGTTTCTTTGATCTTTCTTAGTGCTAACTGTGGACAAAGGAATCAATAAAATTAGGGATGTACTGATCAGGTTTTTTTAGATAAAATGCTTATGATAAACCGCTGTGAGTTTGTCTGCGTTTAACTACATGACGCACACACCTGTGAGTCAGGTTTGAGTTACAACACCGGTAGTCTTTCTTATTAAAAAGTATCTCACATACTGCAACGCACGCTCAAATGGCATCTCTATATGCGAAAGTGTTCCTCCATTTCTTTTCATCAATGTTGTTTACAATATCCATCAGAATTTGTAATGTCGTCAAATGTGTAAACAAAGCCATTTTTAGCTGCGGTTAGTGCTTCTGGCGGAGGGTCACGTTAGCGGATTTTTTTCTAGATATTTGGCCCGTCCCCGTCACAAAAGCAGCTACATGAATGCTAAAGTTTTAAATAAAAGTTAAACCATCAAGAAAAAAGACTGACCCCCTTCATGTTTAATACAAGCAGTTTAATACAAGCAGTTTAAAGGCCATTTCTGTTTAATGATGTCAGAATTTACATTTGGAATGGATGTACACGGTCTTTTCTGGAAAAATTCTGGAACATTCTTGCCTGTGTGAACAGTGTTTTGTTGAATTTACCGGTAAAGTCGTTCCAGTAATTTTCCAGATATTTACCGGTATCGATGTGTAAAATGGGCTATTGAAATAAAAAAATTACAAATTTTAAAAATAAAATTTTATTTGTATTTCATAATATAATAATGCTGTATTTTTATAACTTTATTTATCTGAGTACATTATTATTTTTTATGCTAGTGTCCTGATAATTTTTTGTTAAAAAAAAAATGTCCACTCCATGTGTTTAATATAAATTAAAGACAAAAATATTTATAATGATTTAATGATATAAAGTATATAATTAAATATGGAAAATAATTATAGATTACATAAACATTTTTGTTTTCACTGGATTCATGAGGTACTAGTTAGAGTAAAATATAATATAATATAATATAATATAATATAATATAATATAATAATATAATATAATACAATATAATATAATATAATACAATATAATATAATATAATATAATATAATATAATATAATATAATATAATATAATATAATATAATATAACATGTCATTTTTATATATTTTTATTTTTTTATATTTCTTTCAAATTTTAAATAGTCATTACTGTTATTTTATGCAACAACAACAAAAAGCTATATATATATATATATATATATATAACATGTTTTATTCAAAGACATAACTACAAATTGAAAATTCTGAGAATGTGATCTCTTATTTTTTAATATTACTCATTTTACATTATTATAAAAAACAATGACACAAAATTGTTTAAAAAATATAATTTTAAATATTTTCTTTTTTTAGATATATATTTTTATAGTTTTTATATTTTATTTGTTCGAATTTTAAAATTCATTCACTCATATTTCAGCTTAAGGCTGAAATAAAATGGTTGCATACCCCTCGCAGTGGCTGACGCACACCTCTCAAAAAAAAAAAAATTAACTACACGTCGCAACGACACATAGCACAAGCTCTGTAATTGGTTGGCTTGGTATCGGTGATGAGCGTGGACGGTGCTGAGAGCCACGAGCCTGATGGAGCGAGTGTTTACAAGTGTCAAGTCCTAGCGTTTCGGAAGTGTTATTGCAGAGCAACAGTCAGGATGCATATAAATGCACTGAAACAAGGCATGTGCTGTGGGTCACGCCGATAACTCGACGCAGAAGTATAAACCAGCCTTTAGTCTTTAAATCAGGGGCCGCCACAGCGGAATGAACCGCCAACTATTCTGGCATATGTTTTATGCAGTGCATGTCCTTCCAGCTGCAACCCAGTTCTGGAAATCACCCATTCACACCCACTCTAATACACTATGGCCAATTTAGTTCATCCAATTCACCTATAGCGCATGTTTTGGACTGTGGGGGAAACCGGAGCACCCGGAGGAAACCCACGCCAACACAGGGAGAACATGCAAGCGACCTTCCAGCAGACCTTCTTGCTTTGAGGTGACAGAGTTTACCACTGAGCCGCATGCTTTTAAAAATATAATAATAATAATAATAATAATAATAATAATAATAATAATGATTAATTAATTATTATGAATAACATTAAAGGCAGATAATAAAATTCAAACTCTGAATTTTTTATTTTATTTTACTTGATACTTGTAAAATAATTTGATTTCCAATATATCACAAGCATAACATATGATTTACTACATTTTTTGTCCAGTTGAGTATGTTCAGCGCAAAACTACTAACTAAATTTGACAAACAACATCATGATGAAAGTTTCATGCAAGCATAATTCAGTGACAGACAACAAACAGCACTTTATATTCCACAAACTTGATTAAATTCAGATTATTTAAGCAGATTACAGCCTGTTTGCGATCCTTTCTGTGTTGAATAATTACCATTTGGATGTAAATTAGATTTCTCGATGATCATGTTTGTAATAATAATTCTCAAGTGCACACTCCCAATAAATATTCTATAATTTATGGCCGTTATAAAAGCAAATACCCTTTCTCTCTCTCTCTTATTTGCAGAAACACTGTCCAAATTCAAGCCTGCAAGTGCCTTTCAGATTGGAGTTTGCATGAAACTGCATGTGGTGCTGTAGAGTTAAGACTATCTGGTTCCAGATCAGTGCTAATGAGTAGACAGCCTTGTTTTTATATAGAACTAGCTGACATTTACATGCAACTTGTTTATGTGCTCGTCATGTTCACTGACGGCCTCTAGGCTCTCTCATTAGTTTATTATCGTCTCATTAATTTTGAATGTCAAAACTTGTGCATTTTTCTCCATAATGTTTTGGTTGGAGATGATTTCACCATTGTTCTTTGGTTATCCTTAAAGGAGCAGTATGAAATTTTGACACCCAGTGGTTGAACTAGGTATTGCACTCCTGGATCAAAACACATTTTCACTGACGAGTCCACACAAGCGCAGGTTGCCAGTTTGACGTGAGTGTGCCTGACTATCGAGTCTAAAGGCTGATTTGAACCATTTTCTAACTAAAAGCAACGGCACGGGATAGAAAAAAACTATTCTATACTAAAGGGAGTTTTTTCCAAACCAACACCAGAAATTTCTATTTTAGAAATGGCTTCTATTTCGCACAGGTGAACAACAGGATAAACTATGATCACCTCAGGTACACCTCATCTACTTTATTCAGTGTTAAATGCTAATAATGTGAGTTTGAATGCCCTTTTACATGACATTTATTGCCATACTGCTGAAAGCAGCAGCAGATGGTTCACTTCAGATCTTGAAAATAATATATACTGTTTCAAATTGAACTTTAGAACTGTGACTGAGTGAAATCCAACACATCAGTGATTCAGCATGTACATTTGATAATGTTAAAGAGGGTTAATATGTATTAATCATATTATAAACCTTACAATTTTGCTGCAATGCAGTAAGTACACTATTCTGTGCTTCGTCTGGTGCAAACAGCCAAATTGCTTATTAGGGATGTGCACATCGATGCTCGAGTGTTGATATATCGATACTCAGAAGCTTTTAATTTGTTATCGGTATTTTTTTAAATGTATCGATATTTTAACTATATTTTAATTATTTCTGCATAACTAATATATATATTATATTAATATATATATATATTATATTTATATAGACCTTTTTCATGGAACGCCAAATTACCCATTATGCTTTGCGTGTACGCGCAAGGAGAATGCTAAGAACTTCCGGTCGGCAGCTGATGCGTGTAAACGGTCACATTTGGACAGCTTTGAAATGATAGTTTTAATCTATTTTACCTGCTTTTATCATCTTTGAACTAATACTGTTGTCGATCAGCGCCACCTCCTGGACTGATCATTTAAAAAAATGTGATCTAATACGATGGCTGAGGCATTTTTCTCTCGTTGACAGACGGCATCTTCTGCCGTTTAAATGAAGCCTCGTCATCGCTAAAGTCAACAGTTTCTCTTTCTTTCAGATATATAACTAGTCTAGCCCAAACAAATATAGTTCACCAAAATGTTTGACACACACACGTAGCCTACTGTACTGTCCCACTAACACACTGATTTAATAACTGTGACAAAGTGAAAATAAAGTGACGTTTTGAAATGACAGAAAAACACAAACCGTGGTAAACACAACACACTAAATGAAACATAAATGGCTCGCGATTAGAATGAACAGCAAATCAACCAGCAGAGTGTCAGTATTAGACTTTTATTGGTCATTTTTATAAATTGCATGACTTACATACCTGTTAAGTTTCATGCCAGTAATCTGGTTTGCTCTATGATGCAGTGAAGTATTGTGTGTGCTAAAGAGCCGCTGAGCTAACAGCTGACAGGCAGGGGAAACACGCACACACTGTATTTCTGACGGCAGACACGTGAACTAGGAGAACGTTTTTCTCTCGCTCTTGAACCACATCTGACAGATTATAACGGCTTTAACACACACCTTTCAAAGTTGTGTGTCACCAAATCACTCCGTAATCCACTCAAAACGCTATTAAAACCCATTTTCAGAGCGCAAATTACCAGTTGTAAACACTGTAAACGGAAGTTCTAACCATTCACCGGAAGACGCTGGTCGCTATGGCGGCCTCCATGCAGCAGCCAAGAAAAAGGTCTATATATATTATATATATATATATATATATATATATATATATATATATATATATATATATATATATATATATATATTTACATGTAATGATTTTTTTATTAACATTATTTTGAAAAAAACTGCATTTAAATAATAAGTGGTATCGGTATCGATATCGTAAAAAAATTAACAAAAAGTTTCAGTATCGCATCGAATAAAAAAAAATTGTGGTATCGCCCATCACTATTGCTTATCACTGCAAATCTTGTGAGGTAGCATGTTTTTAGAACACAGGGTTGTAACCTGCTCATCTAATGTTTACGTCCGTAATATTTATATTATTTGCTAATAATAATAACCTCATGTGGAACTATGAATCTGCGTCTCATTTCGTAGGCTGCTACTGTACACCGGAGGCCGCATTTTAGTCATGAATGCACACTTTGAGAGCCTTCATGAGTGAATGAATGAATTACATGGTTTTCCACCAAGGCAATCCTGGAGTGCTGAAATATAACTGGCTAAACTGGCATTGAGTGGGTGAAATGACCAAAACAAAGACAGATGATCCAACACGTAACCCAAATTTTCAAAGCAGAATATCTGACTTTAGCATTGTTTTTCAGATAAACAAGAATGTTCACTTAGCATGTTTCTAAAATATCCGCAAACATATTATGGTATTGTATGCTTTAGAAGAGTCAAAAACTTACATACAGGACCTTTATAGAGTTTGTTCACCCCAAAAAAAGAAAATCACCATTATTTACTGATCACAGTGTTGTAAAAATAATAACAACAACAACATTCAGAACATTAATAGAGAAATTTTGAAATCTGAAATCTACACACCCAAATCTCGGATGCTTCAAAATGTTTGTAAAGAGATCAAAAAATAAATTCATATTACTCAAATGCTCTTTGTGATGTTTGTTTATAAACAAATTTCGAGAGGATCACGTGCTTATGATTGTTCTCAGCTGGCCTAGCATCAGGTCACGACTAATTATTCAATCAGTTGATTCCTAACTCACTATAAATAACCAGAGCTTTCTTATCTCTATATCTATATCTATATATGTTTGCATGTTCTTCCCGTGCTCGCGTGCGTTTTCCCTGGGTTCTCCGGTTTCCTCCCACAGTCTAAATAACAAGAACCCTAAGCAATTGATCACAAAATTTTATACCATAGCTAAGCTCTAAGCGAGTACACCTCTTCCAACCATCCATATATGACACTTAGCTACAATTAAGCAAGGGGGGAGTCATCAAGATCTACCTGAGCTCAAACTCCCCTCTCGCCCTGCAACAGGAGGGAGCCCAGGGCTCGAGGATCTCATGAGCTCAGGGCTCTCTCCCGGGACAGCATGCCAAACAAGCTTTTATTATTAATCATCAGCTAAGTGTGAACTCTTGAATGAACAGATACAGTATGATGAACAAATTTAATGTGGGCTTTTATTCACATACACTATCAGTCAATGGTCACCAATTTTCAACCTTCTTCAAAATATCTTCTTTTGTGTTCACCAGAATAAGAAAGTCATAAAGAATTAGAACCACTTGGCAGTAAGTAAACAGTGAGTACATTTTCATTTAGGGTGAATCGTCCCTTTAACACTTCATGGAAAAAAGAAGAAACTCACCGAACCCTATCACTTGAGAAAAGTAAGCCATAACAGGTTTGGAATCACTTGGGAATGAGTAAACAGTGTGTACATTTTGATTTTTGGGTGAACTGTCCATTTAACACAAAAAAATAAATAAAAGAAATCACATAACCTAACATTTCCCCAAGAGAAAACCAAATGAAAAACACATAGTTATCAAGCCATTCTGTTAGCTCGCAATCACAAGAATACACAAATGAACTCCATTAGAGCTTTTAAGTCCTAAAGCAAGCATGTTAAAAAAAAACTGCTTAACTCTTGTGGGGTTTTTAAATTCACATTTCTTTCAAAAGAAATAAGCATTTCTATTAATTTTCCATTTAATTATGGATTCTGAACACTCTCCCCTTTCACTATTATTATATTTTAAGCCAGAGCAACAAAAGAAGTTCACAGAAAAAAAGGAGAGTGAGTGTGGGGAGGTTTTATGAGTTTAATGAGTTTGTAATGTACAGCCATGCTAATAAGAAATCAGGTAGCATCAAAGGCAGAGGGAAGACTAAGAGACGGATTCATGTGCTCCAAAACCTTTTACATGTTCACTCACTCATTCACTGACCTCTAAAGCAAGAGAATTCGGACAATGACTTAAATAGTGTGAGCCAGAAAACAGTCTGTCACAAACGATTTTATTACAAACACCTACGACCACCGTGCAAGATCTCTTTTTTGGCTTAATGAATTAAATGTCACTGTTCATTTGTCATATTTATTAGATTATTTCATAACAAAGAGAGCACCTGCTTGTCATGCTTGTTGTTTATTTTTTAATCACTTTTTTTTTTAACCTTGCCATACCCCAAAAGGTTTTTTATAAAGAAAATGGGCTATTTGGGCTATTGCAATGTTTTTGACAATGTGTTTTGAAGCACTCTTTACCATTAGGCTTAGGAAACCAAAATGTGTTTTTCCATGGCATCGCTGTGAAAGCCTCATTTTGGAAGCTCTATTTTTAAGAGTGCAAATCAAAAAATGAAATATATTTCTAACTCGTAAACGTACAAAGTTTAGAAATCACATCTCTTCAGAAACAGAGGCTCTGTAATGTTATAGCAGAGAAAGCTAAAATTGCCTCCAAACGCTGCTATTTCACAGAGCTTGTTCTGTTTCTGTATGTGGGCTTCCAAAGGACACGACATAAAGAGAGAAGTGCTTACAGTTTAATTTTAATTATGTTCCATTCATTCATTCATTTTCTTTTCGGCTTAGTCCCTTTATTAGTCTGGGGTCGCCACAGCGGAATTAGCCGCCAACTTATCCAGCATATGTTTTATGCAGCAGATGCCCTTCCAACTGCAACCCATCACTGGGACACATTCATACACACCCATTCACAAACACACACATTCATACACTATGGACAATTTTAGCTTACTCAATTCACCTGTACCACATGTCTTTGAACTTGTGGGGGGAAACCGGAGCACCCGGAGGAAACCCATGCGAACATAGGGAGAACATGCAAACCCCACACAGAAACGCCAACTGACCCAGCCGAGGCTCGAACCAGCAACCTTCTTGCTGTGAGGCGACAGCACTACCTACTGCACCACCCTATTATGTTCCAGAGAATTATAAAAAATATATAGCTAGCATTTGACAAAGGACAGCTTCCAGAATCTCCCCCAGTTCAGTGCTGGATTCGGCTGAAACTCCTCCAACCGACAAAGCTGTGGCTTGTGAGCCACAATCTGTAAGTATTTTTATTTGTTAAAAATGATCAACTACATGCACAGTTTCTAGCGTTAACGGTATGTTGTAGCAAGGATGTAAACAACGGGAAGTGTTGTTTGGCCCGCTAACAATGTAGCTTCAAATTCATATTTATCAGTCAAACCACTGTAAACACCCACAATCTTTAGTAGCACGTGCAGTGTCTCTCTATGTGGCCACTTTCCATGCATTCTACATCTCAAATAAACTCGCAACAGATATGTAAACATTTCATATCATTTACATAAGCTTAAAACCTAAATATACATGAAAGACACTTGTCAAATTTTATTTTAGAGAGCAGGCGTGAGATACAGCTATGTGCTCTTCTTTTTTTGTCTTATTCAGGCAAACTGAAAGGGCTGCTAACGCGTGTGCTTGTAGGGGCATGACGTGGTTACATGGAGCCAATCTGCGAATCACAGCACATTATGTTAGCTGACCAATCATAGCCTCTGGAGGCCAGGCTTTTTAGAGGAACTAGGAAATATGACAGTCCTCTTCATGTTAGCTGTGTAGCTGTATATAATCAAAGTAAGATATATTAAAAAATAACATGATTTTCTACAAGTGAAGCATAAGCGCACACACTGCTTTGCATCTTATAAATACAAGTAAGCCTTAAAAATACACTGTGGACCACCCCTTTAAGAAAGTATCATGTGCAAATGTGCAAAATCTTGTGCAAGTGTTGGTTAAAGTGTCAGAGAGATAAAAGTGTGTGTTTTCTACAGGTGGTTTGTGAAGCCCACTCACTTTCTTAAATGCACACAGTCTTTTTAGCGCTATGGAGTGTCGGGTGCAAATGTGCAAAATTGGTGCAAGTGTCAGTTAAAGTGTCAGAGATGAAAGAGTGTTTCAGTGCATTCAACGATTCAACAAACAGAGGCAATACACCATACACAACTGCTAGTGCTCAGAGAATCAAGTTATAGGTGGGGGAAGTGTTTTTTTAATGAGAGAAGAGTGTTTCTACAGGTGGTTTGTTAAGCCCGCTCACCTTCATAAATGCACAATGTTTTTTTTTTGAGGTATGGAGTAACTCTGAGAAAGTGTCTGGTGCAAATGTGCAAAAAACTGGTGCAAGTGTTGGTTAAAGTGTCAGAGATGAAAGAGTGTTTTCTACAGGTGGTTTGTCAAGCCCACTCATTTGTGTTAGGCATACTCAGTATCAGTGTTGTGCAAGTTACTTCCAAACTGTAATACATTACAGATTACTTGTTACTGTTATTGAAATGTATTCCCTTACATTGCAATATTACTGTCTCAAAATTGTAATATGTTACATTACTTTTATATTACTTTTTAGTTACTTTCACCAAAATAACTACAGAATTAGAACTTAACATTCTAAAATGACCAAATGTACTGCAGAGCATTTTACATCCAGTAGAAAGTAATATGATGTAGCAGAATGACTGTGACCTATTCAGGCTACTAACAACATAGTATATAACTGGCAACGGACAAAGGAAACACCGGCGCGTTCGCTCGCTTGTATTACATGAATGCGCTCTCGACTTGTAATACTGCGCTTATGGCATCTTCTGCCATTTTCCGTTGCACGTTAGGGTTTAATGTTACTGTGAACCGGGCTGAGCCAATAGCCGGACCTCGAGCTCAGAGGCTGAAATCATTCCGCGTTCAAAGTAAAAAGTTCCAATAGCCAGAGGGAGATTATGACAACACACACATATGTTCACTCACCACCAACAGGAAATAGAACTGCTGTATTTTTATTTGTTAATGTCTTCTGGATGAAAAGTTTGTTGTAATGCATGCATTACTGAACATGTACCGAGTAAAATATTACTGAAAATACATTAGTAATGCCTTACACTACTGCGTTACAGGAAACAGTAATATGTTACTGTAATACATTACTTTTGTAATGCATTACTCCCAACACTGCTTAGTATTGCATAATGTTTAAGATCAAAATGTATATTTCACTGAGATCAAGATGTATATTTTATTTTTTATCACAGTTTTGAATGGACATACATTTTTTAATACACAGAAACCTTTTAATTAGATTAAAATATCTTCATTTCATAAATGTTTGGACTGATATGAGAATGAATAAATGTTGACATTTTTAAATCTAACCCTAAACTGCTATTACAAAAGTAAGCTACCCTCTATTAACTTGTCGTACTGTTGAACCACTGCAAAACTACTCCTCAACTGTCTTAAAACGAATGAACAATTTATAATGTCATCATTCAAACCCAACACCAGATTCACAAAACACCGGGTGGTTAATGATATACACTTATATAAAAAAACTGCTTAAATTTTTACTGTTCAGTGCCCCAGATTCACTGGAGTCCTGGTGACAAATGACAGAATTCAGCAGCTTATTATGATACTGTCAGAAATAGGACATCATTGCTCAGACTGGCGCGAACGTACGATCCAAAATAATTCTTTATTCATAAACTTTTCACCTCTGTGACGCTGAGGACAAATGAGGATTTAAATGGCTGCTCAGTGTACAGTGAGGTATGGATTATGAATAGGGACAGCGATTGATTCTCCGCTGCCGTTCAGACCAGCGAAGCATGACAAGTGTTGTCGGGCACCAGGCCCAGGAGCCGGCGGTTCGGGTTGTGAAATTTGTCAAAGTCATTGTGAGTTTCTGTTTGGAGGAACGAGTGACAGCGAGAGTTGCTGTGTAATAAAAAGACAAGAGAGACGAAAATCATTTTTGAGATGTTGAAAAACATACTGAATACATAGTACAGTGTGTCTGTGTGAATGAATCGGGTTGGGACAGGTGGTGTTAACCTAAAAAAAATCATTAACTAAACTATACAAACACTAAGGGCTGTATTTTAACAATCTAACACAGTCTAAAAGCATTAAGAGCATGTCATTTTAAGGACGGAAAAATGCGGTTTGCTAGCGTATAGTCTAAGAGGGTTGTACTTATTCTCTTAGGGTTGTACTTATTCTCTCTTAGTTCAATTGCCTGGACTGACCCCAAATTAAATTGTCACCCCTTGCCACCTTCCTGGCAGGTTTGTGTTAACACAGTCTTCTTTCCTTCTGAACCACGATACGTTTGCGTAATCAAGCTACTGTTTTGTGTACAGCTCTTGCTAGGTTATGGCCACGAAAGCAAAGTGGCAAAATTATGACATCCTCATATCACGGTCATTCTGCTTTTACTGAATCTTTTGGTTTTGTTACCAAAACCAAAATACAGAGAGCCACTTGTGTCTATCCACTGCTGCTGCAAAAAAAATAAATAAATAATAATAATATTACAAATGTTCAGAACATCATGCGATGTCTGCAGAAGTTTTTTGGTGGCATGCGATGTCTGCAGAAGTTTTTTGGTGGCATGCGATATCTGCAGAAGTTTTTTGGTGGAGACAAACAGACATTATCACTGTTTGCACTGTGTCAGTCCCCCTTGTCGCCAAGGTGATACACAGACATACACACATAAATGAACATTATGAAAACTAAAGTTTGTTGTACAGTTGGCGGTTCACTTCCATTATTTGGTATGATTGCATTCATATCAGAAGTGAACCAGACGAGTTCACACGAACCGTACTCCAGACCACCTCTTTCAGGCAGACTCGGGTACGGTTCACGGGTGTGTACCTAAGTTCAGAAGACACGTTCACACTAGCTAAACGTACGGTACTTTGACGTCAAACGAACCCGGGTGCGGACCAAAAGTGCTAGTGTGAAAGCACCCTTAATGAGTTTTGGGTGTGTTTTGAGCATAACGTGCATTAAACCAATCAGAGTCTCATCTCCTATTCCTTTTAAGAGTCTGTTTCGACGCGCCATGGCGCATTTGTTGTTTACATGGCGGACTTTGTAAGTGGGAAAACTGAATGCTTCATTAGCAAGAAAACAGTTAAAGGGCCATGTAAAAAAATGTTTGAAAAAATGAATCATAATGGGAGTGGAGCTCTGCGAGCAGAAAGAGGAGTGGGCGTGGCCAGGAGAGCAGGGGAGAAAGAGGGGAGCAAACAAATATTGTCAGTTGGCTCACAAAATGACAAACTGTGAGGAGACCCATGATTTTATAGTTTACAAAGTTAAAAATGCAAAGAAATAAACAGTGATTCAATGTCCTGCTACATTTGTTATTCGTAATTTCATATACACATAACCACAATTTATATCATCATAAAGATAATCGTGTTTATATAAACACTATAAATGAGGAGGACTTCTCTCCTTCTCAATTCCAGGGTCTGAATGCAGACACAGTGGATAGCAGTGCATCAGGTCTCTTGCCCTGTCTATTTCAACCATTAGCCCAGCTGGAGGATTTTAAACATAGGCGAACACAGCAGCACGGATATAGGCGATGTGTCTGAATGGTAACAAACTCAACTGATAAAAGACAAGGTCTGCCATTCTCCAATTCTCGTACAGCTCTCCCAACAAAAATGCTTGCTGCACACAAACAGCTTTGCTGTATTAGCCCTGACAGCATAGCGAGGAAAAACATGCAACAAACTCCGTGGATCATGGAAACAAACACATATGACCCTTCATGAACGGCTAAATACTGGGTGCCGTATGCGGAGTGCACAGACATGATCTCACCCAGTCATTGGGTCTCACAGCTTGGCAGGTCTGCCTTGCCTTCGGAAAGCACATGCTTTCATGAATAATTAAGAAGCAGGGTCTTCTCATGGGATAAGAAAACTCTGCTATGAATAATGAGAAACCAATGCGTCATCACTCCACTAGCAGATTCGCGCTACGTCACTGAAATTAGCTGACAAAAGCTCAAAATGATCCAGTTTTCCCCACAATTAAAGCTAAAAAGTGCAAACATTGTCTTAACTGATGCTCAACACACAAATCTGTTAAAATCTCAAAAAAAGTACTCCAGGGTTTCTTGAACCTTTAAATAGACCATCTGCAGCGTGAGGATAAATAAGAAACCTCCTCCATTTGGCCTCTTTACTTTCTCTTTCCTTTTACTCTTTCCTTTACTCATTTACTTTGTGGAGTAAGGAAATGGTGGAAACTCACTTCACTGAAGACATTCATTAGCCTATGTATTTAATTTAGTTTGTTAAGTGCAAAGATTTGTTTCAAAACTATTTCTAAATTCAGTTCTAATTTCCAGCAAACAAATAAATGAACAATAATAACGAAGTGTGGTCAAAAAACTGAGTTATATCCAAAAACAATTTCTATTGCCCCATATGGTGATGCATATTTCTCCAAAACCTGACAGGTGGACAAATCTAAACTTGTTTTTGTTAAAACAAATATAAATATGCATATAATAAATAATACAGCTAATAATAATAATAATAATTTCAACCCCCCCCCCCCAATGTGAAGGCATGGAGGCAGTGGTTTTTATAATTATGTAGAAAATAATAATTTTTGTAACATTTCAATCATTTTTTTTATTAATGTAAGGATATTTGCGTATTGCTGCACATCCGTTTTGGACCTGCATGAGTGCATATGAGTGTATATGTCCGAACAAACTTTTCATCCGGAAGACATTAACAAATAAAAATACCGCAGTGCTATTTTCTGTTGGTGGTGAGTGAACATATGTGTGTGTTGTCATAATCTTCCTCTGGCTATTGGAACTTTTTACTTTGAACGCGGAATGATTTCAGCCTCTGAGCTCGAGGTCCGGGGCTATTGGCTCAGCCCGGTTCGCAGTAACATTAAACCCTAACTAATGTGCTCTTTAAATGACAAAAACTCTGTTCTGGACTTTAGACCAGCTGTTTGTTGGTCAATAGCATGCTCTATTGTAATTGCCTCAAAACAACGCGCCAACAATGCGCCTTAACACTCAGACCAGCACACCCATGAGTCCACAAAGTGCCACAAATGGATTTGCCATTTGAACAACATGGCGCAAAATGAGAAAATGAGACTTGCGCTGGTCTGAAAATAGCAACAAAACGTGCCATGCACGTCTTGCTCCTTAATACACTGGATGCATGATAGTACCCTAAGAGTCAACTCGCAGCTAAACAATAGGATTAGGTTTTCCCAACCTAAAATTTTTCAGTAAAAGAAGATAATAAGGACTAGAAGTGAAGAAAACAGAGCAGAGAAAACAGAGAAAATGAAGATTTAATGCACCCCCCATGACAATACACCAGAGAGGGACATGAATGAGAAAAATGAGAGACTCCATGTGTAGTCCAGTGGAATAATTTATGGGATATTGTTCATTAAATTATGTGACCATGGTGTGCACGTTGCAAGACTGTCTGTTGTCTTTTTCTTCAAACTGTGAAAACAAGATCAAAAGGAAAAAGTTTTTGAAAATCCTCAGAAGTTCTTGCACTACTACACTTATTGATGTGGAGACAAATATTTGCTGTAAAATTAAATGACTTTGAAATCAAACTAAATTTTAAAATAGATTTTTGTGATCCAATAAACTAATAAACTTTTATTAGCTTTATCGGTAACACTTTATTTTGATAATCCATTTGAGTATTAGTAGACTGCCTCCTTAATATCTGTTGATACTGCTCTTTCAACAGACATTTAAGTGACTATAAGAAACTTTGCAAGTACATGTCAACTTACACTAACCCCAACTCAAACCGAACAGTCTACTTAAACTCTAATGAGAATTAGTTGGCATGTAGATGCAATGTAACTTAAATTAAACAAACGGACCATCAAAATTAAGTGTGACCATTTTATTATTATGTTTTATAAATATATTTAAATATGGTATTAAAGGCCAATGAATTTAATTATCTACAGCACAATAAGGTCATAACCAGTGTTGGGTGTTAAGCAGTACAAGTAACGTAATATTACTTTTTTAAAGTAATAAGTAATGTAACGTATTACTTAAAAAAATAAGTAATAATATTGAGTTACTATATTGAGTTAGTTTTTTATTTACCTCAAGTAACTTTTAGATTAATTAATACACTTTAAAAATAGTTTGCTGAATTAAAATTAGCGTAATCAAATTGAATCACACTCAATAAGAGAATGAGCTCCCCGCAAGAACAGACAAAAACCAAGATGGCAGAGATTTACATTTCTGTGATGGAAGTATTCTCATTATTTTCAACACATGGAAGAAAAGGGGATTATAATATCAATGGACATTGATTTTACTGAACTAATAAGACAAATACACAAAAGTAGCAAACACGTTGCTTTCAACTTTCATTATTCATTGTATACAGTATATGGCATGTATAGCACCAGGAAGGTGCTATACTCTCAGAAGGTAACATTACTCATTTTTTTTAATTCATATATATATATATATATATATATATATATATATATATATATATATATATATATATATATATATATATACACACATACATATGTATATACAATACATATACATACATACATACATACATATATATATATATATATAAGGTAAATGAAGGTGTAGATTATACAGTTTATCGTTAAATGCAGAGCTCCTCTATAAAAAATAAATAAATAAAAGAAAGAAAACGAAAGAAAAATATCCTTCAACTTCTGAAAGGATCAAGCCTCAGGCAGGTATGAAAAAGTAACTCAAAAGTAACATAACACATTACTTTCTATAAAAAGTAACTAAGTAACACAACAAGTTACTTATTATGGAGAGTAACTCGATATTGTATTGCATTACTTGGAAAAGTATCTTTCCCCAACACTGGTCATAACATGAAAACAAATATAATCTTTTTTAGTCTTCTGAAATAAAAGACTTTGATGTACTAAAACATCATTTAATTTTCAAACTTTATGCCAAAAGTGTGTTTATTGAGAACAGATGCAAAAATGGCCGGCTTCAAACTTCTGTAACTTTTCAAAGTCACAAATTTTTGCATGACCACCCAGGGCTGCATATCAAGCATCGTAAGCCTATATTAGATCAAAGAGACCATTCATGCCAATGGTTTCTACAATCTACTTTGGGAAACATAACCCAGATCTGCACACATACATATAAAAGAAGTTACACATCCATGACTAAAAACCACAGGAGTCAAACACACTTACAAAAATCAATCAATCTATCATTCATTAATTTTCCTTCGGCTTTGTCCCTTATTTATCAGGGGTTGCAACAGCGGAATGAACCACCAACTATTCCAGCATATGTTTTACGCAGTGGATGCCCTTCCAGCCACAATCCATTACTAGAAAATACCCATACACTCTCACATTGACACTCGCTCATACACTACGGCCAATTTAGTTCATCCAAATCACCTATAATAATAACGGATGCCCTTCCAGCCGCAACCCATCACTGGGAAACCACCCCAATCAATCAATCAATAAAAAAGAAATTATATAAATAATGTGGATTAAATTAATAGCTCCCCTTAGCCTCTGCTACACCTACTTCATACATTACTCATGTCAATGTGAATGTATGCACAGATTATATCCAGAAACAGTACCCCATATTTTCTGGCATTGTCAGTATACAAAACGTTTATGGTGGAAGATATCTAAAGTTATTAATGATAAAGTGCTGTCAATTTTTTATTATATAACATAGACACTGACAAAGGGGTGCAGATCCAAATGCAGGTTTATTCAGATTGGTCAGGCAAACAACGGTAACAACCAGGAGCAAACAGATGTATGCAGGAAAATCCAGAGTTGTGGTCATAAAACAGGAGGATGATCAAAAGGCAGGCAGCAAGCAACATAAACAAAACAAGGGAAGACTCAGCAACTTCTGTGTGTTTGTGTGCTGTATAAATAGTTCAGTGATTAGTCCATGAGCAGCTTCAGCTGTGTGAACTTGGAGTCCATATATCGGCAGAATTGTAGTCCTATGTGATGTGCGTTTACCAGCGATCTGTGACAAACTCTAGTATGCTTTTCATATATATATATTTATTTTTATGTACACCCCTGGCATTGTTTTGTATGTGTCATTCATGCATTAATACAAAAACAAATAAATAAATTAAAATAGAATGTATGGCACAGCATAGCAGCTGTCTAAAAACAGTCATTAAACATCATTTATATTCTAAATATGGACATTTTCTTTACAAAAATCTATTGCTTCGCTTCAGAAAACATTACTTAACTCACTGAAGTCATATGGATTATCTTCACAATAGATCGGGACTTCAAAACAATTGTGCACCATTCACTGACATTACAAAACTGGGAAAAGCCAGCATTTTATTTAATCAGATTGTGTTAGTCTGAAAGAAGATATATATATATATATATATATATATATTTATTTTTTTTTTTCTTTTTAGATGAACAATTCCTTAACGGAAAAACTATAACTATTTTTTTTTTTTTGCTTTAGAAAACATCAAGTAAACAATAAGAATAAGTCATTGGCAATACAACTGGAAAATCTAGCCACATCTGATGTTGCTCTCTGAAAGTTAAATGTGTTGAACTTGTGTTCAATCCCTCTGTGCTGTAAGAATTATGTACAATTTACACATTAGACCTGTGTTGTATATTTCAGAGTGCTTAATTGACACTACTGAAGCCGTCCTCTCTCACGCTTCCAATAAATATTTGAATAATTCAACGCTAATAGAAAACTGGACTCATTTGCATGTAAGGGTAATTGATTTGGGGAAAAAAGACGAAATAATGAATCTGTGCCTGCTCTTTATATTCCCCCTCCCCTTCGCAGCATTTCTGCAAATTAACCCCCCTTCTCCTTCTTCTGTCTCCTTTTCTCTCTCTTTTTTGTCTATCTTTCATTACCTATCTGTTCCCCAGTTGACACAATGGTAATAGCCTGGCACAGTACTGGTAAACAGTTTTGACAAATTAAAATCAGCCACAGCTCAAGTGAATGACGGTTTTTGTGTACGTGGATGTAAAACAGAGAGAGAAAGAATAAAATGCATTCGTGAGTGAGTGAGTGAGTTGAGTTGAGTTGAGTGAGTGAGTGAGTGAGTGAGTGAGTGAGTGAGTGAGTGAGTGAGTGAGTGAGTGAGTGAGTGAGTGAGTGAGTAGTGAGTGAGTGAGTGAGTGAGTGAGTGAGTGAGTGAGTGAGTGAGTGAGTGAGTGAGTGAGTGAGTGAGTGAGTGAGTGAGTGAGTGAGTGAGTGAGTGAGTGAGTGAGTGAGTGAGTGAGACAGACAGACAGACAGACAGACAGACAGACAGACAGACAGACAGACAGACAGACAGACAGACAGACAGACAGACAGACAGACAGACAGACAGACAGACAGACAGACAGACAGATAGATAGATAGATAGATAGATAGATAGATAGATAGATAGATAGATAGATAGATAGATAGATAGATAGATAGATAGATAAAACGATGGAACAACAGACAGACAGACAGACAGACAGACAGATAGACAGATAGATAGATAGATAGATAGATAGATAGATAGATAGATAGATAGATAGATAGATAGATAGATAGATAGATAGATAGATAGATAGATAGATAGATAGATAGATAGATAGATAGATAGATAGATACTTGTTGTGCTACCAGTAATACTTATGTAATAGAGTTAGAGTTGTATTTGATGCTTAAGGAAGTGACGCAAACTTCCTCTTCTTGAAAAACCTCCTTTGGACATTTGACATGATTCATCAGCCTCTGCAGGAGGAATCATATCTGATCTAGCAATAGACATCAAGAGCCTTCTTCCATCAGACTGCATTAAAAACAGCAGAGCTCTACTAGATACTGACTAGCTGCATTTTAGGCAAAAAGCTGAGTTCACGCATGACTGTGTTATATAGTCATGGCTGAATGGATCAAGCATTGCCGATAGCTTAAAACTAACCTGGATTTGCGTAAATATACATTTGATACCATGATTGGCAACTAAAACAAAAACCCGAAAGGGGCTATGAGTCTAAAAGTGTGTTTACCACAACAAAAATGTATTCTTGAGCACAGTGCATGGTAAATGCATACAAATATTATAACAAATGGCTTGGACTGGAAGGGCATACCTGTATGTATGCGAGTATATATTTAATATTACTATTGATTATACAGTACATAGTAGGGATGTAAACAAACCTTTAAATATTAAACTTCTGTGTGTAACTTATGCCACATCACACTATTACACTGCTAGGTAATTAATCAAACTCACCTTTTTTCCCAATGCTAATAAAAATGCTATTATTAGCCCATTCCCAAGTACACATACAAAATAATAAGAAATCACCTACTCACCATTCAGAATCCTTTAACCACTGTCATCAACCACAAAGCCAATCCTAACAACTGCATTATCACCCTCAGAAACCCCTGAATAACCACAAAGGAGACCTTTTAACAACATCCTAACAACCACTCAGAGCCTAGCTACTAAGAATGCTCTAGAAGCCCCTTATCAACCCCGAGAACCTCTTAGCAACTACTGTACTTAGCCACCACACGGAATCCCCTTGCAACTCCCAACCAAGACAAAACAATCACCTACAGTAGCACTCTATTAGAAAGTCGTCCATAACCCCCCTAGTAACAGACCTAACAACCACCAGACCCCCAAGCAACTACTCAGATTCCCGTTAAAAACCCTCTATAGACATCTAGTCTTCTAGAAACCACTTAACACCCACCCTACTTATACAAAGACTACCTAACAACCACTTTGTAGCCACCATATACCCCTATACACGCCAGACCTTTTAGGAACCACCCATATCCTCTAGAACACCAATACAAACACCTAGACCCATAGCAACCACACAGACCCCCCCCCCCCCCCCCCAATACACCACAACAAACACCCAGACTAATAGCAATGATCCAGATACCCTAGAACACCACTATAAAAAACAGACCCATAGCAATCCTTTAGATCCCCGTATAGCACTATAAACACCTAGATGCATAACCACACAGATTCCCCAAGAACACCACTATAAACACCCAAAGGTTTAACAACCACACAGATCCCCCTAATACACCATTAAAAACATCCAGACCCATAGTAACGACACAGATCCCCCCCCAATACACCACAATAAATACCCGAACTCATAGCAACCCCCCAGATTCCCTAGAGCCCCTCCATAATAAACAGACCCATAGCAACCCCTAAATCACCCCTATAAACACCCAGACCCATAGCAACTACATAGATCCCCTTAATACACTACAATTACACTCAGACCCATAGAAACTACAGAGATTCTCCAGAACACCACTATTAAAAACAGACCCATAGCAACCTCCCAGATCCCTGTAGAACACCACTACAAACACCTAGAATCACAGCAGCCACCCAGACCCCCCGAACACCATTATAAACATCCAGACCCATGGCAATACACCACAATAAAAACCCAGACCCATAGCAACCCCCCAGATCATTAGAACACCTGTAGCACACTACTACAAACATACAGAACCATAGCAACCACCCAGATCCCCCTAGATCACTATAAACATCCAGGCCCATAACAACCACACAGAAACCCCTAAAGGTTGATTAATACTTCTGCGGCAAGCGCATAGCCCTCGCCATGGCCGTCGGCTACACTGACACGCACCTCTCAAAAAATGTAACTACACATCGCAATGACACGTAGCGCAAGCTCTGTGATTGGTCGGCTTGGTAGCGCTGACGAGTGTGGACAGAGGTGAGAGCCGCACGAGCCCGATGCAGCAAGTGTTTACAATTGTGGAGTCCTGTGAAGGAGCTCCAGAAGGAGACTGTTGTTTTATGCAGTGATTCATTTTTGAATTGCGAGGTGCCGGAACAGATCGGGGTAACGGATGTTACCTGAGGATGGATAGGTGTCACGCACAAAAGTTTGGAGCAGGGGTTTAGGGTGGGGGGAGTGGTGTTGGTGCGGTGGATGGCGGAGGGGGATTGTGAACGAATGTGAGCAGGGCATGGGTGTCACGGATGACAATGAAGAGGGTTGGGGAGTCGTGGAAGAAAGCGAAAGTGAACGGATCCAGATCCGATGTGTTCTGGCACAGATTAAGCCCTGGTTTTGTGTTGCACGTCTGCTGATTCCAGCCTCAAAATGAGCCTCAAAAAGTACAAGAGCCACTTGTACATTAAGGTAGCGTTCAGAAAAATAAAACACCAGCGAAGACACTCGACACAGAAGAACATAAACACCTACTGCCAGCTAGCGTTTCTGAAGTGTTATTGCAGAGCAACACACACAACGTGCAGAAGTATAAATCCAAGGCTACGCGCATTGCGTGCACCGTGGGTCACGCCGATCACTTGATGCAGAAGTATAAACCAGGCTTAATACACCACTATAAACACCCAGACCCACAACAACCACACAGGTCCCTCTAATACACCAAAACACCCAGAGCCATAACAACCCCACAGATCCCCCTAATACACCACTATAAACACCCAGAGCCATAACAACCACACAGATCCCCCTAATACACCACTATAAACACCCAGATCCATAATAACCACACAGAAACCCCAAATATGCCTTGATAAAAAACCAAGACACATAGCAGCCCCCCAGATCCCCGTAGAACACCACAACGAATATATACTGTAGAACCATAGCAACCACCCAGATCCCTGTAGAACACCACTGTAAACATCCAAACCCATAGCAACCACACAGATCCCCCTAATACACCACAAATAACACTCGGACCCATAACAACCACCAAGATTCCCCAGAAACAAAACCCACAGTAACCCCCCAGATCCCTGTAGAACACCATCACAAACACTTATAACCAAAGTAACCACCCAGAGCCCCCTAGAACACCACTGCAAACATCCAGACCCATAGCAACCACCCAGATCCCCCTAGTATACCACTATAAACACCTAAACCCATGGTAACCACACCTCCCTAATACACCACAATTAAAACCCAGACCCATAGCAAACCCACAGATCCCTGTGGAACACCACTAAAAACATATGCAACCACATGCATATGTAACCACCCAGATCCCCCTAGAACACTGTGATAAACATCGAGACTCATAACAACCATAAAGATCTTCCTTGATACACCACAATTAACACAGACTCATAGCAACCCCCTAGATTCCCCAGAACACCATTATAAGAAAAAAAACAGACCCATAGTAACCCCCGGATCTCTGTAGAACACCACCACAAACACCTAGAGTCATAGTAACCATTCAGATCCCCCCTCCACTGGAACACCACTATAAACACCCAGACTCATAACAACCACACAGATCCACCAATACGCCACAATAAAAACCCTGACGCATAGCATCACCCCAGATTCCTGTAGAACACCACTACGAATATGTAGAACCATAGCAACCACCCAGATCACCATAGAACACCCCTATAAACATTGACCCATAGCAACCACACATATCCCCCTAATACATCACTATAAAACCCAGACCCATAGCAACCCCACTACAAACACCTAGAACCAAAGCAACCACCCAGATCCCCCTAGAACACCACTATAAACACAGAGACCTATAAAAACCACAAAGATCCACCAATACGCCACAATAAAAACCCTGGTGCATTTCATCACCCAGATCCCTGTAGAACACCACTATGAATATATAGTACCATAGCAACCACCCAGATCATCATAGAGCACACATATAAACATTGACCTATAGCAACCACACATATCGCCCTAATACACCACTATAAAACCCAGACCCATAGCAACCCCCCAGATCCCTGTAGAACACCACTACAAACACCTAGAACCATAGCAACCACCCAGATCCCCCTAGAACACCACTATAAACATCCAGACCTATAACAACCACCCAGATCCCCCTAGAACACCACTATAAACGCCAGAACCCATAGCAGCCACTCAGATATCACTAGAAAGCTTTTGTAAATGCAGAAGTTGCATCTCAAATGACACAGTATACACTATGCATTTTACACTATGTACTTATACACTTGGACACTCAACCACAGTGTTTGAGTTTAGTAGCATCTCAAATGGAACACTTTTTTACTGATCAGAATGTTTCCTACTCAACGTTTGACAGTTGCCAAATCAGTTAAATAAAAGACCAAATTACCAAAATTTAACCTGTAATGAGCAGAACTGAATTCATAATCGGAAGGCAGCAAAATCAATTATGTAAGAGAATTGTTCTTGCACAGTCTAAATAAATTAAGTAATCAAACCTCAGCACCTGATAGATCCTCCCCTTTAGATGGTCGTTTCTATCAGGGTACACACATCGGCGCAGCAAGTCGGCGGCTGTCCGCGGCGCCCAGCTATGACTCAGGACACTGTTCATATTTTTGCTGCACCACAGAGCGCCATCTGAATAATTTTTAATGTGCGATACTTCCAATTGTCAAGTGCACGCCGTGTCGCGGCGCATCCGGTGTGCGACCCGCTTTCCTTGATGTGAACTAAGTTGTGACTCTTGAGTGCACATTGGGCCCATTTCCACTGAGTGGTACAGTACGGTACGCTTTTATGGCCGTTTCCGCTGTCAAAAGGTACCAAAAAGTGAACCGTACTGTACCACTTTTTGGGTACCTTTATGAAAGGGTACCTAGCACAACAAAAGGCTACCAAAAGGTGGCGCAGGTGAACGCTATAGGTTTACAGAGATACTGTACGTCACTAGCTCGTGCACAAGCCATTAGAATGAAAACAAAGGAAGCGCCATTTTTAAATGCACATCCGAGACATGATATATACCCTGTAATAATATATATATATAATAACAAGTCATGGTCGATCCGAGCGTAAACAAACCTTGTCGTCGTCTTGACGAACAACCACAAAGCCAAGAAGAAGAGCAGAATCTACCCTGTGCCCCGTTGTTGTTTACAAGGCCATCTATAGCCTTTTTGGCAGTGAAAATGCAAGCCTGATAAAGGTGACCCATACCGATTCATACCGTACATATCACTCAATGGAAACAGGCCAATAGTGTTCAACATTCAGTGCATCATCGGGGTATTTAAAGTGCATTACTTCTTTTTAGAATTGTCGGTGTGAATGCACTATTTAAACTATACGACAAAATGGCGTAGACAAGTTCATAAGAATGGAGTTTGGGATGCACAGACTTCCTAGCAATTACCTAACAACCATCCAGATCTGTATTGAATTCCCCTTCGAATCCGGACTCATAGCAACCACTCACATCCCCCAAGAAACCCTTTGCAAGCACACATACTCCCTAGCAACCACTCACACCCCCCTAGAAATCTAGTCCAGATGTTTAATATATCTTTTGTGCTCTATCTAAGAATCAATCAAAAACGATTGGAAAACACAAGGGTGAGTGATTCAGTAATGACAAATTTACATTTTAGGTCTCCTTAATAATGTACCCTTGAGTCATACATAGAAAATAAACCACCAAATATCCTAATATCTCACAAAAAAACCTGACAATAATGCCAGTGCCTTATGGCATGCTCTTAAATTGGACTTTGAAAAAAAAAAAAGTTTCAGGTACATTCAGTGACTCTGCGGGCGGTAATCACTGTTGCCCATTACCATTGCATTGTCTCTTAACTTCCAGCTCAACTAAATCACTTTCCATCCATCCTTCCATCTATCTTCATTTTGTAAGGTGACACGCTGACAGGGGCTTCCATCATGTGTCATTATTGGTGCATGAAGCTCCGCAGCGGAGCCATCCAGAACTCGAGGAAGGGCATCAATCTGAAAATATCCCCTCCCACAACCACATCTCTCAGCACATGTCATGGGGACATTAGGATGTATGTGGAGGGAATCTTGTGGCTGAGTAAGTAATTAAGAGTGAAGAACGAATGCATAATTCACGCAAGTGGATTTAATGCTGCCAGGCGCCTGGCACAGGTGATACTGCAGCTTTAGAACACACACACAGCACAAATAAGTCAGTGACTTTCATATGGCTGTGGATTTGTTGGTTAATTCATTAAAGAGGCAGTTCAACCAAAAATACATGTTTAGTCATTATTTGAAGTAAAATTAAGCACACGCGGCTTTATTTGGCTGAAAAATTATTGAACATTTTTTTAGAATGGAATAGTTCCTGCTAAAAATGTATATGTACTTATCCTCAAATTGTTTCAATCTTTGAGAGTTTGTTTCTTTTTTTAAAGCTAAAATATTAGCCCTCCTGTGAATTAAATTTTTAAAAATATTTCCCAAGTGTTGTTTAAAGGAAAAAACACATTTTTAAACATAAGTGTTTAAAACTAATATCTAATTACATGTTTTATGCATTTGCCATGATTACTTACTAATTATTTTATAATGTAGTAGTATTCTATTTAAAGACTTAATTGGGTTAACATGGCAAGTTAATTAATTAGGGAAGTCATAAGACAACAGTGGTTTGTATATAATGAGAAAGAACCAAATCTCCTACCACAGCTATGCTGATGACACTCAAATCTACTTAGCCTTACTGCCTAATGACTACAGCCCCATTGACACCCTCTGCCAATGCATTGATGAATGAACAGTTGGATGTGCCAAAACTTTCTTTAGTTAAACAAAGAGAAAACTGAAGTCATTGCGTTTGGGAACAGAGATGAGGTAATCAAGGTGAATGCGTACCTTGGCTCTAAAGGTCAAACAACAAAAAATATAAGGTCAAGGATCTTGGTGTGACTCTGGAGTCAGATCTGAGTTTCAATAGTCATGTCAAAGCAGTTAGTAAATCAGCATACTATCATCTCAAAAACATTGCAAGAATTAGATGCTTTGTTTCCAGTGAAGACTTAGAGAAACTTGTTCATGCTTTCATCAGCAGCAGGGTGGATTACTGTAACGGCCTCCTCACTGGCCTTCCCAAAAAGACAGTCAGACAGTTGCAGCTCATCCAGAAAGCTGCGGCCAGGATTCTGACCAGAAGCAGGAAATCAGAGCACATCACACCTGTCCTCAGGTCTCTACACTGGCTCCCAATTACATTCAAAATAGAGTTTAAAGTATTATTACTTGTCTATAAATCATTAAATGGCCTAGGACCTCAATACATTACAGATATGCTCACTGAATACAAACCTAATAGATCACTCAGATCTTTAGGATCATATAAACTAGAAATTCCAAGAGTTCAGCCAAAGCAGGGTGAATTGGCTTTCAGCTACTACGCCCCTCGCTGCTGGAATCAGCTTCCAGAAATGATCAGATGTGCTCCAACATTAGGCACATTCACATCAAGACTAAAAACACATCTGTTTAGCTGTGCCTTTACTTAATGAGTACTGTGCTACGTCCGACAGATCACACTATTGTTCTTTTCTTTTTCATTATTTTATAACCTGTTTTAACACATTTTTACCTGTTTTTAATCATTTTATTACTTGTTTTTTTATATTCTTATACTTGTCTTTTTATTCTCGTTTATGTAAAGCACTTTGAATTGCCACTGTGTATGAAATGTGCTATTTAAATAAACTTACCTTGCCTTAAATAACAGGATGAAAGCATGGCAATATCTGAAAACGTGGTAAAAATCAGAATGCCACAAGGGCTTTTCTTTTTCTGGATTGCTTTTGTAAACACTGTCGGTTTGGTTTAGTGAAGGGGCAGATCGGATTAATCGGTGCTTTTGAAACACTATTGGTTGGGTTTAGGGATGGCGGTGGGTGGAGGTATCGATCAGTCAGTCAGTCAGCCGATAGAAATGTATGTAGGGGTAAGTATTAATAATGAGCCTGGGTTGGTTTGTTCTGTAGCTAATAAAAAATAAATAAAATAAGGTGGCTAAAATATCCATCCAACAAAAAAAAACACTATTGGTTGGGTTTAGGAATGGGTGGAGGTATCTATTGGTTGGTCAGTCAGTCAGTCAGTTGATAGTGGATTTGGGCAGGTGCGAATGGCACTCGCAAGAGAAATTTGAGATCTGAAAAAGCATACACAGCGACCTCTAGTGGATTCGCGACAACAAACTGAAAAAAACGACCTCCTGAGACATATTTTGTGATGTCCAGAAATGTATATGGGGTACATGTCAATAATGAGACTGGATTGATTTGTTCTGTAAATTATTATTTTTTTTTAAATTAAGATGGCTAAAATATTTATCTTAAAAAGTTTTTTTATCTGCTTTTATGCTAACCAAACTAAAATAGTTAATACTGTGAAAATGTCCTTAATAAATAAACATCACTTGGTTGGTATCTGGTAGCCACTGACATCTGACTGGTTTCCAGCAGTCTTCAAAAAATGTAGTTTGTGTTCAACAAAAGAAAAACTAAAACAATAGAGGGCGAGTAAATAATGCTATTCATTTTTGGGTGAACTCTTCCTTTAACAGTCGAATCCAATATAAAGTTGCTTCCAGTTCATTCATCACACTGGAGGTCAAGTACAGTGCATTGTGGGATACAGTTTCCCACTAAGTGGACTTGTGTATGCTGCACGTTTTGATAAATGCCGAAGGTCATTCAGACACACACAGATTCCTGCATAATTGCACTAGTATGCATAAAGCATACAGCAAAACACACTGTAGAACATGAGACACTTCACATAAATAAAACTACCCCTCTTACAACATGAAAACTCACTCTAAGTCCCCCCTGAAATCAATTAGTATCAATATGTTAGTCTTAAGGTTATCTAAAAGCTAAAAAGTACTCAGAAACAAAGGTAAAATTTGCATTCAGAATATTTAAGCACTAAAAACCTGCAGTTTCTCACTTATGAATTAATGTTTTTATGACGTCACTATGCTCTTCAGCTTCCCATCAGATCTTCTTTTCAATCAAATGCTCTGTATTTTAAAGTGGAGAAACATCTAGGCATGACTCAGCATTGTGATTATGGACTGTAGCTGTCATGAGTAACAGATGCACTTTAGTTCAACCACTCTGACTGGCAGAGCTGTGAGATAAACACAACGCTATTGGCTATTTTTGAGAAATGGGGGAGGGGCTACTCAATATCTCCTTCATGTTTCAGTACAAATGACGTCATTGCATTCCAAGGCACTTCAAGGGACACTTAAATGCACCGTCTGCCTCTTTCACAGGAGCGGTTTGGAAACTATCAGCAGCATCAGAAAGGTGACCCTTCAAGAGGCTGCTGTTGACATTGAGCGGCATCCCCTGGCTATTGCTTATTTAAAGTTAAAGTAGGGCCCAATCGTTGATCAAAATGGGAGAGGACGGCTAAAAGACAATAGAGAGCGGTACGGGTCATCTGCCAGATCTGAGATGGTGTGACTCGCTTTGACTTCAATTAACTCCTGAGGGAGGTTTCCCGCTCAATGTGTGATCTTTATCACCGGCCTGCCTCTTAGATCAGTATCACGAGCCGAACCACAGGGAAATGGAGATGGCTGGCTTGACAAAGTACAGAAATCACTTCTATTTTTGGTCCTTCCCTCCCTTCCTCCCTTAACAATGCCACCTCAAAATTGACAGCTGTGACCTTGATCTAGAAGGGAAAAAGGTTTGCAAGGTTTTGTGCTGATGCAGTAAATACAGAATTTGACAGAGTACAAAGTGATAAGGAGAGCATAGTGATGTTACAGGAATAGTTTCACCCGTATAAATAAATAAAAAACATCATCTGCTCAGCCATGTCACTTACCCATGTTGTACTAGAGCTTATACTGTTATTTATCTAGTGACCATGTCTGTCAGCAACAGAAGAAACACCATGCAAGCACAGCCAAGCTACTTACAGACTTTAAGTAGCTAGTAATCATCCAAGATGTTTGTCCATTTTGGAGCTTAAAATGATAAAGCTACAATAAATGGTTAAAAAAAGTATGAAGATGACTTTAAAATTGGAATGACATGAGGGTAGTATTGACTTCATATTTTAGTAAATGCGACAGTAATTTTTTTCCATAAATAATAATATATGTCACAAGCGGGCATGTCCAAGAGCCGTGGGAACAGAATGAGTCTGGCGATTCAACCACTGATGAGCGTCACCTGTGTGCACCACCTGTCTCAAGTCCCACAGGAAAAGCGGAAGTATAAAAGGAGTGACGAGAGAGGAAGATGATAGAAGACCAGGGTAAAGTCTAGATGGGATACAGCTGTAGATACATCACTATAGCATCATTTTTGTGACACTGTACAACATCTTTTACATTACTGTGAGAGGTAGGTTTAGGATTGGAGGAGGGGTAGAGACAATTTAATGAATAATATGAATAGTAATCGGTATAATTACTGTTTTTACATAACTGTATGGTTTATAGTTGGTGTAGATGTTAATAACATATTTTACAACTACTTGTGTCAACATGATTCTGGTGGCAGCTGTATCTCTTCTAGCTTCCGATGACCAGGCCTGGAGCTTGTGTTTGTTTGGCAATCAGTTCGACAGTAGTCAGCCGAGAGGAACTGCTGCCACCAATTTGTTTTATGTTTATTTTTATCCTTAAAGTATTTGAATGTTTGCCCATTTTCCCCCTCCTTCTCATGAACTGTAAGTCTGAACTGTATTACAATAATATTCAATTATTCATTTTCTTTTCAGCTTAGTCCCTTTATTAATCAGGGGTCGCCACAGCGGAATGAACAGCCAACTTATCCAGCATATGTTTTACGCAGTGGATGCCCTTCCGTGTGCAACCCAACACTTCCAATTTAGCTTATTCAATTCACCTATAGAGCAGGTGTTTGGACTGTGGGGGAAACAGGAGCACCAATGCCAACACTGGGAGAACATGTATACTCCACACAGAAATGCCAACTGACCCAGCCGGGGCTAAAATCAGCGACCTTCTTGCTGTGAGGCAATCGTGCAACCCACTGCACCGCAGAGTGACACAATACAAAATGCATTTAATTTATTTTCGACTTTATTAATCAGGGGGTCACCACAGCGGAATGAACTGCAACTTATCCAGCACATGTTTTACGCAGCGGATGCCCTTCCAGCTGCAACCCATCACTAACAGACACCTATACACTCTCATTACCCTACAATAACATTGCAGCATTTTATTAAACACAATATTTAAAGTAATTTGTAAATAAAATAAATGTTTAATTAAAAATTTACATTATATATTCCATGGTCTATTGAAATTCTTGATTCTGATTGGCTGTAGGGTGTGCATTATTTTTGTTGTACCGCACAGGTAGTTCCAGTCAGTTTTGATCACAGTTCAAAATAAATTCACTTCTCCCAAAAATGTTTAGTTACCATAGCAACTCACATATGCTGCACAGGAAACCGATGAGGGCAATAAATGGCGGATGAGAAATCCGCAAATTAGTTACTCATCAACATACCTGTCAACATTGGGATGTGAAATAAGAGATACATAAACTGACTGTTTTGAGGACTGCATAGGAGGGGGCAACGGTTGCCTGGTGATAGAAAGGAAGGGAATCCTGCCATTTTTTATATTATTTCAAAGTGTTTCCATGCCTAAATAAAACAAAGACACAGAAAAGATTCAAATTTTAAGAGCAAGTGGCGTCCCCTGGTGGTTTGGTGGTATGGGTTGCATTTAGGGAGGATTGGCTTTATTGCCACCCTTCATAGATTAAAAATATGGGAGAAATAGGGGAAAATACCTTTACGGGATGATAGGGGGATAAAACAGAGAAAAACAGGAGGGTGACAGGTATCAATTATACCACAAATCAAGTTTTAAGAGTTTTTCAAGCGAAAACATAGTTATTTTAAAGTCAAATCAGCAGTTTATGTATAAGCATAGTGATTCTTTAAAAAGTTCGTCTCCAGGTGGTCAGCGGCAGCTCCGCCAACATCTCCCCACTGAGAGAAGCTTTATATCCGCCAGATCATCTCAGAACCTGCCGCTGGATCTAATCTCTAGCATCTCTGTTGTTTTAAAACATAATGGCCCCGTTTCACAAACAGCGCTTAGATTAAGCCAGGACTAGGCCTTAGATAAATTAGACTATTTAAGCCACATTTATAAAATGGCTTTAGAAAAATATATTACTGGTGTGCACCTGGAGACAAAAAAAAATGACACTGACATATTATAAGACATCTCACTGCAAGTTATTTTGAGTTGACAGCTCAAACATGCAATTTAATTTTGACTAGCCTTAAACCTTGTTTGTGAAACTGGGGTAATAATAATTAATCTGTGGTGTATCCGATGTTAAGTCTTTGGACTTTTGAACCTATTATTTGTTTTCAGGTGTATTTTTGACAGATCACAAAGATAACTTTCATACAGTGATTAATTTATGACCGTAAATAATGTAATATTTATAGGTGGGCATATATTAATTTTTTTAATCTAGATTAATCTCACTGTAATCTTGGAATTAATCTAGTTTAATCTAGATTAAAATGGCTCATTTGAATTCTGCAGAAGGCATTCAGAATATGTGTGCTACCCAGATAATGACTAAAAGTAAGTCTTTGAGTACGGTTTCTCAAGCCAGGTGGCGCATTAGACCAGGGGCTCATCTCCGGTTTCCAAAATTCATCACAAACTGCTTGAGAAACTGTTCAACTATGACAATTGGTGATGAAAATAAATGATGTTCAATAAGATGTACTTGTGTTTACTAACTGTTTATTCAGTTAAACATGAATGTTGAACTGTAGGCCTACATAAGCTTGAAACAGCGATTTTTGATTGCCTTAATCCGACTAAAGTCATGACTGAACTAAACAGAATGGAATTAAGACATGTGGACTATGCATATATTAGTGGCATTATTGAAGTAAACACCACAATCAAACTATTACCGTCATGTAGGAATTTTCGCCATATTTACCGACAAGATTCACACACGCGGCTGTCAGTAAAGGACCACACGCGCACACACACACCGCTAAATGCGGAAGTTTTTTTCTTTCCATTTGGCGTTCATTATTAAATTATATAACACGCTCACCAGTCCTTACTCCTTATTTGCGTCTAATACCCCAGTTTGTCACGGGGGCATGAATGAAATGTTTATGAGTGAAGGTAAAAACTGCCGAATTACAGTTAAAGTCACCCAAAATTACAGGAAACTCTTACATGATAGCTCTTCATGTAAACACCTTAATTATGTTATTGTCTATTAGGGCAAATAACTAGATTACAGATGTCCATTTTATTTGTATATGTTTTACTCGAACACAAACTCTACAGGTGCCTGATAGATGTGGAGCTAACATTAATCAGATTCACTCTAGTAAACTGCACGTCAGGTTTGATGTGGTAATTTCACAGTCGGAATATACACAGGTTCGAAGACTGTGAAAGCTGAAAGTCATAATAGCTTGCGCAAAATAGACGCAGCTCCCAACTCAACTGTGAGAATACTTAACGGCAATATTTTTTTAATCGCCCGATAAGAGTCTCGGGTTAACGCAGCATGTTAACGCCGATAACGGACCACCACTAGTAATATTACACTGATCCTGCGTGCTTGGCTGATTGCTTTTGTTTTAAAAAAGAAAAATAAAGCAGAATGTTATCATCGTTACACAATGACTTGCCTAGTTAAGCCTTTAAATGTCACTTTAATCTGAATAGTAGTATCTTGAAAAATATCTAGTAAAATATTATTTACTGTTATCATGGCAAATAAGTAAAAAAGTATAAAAGTAATCAGTTATTAGTTATTAAAACTGTTATGTTTAGAAATTTTGTTGATAAAAATCTTTTCGTTAAACAGAAATTGGGAAAAATAGTGGGCTAATAATTCAGGAGGGCTATACGTAAACATTTTTTACTTTGACTTGTAAGTATTTAAAACCTATATTTTATTCCATTCTAATGGACCAGGGGAGGAATTAAAGCTATATTGCACTTCTATTATAGGATGCTTTTCTTCCTTGACCCACATACATTACAGGACCACATTAATATTCCAGATACAATCCAGCAATGCTGCAATACTACATGCAACTAGTGTTGTACAGATATTCACATTTAGGTCACAGTGAACTCAGAGTCATTCCTGGACTGTCGACTTGGCAAGAATCAAAAGCATTTCCACTCCCGCATACATAAACACGCCACAATGCACTTGTCAGAAAGGCTCTTTTCAGTATTCAGTTTAACTCGAACGCTGAAAACATCCCGGACAACCCGACTGTATCGTTCTGTGATTATTCTTGCAGAACATTCTGAGACTACATTTCAGCTATACGGGACACACATCTCAAAGTGAAAAGGAGTGAAATTGACAGAGTAAATATGGCAAAGAAAACTCACAAACGTCGTAGCTCTGAAAGAAAGAGACAGACAAGGAGAGCGAGTTTAAAAAAAAAAAGAAAAAAAAAAAGGAGAAGCTGCCTCTTCAAGGAACAGGACTATAGGGAATTTTCTCTCTCTTCGCCTCCCTTCCTGCTATGATTCCTCTGCCGTGTAACTTCCAGGCTTGATCACTGTTTGTACTGTGTGTATGATATTTAATGTAATTACAGTGAGGATTTGCAGGCCACGTTCTCCCCTGCAGGTTTTGTAATATTTAATGGTCCGCCGGTGGGTGGCATGATTGCGGGTGGGAGGGTAATCGAAGAACGCAATGCCATGAAAGCCTCCTCTCAGCGCAGACATCGACCTCGGTCGGTGCGTCTAGATTTTGTTAATGGCAGGGCACAATGATAATGCCAAAGAGCTTGAGAATATCCCTCCTGTATTTGCACATACAACCAATAGAAATGGACCCGTCGGCTGACTGACTGACAGAAAAAGATTGTTATGAGTCAATGAGTTTAACTGCTCGGTGAACAATAGAATGGAAGTGGGGGGAGGGGGGTGGTATGTTGTTTAATATGCAACTAAGCAAAAGTAGCAATATTAGTTTCTTAAAAGCAGTTTTGGTAAGAATGGCAGAAAATTGACTTTCTAAATGAGTATAATTTTTGAATTGAGACAGTTATAAATAAAATACGATTCATTTCAGTAATTGGGGTGGGTGGAGGATTATTAATCAACTCACAAAAATGATTTGGTTCATTGATTAATTTATCAAGTTATTAGAAGAGTCAGACGTCATACTGTAAATAGTTGACTCACTAAAATGAATTAGCTCACTATAAAATTGTACCAATTGTACTTGTATGATCATTATAGTGAATGATTATTTTAGACTACACTACCTGACAAAAGTCTTGTTGTCTAGCCAAGTTTTAGGAACAAAAAATAATAACTTGACTTCTAGTTGATCATTTGGTATCAGAAGTGGCTTATATGAAAGGCAAAGGCCTTTACACTTATTTTCCCCAAAATAAAATATGATCATGCCTTATTTTTCTCATTATTTAATTAGGTACAGTAAGGTCTGACTTTGCTTCTTAGACAAAAGTTGTCACCTAACAGAAACAATGCACAGTATAGAATATAAAGTCATGGTGCATTGGGAAACAGAGACTAATATTGTGTATGACTCCCATGAGGACTGCCATCCATACACCTCTGCAATGACTCAAATAACTTATTAATAAAGTCATCTGGAAATGGCAAAGAGGAGCATTCCTGCAGGACTCCCAGAGTTTATCAAGATACTTTGGAGTCATCTTCAGTGCTTCCTCCTTCATTTTACCCCAAACATGTCAATAACATTCATCTCTGGTGACTGGGATGGCCAATACTGGAGCACCTTGACATTCTTTTGTTTTCAGGAACTTGGATATGAATGACTGAAGTATGAGAAGGAGGGCTATCCTGTCTATCCTTGTTCATTTTCTTTTTGTTTGCTATAGTTTTTTGATAAAGAATATGGACAAATGAAACTTCTAATTGAAGCTTTTTTAAAACCAGTACGAATTTTAATGTCATGCCATATCGTGATTATGCATATTTCTGTATGCAATAGTTTTATATTGTTACGTGGCTGATGTTGTGGGAGTGCTTCTCTCGTTACCATACGTAAATAATTGTGCTATGACGCATAAAAGCTTTTTTGTTCTAGTATATAAGATTAAGACTATAAGTCCTAAAGTCTGTTCTGAAATGAAAGCAGAACATGACGTTGAGTCATTGGACAGTTTTCAATGACGCGTGACTCACAGTGAGTACGTTTACAGTACATGGACACCAATAATCTGATTTTAATACAATTAAGACAATACTTTGACTAAGAGTTTACCATGTAAACAGCAATTTTTGATAATTAATCGATTAAGGTCATAATCGAACTAAACAGAAATTGAATTAAGAATGTGGAGTATGCTGATTTTTCTAGTGGCATTATTGAAGTGCAGTACAGACATGTAAACACCGCAATCAAACTATTACCATCATGTAGGATTTACACCACATTTTGCAACAGCGTATTCCATATATACACGGCTGTTTGAGACTATTCTCTGCACCCACCGAGTCAGTGAAGAACCACAGACACCCGCATCACGAAACGTCGAGATTTTTTTTTCACATACGGGGTGGCGGTATCAAATTCCATTAAATCTACCCCTCTTCCAGCAGTCATACTCGCATCCAATATCTCGTTGCACGAGGGGCATGCATGAAATGTTCCTGAATGAAAGTGAAAGTGCCAAACTGCAGGTAAACACCTGAAATTAGATGAAACTCTGGAGAAAACATGGATAACGTGGTGACTCGTTAATTAAATTATGTGCTATAACATGTAAAAAAGGATCATGAAAGGAACATTTAAAAAGTAACTTAGTAACCACCTTAATCATATTATTGTCTTATTCAGATTAAGGCAATAATTTGATACTGATGTCCATGTAAACGTAGTTCAGGGACATGTGAAAATCCAATCTACCTGATTACCACCTGCCGGACATGATGGCACAGATTCCAGATAAATTGCGAATCCATGTAATTTTTTTTCCTGCTTACACGTACATGGGCCATATCCGATCTGTACCACGTAGGAGAAAAAAGAAACAAAAATGAATTGGGTCACTTAAACCATGCAGTGTAAATGCAGCCTAAAATGAATCAAATCTCTTAACAGAAAGTTTACATTTAGTGAGTGTTTACATTATTTTTCCATTAATTATAAATTAAATAACATTTGTTAAATTGGTTCTCTAAAATTAATTGATTCATTTTAGTGATTTAAATCAAATGAACTGAGGTAATAACCAAACTAACCTCAGGTATAAGCTCAAGGTAATAAGCTAGTTTTGGCAGGACAGAACATATTCATTTTGTATCCATATCCATCACATCCATTTTCCTTCGCTTAGTCTCTTGTTATTAGGGGTCACCACAGCTAATGAACTGCCAACTATTCCAGCATATGTTTTACGCAGCAGATGCCCTTCCAGCTGCAACCCAGTACTGGAAAATACCCGTATACTCTCGCATTCTCACACACACACACACACACACACACACACACACACACACACACACACACTCATACACTATGGCCAATTTTGTTTACCCAATTCACCTATGTGAAACATGTATTGTTCTTTGATGAGTCCACCACATCCTGTCTTTCCCACATCCAGGAGAGTTACTGTGTGGAGAAGCTCCAAAGAAGCGTGCCCCCCAGACTGTTGCATGCCCAGAGTGAAGCATGGAGGTGGATGGCTTGGGCTGCAATATCATGGCATTCCCTAGCCCAATAATTGTGCTGGATTGACGCATCACTGCCGAGGACTACAGAAACATTTTGGAGGACCATGTCTATCCAATGTTTCAAGACTGGTGATAGAGTGATTTGATGCATTATAAAAGTTAAGTTGAACATCTTCCATTGCCTGCACAGTCACCAGACCTAAATATTATTGACCACTTTGGGGTGTTTGGAGGAGCAAGTCAGGAAACGTTTTCCTCCACCAGCCTTACAGAACGTAGTGACCTGGTCACTACTCTTCAAGAAGAACGGCTTTTCAAGAGTTCACTCTTAGCTGATGATCAATAAAGCGTAATTGGCATGCTGTTCCCATGGGAGAGAGCCCTGAGCTTGTATATCCTCGAGCCCGGGGCTCCCTCCCGTTTAGAGGGCAAGAGGGAAGTTCGAGCTCAGGAAGGTCCTCGAGAACTCCCCCGCTTATCGCCATGTGAAAGTGTTAAACTAAGTTGTCTTAGGCAATAATTTGGTTTAGTCGATGGCTATGGGTGTATGTTTTCGGATGGTGGGAGGAAACCGGGGGGGAACATGACATGAAACATAAAAACTCCGCACAGAAACGCCAACCGGCTCAATGGGAGGTTGAACTGGTGGCGTTCTTGCTGTGAGGCAACAGTGCTATTCACTGGGTCGCCGTGTCGCCTATAGGAAAGGGTGGAAGTAGGTGGTGGAAGGAGGGGGGGGAACTTCGAGACGAAGATAACTGGAGTGGAATCTCTGGTTATTTATAGTGTGTCCGTAATCATCTAATAGGGCAGATTACGAAGCTGATAAGGTGCCAGCCGTGTTGATCATAAGCACGTGATCCTCTCAAAATTAGTTTATAAATAAACCACACAAAATTCATCTGGCCACTGTGCAGGACTTGTATCTGTCATTCCCAAGACGAATTGATTCTGTATTGGCCCTACACCATACTAATGAATTATTGTAGTTCAAAACCAGGCGCTTCAGTTTTATTGTGCCAGCTCTGTACATGCTTTTAGCAGACAGAAGCTAGTAAAAGCATCTGAAGGAAATGTTTGCACATCAGAAACAAAGAAGAAATTAAAACACAACATTTCTGAGTTTTTCCAAAGTATTTAGATAGTGATGGGTCTGTGTGCTTCTCAGTAAGGATGTCTGACGTGATGTGGGCAACATGCCAACACGGCCAGGTGCATAATCAAGCAGTCGCTCCAGCTGGACTCACCTGACTGAGAGCAGGCCAGGCTCTTTGTCAAGCTGCAGATGTATCAGGTTATCAGCCAGACTCTACTCCACCACAGAGATGTTTCTTAACCTGGGGATCCGGCAGCAGCTTTGGGGTTCACACAGATGCTCTGATTCGCTGATCCATTATGCTCATGCAGAAAACACAGGTTCCAGGTTTTGCAGCATAATTTTTCTTCTCATTTCCGGTCTTGTAAGTCACTTTGCCTATAGAAATAAGCAATTAAAAAGACAAAATAATTGTGAAAATATATATACCGTAGGAAAGATAGAATTCCCTATGGTACAGTATATGTGCATTTATTTATTTTTAAACCAATTTCTACATATGCTTTAAAGTCTTTGCAAAACGATTTTGAACATCTGCACAATTCATTTGACAAATAATGACATATTTTATAATCTGTTAATCCACTATAAAGGTTTCCACAAAGGCAATCAATTGTGCATTTAAAGAGTTCAGATGCAAAAACCTTTAAGTGCCATCTGAAATTTTCTTTAAAAATTAGCATTTTTCTCAAGCTCCTGTCTTGATTCAGAAATTTCACTTTTGTGGCAAATAATAGGTTATTTTCATAACTTTAAGCATGGAATAACTAAACATAAGAGGCCAAGAAAAATGCTCATTCTAGAAGAAAATTCCAGATGGCACTTAGAGGTTTTTGCATCTGAACTCTTCATTTATTTAATTTTATATAAGAAAACAACTAATCGAATTGAATAAACTGAGATAGTAATCAAAATAAAACTACTAAAAATGTAATCAATTAAATAAATCAGATTTCAGAAATTAATTTATTATTAGATTTAGTTCAATTAATTCAGTGAATGGGTAATACATTTATTAAATACATTCTGCAGAATGATTCATTACATTCCCATTCATCCCTATTTAAAATAGCAATAATGTAATCAAAATAATACACTGAAGCTTGCCTATATTAGTATTTATTGCTATATTTATGATATGATGTTGCTTAAAATGGGAATTTTTAGTTACCAAAAAATTGCATCTTTGTTCCATCAGTTCCAGTGTTTAATTTCCCATTCATTTCACAAACAATGTCACATATTTCATAATTGGGTAATCCACTATAAAGGGGGTGTTTTTGTCAAAGGGAATCAAGCTTCAATACTCCATTCATTAATGTTTACCAGTAAATAAAACTCATTTCAAACAGATTTATTTTAGTAACACAACTTATTCTTTTTCATTAAAATGTGTTAAAAACAGGTTATAGTAACACAACCTATTCTTTTTCATTAAAATGTGTTAATTCTATTTTTGTTTATTTTGATTATTTAAATATGATAAATATAATCCACCTAACTGACGTTTTGCAAATCAATTAATGTACAGCAATTCATATTTACCCATTTAAAATAGTTTGAATGAAGTTTGTTCTAACTTGCCTTTATTAGCATTTGTTGCTGTATTTCCATCAATAATATAATAAACTACTACAATCATTTATTTAACATTGAAGTGTAAATTACTCATTTAAATAGAATTTAAGACAATTAAATATACCTTGCCCCCTACCTAACATTTCTGAAAACAGAACCCTTGTCTTGTAAACACAGCTCAACTTTTTGGATAACAACTACATTACCTGGCAAAAGTCTTGCCGCCTATGCAAGTTTTAGGATTAACAAATAACTTGACTTTTAGTTGATCATTTGGTATCAGAAGTGGCTTATATGAAAGGCAAAGGCCTTTAGATTATACTTAATTCCCCAAAATAAAATATGATCATGCCTTGATTTTTTATTGTTTAATTAGGACAGTAAGGTCTGACTTTGCTTAGACAAGTCTTGTCACTTAACAGAAATAATTTACAGTATAGAATATAAAGTCATGGTGCAGTGGAAACAGAATTAATATTGCATATAACTCCCATGAGCTTGGAGTCCTGCATCCAAACATCTATGCAATACTGGAAGGAGAGCTATCCTGCTGAAGAATTTGCCCTCTCCTGTGGTTTTTAAATGTAATGGGCAGCACAAATGTCTTGATATATCAGGCTGTTGATGCAAATCTCTTGCAAGCCCCCATATTGAATGCAACCCAAACCATGATTTTTCCTTCACCAAACTTGACTGATTTCTCTGAGAATCTTGGGTCCATGCGGGTTCCAATAGGTCTTCTGCAGTATTTTTAATGATTGGGATGCAGTTCAACAGATCGCAAACACATCTGAAAAATCTACTTTTTGCCACTTTTTCAAATGATCAACTAGAAGTTATTATTTGTTGCTCTTACAACTGGGATCGACAACAAGACCTTTTTCAGGTAGTGTACTTACAGTACACACTTTACGGTTTAATGTATTCCAGTGTGGTTTAATGATGTTCACTCGTTGTTACCCAGCAGAATACGAATACCTAATGCTTTGCATTCTTCATATACAAACCATTGAGAACTGAATGTATTTGTGAGTACATCATAAATCACGATGAATGCTTTTATGGTTTCCTAATCATGGTCGTAATTATGATAATGCGGCTATAAGCAAGTTACATTATTTCACTTTGTTGAATCGCTAATGCTTGCATTCATCAGTGCGTTCGTGTTTAGACTCTTTAGAGTTTGGCAGAGACATGTGGCAATATCTAATTATTCAGTCTAAGAGTGTGTCAGAGACCCTGGAATGCCAAATCAGTCATGCTGGTGTCACTCGGGGGACATCTGCACTACTCTGTCTTTATTTTACTCCATTCAATGTGCTGGATGATGGATTTATGAGCTGTGTGTGCTCTCTCTCTCTCTCTCTCTCTCTCTCTCTCTCTCTCTCTATTCCTCACTTTCTCAGCTGAGCAGATTGCCTGGGAGACTTCAGGGTCTCTGTCAACGCTGTTCTCTATTCCTCCTTATGCCACCTTGATCAACATTCACAGTCGGTCTGTGCTTTGCTCACACTGTGCTTGTCATGAACCAGTTTAGATAGGTGACATTATAGGCCAAACAGACAAACATGCAATTCCTGACCCAAAAATATAAATACATTTTGCATCATGCTAAGGCAAATGTGCCAAGGCAAACTTCTAATCCCTGGTATTAAACTTTGGCATATTGCATGTCAACAGGGTTTTTCATAAATCATAACCTAAGGTTCATTTGGGCCACACATGTGAACAATACCAGGTTTATGGAGCTTTATGAGACCAGGCTTGCCAGTTTTGCCATGGGAAATGATAAAACATGGATCAAAGCCTTAGTGTTATATAAAAAGAGAGTCGTGAGTTCTACAGCATAGACAAACAACATCAACTTTTTAACCAAGGCTGCCTTAAGAGTGCAAATTTTGATGTCCAACTCCAATTTTATGACTTTGTCCACATTTTTTTTTTTGACAATCCACTTACATCTTTTTAAAAAGTGGCCTGTATCTGATTTTTGCATTTACACTACACAGCAGTGATGATAAAGCAGCCCTCTTTCAATCTGTTTGCAGGGTTTTATATTTTGGTTGAGTTTTTTTTTTTACAGTTATATGTAGCACTATATTATTTCTCTCACTCTCGAAACTGCTGACATGCACATTGTTGACAAGTTGATTTGTTATAGTTTACAACAGAAAAGTTCCCATTTTGTCATCTTTTAATCTAGGCTTTTTTGACCAGTAAGTGTTTGTCATGTCCATGTGGTGAGATTTATGCTTAACATGAGCGCAATCATATGTATAGGAGATTTAGGCCCAATCCCAATTCTATTTTTGTAGCCCTACCCCTACCCCTTGGCCCTTAAAACCGAGTGTGAAGGGGAAGGGGTTCAAAACGTACCCCTAAGAAATGGGACAGCACTACAGCACCTGCACACGTCATCATATGTCATCGCCATCTCTTGCTTCATTTGAGATTAGACGATCGCCACTGCTGTAGTTATTCCAGTTGGAATAACTTTTTTTTGGAATTTATCTTCAAGAAATCACTGAAGGCATATATTATGTTATCATAACGATCTAATGTGGCAATAAGACTAACTATACAGTACTGTGCATTTACACAGTGGCCATATTCATCTATGTAAACACTAAAAACAACATTTACATTATAGCAGACACTGTAAAAAGGACATTACCAGTCACTAGACTTTTCTGACAGGGTTTTCGAGTGTCATCAAGTGTCAATGTTGTGGGACTGCTATACAAGAGTTATTATTATGGATTGTAGATAGCGAAATTTAGCGGTTTTTAAAAAGCATGACGGTAAAACACAAACGTGGTCATGAATGTATTAAAACATGTGCTTGTTTGTTGTAAAAATTCGTAATAATGACAAAAAATACGAATTTGTGGATCTCCTGACGTCCGGGTGCAGTTATGCTGCCGATGTAGATGGTGTATTCTGGGAAATTTTTCTTACCCCTTGGTTTTGAGTGTGGTCCTGAAAAAATATCTGTTTGAAGGGCTATCTAACCCCTTCCCCTTAGCCCTACGCCTTCAAATTAAAGAGAATTGCGACACCCCTACCCCTTAACGGTAACGCACAAAACGAGGGTTATGGGTAGGGCCAGACGGAATCTGCAGACGTTTTTTGCAATTTCTGCGGAGAATTTTGGTAAAAATCTGCAGATTTCTGCTGAATTATTTTGGGAGTCTCATAACTAAAACCTTAATATGTGAAATATGTGTAATTTAAAAACTGAATAAATTCAGATTTACACACATTTACTCAAGTAAATAAACAGAATTAATGATGGGCTAAACATCTGCGGAAAATCTGCGGAATTCTGCGCTCGCAGATTCCGTGTGGACCTAGTTATGGGTAAGGGGAAGGGCTAAGGGGTAGAATTGGGATTGGGCCTTAAGGGTTCTTCGATGTCATTATCAGAGTTGACATCATTCGTTATCTTTCTATAATGACGTATAACTTGCATTGACTATTGAAAATCCGATCTTGAAAATGTGAGTATATCAGAATCCATGATTTTTTTTCTGCTTACACATACATGGGCCATAACCACCTGCATTGAATGTTATTACTCGATTGAATGGGCATTATCAGTGGTTATCCGCTATTAGATATGGACCGCTAGAGGCCTTCTGCGCCTACTAGTAGGCTCTGAAGGCTGTTATCATCCATCGACAAGGTTAATCAGCTTTACTAACAGAGAAGACGCCACATCCAGATCTGTTTTTACATTACTGTGATGGTTGGGTTTAGGGTAGAGGTAGACGTTAATAAAATACAATTAATGGGAAATTTAATAAATAATATAAATAATTATCATGGTTAATCAGCTATACTAATAGAGAAGACTCCAGATCCAGTACAGTTTTTACATTACTGTGATGGTTGGGTTTAGGGTAGGGGTAGACGTTAATAAAATATAATTAATGTGAAATTTAATAAATAATATAAATAATTATCATGGTTAATCAGCTATACTAATAGAGAAGACTCCAGATCCAGATCAGTTTTTACATTACTGTGACGGTTGGGTTTAGGGTTGGGGTAGGGGTAGACGTTAATAAAATACAATTAATGGGAAATTTAATAAATAGTTTTCATTAACTTCCGGCCGCAGCCGTATGTGATCTACAGCTGATTAACCATGAGCAGTGGTGCTTAACCTTGTTCCTGGAGATCGACCTTCCTGCACAGTTCAGTTCCAACCCTGATCAAACACACCTGAGCCAATTAATTAGGACCTGAACAGCACTTGATAATTACAGGCAGGTGTGTTTGATATGGGTTGCAACTGAAATCTGCAGGATGGTCGATCTCCAGGAACAGGGCTGAGCACCACTGACCATATGGATGGATGATAACAGCCTTCTGAGCCTACCAATAGGTGCAGAAGGCCCCTACTTTTCCATATCAGCTGATAACCACTGATAATGCCCATTCAATCGAGTGATAACATTTGAATTGGCTGCCATAACCAACCTGTGCCGCACGGGGGGTGAAAAAAATTATTTTGGAATTGGGTCACTTGAACCATGCAATATAAATATGATATAAGATAGCTTATACAAACTACCTCCAAAAAAACTCAGCTACAACTACAATAAACTGTACATTCAATTCTGTCTATAGCACTTTTCACAATAATTACAAAAGCAGCTTTACAAAAGGTGGAATTAAATAAATTACACTAAAAATCATAAAGGTTAGGGTGTTTTGTACAGGATGGACAGTATATTAGCACATGCAGTAGTTAACCTGCAGTTATAGTGTCCTTTCCAAAAAGGTGATGCATATGTGTATATTACATGACTTGCTTACTGTCTAATTGTAAAATACAAACCACTGAAAACAAGGTAGCAACAAAGACATAAACCACAACACCACCCCACTTCCCAGCTGTTTGGGATCACCAAAGATTTTTGAAAGGTTGCCTACTTAGACTAGTTTGAGAGTTACTAGTAGGAATTAAATGGCTACCAGTTTGCTGATGAAGCAAATTTTAATACCCATTAAAAATCTTTTCTGAGTATGTCACAGTTTTCCTGCTTACACATACATGGGCCATAAGCAATCGGTGCCACATGGGAGAAGAAAAAATGTTTTGGAATTGGGTCACTTAAACCACGCAGTGTAAATACAGCATAAGATCGTGCAGTAGGAACTAACCAAAACACATTAGCTACAATTACAATATACTTTCAATTCAATTCTATGTCTATAGCACTTTTCACAATAACTCCAAGGCAGTTTTACAAAAGGTTCATGTTATTAAATTACTTTCAAAATCAGAAAAGTTAAGGTATACGGTGGGCAACAGTATATACAGTAAACCTGCTAGGGCTGCATGATATTGGAAAAACTGACATTGCAATCTTTAATTTTTCTGCAATATATTTAGCGATATGAATATAATTTCACAAATTCTCCCTATTTCCAAATTTTATATTGATTGGAATGATTTGTAGGGGAGTGCATCTGCATAAAATATACAAAATTATACTAAATAAAATAAAGCACAGATGAAAAAACAATGATAAAAATAACTTTTTTCGTGGATTCTAACTGTATTGATGTATAGAAATTCAATAACCAAATGTAAAATAACACAACATAGTCTTTATTGTACTAAATATTTAAGCACAATTAATCTTTCTTAAAGTGGCAAACATTGTCATTTCTAGTCCCCAAATGGTTTAAATTAACTAAAAAACTTAGTCACAGGCCTTTAAAAACACATACAAATAAAAAATCTTTCATGTTAGATTAAACTTGGCAGTGACTCCACAAATCACATGTCCTGAACTGTGGTTCCTGGTTAATTATAATCCCAATTTAAAGATTTGCACACTGCAATATCAATGCTAAAATGATAAATTGGGCAGCCCTAAAACATACAGTAGGTAACCTGCAGTTATACAGTATTTAGGGTTCATTCCAAAAGGTGATGTCTATGAGCATAATACATGACTTGCTTTTTGCCTAATCATATTATAACAACCACTGAAAACAACTTAGCAAACAAAGGCAAAAACCACAACAACACCACACTTTCTAACCTGTGGGATTACCAAAGATTTATGAAAGGTTGCCTAACTTACACAAATACCAGTTTAATGATAAACCACACAATTACCATTTTAAAGACCATTAAAAGTCTTTTCATTTACAGCTATTTGAAAAACTTATGAAGAAGTTTCTGTTCAGCATTAAGCAAAGCTAGCAACAGTCTCACAGAGACACAGCGTAGGATTGTTTTGTGTGAAAATATGGCAATCGGCAGTGAGAGGTTTAAAATAGTGCTGAAGGAAAATTTACAGAATTTATATCTGACGGCAAATGACTGCGTTTACAGGCGGAACCAGCTCTATTTCTGACATTCTATAAGCACCACCTACTGTCAAAGAGGATTTACATTAAACAAAAACTGCAGAAAGTGATGAAAGAGCATAGAAGTTAGATCCAGCTTTTGCAGTACTGTATGTACTGCTGAACATATTAGCTGCATTTGAACATAAAGGGCCCTATCATACCCCCGGCGCAATAAGGTGCAAGAAGTGTATGGCGCGATTTTTCAGACCAACGCAATTGTCGTTTTCCTGTTTTGCTCCACATTGTTTAAATAGCAAATCCATTTGGGTCACTTTGTGGGCTCATGAGTGTACTGGTCTGAAAAGAAGGTGTGTTAAGGCGCATTATTGGTGCACTTCTATTTTGAAGAACTGAACTAGACAGCGCCATTGACTAACTAAAAGCTGAGCGCATTAGTTATGCACCTATGTGGGTCCAAACACGTTCACATTGCTTAATACACACCGGATGTACAGCAATACACAAATATCTTTACATATGAAACAAATTAAAGGATTAAAATGTTACAAAAATTGTTATATTCTATATAAAAATAAAAACCACTGCCTCTATGCCTCATTTCGGGGGGCTTTTTTTTGTTTGTTTGTTTATTCATGGCAATTTGCATTTGTATAACATTAGTAGTAGTAGTAGTATTTATTATATGCATATTTTTATTTGTTTTAATAAAAGCAAGTTTAGATTTGTCTACCTTCATATAGACAAATATCAGAATAGGATCATTCTACCATCAGAATAGGATGTGTGTTTGGATATAACTCAATTTTTTGACCACACTTCATCCATGAAAGTAAAGGAGTAAAGTAAAAAGTAAAGAGAAAGTAAAGAGGCTGAATGGAGGAGGCTCATTCTTTATCTTCGCTGCAGTAGGTCTGTTAAACTGTTTTCTTGCTAGTGAAGCGTTCAGTTTTTCCACTTACAAAGTCCGCCATGTAAATAGCAATGCGATGAGCGATGCAACAGACTCTTAAAGGGAATGGCAGATGAGATTCTGATTGGTTTAATGCACATTATGCTTTAAACACACCCATAACTCATTAAGAGAACAAGCACAACCCAGTTAAACTATGCGCAAACCCTGTTTTTTCATCCTTAAAATAGAAAAAGTGGATTCGGACACGCCCTTAATGCTTTTGCGACATGCACTTTAGACTTTGCGCTTAGATCGTTAAAATAGAGCCATTCAGAAAGTGTATACTTTTCTACTCTCAAATAATTATTATGAACATGTTTCATGTGCTTGAAATGCATTTTGGACTTCTGAAAGTGTTGACTGTACCTGTGATGCAAAAAAAACAACCCCTCCAAAACATATCGGTTCACAGCATGAACTATTTGTAGCTATTTTGCATTCAGCTGAACATGATCAACGCTGGCACAGAAACATAATCAAAGGACCAAAATGCCTTTGCCTATATTATTTCTGTCTGCATATTTGAAAAATGATGGCAATTATCACATTTCATCTTCGAGACAAACTGCGGCTAGAAACATGCACGGAGGAGTAGGCAGATATAAGCTATGATAGCTCAAAGAAATAAATAAACTATTTTAGCCAGCACTGCATTTCCCTGTTTACACAGCTAGCTGTAATTAATCTCCATGACAGTGTATGTGCAAAACACACTAAACCTTCACTTGCCAAGAGCACAAACATTTGTTAGTCTATTACAACATATGATGTTTTATTGCACATGTACAGACACAGTACATAGTTAGACGCTCTGATATTTATATTCATTTAAAATCAAATAAGAAATTGCAGTCATAACAAGTGAATTAAAACAAAATCTTAAAACCATAAACTGATTCAGACATACCAAAACAAACCACTGCGAGTTAGCATTAGCAGAGAGCTAATCTCCTCATAATTCTCCATCTGTAACGCGTCAAATTTATTAGGCAGCAGTCAAGTGCTGTACTGTACATTGTCAGACTATTCAAATGAACACTGCATAATGTTCCATAATCAAATAATAAAGTTATTGTCCTGGCACCGCACAACCACAAACTCAATATAAGTGAAACTAGCGACTAGCTTTAATATTCTGCCTCGCTAAAGGCTGAATACAATCACGCAATGATTTCACACAGCTATATTTAGAAACATAAACAGAAAGCAAAACATACTTTATGAAAAGCAGCTGCAGGAATTATGCATGAGAGGACTGAGATGTTTCAAGTCTTTTAGCTTCTGATGTCGAGACGCCTGTGTGATTCCTGCATATGAATGCTAGAGGCTGATCATGCTACATTAAATAACATGGAAGAAACCTTACTACAAATTGCATGCAAATTACTGTTCATTTACATACAATTACTGAACGTCTGTCATTAACTCATGCTAACATGTTCAAGTTACATTTTGTTCAAAGGAGTTGATTCGTTCAGTTGTCAAATGTGTATATGATCCATGGAGACTACTTGTAAGATTTTTCATGAACTTATTTTTTTTTACCAGCAAAGCAATGATATTATAAGCATTATTCTTTAACTGTTAACCATCAGGGTGTAAAATATTCGAGGGACGGGGGGTGTTGATCAAGGATTCAGTATCGATAAGATATGTTTCATGATCATCCATTTATCCGTTTAGGAATGCATGTCACTATTTGATAAAATTTGTCATTTAATACACAGTTGAAATCAGAATAATTAGCCCCCTTTAATTTTTTTTTATCTTTTAAATATTTTTCAAATGATGTGTACAGAGCAAGGAAATTTTCACAGAATTTCCGATAATATTTTTTCTTCAGGAGAAAGCCTTATTTGTTTTATTTTGGCTAGAATAAAAGCAGTTTTTATTTTTTTTAAAGCCATTTTAGGGTCAATATTATTAGACCCCTTTCTTATTTGAGTGTTTACAGAACAAACCATCATTATACAATGACTTGCCTAATTACCCTAACCTGCCTAGTTAACCTAATTAAGCCGTTAAATGTCACTTTATGCTGTATAAATGTGTCTTGAAAATATCTAGTCAAATGTTATGTACTGTCATCATGGCAAAGATAAAATAAATCAGTTATTAGAAATTAGTTATTAAAAATAATATGTTCAGAAATGTGTTAAAAAAAACCTTCTCAACACCCTCTCAATTAGGGGGAAAAAACAGGAGGGCTAATTGTATAACTGACTGCTAAATGACTTTAACTGTATAAACCGATCAGAGGCTGCTTATTATCCTTCAAAATGCTAAAAATGTAAGTGATTTGAATTAATCAATGATATGTAATTAAAGTAAATATATGTGTGTGTGTGTGTGTGTGTGTGTGTGTGTATACTGTATATATATATATATATATATATATATATATATATATATATATATATATATATATATATATATATATATATATATATATTATATATTTATGTATATATATATATATATATATATATATATATATATATATATATATAGTTCAGTAAAGCTACTGAGGGGAAAAGCTGACCCCACTATAGTCACCCATGGATGTCAGTCAAACTTTTTCCTCTGTTTGATAGCAGATATTCTGGAATAAGGAATTTTCCTAACAAATCAAGCTTGATGTATTGCCTTAATGTTCATTGGGGGAAAAAAACATACATTTTGATTACACATTTATACGTTTCTACAAACACATAATATTTGCTATAATTTTTATTAAATGTAAATTCATCATTTGCATATTTTCATTAAACAAGTGTGGATTTCATGTCATGTCAAGGATTTCTTGAGGAAATAAGTTTCTACAGATATGTACACTGTAAAAAAACATGCTGGGTTCCATATATTTCCTTCATTTTGTCCCTAAATCAATAACGATAACTTAATTGCTTTAACAAATGTGAGCAGATTGAAGATAAAACAATAAAATTGTGTTATTTTCAGTTCATTTTAAATAAGTAGTCTGTCTTAATATTTGAGCGTACATACTTGTGTATACAAAATGTATTAATATAAACCCATTCCGGTGACGCAGTGGTGCAGTAGGTAGTGCTGTCGCCTCACAGCAAGAAGGTCGCTGGTTCGAGTTGGCGTTTCTGTGTGGAGTTTGCATGTTCTCCCTGCGTTCGCGTGGGTTTCCTCCGGGTGCTCCGGTTTCCCCCACAGTCCAAAGACATGTGGTACAGGTGAATTGGGTAGGCTAAATTGTCCGTGGTGTATGAGTGTAAATGAGTGTGTGTGTGTGTGGATGTTTCCCAGAGATGGGTTGCAGCTGGAAGGGCATCCGCTGCGTAAAAACGTGCTGGATAAGTTGGTGGTTCATTCCGCTGTGGCGACCCCAGATTAATAAAGGGACTAAGCCGAAAAGAAAATGAATGAATAAACCCATTCCCTTA
>LR812524.1:58476037-58651629 GCA_903798195.1 Danio kyathit | reverse complement strand
GCAGACATCCTGCTGATTTGATTCAGAAGAGCACTCTTTTGTCAGACGGCTCACCGGTCAGGTATACATCCGCGCTAATATATCAAGGTGAAAGTCAACATAGCTTGCGAAAAATAGACCCAGCTCCCGAGTCCCAATCCAACTTTGTGAATAGATTAACGGCGATATTTTTTTTTTATGGCGCAATAAGAGTCTCGCGTTAACGCAGCACGTTAACGCCGATAACGGCCCACCATTAGTATTTTTATATTCTGGGTAAGGCATAAAACTAAAAAATATTCATCCAATTAAATAGAGTCGGGCCGACATCTCTCATAATTCCGATAAGTAGCTCAAACTGTCTGTCAGCAAATGCAGATTTGAACAACTGCACAGTCGTTTGTACGCAGCTCTGCCATTTGTGTATAAACCAATGACTGCCATAGACGCTCTGCGCGTTCATGAAAGAGATCAAGAGAGAGAGAGAGCGAGCGATCGATCGATCGGTAAAAACATGCTAAATCAAAACTTTTTAAAAACCTGAATCAATATTGGAGTTACCTTTGCACGCTGGAGAAAGGACGACACCATGGCTGAAGGATTTCTTTCAGACAGGTAATGTTTTGTTTTAAAACTATTTTAGCTTCACGCATAGCTGATGTAACGTTAGATGTTGTTACAAATGGGTTATATCTGCACAGAAGTGCTGTTCAGCCACTGAAATCTTCTGATGAAAGATTGATGTGACTATTTTCGGTTTCATAAAGTACGTTTTACAGCATCGATAATGTGGATTTTATTTAGTTTAACAACAAAACATCAGTAAATAGCGCCTAGCCTGCTTTACTGAGGTGAAGTTGGTTTTATATTCAAATCACATTGGTTCATTTTTGAACAATGACGACCTGTGACGCTCTCCCTATATTGTTTACCATGCTACTCTGAATATTCGCTCTGAAATAGCATGTCAGTATGGCTTAGGCCCCGTTTACACTAATGCGTTTTCGTTTTAAAACGCATACGTTTTGCTACGGTTACGCCATCCGGAGTTTTCGAGCCCCGAAAACGGAGCGTTTTGAAAACGCTGGAGAGGTCGTTTTCATTTTAAAACGCTGCTGCTCCGTCTCAGTCTGGATGGGGGAAAACGGAGACATCTGAAAACGGAGGCATGGCTGCTGAGATTCGCTACCTGATTGGGGCTTTTGGGTCATTGCGTATCCTCCCCCTATTTGTCAAGCCCCTATCACATGACTATAACGCTACCGGAAGACGGCAGACCAACCTTCACTGCAAACAACAACATTGACACAGAAATGGGAGCGTTGTTTGCACTATTGTCCGTTTTAGGCGCCATTGTGCAGTTAAACTCTGCCTTTTTTACTACAGCAGCTGCATACGTATATTCGCAAGAGTCAAGCTATTGCTCGAGCTCTCGCTAATTGCTTGCGTTCATCGTTCAACCAGCGTGTGTTGACTAACAACAACCAAATGCCGAGCGAGACACATGCTTCCTGTTTATACTTGAACGCGCATGCCCAGAGTGCGCGAATGGTCACGTGATATACGTTTTTGGTGGAGTAGTGTGGACGGAGATATGTTTAGAAACGCTAGATGAAACGTTAGTATGGACGCGGATCATTTTTGATCTAAAACGCCATTTCAAAACGAAAATGCACTAGTGTAAACGGGGCCTTAGTAATGAGTGTAATTCCTGCACGCTGCCGGACAAGCACTAGTCACTTTGAACACATGAGAGAGGGTTCTGCTGTCATCTTTAAGGTGCGCGTGCTCGTGTTTCAGGAGGCGTGGCTCTGGACGGCAGGGGAGGGACTGTGAATCAGAGATTTATGCTAAGCTGTTAGCAATGTGGAAGATCACCTACTGCACCTTTAACAATTAACAAATATAGCTTGTATGTATTAGTAAATGACAATTAAGATTAATAAATCCTTTAATTTTTTTTTTTATTCATGTTAACTAATGATGTCAATGTTAACAAATGAAAACATGGCACCAACACAACAGTTGTTCTCAGTCATATTGTGTTATTTTTCCAATGTAGATTATTACCAAAAATCAAATGACACAAATCCCTGCATGACTCATCCCACTACACCATTCCAGGTCAAGGTGAAATATTGCAAGTATTAATGGTTAATCGGCTAAATTACAATGAGTGTTGAGCAAAGCTGCCGCCAGCCAGGGGTGAAGTATTACAATTATGAATTCTTAATAGTCCAAATTACTTTAACTGAGGTCTGTTCAAGAGTCATTAACCTACTGTATGGTAGCTGCTGGTCATAATTAATTCACATTCGAGAACACCACCATCGCTCCCTGACACTGAACATTTTGTTTTGCATAATTTAACCAGCATCACTTTTTCTAGTAGTATCACTGGTCACTGCGGGTCACCAGAAGAGGATTAGACCGCGCGGAGGATACTGAGGACACATTAATCACTGCAAAACACAGATTTCCATCCATGTTTTGTTATTTCGTTCTAATAGTTAGCTTTATAGGACACGAAAATTGACAAACAGTGACTAAATAAAGGAAGCTCAGCATACAGCACGACAAATGCAGGATGATGAGCTTGCAGATCCTTAACCAATCAGTTGCATTGTTTTATATAATACTGTTTGCTGGGAATCTGTTAGTCTAACATGTGCCATTATTATGTAGATTCATGGTAATTCATATTTCGAAGTATTTCTGAGTCAAAAGGCCTCCGTATGCTGTATAAAATGCAATTGCGGTGTACAAGATGAGTCACCAATATTTTTGGTCCGTTTTCCAGCAAGAGAAAGCCATTTAAATTTTAAATGCGCACTGTATATCTGCTTTATTTTCGGAGTACACTAGCATACAGATGCTTCGGGAACAAAAGGACAGGTTTATGGAGTAGATTCTGCATGCTTGGAATTTTGATTTCACAAACACAGTCTTTGTCGGTGCATTGTGCAGATTCAGAATCAGAAGCAAAATGAACATAATTCCTTTTTTAATGTGGTGACATACTGCTAAACATGGTGCTTTTATTACCTCCTATAAAGCAGCTTTCTGAATTCAGTTAAAGTTCTAATGAAACCAAAAGTAACCATATGAACCATTGTTAGTGTAACCAGGGATAGTGACAACAGGGGTGAGGATCCAAATGCAGGGTTTTATCGACAGGATGGTCAGCCAAGCAATGATCAACACAGGACCAAACAGATGTATGAGGGCAATCCAGAGTCGTAGTCGAAATAGCAGGCAAATGGTCAGAAGGCAGGCAGCATACAGGAATAATCAAACAAAACAAAGCAAAAGTTCAAAACACGGAAGGCAAGGAAACCGCGTTGTAATGTCACTTAACAGATAACAAGACTCAGCAATGAGTGTCTCAAGATGAGCTGTATATATGTGTGTGTAATCAGTACTTGAGAAGCATCAGCTGTGTGTTTGCAATCAGTCAGGATCAGGAACCGCTTGTGTGTGTATTGCATGACTGGTTATTGTAGTCTATTTACCAGCAGATTTGTAGTCCTTTGTGTTTGTGAATGTATTCCAGCGATCAATGGTGTTTAGATCGCTGGTGATCATGACAGATAGCTCACATTGCTAGTTTTGTGGTGTGCATGTCATTATGAACAAAAATAAATAAATAGATAACCTTGTAATCTAAATTTAAAATATGAAAATGCACTTCCTGTTTGCTTTTTAGTTAAATTCTCAGATTATGTCTGTCTGGGGTATTGGGAGGGGTGGATTTAGTGATTTGGGGGCCCTAAGCAATTCCAGTCATGAGGCCCAAGTCCTTAAAACAGCGGTGGGCAAACTTTTTAGACCCGAGGGCCACATCAAGTTTTGCAAACTAAGTGAAGGGCCACATGTCAAATCCTTCAAAAATATAACTTTTATTTATAGTGGCAGTATGCATCGAACATGTAATATCGGACAGAAACGTTACACATAAACACACATTTTTTTTAATAGTTATTATTGAGTCATATTTACATGTCAAATTAATTAGCACTGCTATTTATATTTACTTATCAATCATCATAAAACAATAAAATAATCCCTTATAAAATATAAGAATAATAATAATAATAATAATAATGTAATTATCTTTTCTATTCTCCACTGTAAAAATTTTGTCTGATAGAAAAAATCTTATATTAACACATTAAAAATAATGTTTGCGTGAAAAAAAGCCGACTTAGGATGTAGTCTTTAAAAACAGCAATACTTTCTTGGCATATTAGACATACCGTTTTCTGTCCAATATTGGTGAAGAAGCATTTTGTTGTCCATTCTTCGGACATTCAGAGTCAATTTTTCTATTTTTTTGCCTGACTCATTTTCAGTCATTAACGGTCGAGTGCATTTTAATATTCGAGAGTGTGTTCTAATTTTACTGGTTGCGCTAACTGTACCGTGTGCAATACTGCCATCAAATGGCATTCACTTGTATTGCATCATTAATTTACTAATTCTGAAACCAAACCGTTACTCAGAAGCAGCATTTTAAAAACTCCCTCGCGGGCCGGATAAAAGAGTTTAGCAGGCCGCATATGGCCCACGGGCCGTAGTTTGCCCACCTCTGCCTTAAATGCACCCTTTCTACTCATATTTAAATTTTCAGTTTCATCTTAATGCAGTCTCTAATCTATAAATTTGACTGATGGACTGCTCCATGATAGATATTTTATTTTGTAATATTATTATTACATAATATTACATTATTATAATAATATTACATTTTATTGTATATTAAATAATATTTAATTACGGTAAAATTGTATTTGTTTGACTCTCACTATACAAAATATGATAGAAAACTATGTTATATATACACTCACTAGCACCTTTATTAGGTACCTTACTAGTACCGGGTTGGACCCTCTTTTGCCTTCAGAACTGCATTAATCCTTTATGGCATAAATTCAACAAGGTACTGGAAGAAGTCCTCAGAGATTTTGGTCCATATTGACATGATAGCATCACACAGTTGCTGCATATTTGTAGGCTGCACATCTATGATGTGAATCTCCCGTTTCACGACATCCCAAAGGTGCTCTATTGGATTGAGTTCTGGTGATGTGGAGGCCATTTGAGTACAGTGAATTCATTGACATGTTCAAGAATCCAGTCTGAGATGATTCACACTTTATGACATGGCACATTATCCTGCTGGAAATAGCCATCAGAAAATGAGTACACTGTGCTCATAAAGAGATGGACATGATCAGCAACAATACTCAGGTAGGCTGTGGCATTGACACGATGCTCAACTGGTACTAATGTGCCCAAAGTGTGCCAAGAAAATATCCCTACTATCACACTATTACAGCATCACCACCAGCCTGAACTGTTGATACAAGGCAGGATGGATCCATGCTTTCATGGTGTTGATGCCAAAATCTGACCCTACCATCCGAATGTTGCAGCAGAATTTGAGACTCATCAGACCAGGCAACGTTTTTCCAATCTTCTATTGTCCAATTTTGGTGAGCCTATGTCAATTGTAGCCTCAATTTCCAGTTCTTTGCTGACAGGAGTGGCACCCAGTGTGGTCTTCTGCTGCTGTAGCCCATCCGCCTCAAGGTTTGACATGTTGTGTGTTCAGAGATGCCCTTCTCTATACCTCAGTTGTAACGAGTGGTTATTTGAGTAACTGTTGTCTTTCCATCAGCTGGAACCAGTCTGGCCATTCTCCTCGGACCTCTGGCATCAACCAGGCATTTGCATTCACAGAACTGCCGCTCACTGGATATTTTCTTTTTTTCGGAGCATTCCCTGTAAACCCTAGAGATGGTTGTGCGTGAAAATCCCAGTAGATCAGCAGTTTCTGAAATACTTCAACAACCATGCCACGTTCAAAGTCACTTAAATCACCTTTCTTCCCCATTCTGATGCTTGGTTTGAACTACAGCAGTTTGTCTTGACCATGTCTACATGCCTAACTGTATTGAACGAGCAGTTGGACAAGTGTACCTAATAAAGTGGCCAGTGAGTGTAGTTTATAGGTATAATTAGTACTTTTATACATTTATTGGGGGCCCCCTGATTTCCTGGGGCTCTAAGCGGCTGCTTACCTAGCTTCATGGTTAAATCCGCCCCTGGGTATTGGGCGTGGCTAACATACTTAACCACGCCCCTCCAACTGTCAGTTTTGACAACAAACGGTGAGGAGGAGGCATCTGTTAGGTTGTAATAACTCTCCCGAAACCCTTTTCCTGATCTTTATGAATGAAATGCCTACTTTACTACATCCAATCAGCTCGCAGTAGAAGAAACAAGCCACGCCCACTGTTTTCTCATTTAATATTCCGTTTCTCTAGGAACTGCATCACAATATGAAAAAAGGTTGCAGCTTCCAGTTCATGTGGACTTTAACTTTGTTTAAAGTACTCTAGTTATTCTATGACCTGGGCCAAACTAGCTACTGTGGGTAACAAAAAACAGAACTTTGCAGAAACCAAAAATAAGGCAGATAGAAAGCCAACAACCCGAGAAATCTTTGGAGCATCTCCCACAATAGTTTTCTCGGCTCGCCTGTTTTGTTTTTTTTTTCCGAAGGATGCCTGCTCCTAAATGTCTTTCAGGATTGATATCGTATTATTACTTGCACTTATTGAGTGGGTAGTTTCAAAGGGACAGTTATTAAAGCAAATATCTTTAATTTACGATCTGGGGCCATCAATCTGTTCTCGTAATAACGGCAAGGAATTCCTTATTAGAGTTGAGAGAGAAATATTGAGTTTTCTGACATATCCTCAGTCGGCTGAAAATATAGCCGTGCTCAAACCATGAAATGTGACTCGACTAGAGGTGTGCAAAGCAACCGTGGGAGAAAAATCGTCTGCATTATCACAGTTAACGGAGTGATCGTCTGATTGAATGTCATTATGCAAAAGCGTGTATATAGTTGAAGTCAGAATTATTAGCACTCCTGAATTATTAGACCGCCTGTATATTTTTCCCCAATTTCTGTTAAACAGAAAAAAACACATATTTCAACACATTCCTAAACATAGGAATTAATTAATATTTAATAACTCCTTTCTAATAACTGATTTCTTTTATCTTTGCCATTATGACATTACATAATATTTTACTAGATATTTTTCAAAAGGGACATTGCAAATTAGGGTAATTAGGCAAGTCATTGTATAACAGAGGTTTTTTCTGTAGACAATCGAAAAAATATATTGCTTAATATGGCTAATAATATCAATAGAGTCTGGCTGCAGATTTGCACTCTTGGACTTGCACTCTCAGGCAACCGAAATTCCTCTGCAAGTGACGTCATTTACAATCGACACCTGTACCCGCTTGTATGAAAGTCTTATAGTAATTTAAATTAAGAGTGTCCCTAAGGGGGAAAAATCTCAGAGGTAAGGGATTTCATTAAGAGCATTGCAACAAACTTCCTATCTGTCACTCTTACCTAAGTACCTTTTTTCTAAACGTTTCTCTGTAGTTTCTGGCAACATACGGCGATGGGTGCCGCAGTTGCTATAGTTACGTAAACAGATCGTAATGAACCACAAATGCTTGCCTTAAACAGCTCTGCAGTACACATCATCTGTGCTGTTTTCTTTCCGTTAAGCGAGTCGAGACGTTCCCTTATCGAGTCGATCTCGACATTATGTTTGTTGGACCTATAAAACTGGGCTGGGATCATGTAGAAACTTTTGAAGTTGCACTGAAACTGCGATTTCATATGGATGCACTTCTGCGCAGACGTGCTAACTTATCAACACATTTATTAAATGGTTTTATTAAATTATTTATCTACAGTCCTGTGAGTCTTTTATCTAAAACATTTTTATTTGGGTGAGAATGCTTGCATTTTAAGTGTCATTTGTTCATTTAAGGGAGCTGATTAGAGGAAATTGTTATTAAGGACTAAGAGGAATTACTTAATGGCAGCCTTAAATTCATTAAGTTGACTTTTTTTTTTGTTCTTGCAACCCAACTTTTACTAAGGGTACCCTGAACCTTCAAACTAGGGGATTTTTTGGTAAAGGCCTGAGAGTGCAAGCCTGAAAGTGCAAGTGCAAATCTGCAGTCAGACCCTTCTCAATAATATTGACCTTAATTTTTTATTCTAGCCAAAATAAAACAAATAAGACTTTCTCCAGAAGAAAACATAGTGTAGGAAATACTGTGAAAAAGTCCTTGCTCTGTTAAATATCATTTGGAAAACATTTGAAACAGAAAAAAAATATCACATGGGGGCTAATAATTTTGACTTCAACTATATACAGTGCTCAACATAAATAAGTACACCCCCTTTTGAAAATTTATATTTTTTCAGTGAATATAGCCAATAATATTTTATGTGGCGGTTCATTCTGCTGTGGCGACCCCTGATAAATAAGGGACTAAGTCGAAGGAAAACAAATGAATGATTGAAGGAATATGTGATGCATTTTAACAGCAGTTTTATTAAGCAATCATATCCATTAAAATAAGAGTTTGAATACCTAACATCTATATTATATTCTGATTATAGAACAATAATACATTTAAATTCAAATGAGTTATTGAAAATTGAGACTACACTTTAGATTTTTTTAGTTTCTCTTGCTTATTACAACTTTATTTCATATTTTACCCGAAAGTATTCATTTGGGTGTATTCATTTTTGCACTGTGATCTTACTTTTTTGTCAGATTAACTACAGTTTTGGCTTTTATACTGACTAATCTAATGTGCAACATACAGTAGGCTCATTCTGAAAACATTTCTGGAGATCATGAATTATGTAGCCAGAATTACGTATGGCTGCATTTCGTCTTTAAAACGAACGATACGGGGCGGTATGACGCCATTCCTTTTTGTGCTTACCAGCTGACCGCTTATTCCCGTGTGGATGGCTTTCAGTGTTACCAGTTTGTCCAGTTAGCTCGCCATGTACATTATCGGACTTGAGACACAGAGAGGAGTTGACCACAACGATGGGGTTTGGGTCTGGTGAAAAATGGTTCCAGAAAGCAGGTAAAACAAAAGCCAAAAAAATAAAAATAGACAAATAAATAACAGGGTGAGAATCTGGTAAAAATCTGAAAGCGTGGTAAAAGTCAGGCAAGGACTTTTCTTTTTCTGGATTGCCTATTAAATCTGTGAGTTGAGTTTAGGAAAGTGGGTGGAGGGGTCAATCGGTGCTTTTGAAAACACTTTTGGTTGGGTTTAGGGAAGGAGGAGAGTTGTTCAGTCGATCGGTCAGTCAGTCAGTCGACAGTGGCCTCTGGTGAATTTATGTGAAAACAGCAGGCACAAATGGCACTCGCAAAAGAAATTGAGATCTGGAGGATTCGTTAAAGCAAAAACTGCAAATAACATAGCTCCTAGGACGTATTTGGCGCTTTCCAGAAATGTGGTACTTTTCAGAATGAGGCTGGGTTGCTAATGTGTGTGCACTAACATATTATTGCAAGGCCTTCTTTATGGCCTCCAATAGACAATGTATTCGATAATGCTGGACAATGTATACTGTATATAGTCAAAACTGTTATGATATGAAGTCAAAATTATTAGCTCTGTCAAATTTTTGTTGTTTTAAAAATATTTCCCAAGTGCTGTTTAACAGAGTCGCTGGTTTGAGCCTCAGCTGGGTCAGTTGGCATTTCTGTGTGGAGTTTGCATGTTCTCCCCGTGTTCGCGTGGGTTTCCTCAAGGTGCTCCGGTTTCCCCCACAAGTCCAAAGACATGTGCTATAGGTAACATATGGATGTTTCCCAGTAATGGGTTGCAGTTATATAACTACATACTGAAAAGTAATGAATTAATAAAATAAGATTTAAGCACACTGACTAAGCTGAAATTTAATCAAATGTATATATATGAAATTGAGATGTTAAACACCTGTTAAAAAATGTTCTCAAAATTGCAGGTTCCAAGAACACATGAATGTGAGCCTTTTAAAAAAATTCAGCAGTGAGTAATTTTAAAAGCTGTGTGATGACGATGTTAACACGCTGCTCTCAGCACTGGCCGCTAGACCGCTGTCAGCACTTCTCTGCTAATTGCCTCCATCAGTAAAAATCATTATGATCCTCTTTTATGCCACCCAAAACAGAAAAAGTCATGTTGCTCCGAGTCACAGACTGACCGTCAGAAAGTCTCAATGGCTACTAATGAGCTGCTTGTCATGGCTAAAGCACTTTGTGTATGAGCAGGGATTATTCAGGATGAAAAGATATAATGATGAAGAACCGAATGCAGAGGAACACAAACTCACTGACATCAACTGTAACTTGAAATAACTACATATTTAAGCAGGGCTTGATAAGTTTAATGTAGGCGTCTGCTGGTCTCATTGTTGCAGTTAAAGGTGCTGTATGTAAGTTTGTGACTCTTCTAAAGCATAAAAATACCATAATATGTGTGCAGATATTTAAGAAACATCCCAAGTGAACATACTTGTTTAACTGAAAAACAATGCTGAAGTCAGATATTCTGCTTTGAAAATGGGTTTTCCGTGCCGGAACGCTGTCTTTGTTTAGATAAATTTCATATGCACGATGCCAGTTTAGCCAATTATATGTCAGCACCCTGGGTTGCCTTGTTGGAAAACAGCGTATTTCATTCATTCATTCAGAAAGACTCTGAAAGCATGCGTCCGTGACCAAAAAGAACAGTATGGGAGACAGATGCAGTTCCACATGAGGTTATTAATTAGCAAATTACATAAATTTTACGAACGTAAACATTAGGTGAGCAGGTTACATTGTAACCGCGTGTCCTAACAACACGCTGTGACGAGAGAGGCAGTGATCAGCTATTTGGCTGTTTGCACCAGACGAAACACGGCAGAAATGTAAATACAGCCTTTCAGAAGCACAGAATATGCACTCGCTCACGAAACGGTAAGGTTTAGAATCTATTTAATACATGTTAACCCACTTTAACATCAATGTAGATGCTAAATCACTCATATGTGTTTAGTTCTAAAGTTCAATTTCAGACGGTTTATTGTATTTTCAAGATCTGAGGTGAACTTTCTGCTTTCAGTATATGGCAACAAATGCCATGTAAAATGCATTCAAACTCGCATTGTTAGCATTTAGCACAGAATAAAGCACACAAGGCTTACCTGAGGTGATCTAGCTGTCATAGGTTTCTGTTGTTCAGCTGTGAGAAATAGAAGCCATTTCTAATATATCAATTCGAGGTGTTGGTTAGGACAAAAACTCCTTTTAATATGGAAAATATTCCCTCTATCGCGTGTCGTTGCTTTTATTTAGAACACAGTTTAAATCACTCGCTCCTGTACACAATCTGGCATCCCAGCGTACTTTTATTATGATCCAGGAGTGCAATACCTAGTTCAACCACTGGGTGTCAAACTTACATACTGCACCTTTAATTTCTGAGGCTTTTATTACAATAAAAAGCACGTCGGCTGACATTCGCCTGTCATACTGAGCAGAGCAAAGATGATTGACGTTCCGCCACAAGATGACGACAGTGACTGCATAATAAGCCCTTCGGGGAGGCAAAACTCAGCAAAAAAACAACTACAGCTGATTAAATCATTATAAAACTGGTAAGTGACATTCTAAGTCGATCTCTCTCTTTTGTATGTTGTAATGATGTATTTATACCATGGTAATCTGGTAGTGTTTGCTTTGCTTTGGCTTTTTCTGGGTTAATCTCCCAATTGCAACAGAGCAATACTGGGAAATCTCTGTAGACTGATGGCATTTCATGCCTTATAGTCTAAAAATGTGAGCAAAATCACCTGTTTTGTCATCACTTTAGACATTACGCTAGAGAATCATTCAAATACTAGCTCTAAAGTGACGTAGGTGAATTAGCAATGGTTTCTGATAGATGGATGGAGTGTTTTTGCATTAAAACACTGCAGTAAGTATAAAACAATACGGAAGTTATGGAAGTACCTACCTTAAGTTTATATTAGTTCTGCACACTCTAACAATGCTCCTTCAATGGTACTGACTTCACATTAAAGAGTCTTAGCTGCTTTTTCCTTCACTTCCTTCACGTTTTCCATAGTGTGTCAATCATCATCCAAAGCAAATGCCATAGACGTCAGCTGAAACAATTACTACTTGCATTACAGTTAGGCATGGGACGATAACCGTTTTCAAGGTATACCGCGGTTTGGAAAAGTCAAGGTTCTCATACCGCCAAAATTTTCTCTAATACCGTTCCTAAGGTATGTGTAAGATTTTTTTTTTTACATTTTTTTTTAACAACAGCATCTCCAGCAGAAAAGATTTCCAAAGATGCCATTTTAAATTGTAGGTAAATCTATGTTTTTGAAACTAATGAAGACAGCAGAAGTCAATGATTCATTTTCATTATAGCCTGGCACGTTTACTGCTCCAAAATATTATAAATGTTTCTCAAAATACAATATATTGTGTTCAAAGGGGAAAAAACTTTTAGTTTTTTACCCAGATGTTTAAAAAATATATATTTTAGAGCAGTAAATCACAATACCGTGATACCGTGAAACCGTGATATTTTTATCCAAGGTTATCATACCGTCAGAATCTTATACTGGCCCATGCCTAATTACAGTAAATGTCAAGTGAAGTGCTGTAAGTCAAACTATACTAAAACACTTGAGGATATTTATACCATATCTGTTTATCTGTCTGTCTCTCTGCCTATCCAACTACATTATCCATTGCAAAGCTCAACATATAGCAAATAAATCCATCATTCACTCGCCTGAGTAAAATACACACTCCCATCACCATCAACGGGACACCAATGGAGAGAGTCAGCACTTTCAAGTTTCTTGGAGTACACATCGCTGAGGATCTGACATGGACTGCCCACACAGAAGCAGTGCTGAGGAAGGCACAACAACGTCTCTTCTTCCTCAGGCGTCTCAGGAGGTTTGGAATGAGCCTCCACATCCTCCGCTCGTTCTACACCTGCATTGTGGAGAGCATCCTCACTGGCTGCATCACCACCTGGTACGGAAACAGCACCAGCAGCAATCGCAAAGGTCTACATAGGATCGTGCGTACTAGTAGGTGTAGTAGGAGGTGAGCTTCCCTCCCTCCAGGACATCTATACCAGGAGGTGCATGAGGAAAGCCAAGAGAATCATCAGCGACTCCAGCCACCCAAGCCATAGACTTTTCTCTCTGCTACCCTCAGGCAGACGGTTCCGCAGCATACGGTCACGCACCAGCCGACTGAAGGAAAGTTTCTTCCCTCAGACTATCAGGCTGATGAACACTTAACACACCCCACACAAACTCTTCCATACCCCACACTGCACACCGTCAAGATGTAGCATGCACTGCACTTTAACAAATCCATACTTAAAACAATACTGCCTACGTATCGCTGTCAACATTGCCAATTTTACATTGTCTTGTTTTTTTTTGTGAGTATGTTGTTGTATATTGCACTGTCTGTATTTTTGCACTGTCTGTATTTCGCACTGTCGTTGTATTTACGCTGTCTGTATTTTGCACTGTCTGGAGCCAGCACCTAAGCTTTTCACTCATCATAGCACACGTGCTGCTGATGATGTGACAATAAAAGTGATTTGATTTGATTTGATATACTGTATATAATAATATATATTTGATCAAATAAATACAATATATTCTGATACAATATTTTCATCAGTGTTCTATGTCAAGTCTTACTTGGTTAAATTAGCATATTTATGACATTTGGCCACCTTCAAATAATTTCAAATATATTTTTACCAATATAATGGCCAATATTTATTCAACATTTATTCATACATGTAATTAATATAATAAGGAACTATAGGGTTGCTATATAAGGTACAGCAGGTCAGTCGAATGAAATCATTATCACCAAACCTAGCTGAAATGGCATTGGGATGTATTTACACAGACAGCTTAATGAAGCTCAAACATAGCATGAATGCATTTACATTGTGAAATTACAACTGCATGAATAATGTTATGTGCATACTGTTTTAAATCATCTTATTACATCTTTAAATGCTACACCATGTCCTTTACCCCAATATGCTGTGAAATGTGCTCCACGTGTTTCAGTGTCCCAGAGGAAACACTGACCTGCCCCGCAGACACTAAAATGTCACAGTCCGAAATGTTGAGATGTCTTCCTCCTTCTCTTTCACTGTTACAAGCTATAGCTATGCTATTCTACACAGCGTGCACTGAAGCATGCAGGGTTTCTCTTGTAGGCATACGAGACCATTCTAGGTTGAAATTCAGCACAATGCGACGAGCAAGCCAGCGTTTAAGTGAATATAGAAACAGCCTACAGTAGTTGAAAGCCTAATTCAATTTTAATTGAACTTAAAAAATGACTTTAAAGGGATAGTTTACCCTAAAATAATAACATTTATTCACTTTTTACTCACTCTCAGGTGGTTCCTAACCTTTATAAGTTTTTTTTTTTGTCAAACACAAAAGCAGATGTTTTGAAGAATGATGAAAACCTGTAATCATTGACCTACAATTTAGGAAGAAACAAATACTATAGAAGTCAATGGTTACAAGTTTCCAGCATTCTTCAAAATATCTGCTTAACCTGTAACCATTGACTTACAATTTAGGAAAAAACTTTACTTTAGAAGTCATTGGTTACAGGTTTCTAGCATTCTTCAAATTATCTGCTTAACCTGTAACTATTGACTTACAATTTAGGAAGAAACAAATACTATAGAAGTCAATGGTTACAAGTTTCAGCATTCTTCAAATTATCTGCTTACCTGTAACTATTGACTTACAACTTAGGCAAAAACAAATACTATAGACGTCAATGGTTACAGGTTTCCAGCATTCTTCAAATTATCTGCTTAACCTGTAGCTATTGACTTACAACTTAGGTAAAAACAAATACTATAGAAGTCAGTGGTTACAGGTTTCCAGCATTCTTCAAAATATCTTCTTTTGCGTTTAACAGAAGAAGGAAGCACAAAAAGCAAAGGGTGTGTATTTTTTATAAGTATAACAGTATTTTAATTTTGGGTGAACTATCTCTTTAAATACTTACAAGTAAATTATAATATCTTTGTTATTAATAATACCCAGCTAACTAGAACGTTCTTTTGCTGATTTGATGTCAAGCATTATTAATTTGGACAGGGTAATTATACAACTGCAAATGTTAATGTGTAGGTGGGCATGTGCAAGTTAACCTAGCAGAGTGAACAATTCAAATGATCCCATTGTTTTTAATAATCCAATTCAGTTTGGGGCCATATTTCATCTTAACATCAACCGAACATTTTTTTCCAGAGCCAGTTACATCTGTAACTTTATGACCTGCAGAGTGTATCACTTTAAGCCCTGTATCTGAAGAAAAGAGACCAGCTGTCAGACTAAATCTGATAATCAGCTCTTGCGATGTGGTTTTCACGCCTCCATTATTCCAGCATGCGTTGCACAGTCTCCCCCTGCAGCTACTGACTAACAAATCAGAAAATGCTTGATTGCTGTGTATTAATATGGAGACGCATCTATTTAAGGAGAAGAGGGGGAAACTTTCCATCTAATCAACGGCAAAAGATGATCTTATTGCTATGAAGAGATTTTACATTGATGCATCAGCTTGTTCAAGACCCAACACAGGAAATAAACATGGCAAATATTATCTGAATTGTTTCTCCAAGAGAGCAACGAGAATAATTGGTAAGCAAATAGAGAAATTAATATTTTTCATTCGTTGCTTTCATGAGAAGCTTCACAAACTGGGCTCAGATGGACCAAAACTACTATCATCAAAAATAAATAATTTATTATAATTTATTTAACTATTATAATAAACCAATTAATCCAGGTAATTAATAACTAAATTGTATAATGTCCAAATCGCATTCTAAATGGGGTTGACAAAAAAACTACTTTACAGAAAATCCACAATACAGGCAGTGCAGAATTATTAGGCAAATGAGTATTTTGACCACATCATCCTCTTTATGCATGTTGTCTTACTCCAAGCTGTATAGGCTCGAAAGCTACTACCAATTAAGCAAAGTAGGTGATGTGCATCTCTGTAATGAGAAGGGGTGTGGTCTAATGACATCAACACCCTATATGCATAATTATTAGGCAACTTCCTTTCCTTTGGCAAAATGGGTCAAAAGAAGGACTTGACAGGCTCCGAAAAGTCAAAAATAGTGAGATATCTTGCAGAGGGATGCAGCACTCTTAAAATTGCCAAGCTTCTGAGCGTGATCATCCAACAATCAAGCGTTTCATTCAAAATAGTCAACAGGGTCGCAAGCGTGTGGAAAAACCAAGGCGCAAAATAACTGCCCATGAACTGAGAAAAGTCAAGCGTGCAGCTGCCAAGATCCCACTTGCCACCAGTTTTGCCATATTTCAGAGCTGCAACATCACTGGAGTGCCCAAAAGCACAAGGTGTGCAATACTCAGAGACATGGCCAAGGTAAGAAAGGCTGAAAAACGACCACCACTGAACAAGACACACAAGCTGAAACGTCAAGACTGGGCCAAGAAATATCTCAAGACTGATTTTTCTAAGGTTTTATGGATTGATGAAATGAGAGTGAGTCTTGATAGGCTCGTGGCTGGATCGATAAAGGGCAGAGAGCTCCAGTCAGACTCAGACGCCAGCAAGGTGGAGGTGGAGTACTGGTTTGGGCTGGTATCATCAAAGATGAGCTTGTGGGGCCTTTTCGGGTTGAGGATGGAGTCAAGCTCAACTCCCAGTCCTACTGCCAGTTTCTGGAGGACACCTTCAAGCAGTGGTACAAGAAGGAGTCTGCATCCTTCAAGAAAAACATGATTTTCATGCAGGACAATGCTCCATCACACGGGTCCAAGTACTCCACAGCGTGGCTGGCAGGAAAGGGTCTAAAAGAAGAAAAACTAATGACATGGCCTCCTTGTTCCCCTGATCTGAACCCCATAGAGAACCTGTGGTCCATCATCAAATGTGAGATTTACAAGGAGGGAAAACAGTACACCTCTCTGTACAGTGTCTGGGAGGCTGTGGTTGCTGCTGCACGCAATGTTAATGGTGAACAGATCAAAACACTGACAGAATCCATGGATGGCAGGCTTTTGAGTGTCCTTGCAAAGAAAGGTGGCTATATTGGTCACTGATTTGTTTTCTATTTTGTTTTTGAATGTCAGAAATGTATATTTGTGAATTCATTCATTCATTTTCTTGTCGGCTTTGTCCCTTGCGGGGTCGCCACAGCGAAATGAACCGCCAACTTATCCAGCACGATTTTACGCAGCGGATGCCCTTCCAGCCGCAACCCATCTCTGGGAACTTCCACACACACATTCACACTCATACACTATGGACAATTTAGCTTACCCAATTCACCTGTACTGCATGTCTTTGGACTGTGGGGGAAACCGGAGCTATTTGTGAATGTTGAGATGTTATATTGGTTTCACTGGTGAAAATAAATAATTGAAATGGGTTTATATTTGTTTTTTGTTAAGTTGCCTAATAATTATGCACAGTAATAGTCACCTGCACACACAGATATCCTCCTAAAATAGCTAAAACTAAAAACAAAATAAAAACTACTTCCAAAAATATTCAGCTTTGATATTAATGAGTTTTTTGGGTTCATTGAGAACATGGTTGTTGTTCAATAATAAAATTAATCCTCAAAAATACAACTTCCCTAATAATTCTGCACTCCCTGTAAATATGAATTTCTTTGTACAAATTATACAGTTTTAAACACACAAGTTACAAAGTATACAAATAATATGTTTAAATGGCACATACAGTATAAACTCAAAAAAGATGACGTTTGCTGCTTGTTCAAACTACTTATTTTAGCTGATAATTGATTATTATGTTTGGCAGGCTGTCCCAGGAGAGATCCCTGAGCTTATAAGATGGCGAGAGGGGAGTTTGAGTTCAGGTAGATCTCGAGAACTCCCCTGACTTGTTAATGGCTAATGACAAATTATAGGAATAGCTATAGAGAGATTTACTGCTCACTAAGAGCTCATCTATGCTGCCAGTTTGGTATGGTCAATTTACTTGTATCATGTGTTTTTGGACTGTGGGAGGGAACCGGGGAACCCGTGGAAAATCTAGGTGAGCACAGGGAGAACATGCAAACTCCGCTCAGAAATGTCGACTGGTCCAGTAAGGACTTTTAACCAGTGACATTCTTGCTGTGAGGCAACAGTGCTAATCACTGGGCCGCTGTGTCACCAAATCTAGGAAAAGAGAGGAGGAGTAGGGGTGGGAGGGGGGATTCTTCAAAACAAAGGTAACTGAGGTAAGAAACTCTGATTATGTATAGTGATTTAGGAATCCTCTCAAAATTTGTTTAAGAATAAACTTCACAAATGGGCTTAAACAACACAATTCTTTAGTTTTTCTTCTTTTTTGTGGAGGGGCAACTTAATTGTTTTATGTTCAATTCACTTAAATTTGTAAAAACAAATAAGTTAACCTAATTCCTTTATGTTGTCCTAACACAAAAATTGATTGTGAATCCAGAATATTTTTTCAGTGTAGAGTCTACACTATATTTCCTTTTACAAACATTATTAAGAATATTTCATATTTTAATATAATACATAAACCACTTACAACAGCTAACACATATCATATATACAGTTGAAGTCAGAATTATTAGCCCCGCTGAATTATTAGCCCCCCTGTTTTTTTTTCCCCTAAGTGAAGTTTCACACACTAATTTTGAGAGGAGCACGTGATATAATCGACGACAGCTGATCCTCATCGCTAATCATTAGCTAGCCTATCAGATCATTGTAAAACTACTATAAATACCCTTCCTAAACTCCATTCATTATCTTTGTTTTTGGACCCCCCCCCCCCCCCCCCCCCCCCCCACTATTCTTCCCTCCTCCTTTATGATCGGGCAACACAGTGGCTCAGTGGATAGCACTGATGCCTCGCAGCAAGAAGGCCACAGGTTCAAATCATAATCGAGCCAGTCGGCACTCCCTGCACGGAGCTTGCTTGTTCTCCCCGTGTCCGCATGGGTTTTCTCCGGGTCCTCCGGTTCCCTCCCACAGTCTAAAAAAAACATGCTTTGTAATACGTCATAAGCACCTAATGCATACATACATTACATACCAGAAATTTACCTGAGTTTAAGGGGGCACTCGAGAAACAGCTGATCTCGTATCCCTCCTAACGCTCATTGACCAGGCGGGAACCTTGGGCTCATCTATCTCCGAGCTCAGGGTTCTCTCCTGGGACAGCATGCCAAACCTGCTATCTCAGTTGAGCATTATCCAAGTGTGAACTCTTGAATTTATGTTTAATGGAGAGCAGATTTTTTTCAACACATTTCTAAACATAATAGTTTTAATAACTCATTTCTAATAACTGATTTGTTTTATCTTTGGCATGATGACAGTAAATAATATTTTACTAGATATTTTTCAAGAAACGTCTATACAGTTTAAAGTGACATTTAGGGGCTTAACTAGGTAAATTAGGTTAACTAGGCAGGTTAGGGTAATTAGGCAAGTTATTGTATAATGATGGTTTGTTCTGTAGACTATTGAAAAAAAATCTAGCTTAAAGGGGCTTAAAATGGTTTTTAAAAAATTAAAAACTGCTTTATTCTAGCCAAAATAAAACGAATAAGACTTTCTCCAAAAGAAAATTTTTTTAGCAGACATACTGTGAAAATTTCCTTGCTCTGTTAAACATCATTTGGGAAATATTTAAAAAAGAAAAAAAAAATCAAAGGGCGGCTAATAATTCTGACTTCAACTATATAAATAAGATACGGTCAAAAAGTGATGTAAAATACAATTTTTTTAATTTGTTGCTTATACTACATTTACATTCTGAAATTAGTTTATTTATTTTTTAATTATTTTACTGCGCATCGATGCAATTGCTCTTCAGTGTTTGGACTCACTTTGGACTGACACTGTTTCAATTTACTATGATCTATGTGAAGCTGCTTTGACACAATCTACATTGTATAAGCGCTAAACAAAATAAAGGTGAATTGAACTGAATTGAATTTATTTATTTATTTAGTAGACTATTGCTTTTTTAAATGCCTTCACTGCTTATAGTTGGCTAACAACAGTTTTGGAAAACCACTGTTACCAAATGTAACCAAATATAAAGTATTTTAAATTTTATATAAAAAATTCTACTTTTTTCTACAGCCACATACTCTATATCTAAAGTATTTTATATATTTGTATATTTATATTATTTAATTTTTTTATTTATATATTTTTATTTTATATTTGCTTTTATTTTCTATTGCATAACTCCTATTTCTCCATAATTTAGATTCTTATTGTCATCATTATTATTTTTATTATTGTTGTTATTATTTTCATTAGTCACTAGTGGTTGTGTAAGCATTTCACTGCATATCATACTTTATACGGCTGTGTATGTGACCAATAAAATTTTAATTCGGAGTTGAAACAACACTCCCTCAATCATTTTCCTACGGCTTAGTCCCTTATTTATCAGGGGTCACCACAGCGGAATGAGCCGCTAACTATTCCAGCATATGTTTTATGCAACAGATGCCCTTCCAGCCACAACCCAACACTGGGAAACACCCATACACTCTTGCAAACACTACGGCCAATTTAGCTTATTCAATTCACCCATACCACATGTCTTTGGACTGTGGGGGAAAAACCAGAGCACCCAGAGAAAACCAACGTGAACACAGGAAGAACATGCAAACTCCACACAGAAATGCCAACTGGCCCAGCCAGGACTCCTACGACCAGCGACCTTCTTGCTGTGAGGTGACAGTGCTAAACACTGAACAACCGTGCCGCCGAAACACAACACTGTTAGCTTTTATTTATTCACAAAAGTTGTCAGGTTTGCTCTCATTTCCCCTTGCCTTTGGTCTCCCTGTTTTTTTCTCATCTGTTGCCATATCCTTCCCTCCCTCCTCCCACCCTCACCCTCTCTCTCTCTCTCCCCTCTCATGACTAACTAATGAGTCCTGGCATTGCTGTGGTCCCCGTGGCATTATTGGGCTGATCTGTGCTCTCTTAAGGGTGCGCTAAGAGCTTGACTCTCTACAGCAGCAGGAGGCCCACACTTCTCTTAAACAGCAGGGCTAAAGAGGTTTGTTTACTGGGTAACACCTTGGCCTGACCTCCCCAGGCCGCTGGGAGTTACTCTGTGATTAGTTCTGTGCTTGCCTGGAGCCGAAGAACCCACGTCGGGCTGGAAAGCCAGTCTCTCCCCACCGCAGGGTGAATGATTGGGCAACTCATGCTGTAATCAATCATCCTTTCTACCACACGTACACATCCAGCGGGAGAAGGATGGGCCCTCCTAAACTTGTTGCTATCTTTGTCGCCGTGCCTGAAAAGCTCCATGATTTTATTTAGAGTCGGCCTTTGACTCGATAACAGGAGATTAATTGGAGCTGTTGCTTGGCTTTGTCCCCAATGGCTCTTTGTGGCTTTCGGCGTATAGAGAAAGAGAAAGAGGACCAGGATATATACGCGGCTAATCGGGTCTGTTTGCTACGTGCTTGAACACCATTTTCTCTTTTCGCTCCTGGTTGGGGACTGTTTGCTGCTCGGCCCCTGTGGACGGGGTCTCATTATTGCAATGTGTATTCACATCTTCCACCTTTCGCCCTGGGTTCTCCTTCTCCTTCACTTTGTTGCTTTCTTCTTGCAATGAAATGTCAGTGACAAACCTGGCACCTTCTCCTCTGGCAGCACTGTTGGACTGAAACTGGGCTCCACTGACCTAACCGTGCCTTCTTATTGGGTTTTTTAGGAAAGAAAAATCACTTTTCATGTCTCAGTGGATTCTTCAATGAGCATTGGGTTGCCCTTTATAGCATAGGCATGGCAATCATAGTTGACCAAGTAGCAATAATCATACTGTTGAATTCATTGTGAAGTTTAACCCTCTTGTTGTCTTAGAATTGTACATAGACCCACTGTTACTCTGTGTTCACACCAGACGCGGTTGAACAGTCAATTGCGAGTGATTTACATGTTAAGTCAATGCAAAGACGTGAATAGACATTAATGCGAATAAAGCGATTCGCGCGATTCAGGTGAATAAAGCAATATGAGTTGAGCGTTTTGCATGTTTAAAAATCTGAACTTCAGCATCCATTCAACCAATCATGAGCTTGCTCTGGTAGGGGAGTGATTATGACGTAGTGCCTGTTGTTGGTGTCCCGAGGGGAAATCCTCTTGCCGACACCGGACAACAGTTAATCAAACTGGGCTCGGCTCAGTCTGAAGCACCGCTGAATCCTTCATCATCCAGGTACAGTTTCTGGAGGAGTTGATGAACTCACAGAGCTGGGTGCACCTCTGAAAGGATCTAGTGGACTCAGACCAATGACTGTATAAAATATGGACGTCGCGACAGCGCCATTTTCCATTAAACGCTGTGAAGGAAAAAACGCCTCATGACGGGCACAAACTGTCGCAAAAAACTGCTGAAATTGGAGCCTGGGCATGCACAGAAAGACTGCCTGATGGAGCCAGAGGAGGAGCTGCGGAATCGAACTTCCAACCAAACGCTTGTACATCAAATCAACCACGCCCCCTGAACTTCTCACTTGACCGCTGGTGTCTGCACTATAACAAAGGCTCGATAATGTACGCTTTGCGTCTACATAGTAGCCTGCGATTGCTGTTTTATCAACTCAAATGGTTGTAATAATGTAAACAAAGGTGAGGTTTTATATAATGAAGATTTAATCTCGTCAGCTCCGGCCCCATTCACTTGGGCCGGATGCCTATGGACTTACTGCCCGAGTCAATTGGGGCAGATGCAGCGGCCGTTAGCTAGCCGACGCTGCCGCATGCGAGCCGGATCGGCCCGCGAGTAATGTGCGCGAGTAGGTACAGCAGACGGAGTCGGGCCGAGGGGTAAGTCTCTGGCAGGAGAGAATCTAGCCTTTGCTATCTGGAAGGTTAGGCATGTTTCAGCAAACTGATAAAGCCCTGACCTTCCCAAATAAACAGTGTTCCACAAGATCCTGTATGTCAGAAACTATAGTTTACTGCTGAGCAACTCATTTTATCATGGTAAAATAACACAGCAATTGAACAATAACACTTCAGTCTCCTGCCGAAGCTCCAACGTCTGCTTTGAGAAACTGTCAATCACAGCTGTCAATCACGATGACACGCCCAGCATTAAATTACTGCTCAAAACATACTCTTTACAAAAATGAAGATCTGCACCTATATCAGCACGATAACCAGTGCCTTAACTGACCAGAACCATCTTTTGGGACATTTTATTGCAAGTGTAATTAATTTTTTTTATTTGGGCTCAAGTCTCCTCCATTAACACTAAGGAGGCGGGCTTTATGACTTGTACTGCAGCCAGCCCCCAGGGGGCGATCTAACGGCCGAGACCTTTACTCAAAAGCAAACGTGCTTGACTCAGCCACGGCGCCGAACGAATCTACGCTGTTTTTCAGCCTTCCTAAAGCACAAAAAAGCACAGCTACTATCTCAATAACATCCATTTTAGCCATTTAGCAACGAAGCTAGAGTCACCGGGCAGACAGAAGCCCTGACCATGAAACAAATCCGGGCCTATTGTGGAGTTTTGTGGAATTGTGGAATTTGATGCGACAATGAAGCGATTAAACTCAAACTGTGGGTCCTTTGCCGACCCTTCCCCTTTCTCTGCTCCCAACTATTTCCTGTTAATCCTCTGCACTATTCTATCCATTAAAGGTTAAAACCCATAAAAATAATTATAAAAATAACTTTTACAGTAACTTACTGCTTATTAGGATTTTGCGGTATTCTACTGTAATCAAAGTAATCAAGCACTGCTACATTAGTTGAAGACAAAAAAAGGGACAGTTGATGAAAAGGTTAGTTTTTAGAAATGTATTGTAAACAAATTATATAGAACTAGTGTAAAATTTGTCATACTGTAAAATTAAAAAAAGTGTTAGGGCATTTCACTGTAAAAAGAAGTTGCAGTAAGACCCTGCTACTGTAAAACACTTTTACAGGTAAGTTACTGTAAAGGGGCAGTTGCGGTAACAGTGCTGCCAGTAAGTTACCACAAAAATACAATAAAATGTCTAACAGAGCCATTCGCCTTCACTAAACTTAAATAAAGCATCTAAATTTAATTTCAATCCTCAAATCTATTTTTGCATGAAGAAACAACCTCATCATTCATCACAAACTCTGTGAATTTATTAATTGGAAAGTTTTTTTATACATAAGTGTAAATATACTACTGTATATGTGAACCAAATTTAGTATGTTTTACAGTAAATGAGAATTGGAACTGTACTTGAAAACCATTTCAGAGTCTCATAACAAGAAAGTAGTTAAAACTACTAAAACGTGCTTTATTTTATATTCTACATTGATTTGTATTATTTGTTCATGTGCCCTCTCTCTCTTTTATTTTTATTATTTATTATTATTTTTTAAATTATTGATTCTTGTTTTTCTTTCTCGTTGTCTTTCTCTTTGCTATACCCTTGTTATACTTCTTTAAAATTGTCATATTTGTCATTGCAAAAAAAAGTATTATCTGTTTTGTTTGTACTATACTTTTATCTGTAGTATTTTCATAATAATTGCCTGTTGTTATTGCAATAAAAAACTGAATGACTAAGGTTTCCCTCATCAGTGAGGAGTATTTCAATGTTTAATCAGAAGGTAACATTCGTTTTTGACTAAAGTAAAAGGTGAATTTTCTAATGCCAAAAGTACCTGCACTTCCACTTATGGATTTTTTTTTAGAAAGACAGTATTCATAAAAGGTAAATCATCAAATTTTGTTGTGTGTGTTTGGAAGCGTGTGTGTTGGGGTATGCATGTGTGTGCCAGTGTGCGTGAATAAGTTTTGTGGTGTAAAAATGATTTTATAGATGGCGGGTCAAAAATGATCTGAGGGACAACAATTGTACCATAAACGTGTACAGCCTTTATGAAAATATGAAAATAGAAAATAATTTTTAAAAAAAGTCACCAAACTTCACTATAAAAAAATATTTCTGCTGTTAAAATGATGCACTGGAGAGTTAAACATAACAGTGTGAAAGTGTATCATCTGGATGTGCTTGCAAGGTATGTTAGTGTGTTAACATTTGAACCTTCAGGCTTAAAAAAGTATAATGTTTATAGCTTTAACAAAGATGAATTGTATTTAATTTATACAGTGAAGATTATGCAGTGTTACTTTTAGATTTGATTATTCAATTTCTGCAGTTGAATACTGTTAGACTCTGCAGAAGTCTCTTTATTTCATTCATATCTTTGTTCTGTTGTATTTATGCTCTTAATTTTGTATTATGTTATGCAGATGCACCAGTATTGATTTCATCTATTACGCCAGTGAATTACCTATCCATATTTCACTTTGCTGCAATATGATTTTGTGCATAGGCACACAATATTAATATTAATATTACAACCAGTTAGTTTCTGCAGTTTTTTCTGATTTATTCGTAATACTTATTTTTTTTATTAGTGTGACTGTGGTTTATTTTATGCATGCACTGAAGCAGTTTATTTTAAATGTATATTAAAAATGTAGTTTTTATTTGTCTTTAATGTAGAAATATGTTACAAATAACATATTTTTCAGTCCTAAAATGCAAACCTTTTCTCCTTGTATATAAATATGCAATTAGTAGACTAGTTTTCAGTCACGTGACTTGGATGGAGGCCTGGTGGGCAAAAAAACAATGGGAAATGATAGCAGCTACACTGAAATCTCAAAAGGAACGCAGCACAATCCAGTCATTTTTCCATCTATTTCAAGCAACAAATATTTGGATTACATGTTAACAGAAAAAAAACAGAGACATGATCACAAACGCTATATTGTGGGCACTTGCGATCCATATAATGCACACACAGCCGTTTTTCAGTTATTTATGTGCCTGTCAGAGCTCCAATTCAGCAATGTTTACATTTATCTTGTGGATATTCCTCAGCGATTTAGTCATTGGTGACGGCATTATAGCTTGTAAGAGTCTGTCTTTATATTTGGTGTCGGTTTCTTTTGCTTAGATTCATATTTGTTAGTAGGAATAATCTATTTGTTTACTTTTGCTATTAATACTTTGCAGTTCAATTTATACTTTAAAGAGCCCCTATTATGGGTTTTTGAAAATGACTTTTTATGCAGTGTGTAACACAGCACTAAGTAAATGAAAACATCCAGCTGAGGTTTAAATCTGAAAGCGCACTCCATTTGAAAATATTGATTCTTTAACAAAATAGTCGATTCAGAGTCGAATAAATGAATTGTGTAGGGTCCGGATCTTTTGCCTGAACACATTGACGTCGACACGGTAGATAACAAATATGAAGTACTGGTTTCGGTAAAACGTGAACGTGCCTTTCCCTTCAGACACTACCAGAGCACAGGGGATCATGAGACTGATCATGACGCGAAGATGACAATCACTGACAGATGGAGATTTGGCTATGGGGAATAAAGAGTTAAAGTTCATTTTCACAACAATATAACAGTATAGTCAATCTAGTGCTGTGTTCGCTCCTGTCATTTTATCTGATTTTTGATACAAAAATCTATGCTTAAACGCGGGATTTGCAGGCCGTTTGCTATTGAAGGAGCATCAGAGACTATTATGTATGGGACTTTGTCAAACGTTGACAGTAACTGTTACAGTTCATATGGACTAGTTTCTTCTTCCTCGGATCTTAACATGTAAGTGTCATTAAAATTGTTGCCTCGTTTTCTGTAGTTTGCAAAATATGTGTTTAATTGTGTGTTGTAACTCATAATCGCTCCACGCAGCTTGTAATCACTTATCTGTTATAGATCAGTGCTTGTACTGTATCTCTCAGGTTAAATCTGTATGGGGCTGTTCACATTGCGTCCAAAACCACGTTGAAAACGTGATGCATCCTTTGTCCTTTACCGATTTAAATGCGTTTCTGAACTCGCGATCCTCTGCTGTTTGTCTTTGCTATGGCAATCGTCAGCTGTTGCTACACAGGTGTGGAGCGGTCAATTTTCAAAATAGTTCAACTTTTGCCACTGTGTGGATTAATACTGAATGTGTGTTGTTGTTATTACTAGGGGTCAGCGTTAGTAGTAGAGTATATGCTGGTGTTTAACTGCATTACTTTATTGCATTCATGCATTGGGCTCTCAAATACTCTCTGCTACTTCGTAGCCGTGTAGGCATTTCTCTCCATCGGACCAATCACAGCATATTAGCTTCACACAAAGGAGAGGTTTGGGAACAAATGAATTGCTGAACAAATCATACACGAGTCGCTAGGATAATTACGTAAGAATAAATACATATTATAAGACGATGAAAGGGTTTTTGACCTTGCATGCATATCAGCCTGTTGTTGGAGACCCCCAAAACCAAAATATGACCCTTTATAATGCAAAATAGGGGCTCTTTATTTGCACTTAACCTACAAATTAGAATAGAAACTGTATAAAAAGCATACAAATGCACTGACAGTTATAGGTACCATATTTTGTTATTGGTTAATTATGCCTCCATTAGGCACAAATCCATTCATTTATACTTTTTGGTTGTTTTTTCTATGAGGGAATTTTGTAAAAGCACAGCCTAGGCATGTCTCCTCATCGGTTAATAATGCTACACCTTATTGCACAATTATCTGGCTTTTTGGCTAAAAAAAGAGAAATCGCTCAGCCTGTGACTTGGTGGTCAGCGGGAGATAGCAATGTTTTGCCCACCAGGGGAGCATTCCCCTAATGGTGTGACGTCATGTGAAAACTATCAATTGGCTTAAATTAATGGCCGCTATTTGAAAAGGGAAATCATTCCTCTGAGACAGCTCTAACCACATAGTTTAGAATGTAATAACAATACGAGAATTACAAAACAAGCAGAGTAATGTGATTTAAAAGTGTAAAAAAATGCATTCACAAGCATTAGATTTTTCACCAAATCACGCCGCTATATTAACAATGCCATAAACAGCTCAGAAAAAACCTCTAAAAAGTGACAAAAATGTCTAATTAAATTCACCCAATGACAAAAAAATCTACAAGTCATCCACCTTTACTTTTTATAGCAACACTTTGTTTCTTTTCTGTTCTACAAAAGAGCTTCAATAAGTCCCCGGAGATGAGAAAAAGCAGCATATGGAATATTCAGACAATTCCTTACAGCATCTCCAATACAAGAAAACAATCTTTATGCTTGTTTTCATCCAAGCTAATCCCAACTGCAATATTATTCCTGCACAAGGTCAAACAGGCTGTTTCGAAATAAGCCACATGAGGTTGTTCAACCCATAGTACAACATAAGGCAAAGGCTATCTATATATTTCCACAAAAAAACATTTAGAACTTCAGAAACTGGAGGTCAAGCTCATTCCCGGCTAAATGTGGCAGTGGAGCGAGCAACACATGAGCTGATAGTCTGCTTCCTCTAATGCTTCCCATTAAAGTTAATGTGTATGTTTGCATGAAACTCACCAATATGGCTGCGATGTGTCGAGGCCAGGCTGAACTGACCCCAGAGAGACAGCAGACAGATGCCCAACAGCAGCAATCTCCTGCCCACACGCTGCAGCTCCCTCTCCCGCATCCTGCAGACACACACATACACACATTATACATGCTTGTATTTAATCGAGAACATTAACATATGATTCAATGACATATGGGGATTAAGAGTCAGTAAACAGCTCGTTTATATTAAATACACCATCAAATGGCATGGAAATCAAACTGCCATGGTTTGGTAATATAATACTTTGATATGGGGGATTTAAAAGATAGAGGTTGATTATAAAGACAGAATGACAGCCTTTTCTTCCATATTGTATTGTGGATAAGAATGAAAATGAGGAAAGGGAATTGATTTTGAACATCATTCAATTGGATTGCTGGATCACTGCAATTTTCTATTGGTTGGTCTGATGTGATTAACAGGTTTGTCTTGCTTTCAGCCAGTGAATATGTCAACTGCATGTCAATTTAAAAATGTGAATGAAAAAAAAGAATATATTGGTAGTGTTGCATTGGGAAGAGATGTGAATACAGGGGTTGGATCCAAACGCAGTATTAAAAGAATGGTCAGACGGATGGTCAGTCGAAAACCTGCATACACAGCAATCCAAAAGCGTAATCCAAATAACACGCAAAAAGCTCTAGACAGGTAGCAAACAATCAAAACATAATAAACAGCAGTGATGGCTGAATCATGAACAAATCATTCTTTTTAACCGGATCTTCTAAGTCAGCGGTTCCCAACAGGGGGGTCCCTGCCCACAAGGGGGCCTCAGTGAGCTCTGTGGGGGGTCGCGTCATATTTAAAAAATTTCTTAGCAGTGGACAATTAGGAGAATGATCATGTTGCCTTAGTTCATTTTATCCCCTAGCTCAGTGGTCCTCAATCACCGATCCGTGGATCAATTGGGCCACACAAGAAATCATTTATTACTTCCATTTTATTTATTATCCGAGTCTGAGCGATCTTTTATTTTGAAAAGTCTTTTATTTTGAAAAAACGATCAGCTTCAGCTTGTATGGAATATTCACATTTCAGTAATTTTCTCAGACTGTGGCTGTTTCTCAATATGCGTTCTTCAGCGCCCTTGCGGCCTTGTGTTCTCGTGTAACGTCATCATCAGCTGCCAAAGTTCAGTTCAAATACTCAAGACCGCAAGAACAGAGGACGCATGAAACTTCCCGGATGTGTTCTTGATATCGAGGATGCACCGATGCAGACTTGAGCACCAATCTCGCTTTAGAAGTCCCAGAAGAGGTGGGAAGCGCAGCATTTTATTTAGATTTATTATTAAAGTTCAGAGATATCACTTATTTACCTCAGGAGTTTCCCTAAATTAAACGGTAAATATAAACATTACCATGGACATCTTAATAAAGGAATAAACACATTAAGGGTGTTTGTTTGCTGAAATTCGTATTAAAATCTGTTTTATTTATATTGTACAACGTATATTTATAATGTTTTTATGTATAGTATATATTTTGAAAAAGGAAAAAAAAAACAATAAATCGTTGTACACTGTAATGTGTAAATCATTTTCGGTTAAAAATGCGTGAAGGTCACGTGACCATCAGGAGGAACGCAGCATCTCATTTCTCACAGGACGCGTTCTCTGTTCTCGCGGTCTCCCAGGTTCGTTCTTCCGAGGACAAGACCGGTCTTCACAAGAACGCAAGTCCATTCTCTGCGTTCTTGGAATTGAGAAACAGCTAAACACTGCAGTGCTTTGTAATTTCCTCCATAAATAAAACTTGTATCAGAGTGACAGCAATGTTTTGTGAGCTTGTCATCCTCTGAGAAAATGGTTGATGGTCGCCTAGCAACCTACAATCTACGCGGTAAAATTGTCAAGCATTGATAAAAAGGTTGAGGACCACTGCAAAAATGAACAAATTTGTAATTCGTCCTCCACAAAAAAGAATCTTACTGATTCGCCTTGCAGCAATCCTCACACTAATTTATATAGCATAACAAATAACATTCAAGTATTAAATTGCAATATACTATATTATATTTTTCCCACACCAGTGTGAATACTGATATTTTTGTTGACTGATTTAATACTGATTGAAATTCAAATAGGGCCAATTTAAAGGCCAAAGGCTTAAGTTTTCCAGTTACAAATGGCCTACTAATGTTTTGCTTTTATATTTTACATTAGGCTATTATTTTTGCATAAAAATATCTCGATATAGTAATAAACATACCGTTTGTTTGAAAACAACCTTTTTTGTCATCATTACTGTAAACTTATATGAGCGATAATATCATTAAATGTGGAGGGGGGCCTTACAATATTTTCCAGTGGAAAAGGGGGTCTCAGGCAAAAAATGGTAGGGAACCACTGTTCTAAGTGAACCTGTTGAACTAGTGACTAGAACTAGAACTAGTTCACCAAATCGAACTGAATCATTTGAAATGATTCGACTCTCCAGTAACCACTTATTAACATACTATTTACTTTTTAATATGCCTGATGCCCCCTCTGATTCAAAAAAAGCCAATATCCTGAGTTTTTCAGCTACTAGAACAGTACACCGAGATTTGAGGACAGGTGAACGGATACTATTCAGCAGATGTAAACAAAACACAAACAGTAAATGACAGCATTCTGTGACTGAACCAAACTTGGACAACTGATTCAACTGATATGCGGGTAAACCGAGGGCTTAAATGAAAGGATCTGCAAAAACAAGTTTATTTCATAACCGAAAATTGTAAGGAATTTTAAATAACTGAATTATTCTTCATTTTAGGATGCTAAACTTAATAATTGTAAGAAACTTTTCAGATTCATTCATTCATTCATTTTCTTTTCGGCTTAGTCCCTTTATTAATCCGGGGTCGCCACAGCGGAATGAACCGCCAACTTATCCAGCATATGTTTTACGCAGCATTATGTTAGTAATTAGTAACATTATGTTACTTCCAGCTGCAACCCATCTCTGGGAAACATCCGTTCACACTCACTCACACTCATACACTACGGACAATTTAGCCTACCCAATTCACCTGTACCACATGTCTTTGGACTGTGGGGGAAACCGGAGCACCCGGAGGAAACCCACGCAAACGCAGGAAGAACATGCAAACTCCACACAGAAACACCAACTGACCCAGCCGAGGCTTGAACCAGTGACCTTCTTACTGTGAGTCGACACCACTACCTACTGCGCCACTGCGTCGCAAAACTTTTCAGATCATGGTGATATTTTAACTGATTGAAATTATGATTGACTACATACATACATACTGACTACATATTTTGACAGCAGTGATAGCTGAATCGCAAAAAAAATAGTTTTTTTAACCGGATCTTCCAAGTAAACAGATTGAACTAGTTCACCAACTCAAACTGAATCATTTGAAATGATTAGACTCTCCAGTAACCACTTATTAACAAACTACTTACTTTTTAATATGCCTGATGCCCCCTCTGATTCAAAATAAGCCAATATCCTGAGTTTTTCAGCTACTAGAACAGTACACCGAGATTTGAGAACCAGTGAACTGATAATACTGCACATGCGTGATTCAGCAGATGGTGAACCAAACACAAACAGTACATAACAGCCTACTGTGACTGAACCAAACTTGGACAACTGATTTAGCTGAAGCGCGAGTAAACCGAGGGCTTAAATGAAAGGATCTGCAAAAACAAGTTTAATTAATAACCAAAAATTTTAACAAAATTTACATAAGTGAACTATGCTTCAATTGGGATGCCAAACTTAATAACCGTAAGAAACTTTTCAGATCATGGTGATATTTTAACTGATTGAAATTATGATTGACTACATACATACATACATACATACTGACTATATAACTACATACATACTGACTACATATTTTGACAGCAGTGATGGCCGAATCGTGAACAAATAATTTTTTAGATCTTTTAAGTGAACCAGTTGAACTAGTGACTAGAACTAGAACTAGTTCACCAAATCGAACTGAATCATTTGAAATGATTCGACTCTCCAGTAACCACTTATTAACAAACTATTTACTTTTTAATATGCCTGATGCCCCCTCTGATTCAAAATAAGCCAATATCCTGAGTTTTTCAGCTACTAGAACAGTACACCGAGATTTGAGAACCAGTGAACTGATAATACTGCACATGCGTGATTCAGCAGATGGTGAACCAAACACAAACAGTACATAACAGCCTACTGTGACTGAACCAAACTTGGACAACTGATTCAGCTGAAGCGCGGGTAAACTGAGGGCTTAAATGAAAGGATCTGCAAAAACAAGTTTAATTAATAACCAAAAGTTTTAACAAAATTTACATAAGTGAACTATGCTTCATTTGGGATGCCAAACTTAATAACCGTAAGAAACTTTTCAGATCATGGTGATATTTTAACTGATTGAAATTATGATTGACTACATACATACATACATACTGACTATATAACTACATACATACTGACTACATATTTTGACAGCAGTGATGGCCGAATCGTGAACAAATAATTTTTTAGATCTTTTAAGTGAACCAGTTGAACTAGTTCACCAAATCAAACTGAATCATTTGAAATGATTTGATTCTCCAGTAACCACTTAATAACAAACTACTTACTTTTTAACATGCCTGATGCCTCCTCTGATTCAAAATAAACCAGCATGCCAAGTTTTTCAGTTACTAGAACAGTACACCGACATTTGAGAACCGGTGAACTGATAATACTGCACATGCGTGATTAATGCATGATATTTTAACATGACATGACTACATACAAACTGACTACATATTTTATTATGTTGATCCTAACATTTGGAGGATTGTCATTTAGTCATCGCAAATGAGATCATTACGTTGTAGCATAAAAAAACAGCTGATCTGTTTTTTTGAACCAGTTCATTAAAACGAACTGGCCAAAAGATCCGGTTCGCAGAAAAGATCCAAACTTCTCATCACTAATAAACAGTCCAAGGGGTCAAAAACACATGAAGGCAAAAAGGATGTAAATGCTTTGTAATGCAGCAACACACTAACAAGACTACCAATTGTCCTATAGCTGTGTCAGAGTAACCAGAGTGAACTTGAAACTGGTGTGTGAACGCAGGGTATGATGGGGTTTAAAGTCCGGATGAGTGTTACAGGGAGCAAATTTATGTGTCTTAAATTGTTTTACTGTACAAATGCAACTAAATAAGTTGTCTACATGTGTCTATGTTTACATGTACACAAATTAGGTGATTTTTTCCAATAAATTTATCTCAGTAAGATGTGACAAGCAAATCTCTTCATTTCTGTTAACATACAACTTTAATTACTCATATTATTTGCTTAAAAGTGTGGTTATATTTACTGATGTTTTTAACAAACCCAGCATTTACTGGCCATTACTGGCTATTTCATATATTTACAGCCTATCAAATCTACATGACACAAAGCAAACCGAGTTGTACTGACAGTTTAATGATTCTGACTGTATGAAAACCGAATAAAGTATAATATCATGAAGCTAATTCATGGAGTTGTGTACATGCACACTTTGCTTACAACAGTAATAATATGAATGAGGCATTTACATGCCTAATTATTCACATCAAATAGCCATATGCCATATAGTTAAATGTAATTATGGTTACTAGATTACGATTATAGGCTTAACTGCATAGTTAGATCAAAGTATTGGGTTTACACAGGATCATGTTTAATTGGAATATTGGCAAAATCCTATAACAATTGCATAATAGTCAATGAGACAGCTTTGTTGCCACAAGATGTTTTCAGTATTTTTTACCTGGTTAATGATTTGTATTCGGATCTCACCTATATGTATAATGGTATTGTCTATGAACAATAGCATTACTGATTGCAAGAAATAGTTACATGAAACAGCATTCTTATTTCTTGTTTATCTCTAGTGGACTATATATATATTATATATATTTTTTTTTTCTTTTTGCCATAATACTGATCAAAACTACTAAGTGTTTTTAAAAATTACAGCATTTTAACTCTTTAATTGCCAAGTTCACAAATGATGTCACTGATTTGGTGGAAAAAAACACAAAATTACTTATAACATTACAATATAAAATTTAATTCTGGACTTGACTTGAATGATTAGTAACAAAATTGCCTTTGATGCATTGTCAGATTTTCATTTTTTTTCTTCCTAATTTACTATTGGTGGCTGTTTTTGCCCCACTGACTTCCATTATAACCACATTTGATGGTGCATAAATACACAGTCTTTGTTTTTGTTTACTCCATGTAGTTCTGGGAGCTGAGATGCATATTTAGATTTTCTCAGACGCATCAAGGTAAGTGCGCAAAGGTCACTGTCACGCTCTCAGACACACATGCACACACTTTAATTTGCTGTTATACTCCATACAAAATCTAGAAACTAAGCTTTTTTTGCACAGGCCTATCTAACGGGTTAATGGTTACAACTGATGATCAACAGTAAAAATTTCTAATTTTATCTCTGCCCAACAGGGAAAACCACCAACAATCAAGAATGCATGATTATATGGTGTCATGGTTTTGCAATAAAAAAAAATGTGGTTATAATGGAAGTCAATGAGGCAAAAAATGGGAAGTTATAATGGAAATCTATGGGGCACAAACAGCCACCAACAGTAAATTAGGGAGTCAAATCAAAACCGATGCATTAAAGGCAATGCTGTTTCACATGTCCAAGACTTTGATAAAAGCTTTTAAAAATCCAGTCCACAATTACTTTTTATATTGAAAATACGTCATTTTGTCATCATTTATGAATTTGACAATTAAAGAATTAAAATCCTTCAATTTAAAACAATTTAGTAGTTTTGATCAGGACTGAGGTTGATTAACAGATTTATGCAAAAATCTGATGCATTTTTACAGCAGCTAAATTCAGTGGATGTTTTCATCCCAAACATAAGAAAAGGTTAGTCAAATATGCCCAAAGTGTATTGTTGAGTCCTTTAAAAAGTTTGCAGCATTTTCTCAAAATATGTGTTAAAATAAGATTTGTCACCAAAAATCATTCTGCTAGCTGAAACACAGAAAAGTTATGGCCAAATTAAGACTCAAAATCACCCCAGAGTGGATGAAAACATCCCCAACAGTACATAAGGGTTATTATTATATAATACCATGCAAAACACTAATTTCATCCCATTTGCCCCAACAAAACCTTTTACAACTTCCCCCTAATTGCCTCAAACACCCAGAAAATAGCCCATTTACCATTTAAATGTCAGATCAAACGTCCTATTTTGTTCTGAAATACAGTCAGTATAGTCGATCAAACAAATGGCTCCAATGCACAACGCCACCCATAAATCCCCCAAAATGTGAGATGGTTTTGTACGCTGGCAGACACGATTCCAAACAGCCATTAATTTCCTCAAATATCAGCCATCCTTCAAATGTGTTAGCGAGTGACACAATCTTGCTCTTCGGTGGTGGTCCGCTCTTGTCTGGAAAACACAGTAATCTTGATATACTATCAGAGGCTGCAGGCCAGTAATTCCCTCTCTGTCTTTGAGGGGTCCGGAGAGACCAGCACACACAAAAGCAATCATTGTGCCGCCCCGCCAAGCTTGTGTTCTACTTGCGGAGAGAGGACAACAGCAGTATCACAGCCATCTTTTCATGTCTTTTGCCAGCACCTCTCCGCAAATTACAGCAAAGGCGAGCTTCGTATGAAGGGCTGCGAGCCTGCATGTTTGGCTGAGACTGAGGGGCTTTTCTGCATATGTTCCCTAGTAAGTCGGACTCTGGAGGTTTCTCTGTCCTTTATTAATCTACACTATAAGTTCGCTTTTTTTCTGGCCGCAGCAGAAGCATACGAATAACCCAATTTAAGGTTTTGATTAAGGCAGGCATTTTCTGAATTAGTGCTATTTGATTAGAGGAAAAAGCTTTGGGTTGCATTTTGCAAGCCAAATAAAAAGACATTAAAAATGGTAATGAGATCTGCATCGATATAAAATACATATACATAGTAAAGGAAGGTCCAGCAGTGGTGCTTACCAATGCAATACTGACTGACCCAATGTAGTGAGCTCTGAGTGGCTGCCAAGAGAAGTTATGCGATTGATCTGTGGTTGCCTAGCTCTTCTAATAGTAGTGAGGGTGTTGCTATTCAGAGTGTAGTGTTTTAGGTGATTTATTATTCTAATGTTGGTTGCAAACATGTTCTGTGGTTTTTACAGTGTTGTATTTACAGTATAGGCCCTTTTTACGCTTATGGGATTGGAATGCGGTAGAACCGTTAGTTGCGTATAAAGCGGTTTCCGGTCTAAACAATAAAGGCTGAAGCAACATCAAGGTATCACTGTAGCATCCCTTATTGCTTTAGCAATAAGCATCGTCAACCATATTTGAGTTTTCACGCATTTCCCAGCTGTAAATATGACAGGAAGAAGTGGGTGCATGTCATTCGACGTGATAAGTCTCTGACTTTTAACATCCTCAAAGGCAGCTCATACAGTTGAAGTCAGAATTATTAGCCCCCCTAAATTATTAGCCGCCCTGTTTATTTTTCCCCAATTTCTGTTTAAGGGAGAGAGGAGTTTTTCAACACATTTCTAAACATAATAGTTTTAATAACTCATTTCTAATAACTGATTTATTTTATCTTGATGACATGATGACAGTAAATAATATTTTACTGGATATTTACTAGAAGACACTTCTATACAGCTTAAAGTGACATTTAAAGGCTTAACTAGGTTAATTAGGTTAACTAGGCAGGTTAGGGTAATTAGGCAAGTTATTGTATAATGATGGTTTGTTCTGTAGACTGTCGAAAAAATATATAGCCTAAAGGGGCTAATAATTTTGACCTTAAAATGGTTTTTAAAAAATTAAAAACTGCTTTTATTCTAGCCGAAATAAAACAAATAAGACTTTCTCCAGAAGAAAAAATATTATCAGACATACTGTGAAAATTTCCTTGCTCTGTTAAACATCATTTGGGAAATATTTAAAAAAGTAAAAAAAATTCAAAGGGGGGCTAATAATTCTGACTTCAACTGTATGTTTGCAACAGGCACTATGAGGCGCCGTGTAGGATTTAAACCAAACGTCGCTTATCAACACATACCTAAAACATGTGCATATACCCCTGTAAATTACTTGCATATGCACCTATACTATTGAATGTTCAAAACAACATATATCAAACCTGCGTATATACATGTAAAATTGATGCATGCATACACCCACATACACACGCACATACATATAAACTTGATCCTTGCATAAACACCCTCATTAACAAGCACATACATAAACTCACTGCATGCAAACACATCTATACACACTCGCCTATACATATAAACTCGATCCTTGCATTTACACCCACAACAACACGCGCACATACACACAAACTCGCTGCATGCAAACACACCTATACTGGCATATAGTTACAATGCCTAAACTCAATGCATGTATAAACACCCAAATAACTCACGCAAACATACAAAATAAAATCATAGATCAGGTTATAGCGTATGAAATAGAAATAATGTGATTAATAGAGGTGTTAAATCTGTTAAATAATAAAAAAATGTTATATAAAATAATATGAAATATTAGTCTGTATAAATGGACTATATAAAATATATAAGAAATATTAGGTAATTACCTACACGAATAAAAATGGACAGATAGAACCCTTAAAGGAAATTCAAGTTGAAAAGCAACCAGAACTATGAATACTCAACTAAACTCCTCTTTTCTATTTCAAATGTTAATGTAGCTTACCCTTCTTTTTTTATTTATTATTTTTATAATTATTATTATTTTTCTATGTTTTTTTTTACGATGTGGATGTCATAATTGCAAGAATCATTTTGATTGTTAAATATTCAGCATATACAAAAAAATGCTGATAATGTTTCTGTTTATCACGTTGGTCGAGTCAAGCCGCACGAACCAGCTATACAGTATATGTCCTCTGGACACTCCTTTTCTGTTTACAGTTTTTTCTGATAGCTTAAGCACATTTTTTGTAACTATTGGCTATTTTTGCAAAACTCTACACACAAATTAGAAAACCCTTCACCAAATCTGCAAAACATTTTAGTTGTCTTGCAAAAGCTAATAAACCTTGCTTAACTCTTCAAACCTTCGTAGAAATGGTATTTTTGTATCAAACATTTAACACAAGGCATCACATTAATAAGCACACAATGGGGCAACTACACACTCATGGAATGAATAAAAACTACATCTGGCTTTTGCTTTGAAAACAGCTCCTACTAAACTACTATGACTAAACAATTGTATGATTTGTTTTAAGAATATGGTTTTATTTAACCCCTTACGGAGTTTCTATTTGATGTCTGCACTGTATGTTGTTCTTTTTTGTTATTATATATATATTTGTTGTTGTTTGTTGGTTTATTTGTATGTTTGTTTGTTTTGTGTAATTTTATGGCTTTAAATTTGATTCACTGTATGACATGTCTCAGTCAGTGTGTGCAAGATTATGTTTGGATTGAGTTTGGCCTAAATTGTTATGTTTTTGAAAGACAAAAAAAAAAAAACATCTGGCTTTTTCCTTCTCAGAGCACAAGCTAGGCTATGTCAGTTTGAGGTCATAGCTTTCTCATAGTTCTGTAAACATACAGGGATGCAAACTTCAAGTACTGGTGTTTTTTTACACACATCAAAACAAGCACAAGTGTTTTTCCAAATCAAAACACAAAATAGTAATTTCACTGAGAAAAAAAAAAAAAAAAATCAGACTACATGGTGTCGTCTCTCTGGGTCCGGCCACAAAATTTCATCTACATCACATGCAATGTCCTCTAGTCCAAGGCACCGGGGAAAGTATCTGATTGCAAAGTGAACTAATTATCTAAAACGGTTTTCACATGTGACAGTGTGCCAGACAGTTGGCAAAATAGTGTAAATAATAGCCAGACATGTGTATAGTTTTGCTAGGAGTGTGTTGATCATTTGGAAATTCAGTGTAAAGCAGTGAGTTGTGTTTACAGTTCCGCAAAAAGAGTGCTGTGCAGTGGATTGTACCTACAATTTTGCAAAGTGTGTGTTACAACATTGCAAACTTAGTGCAAAGCAGTGTTTGTGCTTTTAATTTTGCAAACTCAGTGAGTGGTTTTGCTATAAGAATTTATCGTTTTATAAATTGTGCTATAAGAATCTCGGTTAGGGTTTAAGCATTCAGAAAAAACTGTAATAACTACTACTGATATTTTTACAGTGGCTGGCATTCATGTACTACAGAAATAGTAAAAGTCAAGGTTCCCTCTCATCACATATTTATTACAAAACATATTTATTATACATTTACATATTATACATGTATTTGAACATTTATTTTTATAAATGATACCTCCCTTTTATCTCTTAACGGTTTAAAACTACTCTTGAGCCTACGCTATGGTAAAGGTACATTTCGCACAAATGTAAATAACCTTTCCTAAACCATACTAATGTATGGATCGTCACCCACCTTCATGATAAAAAATGCAATTTCTGTGGAAAAACGTATATCCTTTATTAAGTTTAGAGTGTGGACCAATAGAATAGAACTAGCGTATCTGATACGCAACTATTGCGGTATCGAATGTGCGTTTGGCCGTCCGTGAAAAAGGCCTATTAGGGTGATGCTGTTTAGGTTCTGAGTGGTTGGCAGGTGCTGCTATGTTGTTGATCTGTGGTTGACTTTGTGTGGGACTTCTGGTGGTAATTAAGGTGTTGCTATGCAGCTTGTAGTTCTTGAAGCGATTTGTTATGTTATGTAACCAATATGGCTATAATTATTTAGCTTTTAGTCAACAACTGCATCAGCAAAGACAGCGTCAGCTTCTCCCATCCAGAAAAGACTGGATGGTCAGTTGTAATGCGATCCCAAGGTATTTACGACATGAAGGAATGCTCAGAACTGGACACACAGAGAACTTCTATAAGCTCCTTTAATTTGGTGTACTGAACGGTTGTTTACATTTCATGTTAATACATGTGCAACATATTAACATTTTAAGAAACTTGAACATCTCTGCATCAGTTTACAACCAGAATGTTTATGCAAATGACCAAGCTTTGTAACCAAAAGTTAACTTCTCATTGGTCAACTAAGCTCTGGAGGGTGGATACAAAACCATCTTTATGAAAGCTTGTCACCTAAGGCCAAACACAGAACACTAGGAGACTACAGACCAGAGAAAGACTTGAACCAAGAACTAGAACCCCAGGAGTGAACCCAGAGGACTCCAGGGAGCAGGCGGGGACCCAGACAAAATGGGTTAATCGCACAGCTCAGACATTCTCATCTCCGATACCTTTCTTTCTTTCTTTTCCATCGAGAGTCTGCTTAAGTTTAGCGCGCCGTAAAACCACAAGTCAACACGACCAGTCCTTTTTGCGCCTCAAAACTTAAAACGACAGACTCCACCCCACTTCAAGGACAAAAGAACTAAACACCAGCTAACCACGTGTTCAGCAGAGGGAGATCTTTACATCAAAAAGGGAATGCAAGTAACACTTCTAGATTAGCACTGGACTGGTGTAAACTAAATGTAACCCTAAAGAGACCATAGAAGGGTTAAATTGATTATTTGTGATTCGCTTGGTTTGGTCTTACAAAATCCGAGGTCTTTCCATCATTACACTCTCTCAATCTCTTATTTCTCGTCCTTTACTCTTCTCTACAACATGTATGAATGTGAGTTTGTGTTAGGTGTTAGTTTCTGAATCAAACAACACAGGTTCATTCTGAAAACGTAGTCCTGTGGATGTTTCTGGAGAGCGTGAAATATGTAGCCAGAGGTACGTATGGCTTGCGTTTCATTTAATTTTTTTTTAAACGAACGCTACAGGGCGGTATGATGCGTTCCTTTTCACGCTTACCAGCTGACTGCTTACCTTCGTGTGGAGGGCTTTCCCAACCAGTTTGTCTCGTTAGCTCGTCATGTACGTCGGCGGACTTGAGACGCAGAGATGAGTTGACCACGACGCCGGGGTTCGAGTCCGGGGAAGAGTGGTTCCAGAAATTAGGTAAGACAAAAACAGAATCCAAAAAATAAAATGAACAAGTGGATAACAGGGTGGTAAAATCCAAAAATGTGGTAAAAATCTGACGAGGCTTTTCTTTTTCTGGACGGCTTTGGGTTTAGGGAAGTAAGTGGGTGGGCGGGTCAATCAATAAAATTGGTTGGTATTAGGGAAGGAGGAGGGTGGGTCAGTCGATTGGTCGGCCGTCTAGTCACTCATTCGTTCAGTCGTTCAGTCAGTCAGACAGACAGTCGGTCGGTCGACAGCGGCTGGGTTTAAGCGAGAACAGCAGGCGCGAACGGCAATGACGAGAGAAATTTGAGACGTGTAAAAGCGAACACAGCGGCCTCTCGGGGATTCGCAAAAACAAAAACTGCAAAAATCCGTACCTCCCGGGACGTATTTCGCAGTCTCCAGAAATGTCCACGGGACTACGTTTTCAGAAAGAGCCTGGGTTGGAATCTAATGTCTTAAACTTCGATCTTGCTAACCTGCTTAAACATAAATGGGTTTTTATTTTTGATAGGAATAGCCGTAATTAAATTCAACTGTCCGTTCGAACGATCGCTGGACGATTCGTTTGTTTAGATTTAAAGAGTCGATTCTTTTGAAGCCTCGTTCAAATGAATCTTCAATTCCCTTTGAGCTAATTCGCTACAGTTACTACGCAGTGGGTTAATCGCACAGCTCAGACATTCTCATCTCCGATACCTTTCTTTCTTTCTTTTCTGTTGAGAGTCTGCTTAAGTTTAGTACATCGTGAAACCACAAGTCAACACGACAGTCAACACAAGTCTAAGTAATTTCTAGCTGTGGCTAGGGAGATGCTATGCAAAGAGATGGTTGCCAGGGTGTTGATATACAGCAAGTATAGTTCAGACACTCCTAAGTGGTTTGCCTGTGGTTGCCTGGGTGTTCTGGCAACTGCTATGTTGTTTCTTGGAAGCTTGTAGCACGTAGTGTTTTTACCATGTTACTACTCGGTTGTTAACATGTACAACTGTATGCAGCTGTTGGGGTGATACTATTCAAAGAGATGGTTGCTAGGGTGTTCTGCATTGTTGCTATGCAGTTGCTTTGGTGTCAAGTCTGATCACATAGAACAGTAGCAATACACCTTTCTTCCATAAACCACACAATCTGAAATAACATTTACGTCCATAACACAAATGACAAACTCTTAAGAGACAGAAAAAAACACCATGATTTCAATAACACAAAATCAAAATGCGCTTTTTTAAATCATAATTAGAAATCTCAAGTGTTTGGATACTTAATCAGAGCTTCATAAGCATCCTTCACCAACCCGACGTCTTTTTTTTCTCTCGTCTTTTTTTTTCCCACTCGCCCATAAGCTCAATTAGCCTCCCTGTCTGCAATAACCACACAAAGCCGATGGGGTTCACAAGCTTATGAGGTCGTTGACAAGTCACTGAAGTTGAGGTATTGAAAACACACACACTGTAAATAGCTGACGTCGCCTTGCATGCACCCAAAGGGCTTGCACATATTGATTGAAGACAGACACGGGTAAATAGGAGCCAAAGAGGTCAGAACGTTTTTTTTTTTTTTGCACACAAACCCTGGTGTGCAACAGCTTTCCAGAACAGACATGGTTTGGTTTAAGGGCAGAACAATTCAATTGCATTTTTAAGGTGTTAAAAAGCAAACAATTTAGCCTCTGACAAACCCTCATGCCGTCCAATAACATCCTCTGTGCTGAAAACACATGAGCTAATTTAGGGTTTGATAAAGGGAAGAGTTCACAATCAATGGTCATTATGACTGCAATATGTTGCAACATAGGCTGAAAATGTAGCCATATATACATTTCTGGAGATCGCAAATTTTGTAGCCAGAAGTACGAACTGTATAGCTGCATTTCGTCTTTAAAACGAACGCTACAGGGTGGTATGACGCAATTCCTTTTTCTTGCTTAGCTGACCACTTACCTCAGTATGGACAGCTTTTCTGCTGTTAATAGTTTGACCAGTGGCTTGCTAAGTATGTCAGCGGACTTGTGACCTGGAACGGAGTTGATCATGACGATGGGGTTCGAGTCTAGTGAAGAACGGTTCCAGAAAGCAGGTAAGACAAAAACAAAAATCAAAAAATCAAATAAACAAGTAAATAACAGGGTGAGAATGTGGTCAAATCTGAAAACATGGTAAAAACCAGGCGAGGGCTTTGAACACTGTCGATTGAGACTAGGGAAGTGGGTGGGTGGGTCAATTGATGTTTTTAAAACACTATTGGTTGGGTTTAGGGAGGAAGGAGGGTGGGCCAGTCGATCAGTCAGTCAGTCAGTCAGTTGACAGCAGCCTCCGGTGGATTTACACGATAACAGCAGGCGCAAATGGCACTCACGAGAGAAATTTGAGATTTGAAGAAGCGTAAGCATTGACCTCTGGTAGATTTGTGCAGGGGCATCGCAAGGGGGTGGGGGGTTAGTAAGATTCTAAGGTATTTGAGATTCTGAGGTATTATGAGAACCCAATCCCTTCCCCCGCAGTCTTCACTTTCGTCCGCCACACCCCTTCACCCGCTCTCCTCTTTCATCCGGAACACTCTTCCCCCCTAACCCCCCTCACCTGCCTCCGCCCAGCGATGCTAAAATGCTAAATAGAATTACCTCGTGGGATGGATTTAGTGCTCTCTAGAAATGTATATAGGGGTACATAATTAGAATGAGCCTGGGTTGGTATATAGTATATAGCAAATACTTTTTTTAAATCATATGTGATAAATTTATAACAAAAAATACACAATTTTTGTTTTGGGTCAATACGATGTACACTAAAAAATTAAGTTTTAAACTACTTATTTACAACAAGCTTAGTTTTTTTTGGGGGGGGGGGGGGCAATTTAATTGTTTTATGTTCAATACACTTGAATTTGTAAAGACTAATAAGTTACTTAATTACTTCATGTTGTCCCAGCACAAACTGATTGTATGGAACCCAGCATTGTTTACAATGTACAATATTAAAAGACCAAATGAAAAAGCAACAACCATTCTCAGTGTAGAAAATACAAAATATTTATCTTAAAAACAGCCATATAAAAATGTATCAATTCATTCTAAAATCAGTTTATCCATATTAATGTTATATAATTTCACAATATGGCTATTTTATTCTATTCAAGAAAGCTTTCTCTGTTAATTTTTTTTAAATCAATTTAAAACACACTAGTGTATATACAGTCGCAAATAGCACATACTAAATAATATACTTCATATTTTGCTAATCATGGCACATTCATTCATTTATTTTCCTTCAGCTTAGACTCTGATTGAGGTCGCCACAACGGAATGAACTGCCATTTATTCCAGCATATGTTTTTAAAGCAGCGGATGCCCTTCTAGCTGCAACCCAGTACTGGGAAACACCCATACACTATTACATTCACACACACACACACACACACACACACACACTCATACACTATGAAAAATTTTGTTCATCCAATTCACCTACACAGCATGACTGTGGGGGAAACAGGAGCACCCGGAGAAAACCTACGCCAACATGGGGAGAACATGCAAACTCTACACACAAATGCCAACTGGCCCAGAAAGGACTCGAACCAGCGACCTTCTTGCCGTGAGGCCACTTAGCCACAGTGCCGTCCATCATGGCACACTATTTGAGCATTTTATGCAAATTCAGAATCACATAAAACACTATAAGCAGAACACACCACTTCAAATAACCCAAATCCCATCTTTCCTTTGTGGACCCACAACTCTTCCTTTAAGGCAGAGTGACTCACTTTCAAAGTATATAAACACATAAACCAGAGGGAGGAAAGAACCAACAAGTTATTAAGCAGCTTCTCCCCAGACTCATCATCTCGCTGCAATATGTGTAAAACACTACACACCTTAAGGGATGCCAACAACAGCAGCTGACTGACAGCGTTAAAGACACCAATGAAGGCAAAATTCAAAGAAGAGCAGACATTAAGACTAAAAGTGCAATTGCCAAAGCACTCAAATGCAATAAAGGAAACAAGAAGAAGAAGAAGAAACACTCCTCCACCTGTTTTCCCCTAGAAGAGCGAATCACTTTCAAAACGAGCAATCCAGCCCACCACGGCTGGCTAATTAGTCCCATTGGTATGGCCCTCGTGCAGATGGCAAGATGTCTGACATATTTATTTTGGTCCTTTTTCCGTCAAATCTCACCCTCTACTTTGGAACGGAGGCGGTAAATGCATTTAATCCTGGAGATGCAGAATCACACTCGAGTTCTCCAGACGCGCTTGACCTCGCTGTGTGGATGTAAGTGCGCTCGCATGAAAAGAAGATGCGAAGAGAAAACAAAATTACTGAGCCGACCAGGTAGGCGCGCTTTTCTTCCCCACAGGGCTGGAAGGAACCGGGAACCGAGACTCACTCGCGTCTGGCAGAGCTGCAAACCGCAGGAGTGCAACTTAAGATCTAGGCATCTGCTGGGTGAAGTGGGGAATCAAAGATGGAAGAAAAGAGAGAGGAAGAAAGGAGGGCCTCAGGTGTGGATTTTAGGCCCACAGCACCATTGATGGGCCTTGACAAGAAAGGGGATCTTCAGCAAATAGGATTGGAAATGGGTCTGGAGTGTTGTATTGGTTTCGTTTTACAGCAAACGCTCGGCCATAAGAGGTGCCTTTTGAACCAATGACTTTAAAAAATATGGACGACGCTACAGCGCCTTATTCCATTGAACGCTTTGAAGGCAAAACACCTCATGACGGGCACAAACTGTTGCAAAAGACTGCTGAAATTGGAGCCTTGGCATGCGCAGAAGGGACTACCTGATGGAGCCAGAGGCAGAGCCACGGAATCAAGCTTCCAATCAAACGCTTGTACGTTAAATCAACCACACCCGCCAAACTTCTCATTTGAACGCCCGTATTAGCACTATAACAAAGACTCGCTAATGTAAATATAAGCACTTCCATTTAAAAACACTATATGTGCATATATAACATTTAATAAAAACAATATATGTTGGACTGCAAAATAAACAATCTTTCATACACTCTAGCCTGAGTTAGACTCAGCTATGAGCACAAAAAATATTTCTCTTATAACGGGTCGTTGGTATTGTTATCTTCACAAGGGTAGAAATGACACTTGTAAAATATGAACAATAACATATGAACAACACATACATTTTTAGAAAGGTTTTTATCTTTAATTAACAATCAACAGGACCCAAAATATACACACCATAGACAGCTATTTACTATGTGGGAAAAAATCGTTTAAAAGTTTAAGAGTTTAAAAGATAAATACAGCAAGATTTCTTCTAAATATCAACAAGATATTTACACATCCCATCCCTGCACTATAAAAATAATCCTTATCAATTTGTACAATAAACTTAGCAGTATTAATACATCAACTGATGTTTATCAGCTGCTGCATATCACTTGTTTATTGTTTATCATTTTTTTTTGCCTCTATTTTCATTTGGTTTATTCGATGCCTTAATTATATCTGGCAATGAGGAATTTACATTCATTTTAATGTTTATTAGGAGTTTTCAAATAAGAAGCCAACAATACATGATGTCTATAAATATTATATAACATTTACAGCACTATTTGTTATATAAGATTCAGTTTCTAGAACATTAATATTTTATAACAGCAAATTCAGTAGATTAACTCAATAACATGCCGAAACTCAAACTGTCAGAGACGTCCTGTAAATCAAGTTCAAATAACGTTACAGGAGATCAATGTGGAGATCGGCTAACATTAGTTTTGTCTTCTTAATTATTATTTTAGACTCATAAAGACAATTAAAACTAGATAGCTATCACCTGTATTTTCCCCATCATGGCTAGGTGTGTATCAGCAAACTAATAAAGCCTGATAAAGCCCTCACTTTACTGAATAAACAGTGTTCCATCAGATCCTGTAGGTCAGAAAGTATAGTTTACTGCTGAACAACTCATTCTATCATGGTAAAGTAACACAGAAATGGAATAATAACACTTCAGTCTCCTCTTGAAGCTCCGACGGTCTGTTTAGAGAAACTGTCAATCACAACTGTCAATCACGATGACACGCTCCGTTTTTATAGCATTAAATTACTGGCTAAAAGCATACTGTTTACAAAAAGGAAGATCTGCACCTATATCAGCAGGATAACCTGTGCTTTTATTGACCAAAACCATCTTTTGGGACATTTTATTGCAAGTGTAATTAGTCTTTTAATTTGGGCTTAAGTCTCGTTCATTAACACGAAGGAGGCGGGCTTTATGACTTGTACTGCAGCCAGCCCCCCAGGGGGCGATCTAACCGCTGGGAGCGTCACTCAAAAGCAGGCGTGCGGCACACTTGTTCTGAACATGTTGATGGTCAAACTGAATGTTGGATTAGATGAGGTATTTTCTATAAGCAGTCCCTGCGACTTTGTGTAAAATGTAAGATTGATTTACACATAAATATCAAATTAACATAGACATGAGAAGTGTTAAATGTTAAATATGAACATTAAAGTCTGCGTGAACTGGAAGTGGCGGAGATTTTTATTTCAGTCTGCTGATGTACTTATATTTTAAACAGAATATTGAGTAGGGGTGGGGCTTTCTTTATGCACATCATTCCCTCATTGCAAACTAATGGTAAGAGGGGTGTGGTTAGGAATATTGTGGCTGAAGCCATCAAACTGACATCAACAAAGAAGGACCACTACGCATAGCTTTTATTGTGCTCCTGGCCAAATGACTAATATTGCTTAGGTGGAAGGATCAGAAATCTCCAACCCCAACACAGTGGATCCGTGATCCTCTTCTTCCTAAAGTTGGAAAATTAGAGGTTCATCTAACAAGTTTAAGAAAATGTGGGACTCGTTTAGAAAATATTTCCAAGAGCACTGTTATTGTCAAATATAGACCAAGTCCTTGTTCCAGCAAATTGATTCTTTTCCTTTCCTAAGTTCAAAGTAGAGAGAATTGTGTGATACAGATTGTACAATTGTAGTTTTTGTTAAGCTGCATTATTATTTACCTTTTATTTGTTGGGGTTTTTTTCTAATTAATTTATTGTATGTATTAATGTTGATACTATCTACACTTTTTAAAAGTCATTGTTTATGTATTTTTTATTATTGTAATTTGCTGAAAAATCCATAAACATTTTTTTTTTTAAAGAAAGACCACTACAAATGAAGCAACAAGAATTTGATTGATTAACTGGATTCATTGTTACAAAATAAATAAAGTAAATCTGATTTCGAAAACGTTAATTATATTCTAATATCATATGTTAACTTTAAATCAATTAAAATATTCATAAACAATTTACTCAAATTTAAAGTAAGGATACTTAAGTAAGTATTGTATTTTTTCACTTACAGTACATCCTCCATCTAAATTTATGAATCTGCTTGTGTGTGTTTTTTGCTTTTAGATATGTGCATTTTGTCAGTAAAGCTGGTTCTAATCGGACATCAAGGTAATTGTTCTGCAATAATGCCACAGTCATATCACCCTGCAGCCCAAGACCGGTTACTCACTGAAGCTAAGCAGGGCTGAGCCTGGTCAGTACCTGGATGGGAGACCACATGGGAAAACTAGGTTGCTGTTAGAGAGGCCAGCTGGTCTGTGTGAGTGCTAATGCCCCAGTAAAAGTGAAGGGGACACTACACTGTCAGTGGGCACCGTCTTTCGGATGAGACGTTAAACCAAGGTCCTGACTCAATCGGCACTTTCCCATCATGGCCTCCTAATCATCCCCATCCACCCGTATTGGCTCTATCACGGTCTCTTCACTCCACCAATAGCTGGTGTGTGGTGAGCGCACTGGCGGTGTTGTCCTGTGGCTGCCGTCACATCATCCAAGTGGATGCTACACACTGGTGGTGGTGTGAAGAGACTCCCCTCATGATTGTAAAGCGCTTTGGGTGTATGACCACACACAATAAATGCGCTATATAAATACACATTACATTACAATACTTTACATAATGACAGCTAATTGTGTCACTTCTGAAGTGACTTCAACTGCTCTGGGGTGCGTTTCCCAAACAACGACGTAACTCGCGGCTGAACTATCATAGTGCGATGCATCGTTTGGCAAAAGAACGATGTAGTGACGAGTGTTTCCCAAAACCCTTAGTTTCTCGGTCGTAGATCCATCGCTTGAACCACGTTAGTTATGACGCAAAACGCCCATAATGATGCTCTAAACAGGGTGGAGTAACTTCTTCAGAGAACAACCCCATCATTTATTTGTGCAAATTATATTGTTTTACACAAACACGCATTTAAAATAAAATCCAATATTAGTTTTGGTAAAACCATGCACTCATTTTCAATATTAATTAAAATATATGTAAATGGAACATATAGGGCCTGTGTTTGCTTTACTAATATTATTGAGAAGTTGAACATTACATATTCTATTCTATAACATAAAATCAATTACAAAAGCTAACACTATTCTAATATCATATATAAATCATATAAATAAATAAATAATGAGGCTATTTATTATAAATATATTTACTTTAATAATAATATTAATAATATTAATGATGATGATGATGATGATGATGATGATGATTATTATTATTATTATTATTATTTAGGATATTGTTTATTTATTAAAAAAAAAATACAATTTCACATGCAAACCACAGCAGAAATTTCTAACCAACAGACCCATGTCATATACAGCAGAGAAACTTAATAAATAACCCACTATAAAATAAAAGAATTAACGTATGCTATGTTTTTTTATTTTCACAAGCTTTGGAGACGTACTGTAACATAATTTCCGCTTTTAAATATAATATACCTATAGCTTTCGCCATGAGGCTGTGTTCAAAATGATATCAATGTTTTCAAAGTGCACTGCGAAGGGAGCACAATTGTAAACATGAAGATCGCTAAAACTGAACTGTAAAGATACTTTGAAAGCAAATTACACCTAAGAGAGATTAACTTAATGCCTTTTTATTTTTAATAATTCCAGCTTTGAATGTTAGAATGTTCTAAATGAATAGGGCATAGGGGAGATAAGTGGGAATAGAACACAGCCAGGAACTATGCTTTTAACTACAGCTCCAGAGGTGTCGTTTCAAGTGCTCAAGTTTGCCACGCAGTTTGCGAATGTTCGTTGGAGCGATGGATTTGGGAAACAGCAAATCAAAGAACTATGTTTGTAACGACGGAACTTGTGACCTTAGTTGGCTAACGATGGTTTTGGGAAACGCACCCCTGTGTAGTAAATTCTGCTACTTCTGAAAGCATGTAAAAAATTGGAGCTACCGCACAAGAGCACCCTCTGGCCTTTGGAGAAGATGTATAACAGAACCATGCTTTTCTAATGTGGTAAATGCACAGGGACTTTTAGTTTTCAGTAAGCAAGCTCAAAAGCTTCCAGTGAACTGTCATCTCATTACAAAATCCAGGTCTGGCTTCTTTAAAAATCAATGATCTTCACTGCCTAATCTATATACAATAAACTGGACAAAAAGGACTGCATTAAATTCTATTGTTCCGTGTCATGTCTTTAAAATATGGAAATGTATTTTACTACAGTATTTTCAATGGAGTTTCTGCGCTAACCCGCTGCTTCTGACATAAATGGTCTTTTATCTAGTTTTACGTTTCAACAACAAATTAAATGCTTAGGTCTGTTTACATGATTATATTTTAATTACATTACAACATCGATGCTGTAAAAGGAACCTTATGAAATTGAAAATAGTCACATTAACCTTTCACTGAGAGTTTATCGGTGGCTGATAAAAACTAGCTGTGCATATAGCTCATTATATATGCATTACAATCGCAGCTTTTACATATCGCAAAATTAACCTTTGACTTCATAGAGGTTTATTTGCCATCGGATGTGCTTATTCCTTGCACTGACAACAAACAGCTTTTAAACACTAGATCTTTTATTTCATCATCTCTTAAAAATAAAAAAAAGAATTAATTTAGACAATGCGCAATCTGTTTTATCTTCAGAACCCTGTCAGACAGTATTGTCATCACTGTCTCAACAATACAATTAATTTTCCGATGAGAAACACCATCACAATGTGTTTGTCTTGAAGTTTAATAAGAGAACATATGGTGGGCAGAACGCTTTGTGTGACACTGTCAAACATGTAAAACAAGCCTTTTTGTTCATCCGCTCTGAAAACTTCTAATACCAGCCAATATGGAACCTTCAAAGCTCAGCGCTTGATGCCATTGGATTGATGAAATCAATAGCAATATGTGCAGATTTTTGTAAATGGAATAAACCGCTTTTGATTTTACATGATTTGCAAAACAATTATACTGGTGCAGTCTGTTGAGTTTTGTTTCAAATCTTCCTAGCAATCCAAAAGTCTCAGAAATATAAAAGTAAGTAAGTAAAAAAGTAAGTAAGTAAGGCCCTATCCCAATTCTATTTTTTTACCCCTACCCCTTCCCCTTGGGCCTAAGAATTGGGACAGCACTACAACACCTGCACACGTCATCATATGTCACCGCGATCTCTTGCTTCATATGAAATCAGACGATCGCCATTGCTGTAGTTAATCCAGTTGAGTTATTTTTTGGTATTTATCTTCAGGAAATCACTGAAGGCATATATCATGTTATCATAATAATATAATGTGGCAATAAGATCGTAACTGTACTGTGCATTTACACGGTGGCCATATTCATCTATGTAAACACACAAAAACAACATTAACCTTATAGCAGACACTGTAAAAAGCTCATTCCCAGCCACTAGACTGGGGTGCGTTTCCCAAAACCATCGTTAGCCAACTAAGGTCGCAAGTTCCGTCGTTACAAAGATAGTTTGTTGATTTGCCGTTTCCCAAATCCATCACTCCAACGAACATTCGCAAACTGCGACGCAAAGTCGACACCTCTGGAGCTGTAGTTAGAAACATAGTTCCTGGCTGTGTTCTATTCCCACTTATCCCCCCTATCCCCTATTCATTTAGAACATTCTAACATTCAAAGCTGGAATTATTAAAAATAAAAAGGCATTAAGTTAATCTCTCTTAGGTGTAATTTGCTTTCAAAGTATTTTTACAGTTCAGTTTTAGCGATCTTCATGTTTACAATTGTGCTCCCTTCACAGTGCACTTTGAAAACATTGATATCATTTTGAACACAGCCTCATGGCGAAAGCTATAGGTATATTTAAAAGCAGAATTTATGTTACGACTTCAATTCTTCAATTCAATTCCTTTATTTTATAGTGGGTTATTTATTAAGTATCTGTACTGTATATCACATGGGCCTGTTGGTTAGAACTTTCTGCTGTGGTTTGCATGTGTCAAATTGCAAAAGTAGACTTTAATTTTTTTTTTTTAAATAAATAAACTATATCCTACTTAATAATAATAATAATAATAATCATAATCATAATCATCAGCATCAATATTATTATTAAAGTAAATATATTTATAATAAATAGCCTCATTATTTATTTATTTATTCATTTATATGATTTATATATGATATTAGAATAGTGTTAGCTTTTGTAAGTGATTTTATGTTTTAGAATAGAATATGTAATGTTCAACTTCTCAATAATATTAGTAAAGGAAGCACAGGCCCTATATGCGCCATTTACATAAATTTCAATTAATATGGAAAGCGAGTCCATGTTTTTACTAAAACTAATATTGGATTTTATTTTAATGTGTGTGCGTGTAAAACAATATAATTTGCACAAAGAAATGATGGGGTTGTTCTCTAAAGAAGTTACTCCACCCCATGATGTTTAGAGCATCATTATGGGCGTTTTACGTTATAACTAACGTGGTTCAAGCGATGGATCTGCAACAGAGAAACTACGGGTTTTGGGAAACACTCGTCACTACATTGTTCTTTCCCTAAACATTGCATCAAACTATAATAGTTCAGCCGCGAGTTACGTCGTTGTTTGGGAAACGCACCCCTGGCTGACAGGGTATTCGAGTGTCATCGAGTGACAGATGTGAAAGTATGTTGTGGGACTACTATACAGGAGTTATTATAGATTATAGATAGCCAAATTTAGTGTTTTTTATTTTAGCTTTTTTTTTTAAATGACGGTAAAACACGAACGCTTTTATAAATGTATTAAAACATATGCTTGTTTTTTGTAAAAATTTGTAATAATGACAAAAAAATACTAATTTGTGCATCTTCTGACATGCGTTTGCAGCCATGTATTCTGGGAATTTTTTTGTACCTCTTAGTTTCGAGTGTGGTCCTGAAAAATCTCTGCTTTAAGTGTATCTAGCCCTTCCCCTTAGCCCTACACCTTCAAACTAAAGAGAATTGGGACACCTCTACCCCTTCATGTGGATGCGCAAAACGAGGAGTAGGGGTAGGGGCAAGGGGAAGGGATAAGGGGTAGAATTGGGATTGGAATCCCAGATGAACTCCAGCAGTCTTTACCTTAAGGTATGATTGTGGCTAAAAGGCTTGTGCTCCGGCTTCGGAAGTCATCTTCACCCCCTTCATTTCAAATGTGGATTGTGGACATGATTTCGGTAATACAGATAGAAAGACTCAGATTTCTGAGGACTCTGTGTCTAGTGTCTGGGGTTTATTTCTCGAATTTCTGGATTAATAAACCAGCCTCTCAACCTCTGTGGATTCTTCAGAGACTTAATTTATCTATTTTATTTATTTATTTATTTTTATATCTTTATTTATTTTATTTTCTGTTGTCCCCCGCTAAACTATGTTGTCATTCTTGTTTTGCTCATTGACTCATTGTATGGGATTTGATCAAATCTAATTATTAAAAAAAAAAAGAATTGGGATTGGGCCAAAGTGTTGTTTTATTCCAATTATATACTTATTTTGAATTATAAAGTGCAATCAAGGCTACATTCATTTGAACAAAATATAATGTAAACAGTATTATTGTGAAGTATTATGCCAATTTAAAATGACAATTTTTTCTTTTAGTATATTTTTTAAAAATTGGTAAAGATTCCAAAACTATTTTACACATTTTAATCAATGAACATGTGTTAATCATTTTTAATATTTGTTGCTTTTATTTCCCTCTAATTTTATTTTATGTTTATTCTTGTTTATGTAAAGCACTTTGAATTACCATTGTGTATGAAATGTGCTATTTAAATAAACTTGCCTTGCCTAAAATTGTAAAAAATTATAATAATAATAAAAAAGTGCTGTAATTTGCATCCTTGTTCTGATTTTAAATATGGTACCTAATATATGGTATCTATGGTTTACCGACAAGGATGTGTGACTGTGAGCAATCTGAAACAATTTATTGTAAGATTGAAAAAAAAACTGAGAAAAAGAAAAGAGAATGCATGCAATACAGATACAAGCAGGCGAAGTGTGTATGATTACACACCTGTATGAATGTAAGAGCAGACCATCATTTTCCCTGCAGCTTCAAGACAGCCTTTTCAAGAAGTGGTTGTTAAAACATAGGAAAGCAAGTCCAAGTCTTGCATATCTCATCTGAATAAGTCAGTCCACACACTGATTACATGCATTCCACCAAGCTGAAAATCCAAAGGGTTTTCTTTGTTTAGTTTTTTTGGAATGATCTTTCCACTTTGTGGCACAGCAGAAACCCCTCACAAATATTCCTGTGCTTTTCATTTCCAGATGAATGAATCTGCAAACACGCACTGAGCCACTGGAAACCTGTCCTTACTCTACCTGTAAACATCAATTGGTATGAGGAATGAACTGATGTGCAAAGGTGATTTCATTCTGTTGACATACAGCGATGAAACTAAAGATGTATTAGCATGGTCTGCTTTCATTCAACAATATTACATAAAAGGGGATGTATTGTGCAAAAATCACTGTTTAAACACAGCTGTGAGGCAACAGTCTGTGAATATAACCAGCTTCTAAAGGTAAACATTTATTAATTTATTTTTTTTTAAATCACACATCATAAAAACAGAAGAAACACTTTGATTGACATTCTCCCTCTGTACATGTCATCAAAAGGGTAAAGCCCCGCCCATTAGTGATGATCTCTCCCTCATTAGCATAGGATGTTAGTCTTGTTTTTGAATCTGCCACTATGCTGACACATAGGCATTTGTAGCCCCACCCTCTTTTGAAAAGAGCACAATCTCTTTTGAATTTAAAGCGACAGTCACCGAAACTGGGGGCAGTTTCAAGGAGTTATAAAACATTATTTGTGTGGTATTTTGAGCTGAAACTTCACATACACACTTTAGGGAGATCAGAGACTTAATTTAGATATTGGAAGAAGCGGCATAACAGGTCCCCTTTAAAGGAGATTTGTTTGGAAATATGTGTGTGATAATAACGCAATATTGTTTTTACATTTTCTATACTATAAGAATGACAAAAAGTGTAAACTAGACTGATTGCCAGTCACCATCAAAAACACTGAGAGAGCTCCAGTCAAATCTGTCAATCACTTTTTAACTCATTCAATAGTTAGAGTTTGGGGTATTCGCCAGGCTGAGCCAGAGGGTGTTTAGTTGGTGTGAGATCATTAACTCGCAAGTGAACTTAAAGACTTGCTAAAATATGCAGAGACGGTGAGTGGGGTAAAGATATAGGATAAACATTGGCCGTGTTTTTAGAGACGGATGTATTGATGCAGTATTTGGTTTCAATCAAAGGTTGATGAACAAAAGCCAAGTAATTTTGGTATTGACACATGTCAGATTTTTGCTGTCAAGCCACAAACTGTATATAAAACATTGTATTGCAAGGACAAGAATAATTTTAAGAATAGACATGGTGAGTGAAAGGGGAATTGATAAAGGTTGTTTAAAAATATGCTAAATATTTGCAATTCTGCAAAGTACAGCAAGCACACACACACTTCACACACACACACTTTACTGCCTTAGAGGAACATTTTATGTGATAGCAGGGGGGATCAATTACAATTAAAAACGCCAGGCTCATTGTAAATAAAGTATGTGCCTCAGCATTAATTATATATAATATATATAATATAAAATATGTTGCTCTGGATACATTTCCTTGCACATTTCAGATGGTAAATCCACTAGAGGGCACTGTGTACATTTTTCAGAATCTGAAATAGAATATTTAGGGTATGTTTTGTTGTACATTTCAGATACACATCCTTCTTGTAAACACGACCATGAGAGGACGGGGCTAGAAAAAGTTCAAATAAATTGGCAGAACCAGATTTACTCACTTGGATGTTGCTGCAAAATTGTATGACACAAAATATAATATTTTAAAGACAATACCCCATTTAAAATCTAAATGTTTTGGAATGATTTAAGTTCATATTGCTTTTCCAAGGTTAATATGAGTTGTAATTTGCACCTTAAGGATGTTATTTGTTATTTTAAAAACTGAAACAAATTGTTAGAAGCTACTGTGTATTTTTTTAGACTTGCTGGGAAATTTTACTTTCACAAACAGAAGTTTTTTTTTAAATACCAACTCTTATAGACTTCTTATGTGAAACAGAACATTTAATTAATTCACTTAGATTAATTGATAATAAGAAATGTGCTTCTATTTTGGAAAAATATGATGAGATCTTTCATGCTACTTGGATTTTTTTTTTACTTATTTATTTTTACTGCACTATTTTATTGCATTATTATAATTTTTTTTTAAATGTATTTAATTTTTTTAGTTTTGCTTCTTTCCTATTTATCCAATGTGGATATTGTTTAAAAGAACTGTTCTCTTTTACTGTATTCTTAATAGTATTATACAGTTTCTTGGAATTAGAATCAGTTTATTGACCTCACTGCTTTTTTAAAGTCACCTTTTCAGATGATATTAACATCAGGTTTAGATTCACATAGTTGTTCTGGTTTGGTTTGGAATAAATAAATATATTTACTTCTGGTTTACTTTGCCCTGTCCTTTTTATAACAAAATACACAACGCAAATGTATTTTGCTTTTTACATTGTTTTCCTTTTTTTCCCTTTTTTTTACTTTACCAATTGGCTGGGCTTGCAAGGGGTTAGGGGTATTGTGGGGGAGTGAACTAAAAAATATATTTTTATTCCTCACAAAAAAAAATCTGCTGCAAGGAGACACGTTTTAAGACGCCTATACTGGGGTGCGTTTCCCAATCAGTGACATAACTCGTGGCTGAACTATCAAAGTATGATGCATCGTTTGGGAAAAGAATGATGTAGTGATGAGTGTTTCCCAAAACCATAGTTGTTTTGTCGCAGATCCATCGTTTGAACCACGTTAGTTATAACGTGAAACGCCCATAATGACGCTGTAAACGGGGTGGAAAACTTCTTTAGAGAAAAAAAACATACTTTTTTTTGAGCAAATTATATTGTTTTACATGCACACGCATTTTAAAAAAAATATCCGATATTAGTTTTGGTAAAAACATGCACTCTCCATATTAACTGAAATATATGTAAACAGCACATATAGAGCCAATGTTTCCTTTACAAATATTATTGAGAATATTCATTATTCTATTCTAAAACACAAAACCACTTAGCAACACTTATTCTAATCTCATATATAAATCATATAATCGTTAGGCTAATGGTTGTAATTTACAGTACGCCACTTACTAAGAAAAGAAAAAAATTCCTAATTAATAAAATTATTATTAGTATTAATTTATTATTATTATCATTATTATCATTATTATTATTATTATTATTATTATTATTATTATTATTATTATTATTATTATTATTATTATTAAGTAGGGTATTGTTTGTTTAATTTTTTTAAGTCTACTTTTACAATTTGACATATTCAAACCACTGCAGAAATGTTCTAACCAATAAGCCCATGTCACATTGTGATACATTTCTTAATAAATAACCTACTATAAATTAAAAACATCAATGTATGCAATATATTTTTGTTTTCACAAGCTTTCAAGACGTAACATAAATTCTGCTTTTAAATAATTGTTCACTTATAGCTTTCGTCATAAGCCAAGGCTGCATTTAAAATGGCATAAATGTTTTTTAAAGTACACAATTGTCAATATAAAGAGTGCTAAAACTGAACTGTAAAAAAATAAGTTTAAAAGCAAAAGATGACCCTAATGTTTTTTTTTTTGTCATTCCAAGTTTAAATGTTGAAACGTTGTAAATGAATAGGGCATAAGGGGGGATAACTGGGAATAGAGCACAGCCAGGAGCTCTGCTTCTAACTACAGCTCTAGAGGTGTAGTTGCAAGCGTACAAGTTTGCAACGCAGTTTGCGAATGTTCGTTGAAATGATGGATTTGGGAAATGCCAAATCAACAAACTATAACAATTGCACAGCAGTTTATTTTAAATAAACTAACAAACATGCCATTTCCCAGTACTGGGCTGTGGCTGGAAGGGCATCCGCTGCATAAAACACATGCTGGAATTGTTTTCGGTTCATTCTGCTGTGGCAACCCCTGATAAATAAGAGACTAAGCAGAAGAAAAATGAATAATAACAAACATGCCAAGTGTGAACACACCCTTAATTATGATACAATATTTTAGTGAAATACACTTAGGGGGCTGTATGAAATGCTCAATCATTTGACCCTGTGGATCAGAAGCTTAAAACTCCTGGATTATAGAGTATTAAAGACACACATACAGGAAAATACACACACACACAATGGTGTCAGTTACTCATAGGGTGTCAGTCTTGCTCATCCCAGTCTGCTCTGTGGATCTGAGTATCTCATTCTGCAAGAGTTTCTCATTCCTGCAGGTCTCTCCGTAAAGGTCCCACTGAGGGACGCAGGTCAAAGATTTTGGAATGTCTTAGACTATCATACAACTCCAAAGAGGATACGAGGGGAATATGTCAAATGCTATGTCAGATCAGGGGACACTTTTTGCTTCAAGTGAAAAGAATGTGAAAAAAGTATATACATTTTGGAAGGATGAAATAATTTTGATTAGGCTAATTAATTATACAAGGAAGCAGATGAAATATAAGTCATTTAGAGTGTAATCAGAATGAATAAATTATTTTCTAATTGAAAAAAAAAATGTGAGTACTGAAGAATTAAAATGGTAGAGGGTTCAGAAAATAGCCTTATTATGTTCTGGCCTGATTTTATTTGAAACCAAACATTACATTCATTTAGCAAGAGTTAATTATACAGTTGAATCCTATTATTTCAATTACGTGTCCCTGTGGATTTTTAATTAGATTTCGCATTTACCGGCAATATTAATTGACCCTACAAAAACAATCGTGATGTTTTCATAAAACGTACCACAGAAAAGCAACCAAATTAATAAAGAAATAAATACATAAACATTTCTAAAGCACATGTCAACACAATATGCTGATCTCACAATATGATCATTTGCTGCAGGCATATGTCTTATTACTGATAATTGAGAATTTTGATTTTGAGATTTTTTTTCTAACATTATAAAGGCATTCCTGTAACATTAATCAATTTAAAGAGCACCTATGGTGAAAATCATCTTTTGGACAGAACTGTGTGTAGGTATAGTGTGTCCACTGTCATATTGGAGTGATGGAAACACAATAAGTCTCTTTTTTTATTTCCTGACGTTAAAATAGGATCCAAATCTCTTCCATTGCACCGCAACTTGACGTAGTAGTGCATGTTTTTGTATTAACATGACTCCATAGTAACACGTATAATCATATCCATAAGTAGCAGATCATCGTTATTTTGCCAATTTTCATGTTTTTAATAATCTGCATCTTGTCTCAAAATCCAGCATCACGTTGAAAGTGCCACAATTCAGAAACTAAAATTGTCTTAATTTGCACCCTGGATGTGATGCTCTATGGTTTACCGACAAGCATGTGTGACTGTGAGCGACTAGAACAATTTGTTGTAAGATTGGGGAAAAAAGCTGAGAAAAAGAAAAGAGAATGCAATACAGATACAAGCAGGCGAATTGTGCATGATTACACACCTGTATGAATGTACTGTAAGAGCTGAACATCATTTCCCCTGCAGCTTCAAGACAGCCTTTTCAAGAAGTGGTTGTTAAAAGACAGGAAAGCAAGTCTTGCATATATCATCGGAATAAGTCAGTCCACTTACTGACCGCACGAAGAATACAAGGTATTTTCTTTCATTCTTTTTTCTTCTTCTGTGTGATCTTTGAACTTTTTTGAACACACTTGAAACCACTCGCATATTACACCGGTGGTATTTGTGGCCTGTGGCTATGTCACACCAAGAGCAATGTTTAAAAATGGAAAATCAACCTCTGGATGGCCTATTTAAAGAAGGCTACAGTACATGAACCTACAATAAAAAAAAATAACATTGTAAAATGACCCTTACTTCGCCCAAAACTGACATTTTACTCACTATTTACTCATCCTCAAACCTTCTTCTTTCTTTTGTTGGTTAAAGGTTTTCAGCATTCTGAAAAATATCTTATTCTCTGTTTAACAGAATAATGCTGCATTCACGCCAGACGCAGATGAAGCGCCAAGTGTGAGTGATTTACATGTTAAGCCAATGCAAAGATGCGAAGACATCCTGCATTGCGTTTCGCATAAATCACGTCATTTGCATCCCCTCTTTCGCGCGAAACAGATGAAGCGTTTGCGAGTTGAGCGTTGAGTGCAGAGTTGAGAGCGCTGCCTCATTCGCGCATGCGAGTTGATGCATGTATTGCGCATTTCACGTGAATCTCTCAAGTTGGAAAATACTTTAGCGGACATTCGTGCCGCGTTAAACAATCAGGAGCTTTCTTTTGTAGAGGAGTGATTATGACGTAGTGCCTGTTGTTTGTGTCCCGAGGGCAAGTTCTCCTCCGACACCGGACAACAGTTCATCAAACTGGGCTCGGCTTAGTCTGAAGCACCGCTGAAAGCCTTCATCATCCAGGTATAGTTTCTGGAAGAGTTGATGAACTCACAGAGCTGGGTGCACCTCTGAAATGATCTAGTGGACTCAGACACGGCGCCAAACTAATCTACACTGTTTTTCAGCCTTCCTAAAGCACATAAAGCACAGCTACTATCTCAATAAAATACATGTTAGCCATTTAACAACAAAGCTAGAGTCACCAAGCAGACAGAAGCCCTGACCATGACACAAATCCGCGTCTATTGTGAAGTGAATTTGCATGCGGATTTGACGCGGGAATTAATCAAGTAAACATAACATGCAAATAGCGCAATTTAACCAAGCATGCTGCCCCTGATGTGAATGCAGCATGAAAGACATCATACAGGTTTGAAACAAGTAAATGGTAAGTAAATAATGTCATCTTATCTCTCTTTAAGCACACACATTCAAATATTCTTGCATTTTCTGGGCAAGTCTTTACACTGTAAAAAGCTGCTAGTTACTTCCCTTTAAAACGTGAGGAAACTTGTTGCCCTAAATGCAACCAGTTGAAAGTCAGTAAACCAACTGATTTAATCTAACTTTTATAATTATGCACATAGTTTCAACATAGGCTCATTCTGAAAATGTAGCCCTATAGACATTTCTGGAGATCGCAAATTATGTAGCCAGAAGTACGTATGGCTGCATTTCATCTTTTAATTGAACGATATAGGGTGGTATGACGCCGTTCCTTTTTGCGCTTACCAGCTGACCGCTTACCTCCATATGGACGGCTTTCCCGCTGTTACCCGTTTGCCCAGTTAGCTCGCCATGTGCGTCGACGGACTTGAGATGCAGACCAGAGTTGACCATGACGACAGGGCTTGAGTCTGGTCAAGAACGGTTTTAGAAAGCGAGTAAGACAAAAACAGAAGCCAAAAAATAAAATAAACAAGTAAACATCAGGGTGAGAATGTGGTAAAATCTGAAAACGTGGTAAAAATCAGGCGAGGGCTTTTCTTTGTCTGGGTGGGCGGGTCAATCGGTGCTTTTGAAAACACTATTGGTTGGGTTTAAGGAAGGAGGAGGGTGGGTCAGTCGATCAGTCAGTCAGTGGTTGACCACGAACTTGCAGCTCTACATGTACGTGAGAACAGCAGGTATGAGTGACACTCGCAAGAGAAATTATACACAGCTGCTTCTGGTGGATTCACGAAAACAAAAACTGCAGAAAACAGCACATTTTCAGAATAAGCTTGGGTTGCATACATACCTGCCAACACTCCCGTTTTTCCCAGTAGTCTCCTGTATTTCGGACCCATCTCCTTCCACCCTCCCGTTTTGATATTTCTCCCGGAAAACTCCCATAAAATCACCCACACAGTCCTCTGCTTTTTGGTACAGTCTATAACACCCCCAGATTGCCGCCTTTGGTATAGTATCCGATCGCAGCGGCTGCCCGAAAGTGCATAGTACAGTTACTTAGCTGTGTTATTCAGACACCTCACCCCCGACACCTGGACATCCAACCCTTCCCGTCCCGGTCTCCCAGATTTTCAGAGACAAATGTTGGCAGGTATGGTTGCATAGTTTGCTTGATAATAATAATAAGGCAACGAGTTTGCTCTGCTTTTTTAAGTAAAGTCAACTAAGTGCTTTTCATTGCAGTGAATCACATTCAGAATAACCAAAGCAATAATCGACATGCGAGCCAGCCTGCTTTTAGTTTTCTTGATCTGAAAATTTAGCTGTTTTTTTATTTTGTTTTAAAAACCTTCCCGCTCTCCTAGTTTGTCCTACTCCTACTATTTCCCCCCATCAAAGCCCAAACGTTCACTTTAACTCTGACCAAGATTTCACTCAGGCGGATGATTGCTAAATGCTAATGCTAAAGCATGAGGGGAAAAAATCTGACACAAATTGAAAGCGTATTGAAGGCCAGAAGAGCCGTAATGCGATCAAAGGCATGCTGAGTGGATCTCCAGGCTTCCCCCTGCGCTTTTCAGCTGACACTGTGTCCGCCTGAGCAGAAAATTATGCTTCTGTTTTTGTCAGCCATAAGAAAATACTCCTCCTTCTAACTGCGTGCCTTCAAGTCAGAAAACTCTAATGCCGATGACAGAACAAACAAATTGACACAAGACAGAGTTAAGAGTTAATATAAATACCTGCTTAGAGGCATTTTTAAAAAGAATTGAATTGAAATACTTCACACACACACACTTGTATAACTATCTTCATGGGGACTTCACATAGACATAATGATTTTTATACTGTAAAACCTGTATATGCTATCATCTTACCTCAACCCTACCCTTAAACCCACCCTCACAGGACACAATCTGCATTTTTACATTTTCTAAATACTTACTTCTGTAAGATTTATGAGCCATTTTCCTCATGGGGACCAAAATAATGACCCCACAAGGTCATAATTGACTAGTATTGCAATACATCTTCCCACAATGTACGGATTACAAGGTACACACACACACAAGTGTTGTGGTGATTTGTTTTTGAGTTTGCATGCTATTGTTCAATACAAAAATGCAAGTTCAAAATAAGTTCACATCTTGACACTTTAAAGATGCCAAGTGACTCATGCAAGTGGGCTTGGGTTCTTTTTATTTTGCATTTATTCTCTCTGATGTTACATCGAGCCATAAAATGGACATTCCTGGATTGAAATCTGTTAAAGATATTTTCGTAGCTTGTTGGTGGTGGTATGAGGTTGGCTGATATGCACCACTTTGTGACCGGGTCGCCGCAAGCTCTTTCTGACAAGGCTTTGTCTTGGATGGAGATGTTTAGTGATAGAGTGAAAACGGCAGTCGCTTGTGTTTAATGGCCAAGCCTTTACTTTTAAATGGTGGCTGCAGGCTGTCACTATATAAAGTAAATAAAGTACTTATGCTACCAAAGATGTTTGGGATATATAAATGTTTTTTGCAGATTTAAAAAAAAAAAAAAAAAAACTCTTATGCTCACCAAGAGTGCATTTATTTGATATAAATGCCATAAATATTGTAAATATTATTAACTATTTTGTGGAAACAATCGTATTTTTTTCCCAGAATTGAAGAATAGAAAGTTTTTGACAACATTCATTTGAATTCCGTTGCAAATTATCAAATATAAACACATTATTAATTATTCATCATTATGTTTAAAAAATAAAAAAAACTTGAACTTGAATCTTAGGTTTATTAATTGGTTATAAATTAGTTACTGTAGGAGGTAATTAGCACAATTTACAGTTTTTACTATAGTTCATTTATTTTTACTTTATTTTATTTTATTTGTTTTTTTTTATTGTCCCCATCAGATGTTTTAGTCTATAAATGTTTTTTTTACACATTTGAAAGCCTCTTATGCGCACCGAGTGTGCATTTATTTGATATAAATATAAATTTAGTGAAATATTATCAAATATTTTGTGGAAGCAAATAGAACGTTTACAACAATATTCATTTGAGTTATTTTGCAAATCATCAAATATAAAAAAAAAAATATTATTCATTTTGTTTTAAGGGAAAAAAAAAGCTTACTGACCACAAACTTGAACTTGAACATTAGGTTTATTAATTGATATTAATCGATATAAAAACAATAAAAATTGTGAATTATTATCAACTATTTTGTGGAAACAATCATATATACTGTATAAATCGTTGTCCCACAAATGCTCAGTTTGATCATTACTGTGATTTCTGGGTGATGTAAATTGACTGCTGTGCTTGTGATGGTGGTATGGATCATATGTTGATGACTGCGGGAGAGGACACCTTTCTGTTCACTATGGAAGGCCGAATGGTTCAAATTTCACCTGTTACCAAACGCGTGTAACCCCCAAAACGCCGGTATTTTCGGCGTTTAAGACAAAAAGACGGCGAAAATGACGGCGTTTTGCATTGCAAACGCCGCAATTACGGCGTTTTGCAGTGCAAAATCGCCGCAAAAACGGCGTTTTTTGATCCAGCCAAGAACGCCGTTTAAGACGCCGTCGGCTTGCCATATTTCGCCGTTATTTTCGCCGCTTTTTTTGGTCAAAGACGGCGTAAAAAACGGCGTTTTGTGTAATATTATAATCAGCCCCTCCCATTATTTCAAAGTTCAGCCCATAAAGTAGGTGGAAAGACCAGTGTAGTAGAGTGTCGATCTGAATGAGGATCCACTGTTCAGGGTCCTCTTATTCAAACATTGTAGTGAGCTGCGTTATGTATAACATTGTTGCGAAGTGTGTTACGTATGCCATAGTGCTGCTCGTGCATATTTTCCACATTATTCCTTTATCATATCTGCAAATAGATAATGTGGACTGTAGTCCGTGATCATCTTTATATCTATGTAATATGCTGGAATGCCTTCATTGGTGTGGTCCTCGGTAGGCGAGTGGACTACGTCTATGTCCATGTGCGCGCTTTATTGCTTTACTGACAGGGGTTCGAATCCAACATCCGAACCTGTTAATTTTTTGCGTTTGGACTTTTCTTTTTTACTTTTATAAGGTAGCTTGCAACTGACTGATTAACTGGCGATGCTTATTAAAGCAGGTAGAATTATCATTCGTTTATCAATAGCCTTTTAGGCCCTATCATTATAGATTAATTTAGGCTTAACTTAGTATTTTATTTATTGTTTATTGGACATTTCTCAGTCTGTGAGAGTTTAGTGGAATTCAGTTTGGTCTATATTAGGCTTTGTTTGTAAAAGGCAAAAAAATAAATAAATAAAATAATAATAAAACTGTTAACAGCCATCATAGGCTACTCATTTAAGAGAGAACCATAATAACAGGGTAAAAAAAACTACAGACTTCTCACAAATCTTTATCAATTCATAATAATATAGGCCGTGTATGGTTCGTATCAGATGTAATCGTTGCCTGCATATCCGTAAAAAAAAAGAATCACGGAGCTTATAGATTTATATAGTTTTTCTGTTTATTATATGCACCAAAAAAGTTAATCTGTTATCCTTTTTTTCAACTGCCCTTTGTACCTATTGGGCAACTAGTGATGGTCTTGCAGGGATAAGTTTCTGAAAAAGTTGTCTTTAAAGACTTTAGACTTTAAAGGTTTAATGAAAGGTAGGTTGTAAGGCAGGAGTTTTCAAGTTTAGAGGTCAAAGGGGGCCACATTAAAACCATAAAAATGCGAAGGGCCACAAATTATAATTTGCAAAATAAATATTATAGATAATTTTAGTAGTTTCATTGACTTTAAAATGCAGTTTATTTCCTGGATTCTTGTTCTATTAAAACTAATAATAAACATTATAATAAAAACATGGGGAAAAACTTTATTAACACCGACATACTCCAACTGAATATTAAACTGTGAGCAGATATGTTGAGCGCCAGGGTCAATGTTATATTTTAATATTTAATAATTCAGGCTATAGCTAGTGTAAACGGACACACGTTTTCTTTATGGTGCATTGTTTTGCTGTAGGTTTTTGTTGTTGTTGTTGTTGTTGATATTATTATTATTATTATTATTGTTATTATTACTATTGGTGTAGCCGACGGGCATATTTGCTCTCTCGTATAGACTCTGCTGTTTAGCATTTTGAAAGTGCAGACCTATTTACTGATTGTGGTTTTTCTTCTTACGTGCGACGTTGTAAGGTGCTGTAACTGTAACAAGTGTTTTCACAATGCTGGAATGTCCAACTTCGAGATCTTGAAAAAATATCAACATTCCATGCCATTTTCTATATTTTGTGATATTTAAAAAATCTTAATATTATTATTAATTATTATTTAATGCACAAGAGCCAATATGGACATTAGTATTTTTACTAACTAATATTCTTGTTAGTGGTAGATAGCTAATTACCATTTACAGCCTATCAAAAAAAAAAAAAAAGAAAAAAAAGAATCAGTGTTTATTTCGCATATAAAACATATAACATGTTTTAATCTATGCACATGGTGTTTAGCGTGCTTCCCCATAGCGCTCAATGTGTGTGTGCGTCGACCTGCTCGCTGAAACATCTTGAATTCTCAATATTTATTCAATATTCATTATTGAATCCTGAATTGTCAATATTGTATTGCACTACTGTTTAGCACAACAGTAAACAGTAACAGTTTAAGATCTAGTGTTTATATGTTTAGACGTTTTTTCCTTGTCAGTTAAAAAGTCCAATAACTGAGGGAGATCACAAATAATAATTTGAGAGATTTAAATGGAAAAATCGTCAATCGACAGCACTTTACACGGCTTTCTTATTTAATTAAGCGAATCATTGATATTGATTAGTTCAGTTACTAACATCTCGATATTGTTTATACAGGTCAATTTTGTTTATGCGCGTCAAGAAAAGAAAGCGCGCGAGAGAGCAAAGCGAAAGCAAGATTATGTGGTATGGAAATATTAATATTTTTGACACAAACTGCAACAAAGTGCTTTGCACATGTGTTTGAATTTTGTATGTTGCACTTTGCACGAACTTCACTACTGAAACTGCCTGTGATTTGTCCGTTTCTGTGCGTCATTACAGATAGTGAACTTAATATTCGCTCTTTCCATGAGAAAAATGCTATAATATTTAAGCGGGCCCAATACATCTCCCGATTATCCTACTCAGAGCTGTTGAACTGCTTGTGTTCTTTAAGACTTCTATTGTATGAATTACGACTGCATGAAATAAAAGGGAAGTGCGTTTGGTAATGCGCGCTCGCGCACACACACACACACACACACACACACATATATATATATATATATATAATCCACAAATGCCTACATAAATAAATATATAAATAATTATTAGTGCGGGCAGGTAAATAATTAAATAAATGACACGAATCTTGGGGGAATAAGACAATTGATCTCATGAAAAGTAAATACGGAACTACGTTCAAGAAACGAATAAATGTTTGAAAGCGAGGAAAAAATAAACTTTCAGTTTAGCATTTTCTTATTCTCCAACCTTCGTGAAATTTATTTAGTTATTTACTTGCCTGCACTATATTATTTATGCATGTATTTGTGGATTTTTATATACATTTATTTATTTATTCGCATATTTATTTATTATTTTATTTATTCACGAATTTATGGTTTTACTTACTCATTAACATATATTTGTGTATTTATTTATTTATTGCTTTTGCAGGTTTCGTTTTCCATAGTAAAGTTCTCTGGGAGGGGAACAAGCATTGAGTTCACTAGGCCTATCTGTTAAGCATATAATAATAATAATAATAACAACAACAACAACAACAACAACAACAACAATAATAATAATAATAATATTAATAATAATGATAACGAAGTCTTAATTTATTTTAAGTTCTTTCCATCGTGGTTTAAGGAACATTATTATGTCACGTGAGTTACATTTGACAGAAATTCTTCTGGGCCAGTTGAAATATTCTGCATTATGTTTGTAATAAAGTGCTCTAAAAGTCTTTTTTCTTTGATCATTTATTTATCTCTTTATTCATTTATTTAGCATATTAATTTATTTTTGAAGAACAAGAAACAAGCTTATGCAAAATGTGCATATAGGCCTAAGATAAAATAGAAGCTAAATAAAAGAACGATTATAAAAATATAACAGTTTCCCCTAAGAAAGCGGAAATTCGTGCGTTTTGATGCACCTTCTCTCACACTCTTTTTATTTAAAATGTGGTTTTGTTAAGTCTGGAACTATATCAGAATTCAGTCAGTCATCACCAGTCATTACAGCAGCTCTCATAAGACCTCATATTGTCACACCATAGCCTATTTATATTCAAAGCTTGAGATATTTGGAATTAAGCATTGTATGTCGGTCTTCATATTTTATTACCCTAAAATTGTGATCTTTTTGGCAATACAGAAAATTTGTAGCTATGAGTTACTAGACCGCCTGCGCACCTCACTTTCACTTCACAATCGGGGGAGCAAGGCTTTTTTTTCTCGTTAATGTATTAATTATTTAAGTGAAACATGTTTTCTGGGATGTAAGGGATAGCCTACTATATTTTTAATCATTAAATGAAATTGAACAGTCCTGTTAATGGTTGGTTGATACCAGTTTCCCTCTAAGGGAATTACAGAAATAAACTATTTAAATTTTTTTTCTTAATTAATCTTAATCTGTCTGCTACGCCACTGCGCAGAGAGAAATCTTAGATGTAAAAGACAGTGACAAGGTAGGCTATAGAATGGTCCGGGTTAGGAAACATATATGTCCATATTAGCCTACATCCAAGGCATATTTCACATTTAATATTTAGCTGATCATTAGGCAGAAAAAGGCTTCTCGTGGCCGTCCAAGAATTGTGAAGTCGATGAAGTTAATTAAAACAATGAGAGTAAAAAACAATTGTTTTTTTTTTCTTGTTCAAAACAAACAAACAAACACGTATAAATAGGCTACACAGTTTTAACTCTTATTGTTTCATTTTTTCCCTTTATATTTTATTTCCGTTTTGCGTTGAAAACAGGACAACAGACGAGTTGCCTACATAACAGAAAAACTAAACATCTAGCCTATAGTTTTCATAGGCCTATTTTAAATATAAAAACCTTGTTTTAAAGGTTGAGTTTTTTTCTACAGTCAAACTTGGTCTTCAACGCGGCTGCTATAACAGCTGTCCAGAACCTACATGCATAAATAATAGTAGTGCAGGCAAGTAAATAACTAAATAAATTACACGAAGGTTGGAGAATAAGAAAATGCTAAACTGAAAGTTTATTTTTTCCTCCCTTACAAACATTTATTCATTTCTTGAACGTAGTTTCGTATTTACTTTTCATGAGATCAATTGTCTTATTCCCCCAAGATTCGTGTCATTTACTTAATTATTTACCTGCCCGCACTAATAATTATTTATATATTTATTTATGCAGGCATTTGTGGATTATATACATATGTGTGTGTGTGTGTGTGTGTGTGTGTGTGTGTGTGTGTGTGTGTATGTGTGTGTGTGTGTGTGTGCGCGAGCGCGCATCACGCGTCTCAGCGCGCATTACCAAACGCACTTCCCTTTTATTTCATGCAGTCGTAATTCATACAATAGAAGTCTTAAAGAACACAAGCAGTTCAACAGCTCTGAGTAGGATAATCGGGAGATGTATTGGGCCCGCTTAAATATTATAGCATTTTTTCTCATGGAAAGAGCGAATATTAAGTTCACTATCTGTAATGACGCACAGAAACGGACAAATCACAGGCAGTTTCAGTAGTGAAGTTCGTGCAAAGTGCAACATACAAAATTCAAACACATGTGCAAAGCACTTTGTTGCAGTTTGTGTCAAAAATATTAATATTTCCATACCACATAATCTTGCTTTCGCTTTGCTCTCTCGCGCGCTTTCTTTTCTTGACGCGCATAAACAAAATTGACCTGTATAAACAATATCGAGATGTTAGTAACTGAACTAATCAATATCAATGATTCGCTTAATTAAATAAGAAAGCCGTGTAAAGTGCTGTCGATTGACGATTTTTCCATTTAAATCTCTCAAATTATTATTTGTGATCTCCCTCAGTTATTGGACTTTTTAACTGACAAGGAAAAAACGTCTAAACATATAAACACTAGATCTTAAACTGTTACTGTTTACTGTTGTGCTAAACAGTAGTGCAATACAATATTGACAATTCAGGATTCAATAATGAATATTGAATAAATATTGAGAATTCAAGATGTTTCAGCGAGCAGGTCGACGCACACACACATTGAGCGCTATGGGGAAGCACGCTAAACACCATGTGCATAGATTAAAACATGTTATATGTTTTATATGCGAAATAAACACTGATTCTTTTTTTTCTTTTTTTTTTTTTTGATAGGCTGTAAATGGTAATTAGCTATCTACCACTAACAAGAATATTAGTTAGTAAAAATACTAATGTCCATATTGGCTCTTGTGCATTAAATAATAATTAATAATAATATTAAGATTTTTTAAATATCACAAAATATAGAAAATGGCATGGAATGTTGATATTTTTTCAAGATCTCGAAGTTGGACATTCCAGCATTGTGAAAACACTTGTTACAGTTACAGCACCTTACAACGTCGCACGTAAGAAGAAAAACCACAATCAGTAAATAGGTCTGCACTTTCAAAATGCTAAACAGCAGAGTCTATACGAGAGAGCAAATATGCCCGTCGGCTACACCAATAGTAATAATAACAATAATAATAATAATAATAATATCAACAACAACAACAACAACAAAAACCTACAGCAAAACAATGCACCATAAAGAAAACGTGTGTCCGTTTACACTAGCTATAGCCTGAATTATTAAATATTAAAATATAACATTGACCCTGGCGCTCAACATATCTGCTCACAGTTTAATATTCAGTTGGAGTATGTCGGTGTTAATAAAGTTTTTCCCCATGTTTTTATTATAATGTTTATTATTAGTTTTAATAGAACAAGAATCCAGGAAATAAACTGCATTTTAAAGTCAATGAAACTACTAAAATTATCTATAATATTTATTTTGCAAATTATAATTTGTGGCCCTTCGCATTTTTATGGTTTTAATGTGGCCCCCTTTGACCTCTAAACTTGAAAACTCCTGCCTTACAACCTACCTTTCATTAAACCTTTAAAGTCTAAAGTCTTTAAAGACAACTTTTTCAGAAACTTATCCCTGCAAGACCATCACTAGTTGCCCAATAGGTACAAAGGGCAGTTGAAAAAAAGGATAACAGATTAACTTTTTTGGTGCATATAATAAACAGAAAAACTATATAAATCTATAAGCTCCGTGATTCTTTTTTTTTTACGGATATGCAGGCAACGATTACATCTGATACGAACCATACACGGCCTATATTATTATGAATTGATAAAGATTTGTGAGAAGTCTGTAGTTTTTTTTACCCTGTTATTATGGTTCTCTCTTAAATGAGTAGCCTATGATGGCTGTTAACAGTTTTATTATTATTTTATTTATTTATTTTTTTGCCTTTTACAAACAAAGCCTAATATAGACCAAACTGAATTCCACTAAACTCTCACAGACTGAGAAATGTCCAATAAACAATAAATAAAATACTAAGTTAAGCCTAAATTAATCTATAATGATAGGGCCTAAAAGGCTATTGATAAACGAATGATAATTCTACCTGCTTTAATAAGCATCGCCAGTTAATCAGTCAGTTGCAAGCTACCTTATAAAAGTAAAAAAGAAAAGTCCAAACGCAAAAAAATTAACATGTTCGGATCTTGGATTCGAACCCCTGTCAGTAAAGCGCGCACATGGACGTACACGTAGTCCACTCACCTACCGAGGAACACAGCAAATAGGGGCATTCCAGAATATTACATAGATATAAAGATGATCACGGACTACAGTCCACATTGTCTATTTGCAGATATGATAAAGGAATAATGTGGAAAATATGCACGAGCAGCACTATGGCATACGTAACACACCTCGCAACAATACATAACGCAGCTCACTACAATGTTTGAATAAGAGGACCCTGAACAGTGGATCCTCATTCAGATCGACACTCTACTACACTGGTCTTTCCACCTACTTTATGGGCTGAACTTTGAAATAATGGGAGGGGCTGATTATAATATTACACAAAACGCCGTTTTTTACGCCGTCTTTGACCAAAAAAAGCGGCGAAAATAACGGCGAAATATGGCAAGCCGACGGCGTCTTAAACGGCGTTCTTGGCTGGATCAAAAAACGCCGTTTTTGCGGCGATTTTGCACTGCAAAACGCCGTAATTGCGGCGTTTGCGATGCAAAACGCCGTCATTTTCGCCGTCTTTTTGTCTTAAACGCCGAAAATACCGGCGTTTTGGGGGTTACACGCGTTTGGTAACAGGTGTAATTTGAACCATTCGGCCTTCCATAGTTCACACTCTTTACATACATATGTGATCTAACTTCTCACTTCACCTTATCTGCCTTTATATGGGAGGCTCTTATTAAAAGATAAACATTCCAATAATATTAGATGGATTTTCTTTTCCAAAATGACATAAAACAATCACTTTCTGACAGCAGGTGAATGCTAGTTTAATATACTGTAGTGGCAAAACCAGACTAATAAAAGAAAGTATAAAGACATCAGTGTATTTTGATGTTATTCTTAAATGTGTTGAAGCTCTTTTTGCACATAACTGTAAATGTGCTATGTAAATGAATACAATCTGAAGATGAAGTTAGCTGAGATGTTTTAAGAAAAATATACCTAAATGATTCCTAGTTTTACCTAAATGTTACGTGTTTGTGTTGTTTGTGCCCTGTTTGTGTTTTTTTTTTCTCTCTCTCTCGCTGTTCTCTCATATCTCTTTTATTTTTCTCAGATTCCGCTTATTGGTCAATCCATCTGTCAATCATTTTCTTTCCCGGTGACGTCACGCTGACATCATATCCAATAGGCCAAGACCCCCCGGCATAATGCGCGCGCCAGACCACTCACCAGCCCTTTTTTTTCTTTTCTCTCTTGTCCTTCTTGTTTCTGTTACTGTGTTTATTGCGTTGCGTTAAGAAAGAAAACCCTGTCTAACCGTGTATTCTGCTGTTTCTGTGTGTTCACCTATCTGTCTGCTATTTATATCAATCCGTTTATCTGTTTCATTTATTTGTCCCGTTGTTTACGAGGCTTGGACGAAGCGGACAGATAAGCATGTCACGTGACATACATTTTGCAACACGTAGGACTACTCTTATGTTTAGTACATTAGGTTAGAGGCGAGGGCCACCCCTTGAACTTTTTGAATAGATAGAGTAGAATAGTTAGGACTCGGAAGACTCTTCATGTGTTTATTATTTTGTTTTCATATATTTAGTTAGTTAGATGCTTCTGAGGAATTAGATATTGTTTGGGTTTTGTTCTATTCTTTTCTTTAGAGCCGCCCACGTCCCTTTTGCCAGCACTCTTCTTTTTCTCCATCTTTGTGTTTGTCCCAATATTGTACATATTGTAAATAGTATATTTTGCTTTACCTTTTTTTTTTCTTTATTTTTCTTTGTTTTTGTTCACTTTGGGTATTGTATATAAAAGTTTTTGGTATCTACTTTGGTTGTCTTATGCACTTCATTCACTTTATAAATACAGTATATTCATATATATACGTAGATTTTGTTACAAACCCCTAATGTTAATTTAGGAAATGGGGTTTGACATTATATATATATATATATATTAACATCAGGGGTTTGTAACAAAATCTATTTTAAAAAAGAGACACAATTTAATCAGAAAACCAAAGTTTAAAAACAGAAGCAGAAAAATTATGAACCAAAACTGAACAGAAACAAAACAGAAAACTATTTTTAATTCATTTTTGTGTAATAATTATTTTAATATTACACTTTCTAATTTCCTAAAAATTACATATGACATAATATGATTTACTTCAGTTTACCATAAAATATTAAACCAATACAACTTTATATTTAAGCTTAAGTATAAGCTTAAATATTCTAGTAGAATCAAATGAGACTCTCTTATCTGTGGGAACAATAATGACAATAAACAGTATTTGAAGTTGCATATATACAATATTTCATTCATAACTTTGCTTACTTGACATTGCAACCTGTCAATCTATATGTAAAATGCAGTCAAACGAACACGTCCTCTCTTGAAGATAGATGCAAAGTAGGGATGTCATGGTACTAACATATACATGTAATCACAAATTTGAAAACATGTATTACTGTTTTGAATGGGTAGCACTACTATGACTGAGCAATATTGAAATCTGTGTGCTGGAGATGGTTTTTGTATTTTCGACATTCGGTGCATCCCTACATTTTATGTTACGTTTTTCCACCCTGTTTTATTAAATTGCCATTTCTGTGCATCATTACACCCCTTGTTTTTCTACAGTTTTACAGTACATATGGATTATCTCTTCTGAAATTGAAAACTGTACGATTAGCAGATGGTTTTGCAGTCAGGTTTAGTAAGTGAGAATCACATGACTTCACGTTGCTCTGTTCTTGCGGTGTGTCAATCACCTCACGGCTCTCAAACAGAAAACACTTTTTACTGTCAATTAACATCAGAGCGCCGTGCTCCTCCTTCACAAGCAGACCACCGTGAAACGCTGGACACTGCAGAGCTTGTATCAGAGAAGAGCTGGAACAGATTGATCTGCTCTCGTTCTCACTCTATGACTGTGAGTTTGATCGATAATTGTGCGGTCTTCAAAGTTGCTTCTTGTCATCTAGACAGACAATAACGGAGAGTCTTTTTTAAGGCACATAGATAAAAGAATGGTACAATAAATGACAAATATTGTCTGAAATATTCTGTGTTCTGCTATCAGGTTTCAGCTGCTTACATTTCTGGATTTATTCAAACTGTAACTGTGAATGTTTAAAGCAAAACAGTCAACTAATAAATAGGACAAACAGACCAAAATGGTGAACACCACCTAAATGCTATACATTTGACTGGTTTCCAAAATTTGGAGGGAATATATATACAATCTTAAATCAGAAAAGGTTGGCAGAGTATGGAAACCACAAATAAAAAAAGAAAATAGTGATTTCTTAATTTACTTTGACTTTGACAAACATTATTTAGTGTGTTCCCCATGATTTTTATTGTTTTATGGTTGCTTTGTTCATTTGTTTGTTTGTTTGTTATTTTTTTTCGGGTGGGGGGGGGGGTGAATGAACACATATTCAAATTTTGCTTCTTGCAAGACATTTAAAAAAAAGTAGAGACAGGAGCGATGATGATTTGAAACAGGTGATGTCAACAAGTGATGTAATCAGTGTTGGGGGTAACACAATTTGGGCCCTATCATACACCCGGCGCAATGTGGCGTAAGGCGCGACGCAATTGTTGTTTGCTAGTTTAGCTTGACGCAAGAGTCATTTTGACGTTTTGCACCACGCTGTTTAAATAGCAAATGCATTTGCCCTCATATGTGTGCCCATAGGCGTTCTGGTCTAAAAAGGGAGGTTGAGGCGCATTGCTGGCGAGTTGCTATTTTGAGAAACTAGAATAGACTGTTTAATAGACCAGCTAAAAGGAGGTCTAAAGTCCATCGCAGAGCACGTTAGTTGTGCGCCTCGCTTAAACATTGCTTAATACACACAGGATACACACAGAGCTATACGCAAAAATCTTTACAAATAAAAAAGAATTAAAGGATTAAAATATTACAAAAATTATTACTTTCTAGCCTACATAAATATAAAAACCACTGCCTCCATGCCTTCTTCATCTCGGGGGGCTTTTTCAGTTTATTCATGACAAATAGCTTTTGTATAATATTATTATTAGCAGTATTATTTATTATATGCATATTTATATTTGTTTTCTTAAAAACAAGCTTAGATTTGCTCACCTGTAGCTTTTAGACCATTAGGGGCATAGCATGTGTATTTGGATATAACTCAGTTGTTTGACCACACTTCATTATTATTGTTCATTTATTCGTTTGCTGGAAAATAGAACTGAATTTAGAAATAGTTTTGAAACAAATCTTTGCGCTTAACAAATGCAATTAATTATGTATAGGCTAATGGATGTCCGTGCGTACAACACATTTCCTTATCCACGAGAGTGAAAGTGAAGGTAAAGAATGAGGAGGCTCATTCTCTCAGTCTTGCGCTGTAGATGCTCTGTTTATCTGTTTTCTCGCTAGTGAAGCATTCAGTTTTTCCACTTACAAAGTCCGCCATGAAAATAGCAAATGAGCTATGGCGCGACGCAACTGACTCTTAAAGGGAATGGGAGAGGAGACTCTGATTGGTTTATTCTCAAATCACACCTATAACTCATTAAGAGAATAAGCTCAACCCTGTTAGACCATGCGCCGCGGCGCAAAGCGGAATTTTCCGTTCTTAAAATAGCAAAAGTGGATTCGGACACGCCCTTAATGCTTTTGCGCCGTGCACTTTGGACATTGTTCCAAGATCATTAAAATAGGGCCCAATAAGTAACGCGAGTTACGTATTATTATTACTTTTCCAAAATAACATGTAATGTAACGCATTACTTTTTAAAATAAGTAATATTATTCGGTTACTTTTAAGAAAATGTAATGCGACTTACCTTTTTACCTCGCTTAATTGGCTTTGACAAAATATATTGCGAAATAAAAATGCCCTTAGTCAGGTTGAATCACACTCAATGAGAGAGCATGCTACGAGGGAACAGACAGTCAGCTCGCACTCATCAGATCACCATCAGGTCTGTTTTTACACAGCTGATGAGTCTGTGTACTGTTCTAGTAGCAGAATAACTCAGGATAATGGTTTATATCGAGTCAGAGGTGGTATCTGGTATGTTAGTATTTACTGAAGACGCAAACCATTTCACGACATCTCCATTCAATTTAATGAACTGGTTTGACCGGTTCACTTAGAAGATTCGGTTAAAACAAACGATTCATTCGTGAATCGCCCATCATCACTAGAGACAGTCAGAAACAGAAACAATGGCAGGCTGGAGACTTAAATTTTTGCAATGGATTCTTGTTATTTTGAACACATCGAAGAAAATAAGTGGATTGTCGTTAAGTGTAGATTATGTGTAAGTAAAACTCTTGACAACTGCGAGAAACACGACATCGAAAAAAAACTAAACTTGATGCGAAGCTTTACACCCGCACCCCACCTCCAGCTATTATTGACATAAGTTCACGTTAACTAAACAAAAAAAAATGTTATTGCTTTTATTGCTGAGGAGATGCAGCCACTGTAGAAGCGAATATGTTTTGTAATATAGTAAGAGATTTTTTCTCTTTTTGGAAACAACTTACACATTTGTTAAGGCCCCGCTAAGAAATGTATTCAATATATAAATCTCACTTCCCAGAGATGGGTTGCAGCTGGAAGGGCATCCGCTGCGTAAAACATGTGCGGGATAAGTTGGCGGTTCATTCCGCTGTGGCAACCCCGGATTAGTAAAGGGACTAAGCCAAAAAGAAAATGAATCAATGAAGCTCAAAGATTTATTTTGATTTGGGGATTTTTTTTCGTCTTACTGTTCATGTTGTTATTAAACATTTTAAAGGTTTAAAATCTGTTTTGCCTTAATATAAATTATTTCATGTTAGTACTCTTAGGCTTTATTGCAGTCTTTATCTCAATGCACAGTGAATTTACTTAACTAATAACACAAAATGTACAAAAGTAGCAAACACATTATTTACATGCTTTCATTAATCTGTGTGTACAGCATGTATAGGTCTGGGCTTAGTAAGTTCTCAAAATATAATTTTATCCTACAAATTTTTAAAGGAAAATAAAGGTGTAGGTTATATAGGTGGTTGTTAAAGAGCTTCTCTATTAAAAGGGTGAAAAACACCTGCATGTTCTGAAAGAGACCAAACCTCAGCCAATTAAGGAAAAGTAACACAAAAGTAACTCAAAAGTAATATAACGCATTACTTTCCATAAAAAGTATCTAAGTAATGCAATTAGTTACTTTTTGGTGGGAGTAACTCAATATTGTAATGCACTTCTTTCAAAAGTAACTTCCCCCAACGCTGATGGTAATTATGATTTGGTACAAATACAGGTACTTGACTGGCCTGTCCGCAGTCCCGACCTGTTTCCAATAGAGAATGTGTGGTGGATGTTGAAGCTTAAAATGCGACAACAAAGACTCTACTGTTGCCCATCTTAAGACTTGTTTGCAGGAAGAATGGGGCAAAATTACACCTGAAACACTTCATCACTTGATGTCTTCAGTCACTAAACGTCTTTTAAGTGTTTTGAATAGAAATTGCAACAAAGTGGTAAATGCTTTACTGTTCCAACTTTTTTTTTTTTTTAAATGTGTTGCAAGAACCACATTTGGAATGCAACATACATATTTTTCTTTTTTTTAACATGCTTCAGTTGCTTACAGTAACTGCAGAAAGATAAAATGCCTCAAAACTGTGAATTTCCTTCATATTAGCACACTATATTTGGGCATAATTAAAGGACATTTCTTATATAACTAATTTAGTTATTATTAAAATCTCTTTCATTTTATGTTTAGCATCTTTTATGGTTAATATTTTAAGTTATTTTCATGTAAAACACAACGAAATACCACTTGAATAAGCATGAATGCTACATGAATAAACTTTTTTACTCCATTTTATGATTGATTACAAAAGACAAGAGAGATGAGATCGAAGCATTACATCGGCTGCCAGAAAATGGTGGACCGTTACTATCAGCCTGCGTTATATTAAGCCCTAAGCTTTTAGTAAGTAAACAAATGATTCACATTAATGGGTTTGAGAGCTGCAGAATTGAAGCCCAGCAAAACAGGGAAAGGCAAAGCACAAACTGAGCCCGGAATTGGCTGTGTTAATAGGCCTCTTTAAAACACCTGCTGTGAAGGTCTGCAGAGCGAGAGTGCTGATCCAGGACCAGGGATCTTTCTCTCTCCGCATTCGTCTTAGTCAGCAGGCGGAGAGAAGACGATGCCCCTGGACCAGCTCTGCCTGCTGAACAGCCTCCTTGCATTATTCACAGTACCAGCAGACAGGTTTCGCTGCTCCATTTGCTGCCCTGCTGTCAAGAAGCAGTGAGCATGCAGTCTTACATTATTGACCAATGCAGCTTGCAAAGGGGAAGAGCGGGCGAGGGGAGGGAGAAAGAGCAGGAGAGTCCACAAAAGGGTTAGCAGGATAATCTGAGTTTAAAGAGGCGCTTTTTGCACAGTTCTACCATGGGAAAGAAACACTGCTTGATGAGTAAGCACAAGGAATAATGGAGAAAGGCAAATAAAAGCAAAAGAAGAATTACCAGCCCACACTTTTGCCACCGTGCTAAGATTATTCGATTTCTGGCATCGGCGGGTCATTACACACTAACAATTTAACTGGGCAAGGATTTTCTCTTTGCACTTGTCCTGTTACAGATCTTTTTAGTAACTTAAGCTGGTTTAAATGGCTTCAATTGGCACTGTTTTCTAGATCCACCCTACTCCACCACCCACTCTCTATTCTGGCTAAATACTAAAATAAAATTTGAGTAAAGATGTATATATGACATGCACACACACTTAGAATTTTTGATATATTGCCACAGAAATTGTTGCGATAAGCAATATCATTGAGATCATTTCATGCTACTGATTATATAATTATATTAAAACAGCATAGTAATGTAAATAACCATAAACACATTGACTTTAAGGTCATTTAGAGCAATTTAGGGATAGTAATCAGGTAAATTGGTTAAATAAAGACGTGATTTAAAACAGGTGATGCCAACAGGTCATTGTAATTATGATTTAGTACAAATACAGGTACTTGACTGGCCTGCCCACAGTCCCGACCTGTTTGCAATGGAGAATGTGTGGTGGATGTTGAAGCTCAATGTGCGACAACAAAGACTCTGTACTGTTGCCCATCTTAAGACTTGTTTGCAGGAAAAAGGGGGCAAAATTAGACCTGAAACACTTCCTCACTTGATGTCTTCAGTCCCTAAACATCTTTTAAGTGTTGTAAAAGTCTAAATTATCATAAGCATTTGTTTATATGGCAAAACATGTCTTTCATCAAAGAAGGTCCATGCTGACTCCAAAGGCAGATACTGATAAGATCAAGGCCTGGCATGTGGACTTTGGGAGTTTTACGATGTGGTCACATGTTGATTGGTCAGTTTGAATGTCTCAGCATTTGGGCTTTAGTCACATGGTCAAGAAAGATACAAAATAGCTGGTAAAACTTGGCTCTGTTCTTTTCCTGGTCTGCTTCTCCCCTGTTCTGCTCCTCTCTTGTTCTGGAGGCTATCCTCTCTGACTCTACTGCAATCAGGCCATCTTCGGGGCCTGCTCTCTTTGTCTCTTCCTCCCCCTGTCTCTCCTTCTACCTCTGGTAACTTTAAATTTACATTTAAGCTGGGTACAATTTATATCATATGTTTTTATCATTTCATGTTTTATCATTTTATACAGTTATTTTATAACTAATTCAGTTGTAACCATAGAGAATTATTGTCATTAAATAATCTCATTTTCAAGTATATGTGCATTACTTTTGATTTAACATTAACACTTAATTGCGCCATAATGCAATACAATACCATCACATAATATCAACGCTCTCCCACATTTATAGCTATTGATACTGCCCTTATTTCTGTTTTTGGTATAAGTTTGCAGAAGAATGGTTTGACTAGAATGTACAGTTTTTTACCATCATGCTGATTACTTTTTAGTCACTCGGCAGAACTACAGTTCGAACCGCTGTGGTTTAAAACCCATTTTTACAGTGTTTTGAAAATGAATGGCAACATTACAAAGTGGTAAATGCTTTCCTGTTCAAACTTTTTTTGAAATGTGTTGCATATATATATAGACAAAGACTTTCTATTATTAGGGTAATTTAGATTCTGTAATTTGATGTTAAAAAGGTATGAGTGTGTTAAAGGTATGTTAAAATAATTGATGTTTAAATGTCTATATATACACTATTAACTGTCCAATTATAAACCTTGACACCGGTGAGGTAGAATGTACACAATGTTTGTGAATTTGTAAATATTTATTGCAATGCCAAAAATTATTGAGGTCATGTCAAGTATTGCCTGATAAGCTGATATATTGATTATTGTGACAGGCCTACACACACTTGTACATGTTGTTTACAATGACTCTCTATAGGTGATTATATGGTCTTATTATATGTTCTTACCTAGTGCTTAATTTGTGAATTGCAAGGTCCCGAATCAGATCGTGGTAACGGATCCGGCATGTTACTCGAGGATAGAGAGATGTCGTGCACAAAAGTGGAGAACAGGGAGTGGTTGGTAGTGGGGTGGATGGCGGAGGGGTGTCGCGGATGAAAGTGGGCGGGGCGGGGGTGTCGCAGACGAACGTGAAGAGGGTTGGGGAGTCAGTAAACTGAAGAAAGTAAAAGTGAGGAAGGTGACCGGTAAAATAAGGTCCCGGATCAGATTTCAGAAGTGCCGGAGCATCCGGATACGGCATGTTCCGGCACAAATTAAGCCCTGGTCTTATCCTAACCCTAATAACAACACTAGTAGGAAACCTATTGCAACATTTGAATGTCAGTATGATTTTTAAAAGTTTCCAATTAAGAGGAGACAAAGCATGTCCTCATATGTCACTATACAATTTTGTCCTCATAAAACACATAAACAAGTACACACAAACACACATGCACAAACACCTTCAGTAGCAGCTGGGTTTAATAAAGCATTGCTGCGCAGTTCATGGCCACTCAAAACCAATAAAAAGCATAACCTTCAGAAAACATTGTTTCTGCTGTCAAAAGCATTTTTGAATTTTGAGGCAATATTGTGCAAAATAAGCTTCCATTCATTTTCAGCAAAGGTTGTGCATAGGGATGCACTGGCATGAATGTTTTGGCCAATGCACAATGTTACCCAATAGCTCTTTATTTCTGAATGGCAAACCCAGACATACTGTATACACAGACAAATACAAATCTCAATAAGCATTTTCCTGAGCAAGATGACAAAAACTAAACGCAAACAAATGAAGGGGACAACTGCTTTATTTTTTTAATCTGAACTTCATGAAACAAGAAAACTGCAAGGAAACAATCTACATCTTTCTTTTCCCAACATACTGCAAATCTCTTTCACTCCGCCAACTTTCCTAAAGTGCAAATCTGCCAAATGCAATGTGTCAAGTCTTGTTGAAGCCCCAAGGCCAGCAGTACACATCTGATGTGATCCACCAGCGGAAATAATGACTAATTTATCAGCTTAAAATGTATTAAACACCTTTTAAAATAAACATTTATCAGCCAATATGGCCACCAATACATCATTTTGTTTACACTCTGCCATTTACTAGCAGGAAACATGTAGTACATGAAAAACAAGTTTTGTATTAATATTTATAAATCTATATTGCAGCAAATACTACACCAGAAACTCTAGGAAACATGGATTAAGGGTATGCGACATTTATCAGTACAGGCTCACTGGAAATATGGAAATAAGAAAACCCCTGAGTTCCACTGCACCGGGCAGTGAATCTGTTTTTGAACAAAATTCAGATTCAGTGATTCATTTCAGGAAGACAGTCACTTTTATTCTAAATTGATCAGCTATTTTGAACAAAAAGTTTTAAATGCATGATTCCGATGAACACTCATTGACTGCAATAACACAATTAAAATCTGTGTGAACCGGAAATTGCTGAGACATTTATTTCAGTCTGTTGATGTTCATTCACTCATAGCAAACTAATGGCAAGAGGGGCGTGGCTAGGAATATTGCAGCTAAAGCGTCAAACTGACATCAACACAGAAGGATCGCTACTCCAAACAAAAAGCAAATGGTCAGATTATGATTGAAGATTACCAAAACAAATTACGATAAATATACAAATATAATACAAATGCAATTAACAATAACAATCTGCGCTAGCAATATAAACATTGTACGTTTTTATTTCACACATAATTTAAGCTGACTTGCTGCCTCCTACTATGTTTTTAAGTGTCATATTTACATGTATGCATGACATCCATAAACCAGCTGAAGTGTCTATTGTATATTCCACCCCCCACCCCCAAGCTTGAATATGCTAATCTGTGCACTAATATTACTTATGAACAAAAATGTGTGACGCATAATATGGTGGAATAAGTCCTGCCTACTTAATAAAAGAGCCGATCACCAGTTGATAAAAGTCACTAAAACTGGCTTTAAATGCAGCTCTGTTTGCTATTGAAACTGTGAGTATTGTATGGGATCCGTTTTGTGCCAAATGTAACAAACTAAAAAAAATGTAAAACGCACAAAAATAAATAAAACAAACAACATTTTTGCAAAAACAAACATAAAAAAACTGCATCTAGCGAAAGTAAAATCGACACAAAATACAATTTATTATGTTTCTGTTTGTTTTATATATGTTTGTGCATTTTCAAAAAAGTTTTGTTTGTTTCATTTGGCACAAAACTAATCCCAAATATTTTGAGCATATCTGCCAACATTTGTCTTCAAAAGTTATTAACCCCTCACTTTTGGGGATTTACACCTACCTAATTTTAAATAGTAACAGTTCTTGACTCCAGTAAGCTACAAACACAAATTATGTATCATTGGGAAGAAGACACTTCGGGCTTCACTGTGGTAAAAGAGTCAAAAAGGAAAGTTTCATGCTCAAAAATATAAAAAGGTATACATTACGAAGTAATGTGAAAAATAAATTGTATTGTGTTCAATATTTGTTTTTCCATATACAAACACATGAAAACATTAATGTAATGTCCTAGAAAAAAATATGCCTCGAAAGCCAAGTGTTTCATGAGTTTATATTTCAAATTTGATGAAGATAGCATGCAAAATAAGATTTCTGTAAAAAAAAGTTTTCCAAGACTATATCGGTGTCCATCTTTCCCTCACCATCAGAGCATTTTCTCAAAAATGACCATCCAAAACCAAAACGTTCACAGTTGCTGAATGATTTGGTCTACATTCATAGTTCATGTATCTTTAGAAAGAAGACACTTTGGGCTTTACTATCCATCATCTAGAGTTTATAATGCTCAAAATGAAAAAGTTATCGATGCTTCAGTAATGTAAAAAAATTGCACCGCACTAAACATTTTATTATTTTTTAATTATTTATTACCATTCATTTTCCTCCGGCTTAGTCTCTTATTTATCAGAGGGCACCACAGCGGAATGAACCGCCAATTATTCCATTATATGTTTACGCAATGGATGCCCTTCCAGCTGCAACCCAGTACTAGGAAACACCCATACACACTCACATTCATACACTACGGTCAATTTAATTTTATCCAATTCACCTATAGCACATGTCTTTAGACACTGGGAGAAACCAGAACACTCAGAGAAAACCCACACCAACATGAGGAGAACATGCAAACTCCACACAGAAATGTCAACTGGCCCAGAACTCGATAATTTGTGAGGCGACAGTGCTAAAGACTGAGCCACTGTGCCGGCCATCTGCATCTACCACCTTTGCAGAAATCAACAGCGCCACTGGGTTGTAACGTATGCTGCCAGATTGAGACAAAAAAAATGCTTTGAGATTTGAATATTTCTTCAATTGTTTAAGGTGATGAGCTTCATACAAGATCTGGCAACTTGACAAACATGGACAAAAAGTGATTTTTCCTAACAGGAGTGTTTTGATATGAGCATTTAGAAACACTCTCCATCAAGCACTATAAGCTTTTTAATGCTAGCATAGGAAAGCACATGTATGGGCCAGTTCATGTCAGATTTTAGTTGCTGATTTGAAATATGTCATTTAAATGCGAGTATGAGATATGCATTGAGATTTTTTATAAACCAATTTTATCATCTGCCAGGTGAAAATTAGGTCTGAAATGTAATAACTCTCCTCTTCTGAGCATGTCAAATGATTTGAGGTTTATTCGTACAGTATCTTGAACATAAATGCCGAAGGATGACTTACACTTCCATACTTAGGACTAGATTTTTAAGAAATGAGCAGCTGTAATCGTGATATGTTCCTTAGCAGGCAGCACTAATTTTCCAAGCCTTGCAGACAACAGTTATTTGCACTGAATCGGCACAACATATTTGCTTGTTTGCTAAATGAGAAATTCCTTTCAAGGGCAGCTAATAAAACCGCTACAGCTCTTAGCCTTGTGAGACGCTGCTGACATTAATTAGATACGTAATTGAGTTCTCTGGCATGTTTAGACAAGCTAATTCTCAGAGCAATTTTAAGCCCTTATTCCTTTATTTCAGTTGTTAACGTTCCACGATCTTGAATTTTTTAAAATCATTACACAGTTTTCAGAGGACTACTCCTGACGAATACAGATCAGCTTTTTAAACCAGAAAACCACAGGACCAGATACAAACCGTAAACAAATAAGAGTCACTGTACATAAATATGCTATAATAATTTCTGCATAACCAGAAACAGAGTCTAAAAGAGAGTGTTTATGACATACTGTAGGTATGCATGCATATACACTTACCGGCCACTTTATTAGGTACTCCTTACTAGTACCGGGTTGGACCCCCTTTTGGCTTCAGAACTGCTTTAATCCTTCGTGGCATAGATTCAACAAGGTACTGGGAAATATTCCTCAGAGATTTTGGTCCTTATTGACATGATAGCATCACGCAGTTGCTGCAGATTTGTCGGCTGCACATCCATGATGCGAATCTCCCAGTCCACCACATCCCAAAGCTGCTTTACTGGATTGAGTTCTGGTGATTGTGGAGGCCATTTGAGTACAGTGAACTCATTGCCATGTGCAAGAAACCTAAATCTGAGATGATTTGCGCTTTATGACATTATCCTGCTGGAAGTAGCCATCAGAAGATGGGTACACTGTGGTCATAAAGCGATGGACATGGTCAGCAACACTACTCAGGTAGGCTGTGGCGTTGACACGATGCTCAATTGGTACTAATGGGCCCAAAGTGTGCCAAGAAAATATCCCCAACACTATTACAGCATCACCACCAGCCTGAACTGTTGATACAAGGCAGGATGGATCCATGCTTTCATGTTGTTGATGCCAAATTCTGACCCTACCATCCGAATGTCACCGCAGAAATGAGACTCCTCAGACCAGGCAACATTTTTCCAATCTTCTATTGTCCAATTTTGGTGAGCCTGTGCAAATTGTAGCCATAGTATCCTGTTCTTAGCTGACAGGAGTGGCACCTGGTGTGCTTTTCTGCTGCTGTAGCACATCTGCTTCAAGATTTGATGTGTTGTGCGTTCAAAGTCACTTAAATCACCTTTCTTCCCCATTCTGATGCTCGGTTTAAACTGCAGCAAATCGTCTTGACCATGTCTACATGCCTAAATGCATTGAGTTGCTGCCATGTGATTGGCTGATTAGAAATTTGCGTTAACGAGCAGTTGGACAGGTGTACCTTATAAAGTGGCCAGTGAGTGTAGTTTCATAAATAATAGCCTAAAAACATGTTTGGCAGAGTAACTGTTTCTCTTTTCCTTCTAAATCTCCTTTCTTGTGGGTCTTTCTTTTTATTTCACAAGTTGTAAGGGTTGCCTTGCCCTAGCACATTTCCACCTCCTTCTATTAATTCTTATGCGCATAGTCCCAAGTTCTGCTTAAATGTGATGCTGCGTGTGGAGCTTAATATTTATTTTGCCTATAGCTGTCCTGCTGCAAATTTACACTCCCCCGCAGCATTATGAAAAAACATTACAGGATATCTTCATAAACGAACGCGTTATATAATGCTGTGTTTACCAGTCCTTTACTAAATCGGCAGTCACTTTTATGACACGCTAAATGTTTTGCTGTTATCACCACGATTTCAAGGCACATTACTAGAGAAATAAACACTCTTTCCATATATTATTCATAATTTAATTACGACCAAAAGAGTGTATTTCAGCTGCGAGGAATCTGTGCTGAATAAAGATAAGAACATATAGCGCATGAACAGAAGTATATGCGTTTGAACATACAGTTGCACGCAAATGGGATTTGGGCAGTTAAAAGGAATAGCACACTACTCCTGTTTTTGTACTTGTTTTTTGTTGTTGCAAATCTGTATTGGTTTCTTCATAGTGTCGAACACAAAATGAAAACTTTAGGCACTTTGTGTATGCTAAAAATAAAACAGAATGTGCATTAAAAAAAGCCCCATAATTGTCGTATACTAGACATACTATTTTTAAACATGCTAAATATTGGCATACTATTTTTATAAATAAATTAACATACTAAATCTTAAATTAAATAAATGCGTGGGTTTCCTCCGGGTGCTCTGGTTTCCCCCACTGTCCAAAGGCATGCGCTATAGGTTAATTGGGTAAACTAAGTTGGCTGTAGTGTATGAGTGTGTGTGCAAGTGTGTATGGGTGTTTCCCAGTACTGCTTATGGCAGGAAGGGCATCTGCTGCTTAAAACATATGCTGGAATAGTTGGTGGTTCATTTTGCTGTGGCGACCCCTGATAAATAAGGAACTAAGCTGAAGGAAAATTAATGAATAATATAACTATTACTTTAAGTAGCCTAATAACATTATAAATATAATATATATTTTGGGGGTTCATTCTGCTGTGGTGACCACAGATTCATAAAGGGACTAACCTGAAAAGAAAATGAATAATATATAATTGTAAATCTACATATAACACAAGCAAAGCCCAATTTTTCTAATTGAGCATGTGCATCTGATGTTTTAACAGCTTGCATATGTGCTTCAACTTATTTTTGCACTACTTGATTTGTCCACAAGGTGTCAGCTCTAAACCGTGATATTGTTTGTTTCACAGTTGAAAAAAAAATGAAGACAGAAAATAATAATTTTTCGGCCCCGATCACGCAGTTTCAGACTTAATCCGAATCGGACGTTACCTCCCGATCAGGACTTGAATATATATATATATACACAGTTGAAGTCAGAATTATTAGTCCCACTTTGAATTATTTTTTCTTCTTTAAATATTTCCAGAATATTTCCAAAAATTTCAAGGAAATTATCACAGTATGTCTGATAAAAAAAAATTTCTTCTGGTGAAAGTCTTATTTGTTTTATTTCGGCTAGAATAAAAGCAGTTTTGAATTTTTTAAAAGCCATTTTAAGGTCAAAATTATTAGCCCCTTTAAGTAATTTTTTTTTTCGATAGTCTACAGAACAAACCATTGTTATACAATAACTTGCCTAATTACCTTAACCTGCCTAGTGAAGCTAATTAACCTAGTTAAGCCTTTAAATGTCACTTTAAGCTGTATAGAAGTGTCTTGAAAAATATCTAGTAAAATATTTTTTACTGTCATCATGGCAAAGATAAAATAAATCAGTTATTAGAAATGAGTTATTAAAACTGTTATGATTAGAAATGTGTTGAAAAATCTTCTCTCCGTTTAACAGAAATTAGGGAAAAAATAAACTGCGGGGCTAATAATTCAGGGGGGCTATATATTATATATATATATATATATATATATTTTTTTTTTTTTTTTTTTCATTGTTTTTTAACACATCTATAGTTACTCGGTGGCATAGAGTTAGACCTCTTTCTTGACTTCACACAGAAACAGCAATGCATGTGGCATGACATCACTTTGTTGCAGAGACACTATTGGTTAAATGCTGGCAATGTAAAACATAAAAGCAGCTTGAAGTGAAAAGCGTGAGTATGTCTGCGGTCTGGAGGTATTATAAAGTGGATGACGACAACATTGCCATAGCAAATTGTGAGATATGTAAACTTGGGATTGCCTGCCGGGTATTTTAAGTTGAGGTGTTATTTGTTTTTATGTAAAAATTTTTTATTTACTGTTGCACTAAAGTCCAAAAGTGAAGAATTTATTTTATTTATTACTTGATTGTTCAAGCTACCTCACAGAAGTGCTCTGTTTCTTAACAGAGTGGTTGAATGTTAAAATAAGGTGAATTAAATAAAAACTAAGGAACAACCTGGATCGGTTTCTTTTTATGTATTAAGTATCAGATCGGGTTTTGGTATAGGTAAATACTCAAAATCAAAAAAACCTCATCGGAAACATCCCTAAATAATAACACTAGTTATTGCATCATAGACGGTGACTTAAAAGGTATGACGTCAAACTTAAAGTTTCTCTGTCGAAATACAGTATTTATAGTGAAATGTATGTTGTACTCCATCGTTTTAAACGTTCTCGTAAAAGAGCACGGCATGCAATAAGTTGACAGAGTTGTCATATTTTGCCAGAAAATGTGTTTATATTTCCACAGAACAATTCCTAAAAAATTATTATTAGTACTGTAAATTTTTATTAGTAGGGTTAGGTGGCTTAAAACTCAACCCTTACCCTAATTTATGTAAATTAATTGTGTATAGTATTAACTTGATAACTTGCCAACTTTTAATATAGTGCTCAATATGCCATCCATGATAGCCACCCTTTGTCATCTTGTTTTTATTTAATTTAATTTATTCTTTGTTCTGGCACAGATAAGCCACCAGTATCGTCTGAAAATATAACAAATTTGATCTGATATCTTAAAGCCACAATATACCAAAATGGTCACACTTTATAATAAGGTTTCATTTGATCATGTTATTACTAACATACAGTAAACTAATTATGAACAATACAGTATACAGCATTTATTAATCATAGTTCAACACTTACTATTGCGTTATTAACATCTAAATTCATGTTTGTTAACATTACACCATGAATTAACATGAACTAACAATGAACAACTGTATTTTCATTAACTAATATGAGCAAATACTGTAATTAATGTATAGTTCTTTGTTTGGTTATGGTAGTAAATGCATTAACTAACATTAACAAAACAAACCTTATTGTAAAGTGCCACCACCAAGACTAATCATGAGACACTTGAGCGCCAATGACATTTGATACTAATATCTAAATATATCCAAATAATATATAAAAGCGGTGGTTCATTCGGCTGTGGCAACCCCTGATAAATAATAAACTAAGCTGATGGATATATATATAAGCAGTGCTGGAAACTATTACAGTACCAGTTATTAAACTACAGATTTAGTGAACTTACAGTATCACACACTAAAGAGCTGTTTACCCAAAAATGAGGCTAACAATTTAGTCACTATGGACAAAACTGAAAGAGAAGCCAACCATTTGCTCAGACCATTTTAAAGCTATATGCATCAGTATGCAGTTCATTTTTGCTAACAAAGAGTCCTTTGATGGACTTCAAAATGCTAATACTCCTTTAACAAATGTATTCCTTTTGAATATCAGAGAACAACCGAGGGATTCTGGGAAAGATTGTGCTGTCGGCAAACCATCTGCATGAGCCTGTGCTTGCTTATGTGTAAAATGAACAGAGGCAAGAGCTGGGAGGGGAACAGTGTTCTCTTGGTTTGTGAATAGATGCACTTGACATTGCATTAAACAGACATAATTGCCAGTTAACCCCTTGCAGGTAGCCTGGGGCAGGACGCGGCTCCACAACAGTAGCTCTAAAGCGCAGGGTTCACGGGCGCAGCCCACGGGCCACCCAGGTGACGTAGACACGTCGATTTGTTTCTAGGTCGGCTCCTGTTTTTCTCATTATTTTACCTCTTGTCAGTCCCCTCACTTTCACTCAAAATCAAACCTTCTCTCCAACTCTCTATATCTGACTTTTTTAACATTTCAGAGCAACAGCACGTATGCTGAAAAAAAATGAACTGGGTCGCGGTGAAAAGAATGTTCTGGATGTCGTTCCAAACCTATTTGACTGAAGTTTGTACCATGGAATAGAAAAAAGACATGGGACTAGACACATAAGCAGTCAAATAGATGGATGTTACAGTATAGTGTTTATTTTATAGTGAAGACTATGCAACATAGGCTCATTCAAAAATCAGATGAGGACTTTTCTTTTTCTGAATTGCATTTTATATTTGTCGGTTGGGTTTAGGGAACCGGGAGGGTCAATCTGTGCTTTTTGAAATACTATTGGTTGGGTTTAGGGAAGGAGGACGGTGGGTCAGTCGATCGCTCAGTCAGTTAAACAGTCAGTAAACAACGACCTCTGGTGCATTTACAAGAAAATAACAGGCGCAAACAGCACTCAACAGAGATATTTGAGATCTCAAAAAGTGTACACAGCAACCTCTCATAGATTTGCGAAAGCAAAAACTTCAAAAAAAAAAAAATTGTAGCTCCTGGCACGTATTTGGCACTCTCCAGAAATGTTTATAGAGGTACGTTTTCAGAATGTGCCTGGATTGAAAGTATGATTGTGTTTTAATTAAATGTGCTGTACAGGTTTGAAATTAAATTAGATAAAGGGGTCATTTGCCCCCCAAAAATTCATCATCTTTCTTCTGTTAAACACAAAAGGAGATATTTTAAAGAATGCTAAAAAAAAAAAAAGCCTGGTGAAAGGGGTATAACTTTTGCAGTTATATGCCTCATTTTCTATTTAATTATGAGATTTAAATTATTAAATCTTTAGAGACATTTTAAGCATAATTTTTACCTGAATTGTCAGATGGTCATCACTTGTCAGAAGGCATCACCAAAAATATTTCCTAAAGATTTAGAATAAAGAAACGTGAATAAACAGTTATTATTAAAATACAAATATATTACACCACATATTATTAGAAATAAAATAGGAATCTATTAAAGTTTTAAATGAAAAACTGTACCATATTTTTATTTATTAGGCAAATACCAAACTGGCACAGCACATTCAACTTTCCTCAGTCAGACATTAGCCATTTGAATGAAAAATATTTAAAACATAATAATAATGTAGAGCTTCACAATATTTCTAGTCTCTCTTGTAAAAAAAAAATCATGGATAAAAACAATAGCCAAGATAGTATTCAAATCAATTTTACTATGGTCTGCTTTTGGTGCTTCACACCATTTTAATAGTCATTTTAGTTTGAAAAATAAGTACCAAGATTTAGAATAAAAGTTACTTGCAAAATGTTTTCCATTTAAAAACAATACAGTAGTGAAAGATGACTTGTCTTATGTCAGATTGTATGTTTTCTTGCACACACTGTAAAAAATGTATGATCAATTAGTCAGACAGCATATGTTTTAGTTCATTGTAACTTATTAAGCTAAGTTAATCATGTTATAACTTAATTTTGTAAGTTACGCAAGCTGTTTTAAGTCAGTTTAACATAATATAAGTTCAATGGACTCATAAGGTTAATTTGATTCAGCTTAAACAATTAGGGCAACCAGGATTTTGTACAGTACATTCATGAAAAATAATTGTTTGCATTGGACAAAACTGATTAGCTGAAGTCAAACGCTTGGTTGTAAAGCCTTTTTCGATGGGTTATATTCACTATTTACGATGGCAAAGCAGTCAAAATAGGACAAATGAGCTCAAGTATGGGATAAATTCTGAACCTTTGACAGTGAGGGGTGGGTCTAATGAAAGTCTATGGTGACAGGTTTCTAGCAGTCTTCAAAATATCCTCTTTTGTGTTCAAATGAAAAAAAGAAACTCATAACGATTTATAACCACTTGAGGGAGAGTAAATAGTGACTACATTTAAATTTTTGGATGAACTATCCCTTTAAATAAAGTAAACTCGCCCTCCACTTCTTCTGTTGTTAGAAACAATTATATATTGATTTACAGTGCTCAGCATGCATACGTACACCACTCACAAATCTGTCTAATCTATCTAAATATACAATATTATATTTGTGCATATACATTAGATTAGTCAGTACTGAAGCCAAATCTGGAGATAATCTAACAAAATACCTTATGATAACGATGCAAAAACTAGTACACCAAAATTTATATGCTATAGAAAAATATTAAATACAAATTTAAACAAGAGGAAAAATCAAGAGAAGCAAAAAAATTAAAAAAAAACATAGTTTAGATATTTTGTAAGTTGTAATTTTTCCAATATTTTGCTTGAATTTAATTGTATTATCATTCAATTTCTAAATGTTTGGTGACTAAAATATTATTTTAATAAATATATCTGTTTAATAAATCTGTTTTGTTTACATGCGCCAAAATACATTGCCTATATTCACTGAGAAACAGATAAAAATATTCTTTTTCAAAATGGGGTGTACTTAATTATGCTGAGCACTGTATACGGTATTTCTTTTTTCATGAGATTTATATGTCAGGCTTTAAACATTCCTCAAAATATCTTCTTTTGTGGTCAACAGAAAAAAGAAACTCATAAAGGTTTGAAACCACCTAAGAGTGAGTAAATAATTCATAAAAAGTCTGTTTGAAGTGAACCAACACTTTAAACCTCAGAAATCTCCAATGTAAATGCATTACCATTAAAAATCCTTTTCATTTGTTTTGAGCCAAGAACATTCCTAGAAAAAAAAATCCCGATTCAAATGCTGCATCTAACCATTTCCAAACACCTCACCCATTAGACATACAGAAGTGTATGGGAATTTAACAAGCTGAAGGACAAAATCGTCTACGGTAGTACATAACAAGCTAGAGATGCTACTAATAGCTTGCTTTGAAGCCGGAGCATTCTTTTAAACCTAATATGGCACAATTATTAACATGTGTATGTAAAACACTGATCTGCATAATTGTCTCTACATAAATTATCTCTTCAAGGCAATATTGCGTCTGGAGTCTTTTCAGCACTCCAGATGCAAAAAATGGGGCAGTAGATCATGCCAAAAACACACACACACTTAGAGAGAGACACAGATTCAAACCTCAAAATTATCCTTCCTGCTAATTAAATCACAAACATGTGAATGAATATTCATAATCCTACATTAATTTGTAATGATGTCACTATTAAAATCCCTAAAAACTCCATTCAGTTCTTTAAGTTTCCTCTTTCGCTCGGAAACATGTCATTATGCAAGTAAAATGGGTTGCTAACACGCTTCACTGTGACTTTTAAAAAGTCGCCATCACCGGGACGATCTGAATGTGACCTCTGAATGTTAAAATATAGTCCACTTAATCTGGGTCGAGGCGGTAATAATATGTCACACATTTGTGTCTACCAGAGGCAAAGTTAATGAGATGAGCTGGTCAAATCTATCCCACGCTCCGTTAGCTCCACTACAAGGTCCTGTCAACAGAGCCTCATTACTGCGCTAAACACAAGTGGCCATCGGCAGACTGAAGAACACTAAAAATATTACCAACCATTTGCACAGGATTCTATAATTCTAGCAGAGTCCAGACGTTAAGCACTTGCTAATATGTAAAGCCTAATAGCGGTGCTGTCCGTGGTCCTGAAACATCTTCCACACGTCCTCAGTTGCTTTCTCCTTTCCTCCTGGGCAACTCTGACATCATTTTCAACATTGCAGAGATTTAAAACGTAATGGTGTTGAAAATCTAGCAGTGCACAGGCAGTTTAGTGCTCTTAGAAGTTTTCAGGTTTGTCATTTTGAGGTTTGTCAAATGTCATGGCTTAGATGTCTCTTAAATCTAGGTCAAATGCAGAAATCTACTGTAAACAGATTTGGAAGGAAAGAGTGTAAAGCCCTATTTGGACGGGACTAGATTTCCAAATGACATTTGGTTTACAATTCTTTTGAGCTGATGGCTGTCATTTCACGTTTGGATTCAGATGGTACTGACATTTCCATGTTTAATATGATGGTAGGAGTGTGTGTGTTTTTCATGTGGGCGTTGCATAAGACCGTATGTGATATATAAAAGTACATTCCTTTTCGCGCTTACCAGATGACCGCTTACCTCCGTATGGACAGCTTTCCCGCTGTTATGAGTTTGTCCAGTATTCTCACCCTGTTATTTACTTCTTTATTTTGTTTTTGGCTTCTGTTTTTGCTTTACCTCCTTTCTGGAACAATTCTTCACCGGACTTAAACCCTGTCATCGTGGTCAACTCCTCTCTGCAACTCAAGTCCGCCGACATACATTCACTGCAAAGAATGCTTTTCTTACTTAGATTTTTTGTCTGGTTTCTAGTCCAAATATCTAAAAATTCTTAAATCAAGAAGCATTTTCTAGACAAGCAAAACATATTGTCTCGTTTTAAGAAAAAATATGCCAAAATTAAGTGAGTTTTTCCTTAAAACAGGCAAAATAATCTGCCAGTGGGGTAAGCAAAATAATCTTATGTTGAAAGGAAAAACAAGATTATTTTGCTTACCCCATTCGACCACAAATCGATTAAGTTAACTTAATTATTTTTACAAATTTAAGTGAACATAAAACAAATAAGTTGTCCCAAAAAAAAACTCAAGAATTGAGTTGATTCAGCTCATTTTAAATAAGTAGTTTGAACAAGCAGCAAAAAATAATGTTTTGAGTGAAGTTTGTTGAAAAACTGTAGGTAATTTGCTCTGGAGTTTATACAAACGGCGTGCTAGAAAAAGACAGACATGGCAGATTCGGATGGGATTAAAATCACAATTTGTCTAACATTCCTCTGTAAAACTAGTCCTAAAAAGGGAGAACATAAGCTCTAAAATAAACTCTATGCAAGCATGCAAACAAAGACACAACTGTTTGGCTACTGCACATATTCAATGCAGGTGGCAGCAACAAAACTCACTAATTAATAAAGTTATGCTTAAATTGTCTGTCGTTAAAATGTTAGTTCCCAAAAGGAAACCTATCATCATTTACTAACTTCTATGTCATTTTAAACCCATAATTATTTTTATTTCTTAGTGAAAATAAAAGAGATGTTTTTAAAAATGTTCACGCTGTTCTTTTTGAATGAAAGTTGATGAATATTACACCCGTAAAGCTCTAAAATAAACAAACGTTAAGTAAACTGTCTATATTAATGGTCCACAATATTGTATATTTGTATATTTTTGCTGCCAATATTTGATAAGACAACGTAATTTCAAGGCAATTCGTAACTTTTTGATTTAAATAAATTTATATGAATTTGTATGATCTCAGTTCATTTTAGTATGACTCCTGCAATGATGATTGGGTTTAGTGGTGGGGTTTTGGGGCATGCCTCCTTTTAAAAATCAAACGTTTTTGCATTAATGAATTTGGTCACACTTTATTTTGATGGTCCGTTTGTTGAATTTATGTTGCATTGCATTTACATGCCAACTAATTCTCATTAGATTATAAGTAGACTGTTAGGTTGGGGTTAGGGTTGGGGGTAGGGTTAGGGTTAGTGTAGTTGACATGTACTTGCAAAGTCTCTTATAGTCAGTTAAATGTCTGTTGAAGGAGCGGTATCAACAGATATTAAGCAGACAGTCTACTAATACTCAAATGGAACATCAAAATTCAGTGTCACGATGAAATCGCATGTAATCATACAAATTAACCACATTTCTGACAATATGTAAAATAGTTAAGGTTCCTTGTGACATCAGGTTGTAGATAATTTAGTAGATAATTTTAAAATTGGCCCAATAGCTAATACCAATATCTATTTCTTTATCTTTAAAAAGCATTATTTGTAATAAGTAAGGTTGTTGATTTTTATTCCTCATAAGCAATATGATTCTACCATTAAATCAAAGCAGACTTGTGATATTAAGACACCCATTAATGCTTAATTCCTTAATTAACATTTTAGGAATACATTGAATTCCCTATCAGGCAGGCACTAGGACCCATAATCAGCCAATTTATCAAATGTTCCAATAATATCATGCATACCTTGTCTATATAACTAATGCATTATATTTAAAGCTTTCTATAGCGATAAAACATCTTTAGATAAAGAATAGACTACAATTAGGTAACACTTTAAAATAATGGTCCATTAGTTAATGCTAGTTAATGTATTTACTAACACAAATAAACAATTAGTAATACATTTATTATGGTATTTATTCATCTTTCTTAATGTTAGGTAATGCTATTTAAGTTAAATAATGTTAGTTCAGGTTATCTCACTGTGCATTATCTAATGTTAATAAGCAAAACTTTGGATTTTAATAATGCATTAGTAAATGTTGAACTATGATTAATAAATGCTTTACAAGATTACATATGCTTAGTTAATGTTATTAAATACATTAATTAACATTAACTAACGGACCATTATTCTAAAGCGTTACCTACAACTACATAGCAGGGGTTTTTAAACTGTGGGGCGCGCGAGAATTTGAGGCGTGCACTCGAGTAAATTATGATGATGATTTTTATGTGTTCACTAGAGGAAATATGATTAACGTTAGCTCCACAGCTAACTATCAGGCACCTGTAGAGTTAATGCGCTCCAGTAAAATATATACAAATAAAATGGAGCAGGTGCTTTTTAAATGAATGACGGTGAATGAATGAATGAAAGTAAAACTGGTGAGCGTCTGACAAAAAAGTGCCCTTCTGAATCAAATCAGCAGGATGCCAGTCTGGATCTTTCACTTACTTTGAAGACAACTGACTACGTTTACATGGACATCAGTAATAGTTATTTGCTTTAATCTGAATAAGACAATAATATAATTAAGGCGTTACGTCGTGAAGTGAAAAAAAAAAACTGTGTGTGTGTGTGGTCATTTACTGACAGCCGTGTGTGTGGATCTTGTCACAAAATGCGGCAAAAGGTCCTACATGATGGTAATAGTTTGATTGCGGTGTTTACTTCAATAATGCCACTAATATATGCATACTACACATGTCTTAATTCCATTTCTTTTTAGTTCAATTATGACTTTAGTCAGATTAGGGTAATCAAAAATCGCTGTTTACATGGTAGACTCTTAATCAAAGTATTGCCTTAATCGTATTAAAATCGTATTAAAGTATTGTTGGCCATGTAAACATACTCAATGTTCGACTCAACCACACCGTCAGGGCTCTGCGAATTTGGCTTTGCGAAGCAGCATTTTCTGTATGTACAAAAGCAAGTAGGCTATGGTGACTCATGCTTATTGACTGTGAAAGATGATTTACGGTTAGTCGTGTCAGGAATCCGACACCAGATTAGCATGTTGTCCTCACAGAAACAGGCTCAGCCATCACACTGAATCAGGTAAGCTGTATATATGTTTCAATGTAATTAATGCTATACGCACTTTAAAGGCAGCAAGTAATTTGTGAATGATGTTTGCATATGCATTATAATTTTGGCTCGAGGGAGGGGCGCTTGGGAGGGCGCGAGTGAAATTGGATAAACTTGGGGGGGGCGTGTGTGCTAAAAGTTTGAAAACCCCTGAACTATAGCATCATTTTAACTGGGTTCTAATAGGCTTCATCATGCAGTGAATACTTTTGGGCTTAAAAGAAACGTTTTTTAATAAACAAGTGACATACTTGATAATGTCGGCTCATTAAAATAGCAACTGCGATATTATTGTTGACATTAGATATATAGAAGCGCTTGACTCAAAGACTGACTTTCAACCCCAAAATACAAATGGAAAGTCATTTTATTTCCATCAGATCTCTTACGGTGAAACAAAGCAGACAAATATTTACTGTAATAAACACTGGAATTACTCTTGGTACTGGCAGGAGCTATGAAACTGTATTCTGAAATTCCATAAGTATAATGCACTCTCTACAGATTTATTTCCAGGGGGGCTTATCTGATTTTACATTTAATGTAAAGACGATAAGCCCTTCCATCCAAAAGATAAAGTAAATGAATTTCATTGAATGCCCAAATCATTCGCCAAGCAAACGCTCAAAATAGCTCAAGATCATTCTTATTGACCAAGTAAAAACCTAGTTAAGATCCATAATCCCTGATAGGCTAAACAAAACAAAACAAAACAAATCAGATAACTGAAAATCCTCAATCCCTCCTTTATTTAACCTCTCTGCTATTATAGCAAATGCAAGAATCATATGAACCTTTTCAGAGTAGTTTTATAGCTCCTGCCGGTACCAAGAATAATTCCAGTGTTTATTACAGTAAATATTCGTCTGCTTTGTTTCATCGTAAGAGATCTGATGGAAAAAACTGACTTTCCTTTCGCATTTTGGGGTTGAAAGTCAATCTTTGAGCATGCGCTACTGTATATTTAATGTCAACAATGATATCGCAATTGTTATTTTAACAAGCCGACATGGCCAATTTGGTTTCCTCTGCACGAACCTGCTGTCCCACATGACTAAATCCCAATAATATGAAACAATAATAATAGCAAATAATAACATCATATAACCATAAATAAAATAATGTAACACAATGCTTGAATGGAGCAGAAAATATTTACAATCAAAATTATTCAGAAATTATTCAGAACCCTGGCAAATTCTGACTTTTTGTTCAAATGTACATAAAAGCTGGAAAATATGTCTCTTTTCCCCACTATAATGCCTCTTGTACATCATATTATTATCTTTTGGGAGAAGTCTGTGTCGTTTGTGGTAAAAAACTTAGCAATTTGTCTAAAAATATGTCCATATGATTTAACATTTCAATGTCACTGTAGCATTTTAATGCCAAGTTGCTTAAAGAAAACCACAAATATCTATATTATTTGAAGTATAATCCATATCTGTAGTACAAACAGTGCATTATCATTTGAAAAATACAACAGTGATGGTCACTCTTCTCAAGATTCACTGATAATAATTACAGTTTAGGTGCATCTTGTGTTTTTTAATCAAGACAATTCATCAAAGTGATGATTATAAAGAAGAAACACGCAAAAAATACTGCACAGACATTTAATTAATCATTTTTGAGCATTTTTGTTCCCTATGAAGAAAACTGGGGTGCAATGATGTTTCAATATTCTCCTCTGTTCAAAAATCTATGCAAATATATGCAAATATGACATGCATGACATACAAGTTCATATCTGGATTTCACACATATATATATATATATATATATATATATATATATATATATATATATATATATATATATATATATATATATATATATATATATATATATACATATATATATATATATATATATATATATATATATATATATATATATATATATATATATATATATATATATATATATATATACATATGCAACATATATTTTGAAATACATTAAAAAAAATCATACATACAGTATATACATGGAGTATAACATATTGTCATACAGTATATGAACACATATAACAACATAACTAATATCTTTGAACATATACTGTATGTACATATTTATACTTCCAATGGTAAAATAAATGGTAGATTTCAAATAATATTTATGAAATTGCCCTTTTTGCAATATTTCGAAACACATGTAGCATATATGACATATATTTTATATATTTGAAATTCAACTTTTTACGAATATATTGTCATGTATCAGATTTCTTTGTAAACACAGGTCAGAAACAGCAGTGGTGTAAAGTACTTGAGTAAATGGACTTCGTTACTTTACTTAAGTATTTTTTTGGCTACTTTGTACTTGTACTGAGTATCAAAAATATAAGCAACTTTTACTCTTTACTTGACTACATTTTTGATTGAATATATGTACTTTTTACTCCACTACATTTGAACGGACGCTTACCGTTACTCATTACATTGTGATTGTGCACGACAAGTTGGCATCTTTATCTACCACAGCTAATTTGTTGGGTGGACGAGGCGATATCGCCATCTGCAGGGTGCTGAAGATACTGTATGCTATTTATGAGCTACAGTAAATCATGTGAACATAATTTAGCAGCTTGCCTAATACCAGGTGTTTAATTAGCAACATGGCTGCAGCCAGTGATGAAGCCGAAGCTTGAATTTATATGTAGTTTACTAAGTTGAAAAATAATAACAGTGCTCCTCTTTGTTTAATTTTAATACAGAGAAAACATCTTAATCAATTGAAAAACTACTCAAAATAAAAATATTGCCCCCCTCTGATAAGGAGAGATGAATCACATCAAAGTCAGCTCTGATTTTTTTACTACGTTTTACTACTTTTTTTTTTTTTTTTTTTGATAAATTGTTTGTGCCTTTTTTGAAAATTTGAGTTTTACTGAGACTTTTTGTTCTATTTTTTAAATATATTTTGTTCTGCCATTTTGAAACATTAAGGTGTTAAATTTAATTTATATATTAGGAAAATAGTCATGCGATTTTGTTATAAGAAATCATGTGATGATAAAAATGTGTGTGAATGGACAAACCAGCAGACTGAGCACATCGTAAAACATCTGAAATGTTGTTTTGGTCATTCTAAAACACCTTAACCATCTCAGTATTAGTGTTATTACATTATTAATGACCTCCAAAATTATTAAGAGCATCTGTGCGCATTGTCTCATGCCTTCAAACGCCATCACGTGCTTATTGCATGTCAGCATTGTCTTCCAAGGACAAAAATTGGAAAGGTGGAAACTTTTATTGCGGCTCTCGTTGATTTATGGTGGCATTATTTAATTCAGTCGCATGACAGCACGAACTGTTGGACATCTTCATCCATTAGCCTCTCACATTGTATTCGCATCCAGCTTATCACGGTAAGAAAGCTGAGCTCTGAAAGGAACAGCCTGCGGTTTTCATTACTGTATTGTGGCCAGGTTCGCTGATAAGGTGAAGCAAACAGTTCAATGTGTGACCAACCGTTTTTCATATCCTGACAGCAGCAAACCCTGAGCATATTAGCATACGAGCATTAGCATGTATCAGACATTGCATCTAACTCTTTGGATTCGGAGGCAGAACATAATGTAGCCGTGCACAGCAGCAAAACTCCCAACCTATTTGGAGGCTTTTTTTATTATTATTATTTCTCCTTTCCTCCAGAACTGCATCTGCAAACAACAGGGGAAACTGACGGATCAAATAAACAAAAGACTGCAGCAAATTTCGCATACTCCCATCGCGAACACTTTGTGTGCCACGGGTTCATTTTTAGCATAATTAGTATCTCTCTTGTATTTTGCAGCACAGTTGTTCTGAGGAAAATCTGCATATTTGTCATTTCGAGCAACCAATTCATCAGCAATTATCACATTTTAGAGAGGGAAGCTTGATTTGAACTCACAGGACAGTGTTTAATGATGCGCATCTATAATATTGAGAAAGAAATTCATAAAGATTACTTTGCATTCACTGGCAGGGCTGTTTATTTGCACAAATTATAAATGTAAAACACAAATGTGACCCTGAAGGACAAAACAAGTCTTAAGCTGCTTGGGTATATTTGTAGCAAAAGCCAAAAATACAGTGTGTGAGTAATAATTGTCGATTTTTTTATGCCAGAATATTAAGTAAAGATCATTGTTTGTATTTTGTACTGTAAATACTCAAAATGTAATTTCTGATTAGTAATATGTATTTAATTTAATTTGCACAAATTTAAAGCTGATGTTTCTCAAATGTAGATTTTTTTTATTCCAGATTTTCAGATAGTCCAATCTTAACACACCGTACATCAGTGGAAAGCTTATTTGTTTGTGAATATCTCAATGGGAAAAAAAGCTTATGACTGTTTTTTTGGTCTAGGGTCACAAATAAAAAAAATACGTAAATGATAATATAAAAAATAAAATAAAATAAAAATAAAATAAGATAAAGTTAAAATAAATAAATAAATAAATAAATAAATAAATAAATAAATAAATGAAAACATATACAGTTGAAGTCAAATTATTAGCCCTCTTGTGACTTTATTTTCAAAGTATTTATATTAGCATTTATAGCAAGGAATTTTTCAACGTTTTTCCAATAAATATGTTGTCTTCTAATAATTCAGGAGGGCTAATAAAATAAAATATATATATATAAAAATAAATAAATAAATAAAAAAATAACATAAAATAAAATACATGAAAACATACATATAAACTAATAAATAAAATAAAAGAGATAACGTTAAAATAAATAAATAAATGAATGAAAACATATAAAATAAAATTAAAATAAAAACGAAACGAAATTAAAGGAAATGAAATAAAAAATAAAATAAAATAAAATAAATGAAAACACATATAAATAAATAAAACAAAATAAGATAAAAGTAAAATTATTTAAATTAAATTAATGAAAACATACATATAAATAGATAAAATAAAAAAAGATGAAGCTAAAATAAATAAATGAATGAAAACATATAAATAAAACAAAGTTAAATTAAATTAAATTAAATAAATGAAAACATAAATATAAATAAAAAATAAGATAAAACTAAAATAAATAAATAAATGAAAACATAAAAAAGATAAATACAATAAAACACATATATTTAAATAAATAAAATAAGATAAAGCTAAAATAAATAAATAAATGAAAACATATAAATAAAATACAATAAAATAAAATATACCATACATATAAATAAATAAATAAATAAATAAAGAAATAAATAAGATAAGATAAAGCTAAATTAAATTAAATTAAATTAAATTAAATTAAATTAAATTAAATTAAATTAAATTAAATTAAATTAAATTAAATTCAATTCAATTCAATTCAATTCAATTCAAAAGAAAAAAACTAAAGAAAGTTCTCTTCTCATGGCAGCCAGACCCATCAGCGCTCACACCACAGGCTCTCTGGATGAGTATTTGCTGATGACGTTCCTCCAGGAATACCTGAAGCCCCTCCCATTAGCTTGAAAGGAGAAACTCCATCCTCACAGGGGGAAACAAATCTTTAATTCTCAGTTTGACTGCGACCTGTCAGGCTGAGCCGCATGCTAACGATGTTGCATGTTAATGATCAGATCAAACTGAGAGATCAGTGAACTTTGTCATCTCCTCAAAAGTTTGGCCAGAAAAATCTAATTCTTTCAAACTGAATGTTTAAAACTATGTTGACTGACAATAATATCATTTTTGTCCAAAATAAATGTTCAGAACCGTGTTATTTCGTTACACAATTTAAGTAATTAATACAAATAGTAAGTAAGTAATTTAATTAATCAATACAAATATAATACACAAATTAGTTCATGCAAATTTATTACTGTAGTTTTTTAAACTATACTACTGTATATTAAAGTGTGTTATACTATATTTATTACAGCCTTAATGCTGCGTTCACACCAGACGCAGATGAAGCATCAATCCCAAGTGATTTACATGTTAAGTCAATGCAAAGACGCGAATAGACATCCTGTGGCGGGATACGTGTGAATGAAGCGGCACGAGTTCAGCATTTTGCCCGAGGGACAAATCGCTTAATTTGGAAAATCTGAACTTTAGTAGACATTCGCACCAAGTTAACCAATCAGGAGATTGCTCTTGTAGGGGCGTGATTATGACATAGCACCTGTTGTTGGTGTCCCAGGGGAAAACTTCATCATACTGGGCTCAGCTCAGTCTGAAGCACCAATGAAAGCCTCCATCATCTAGGTATAGTTTCTGGAGGAGTTTATGAACTCACAGAGCTGGATGCACCTCTGAATGGATCTAGTTACAGGTCTTAGTTAATGAAAGCTACAGCATGCTGTAGTATTAACTACAGTAACATGAACTGATAAAACGTAATAAACACTGTAGTATATTTCAGTTTTTACTACAGTAAACAGTGTAATTAAGCAGGATTCATACAATTTTAGACAAATTAGTAAAGTATTGGGTAATTTGTTTATTACTATGTTGTATTTACAGATTAATTCAAGTTTTTTACTATAGTATGCTTCAAAAATACTGCAGTATTTACTATAGATTATTATAGTATTTTTAATGTGAGGTTATTCAAGAATAATCTCTATTTTAAACAAACCAATAAAACTGTAAAAAATAAAGTGGTTGATGTTTTCCTTTTTTCCTTTTTTAAGTTGAATCAACTAACATTATCTTAAACTGACTTTAAAACTTAAGTTGCAGCATGGTTACTATTTTAATAAGTTAAAGGGATTGTTCACCCGAAACTTAAATTTACCTCATCATTTACTTTCCCTCATGTGGCTTTATCATTTTCTTTCTTGTGTTGAACACAAAAGAAGATACTTTGAAGAATGTTTGTGTTGGGACACATTGCCAGCATTCTTCAAAACATCTTCTTTGCTGTTCAACACAAGAAAGAAAATCAAAAAGGAGAGTACTGAGAGTAAACGATGACAGAATTATCAGTTTTGTGTGGACTATCCTTTTAAATGAACATAAACTCATTTTGGCATGACTAATTCTTGTGTTTTAAACCATTCACATTTCTTTTTTCTTCAGAAACCGAGGTCATTTATGTTTTTAAGAATACTGACATATGTCCGGGCATGTATTTGTGGTTTTCCAAAATTGCAGCCCTGGGCACATATTCCCAATTAGTCTCTTTGTAGCTAGTTATTTGTAGTGCAACTGTAATATTTGACATGATTTGTTTCAGTTATTTTGAACAGACGTTCCCCAAACTGGATGTGCAACCCATAACTTAGAAAGGTGAAAAGTTTTATTGTGGTGCTTTCTGATTTTTTAAAAATAAATTATTATTTTTCCTCATTATTTATTTCCCCTCATTTGGCTTTATCATTTTCTTTCTTGTGTTGAACACAAAAGAAGATACTTTGAAGAATGTTTGTGCTGGGACACGTTGCCAGCATTCTTCAAAACATCTTCTTTGCTGTTCAACACAAGAAAGAAAATCAAAAAGGAGAGTACTGAGAGTAAACGATGACAGAATTATCAGTTTTGTGTGGACTATCCTTTTAAATGAACATAAACTCATTTTGGCAGGACTAATTCTTGTGTTTTAAACCATTCACATTTCTTTTTTTCTTCAGAAACCGAGGTCATTTATGTTTTTAAGAATACTGACATATGTCCGGGCATGTACTTGTGGTTTCCCAAAATTGTAGCCCTGGGCACATATTCCCAATTAGCCTGTTTGTAGCTAGTTATTTGTAGTGCAACTGTAATATTTGACATGATTTGTTTCAGTTATTTTGAACAGACGTTCCCCAAACTGGATGTGCAACCCATAACTTAGAAAGGTGAACAGTTTTATTGTGGTGCTTTCTGATTTATGGTGGCATTATTAAAATATAAATAATTATTTTACCTCATCATTTATTTCCCCTCATGTGGCTTTATCATTTTCTTTCTTGTGTTGAACACAAAAGAAGATACTTTGAAGAATGTTTGTGCCGGGACACATTGCCAGCATTCTTCAAAACATCTTCTTTGCTGTTCAACACAAAAAAGAAAATCAAAAAGGAGAGTACTGAGAGTAAACGATGACAGAATTATAATTTTTTTGCAAGACTTATTGATCATATTTATGCATTTTTACAGTGTAAATATTAATAACACAATATTGATAACATCCTAATTGTTTCTTAATAGTCTGTGAGCTGACATTATAGGTTGTCAGGAAGTGCAGGAAGTGATTCTTCTACATAGGATTCGCTATCAGAACGTCAAAATGTTTCTGTTTTATGTGTTTATAATTGTTTAAATCAGCAAAATAAGAAATGCCAAACAGCTTTTATAGACTTACAAAAGTTTTTGCTCATAAAGGGGGGAAAGTTCAAGAGACTGACTGAAAAACGGAAGAAAAGGCAGCATGTAATAAACAATCGTTTAATACATCCATGTGTACAAACTTTTTTTGAATGCGATAATTAGTTTGACAGCACCAATAAAAATTATATACAGGCCTAGCTATGTGTATAAATATGTTAATGTGTTATATAAAAACCAGATGCAAACACCACTACACTTATACAAAATCCAAGTCTTTACTGGCGTTTTGGTCAAATTAACAACCATAACGTTAGCGTCTATTCGCACAGCAGCGGTGAATGTTTGTTGATGGTAAGTTGTTCAATAGAACAAAATAGAAATGCTACCCTTGCGACAAAACGAGATAAATAAATAAAATAATAATGCAGACCAGGGCTATTCAATTAGTTTGTCATGGGGGGCCAGTTCATGAAAAGCATCCCAAACGGGGGGCCGGAGAGATATGACTTGCAATATGAGTAATAACACAACAGCAATATAAGAGCCCATATGCTGTATTTGTGCTCATAAAGACACCCACGTTGACTTTTTCTACATTAAAACGTTAATATGTTGTATTTTGAAACTACATAACATCACTGCATTGTACAATCTGGCTTTTTTTTTACAAGCATATCCAAATGTATTCCGAGGCACAAAATCAGTGTATTGCTCAAGTAGGCTTCTTCTACATTCAGAGACGTTCATATGTTCTGTTTTAAACTGCGTAACAATTAGGGAATTTAGATTTTGGTTGTACGATTATAGTGTGAAGAATAATCATGGTTTCACTGTTATCACCATTATTATGCATTCATTACATTTAAAACACTACTAGTTTAGAAAATCACAAGAAAACTGCTTCTATTTTAAAGTGTTGTTTATTGCTGCTCAGTAACCAAATACAGCCCAAAATATTAATAAAAAACAAACAATAGTCCATTTCTCTCTTTGGATTTAAAAATAAATGAAAGTTTTTGATTTAAACTTGAGTGATAATTTTACACTGAAAATAAATGACAGAACAATGAATAAATACATAAAAATAAGAATAAACGAAAATAGTATTTGTCTAATGTTAATTTAAGCTTTATATTAGCCAAGAATTTAGATGAACTGTTGTTATCATCTGCGTTTATACATACATAATCATTTTAATAATTTGTAATAATTCATCTAACATATCTTTTGTTTACATTGCACTGAAAGCCACGCACAACTCTCACCACTACAGCCTGAGATCATTTCTACTGTGTGCCCCGCCTGCAGGGCGCGAGTGTGTCAGTCCGCTTGCGAGCCGTGCGCGCACCTCTTCCAATATGCACTTGTCTCTATTGGAAATAATGAACTTGCGCGCGGAAAAGACGCAATATGTCAATGGCCTGTTGCTATAGTAATCCAATAACTTGTTGCAGCAGCTTTTTTCCATGCAACAGAAATGCAGCGTTGTGAAGCCTTTAATGAATAAAAGAGGGATAATAGTGAAATCAGCTAATCATTGCATCCCTATTAACGATATCAGTGCATTGTACAAAAGGCCTTTTCTACAAACATCAAAATGTTTCGGCTGCTTGCGCCACTCACTTAATGTCAGGTGACTCACTCTCAACTGCAGCTCATGCTGTATTGAACAGACGCACGTCACTTCATAACTGTAGCGGCCGTTTTTCCACTGAACTAAATTTATTTTTGATGTCTTGGTCACACTATTTGGGGGGCCGGAACAAATTGCCTTGGGGGCCGGGTTCGGCCCGCAGGCCGCCAATTGAATAGCCCTGATGTAGACTATGCGTCCACACTTTTGTATGCTTTCATGATGTCTGGAAGATATGCGCATGGGAGGAAAACTATAGTAATTTAAAATAAACATGTTTTTAAACAACATAGTAAAGTGTATCATTTGTAAAACTCTTTGTTAATAAATGCTACAGAATACTGTAGAAACTGATCAACTATAATAAATCCTGTAACATTAGTGTAAACTGCTGAGTTGTGATGGTGTATAATTATAGTGTAGAAAACTAAAGCCTACTGAATAATTAGTTTATTACTACAGTTTTGTTGTTCCACAGCAACGCTATAATTACAACGACAGTTTAATTCAATTATCTATAGTTCGCTTCCAAACACTATAGTATTTATTTTTTCATGTAACATAATAGCTTATACAGTATCTACCGCCTCGATGACAAGCAAATATATTTTAGTTCAGTAAAAAACTCGGCCCTCTTCATTACTTAAGGATCATGCCCAACATATGTAGTTATTTTCTATTTATATCTCCTTTGAAATATGGTATAAATCGCAAAAATATGAACTTTCCTCTGTGTCTCCCGTTCAGATTTTTACTTCCTGCCCTCCATCTGAATTTCACGTGTCACCAGAACCACGTGATTGAAAACAACCTATTGTTCAGAGGTGTGCTCTGAGATCAATAAACTTGAATTTCACAGCTTAGAGATTGACGAACTTTGACATTCTCCCCAGAAATTAGCGGCTCAATAAAGCTAGAAAAATGCAGCCGAATTCAGCCTTCAGCCACACTTCTGCATGTTCCTGTCAAGCTTTCTGTGATGTCATACTTCCCTTCCGTCTCACATCAGAGAGTGCGAAAACAACGAATCTGCCAAACGAAGCTGTTAATCGGTTGGCATCGTTCCTCACGGGCTTCCGCCAAACACAGGAAAAAATACAAGCATCCCTAGCATCTGTTCTCTAATCCAGAAGACCCTGTGTGTTTTTTTCTCTGTCTCCAGCTTTTATTTATTAGCTGTCATTTCAGGTTATCCGTCGAGTGAGAAAAACGTGACATTTCTTATTATGAAAAGGCAATTCATTAACAAAAACACGCCAGATGCCTGGACAGCAGGTCAGAGAACGGAAAGTGCCACCTAGTCCAAAAATAGTCCAAAAATTATGCTATATTGACATGAGTATCCTCAGCTGTATTCCATCTAGACTTCACCGCACTGCAGGAGAGGGTGAAGTCTAGAGGGGATACAGCTGAGGATACTAATGTCAATATAGCCAAAGATTATAGAATACACAATACATGTCACTCGTATAGTTTTAAATGAGGAAATGTGTAATGGTCAATATGGCGAATGAAATCCCGCCTACTAGTACAGAAGCCAATCATTAATCACTATGGACTGATGTTTTCTCTGGGGGAGAAGCACAGACCGTGACGTGTGCTTTTACGACAGTTTTTGTGGTCAACAAACACACTGGAATCTCACCAAATACTTGCTTTACAGACATAAGAAATATATCCACATAAAGCTTGAAATCTGCACTTTTAAATGAGCCAAGTGCACTTCAAAATAAAAGTTTTTTGGTTTTGTAATCTGTATGAAACAAACATGAGGTGCAGTCCGTCCTGTCAAACACTCATCACATGACAGCAACTACTCAAATGGCCACAAACTTGTAAACAAAGAGTCGCTGCCATTTCTGGAGAAGATTCGCCATCAAGATCAATTTGTGAATTACTTCAGAAGAGCAGTGCAATCTGCCAAAGCATTATCCAGAGGATGATAATGGGTATGGTCATGCAGTGAATAAGGTTGGTGTTGTGATCTAGTTCATTTTGAGTGCACGTGTGCATTAGCTCAGTCAACCTAAAAACTGCTGATTTTGTTTGATTCAAACGTTTAGAAAGGAAACTTATGAGACAGTTGTTGTTTAATTTTATTGGTGATTCCAAATATATAATGCAATCATAAGCTTTGCAAACAGTTTTGGAGAATTTAATGCTTCCCCATTCAGACAGAATGCCCGAGCATACTGCCCGAGAGACGTTTCAAAGATAGCCATCGAGTGAAATGACTTGCCTTAAAGGGACTTTGATAGAGCATAGCTTTTGTGAGACTGTACAACAAATAATATATTTACATTACCGTGAGGGATGGGTTTAGGGTTGAGGTAGGGGTAGACGCTAAAAAAAAAAATTAAAGTGTAATTTAATAAATAATATTAATACTTCTCGTTAACTTCCGATCGCAGCTGTATTCCTTCTAGCAACAACGGCGGCACCACGATTATTATTAAGCTGTTTACAAGACAAAATATGTTCTATCACATATTTGAGAATAGGAGTATCATAAATTTTACAATATATTTAAAACATTTGTCAATATTTACAGAAAAGGGCAAAAAGAAACAAAATTCAATAAATACACATAGATCACTGGGGCTGGTGGGTAGAGCATGATAAACTTGACGCGTCACCATGAGAGCTTTACAACGCAATGGATTCTAAGTAACGATCACAAAAAAAAACTCACGAAGGGTCAGCTGGAGTATTTAAAACTCATGCCTGAAAGAGTTATTAACAAATTTCCATAACTGATTTCTTTTATCTTAGCCATGATGACTACATAATAATAAATCGAACTCAGGTCGCTGCAAGCACCTTGGTGCTATGTGTCGACGCACTAGCCACTAGGCTATTGGCGCAGACGAACAGACATTCATTCATTCATTCATTCATTCATTTTCTTTTCGGCTTAGTCCCTTTTATACTCGGTGGTTGCCACAGCAGAATGAACTGCCAACTTATCCAGCAGATGTTTTATGCAGCGGATGCGTAATTTACTTCCAGCTGCAACCCATCTCTGGGAAACATCCACACACTCATTCACACTCATACACTACGGACAATTTAGCCTACCCAATTCACTTGTACCGCATGTCTTTGGACTGTGGGGGAAACCGGAGCACCCGGAGGAAACCCACGCGAACGCAGGGAGAACATGCAAACTCCACACAGAAACGCCAACTGACCCAGCCGAGGCTTGAACCAGCAACTTTCTTGCAGTGAGGCGACAGCACTACCTACTGCGCCACTGCGTCGCCGACAAACAGACAAATACCGGTAAATTTGCTCCAACAATTTTCCGGAAAGAGAAGCTGTAACTTTACCGGTAATTTGCCGGAATCCTGCGTGCGTGAACGCAGAAAGAAAATTGCCGGAATGAGCGCGTTCACGTTTAGAATGCGCTGACGTGAAACGTCTACTCAAGCCAATCAGAACATTCAGACGCATTCACATCAGCACTGCTTATGAAAATAAAGGTATTTGAATCCTCCTCCAGACACATTTAGCTGCTGCCTGTTAATCAGATAACTTTTCTATGTTCGTTCTTAGTGTCAACTGTGGAAAAAATGATCAATAAAATGCTTATGATAAACCGCTGTGAGTTTAGATGCACCCTCTGCATTCAGATGCATGCATGTGAAGGAGCGCTCCTGTGAGTCACATTTGAATAGCCTACAACACCCATAGACTTTTGTTTTAAAAACACGAAAACTGCAGCACACACTCAAATGTACATCTAGACATGCAAAAGTCTTCCTTCATATCATCAGCATTTGTAATATAGTCAAATGTGTAAACAAAGCTGTTTTTAGCTGCGGTTGGTGCTTCTGCCTTCAGATAGTAGTGATTTTTTTAATGTAGTTATTTAATCCGTCTCTTGGATAAAATCAGGTACATGCATGCATTAAGTTTTAAATAAAAGTGAAACCATCAACCGCATGACTCCCTTTATGATTAGAGCTTATTTAGAGCTTATTTCTGGTTAATGATGTCAGAATTTACCGGTATTTTGGAATGGATGTGTGAACGGTCTTTTCCGGAAAAATTCCGGAACATTCTTGCCTGTGTGAACAGCGCTTTTTTTTAATTTACCGGTAAAGTCCTTCCGGTAATTTTCCGGATATTTACCGATATCATTGTGTGAAAGGGGCTATTGTATAGTGATGGTTTGTTCAGTAGACAATCGGAAATATATATATTGCTTAAGGGGGCTAATAATATTGATTTTAAAATGGTTTTAAAAAATTAAAAACTGCTTTTATTCTAGCTAAAATAAAACAAATAATACTTTCTCCAGAAGAAAAAAATATTATAGGAAATACTGTGAAAAATTAATTGCTCTCTTAAACATCATTTGGGAAATATTTGAAAAAGAAAAGAAGAAAAAAATCACAGGAGGACTAATAATTTTGTCTTCAACTGTATGTCTAGTGCCAATGCAATCTGTATTCAGACGCCACAAAAAAAAAAAAAAAAAACGAGAGGCTTTTATATTTTGACACGACAGGCATGCGAACACCATCTCAACCACTGTGGAGGCTTCATCTGTGGAGGAGAGGCCAGGCCCAGCAGGAGAGACGCACAGGCGAGATGGCTTGATCTGCCAAGGCGTTTTCAATCCACTGGCAGAGAACAGCCTCTCAAATGGATCAAACCTACAGGGAGGCGAGCGTCATCTCAACAAAAGCAAACTCTGTCATCCTGCAGCTCCATTTTTACATCACAGGAAATGCTTTAGCCAGTCGAGCGTGAGGATTCGGGGACGTCTCGAAACTTGAAAGGCCCTTAAGAGCTGGAGTGAGAAGCTGCGGTTATCAAAGTAGCGCCACACACTTGTGCCAGCACTCACTTATGAATCATAATTCTACATGTCACTATGGAGGGTGTCCCTGTAATTGAGCCCATCTGCAGTTTGATGGCATTGATATTTTTGCCATTTCGTGGTACCAGCCCAGCTTCTCTTGTGTTTAAATGAAGTCTAATAGATGTCTAATAGAGGACTGTTGGCTTAAACAAGATTCAATTTAGGCTGTCAGTGAAAATCTAATAGACGTCTAACAATAGTCCAAAAGTAAACTAGTCATCAAATACACAGGAATGTGTATTTCTCACATTAAAACCTGATTCATAAAAAAAAAAAATCTGCAAATTAAATAGAAGACATACAAGCTGATATTTAGATTTGACATATGTCAATTATATGCAACATATAACTTAAAATATAGCAAAAAAATGTTGCTTTTATAAGGGGGGCTAATAATTCTGACTTCAACTGTATATATATTTTCAACCATTGGAATTACATTCATTCATCATTCTTTTTCCTTCGGCTTCGTCCCTTATTTATCAGGGGTCACCACTGCGGAATGAACCGCCAACTATTTCAGCATATGTTTTATGCAGCGGATGCTCTTCCAGCCATAACCCAGTACTGGTAAACACCCATACACTTTCACATTCACACACACAGAGAAATTGTTATAACTTTTCTTGAAAGTCAAAAGTTTACATCCAATCAGATTATTAAGCCTCTGAAAAAGCTCAAATGATGGTGTCAAGGTTTTGGAAGTTTCTGATTGGCTAATTGACAACATTTGAGTTAATTGGAGGCACAACAGTAGAATAGTATTTAAGGAAAACCTCAAACACTGCTTCCTTGTGTGACAACATGGGGAAATCAACAAGCCAGAATCAACAAAAAAGCCAGATTACAATTTGCTAAATTACACTGGGAAAAAGGATAATTTTGGAGACATGTCCTGTGGTCTGATGGAACTAAGATTGAACTGTTTGGCCATAATGACCAGTGCTACATTTGGAGGACAAAGGGGAAAGCTTACAAGCCTAGGAACACCATCCCAACTGTGAAGTATGGAGGTGGCAGCATCATGTTGTGGGGCTGTTTTGCTGCAGGAAGGACTGGTCCACTTCACAGCACAGACGGCATCATAAAGAAAGAACATTATGTAGAAATACTGAAGCAACATCTCAAGACATCAGTTAGGAAATTAAAACTTGGCCACATATGGGTCTTCCAAACCATGACCCTAAGCATACTGTTAAATTAGTTAAAATGTGCTTTGAGGACAACAGAGTGAATGTTTTGGAGTGGCCATCACAAAGTCCTGAACTCAGTCCTATAGAAAATTTGTGGGCAGAGTTGAAAAAGCTTGTACGAGCAAGACAGCCTACAAATCTGACTGTTACACCAATTCTGTCAGGAGGAATGGGCCAAAATTCCTGCAAACTAGTGTGAGAAGCTTGTGGAAGGATACCCAAAACATTTGACCAAAGTTATAGAGTTTAAAAGCAAAGCTAAAAAAATACCAAGGAATTGTATGTAAATTTTTGACTGTCTAGAAAATTCTCAAAAAAAAATTCTCTCATTATTCTGGCATTTAGCAACTGTAAATAATTTAGGTAATCCTAACGGACCAAAAATAGTAAACGTTTAGTATGATTTACCATCAGACTTTTTAAAAAAAAAATGGTTATGTTCCTTTTTTAGTGTATGTAATTTTCTGGTTTCATCTGTATATACCGCATGTCTTTGGGGGAAACTGGAACACCCGGAGAAAACCCACTTTAACACAGAAACCACATGCAAACTCCACACAGAATAGCCTCCTGGCCCAGCCAGGACTTGAACCAGTGGCGTTCTTGCTGTGAGGCGACAGTGCTAACCACTGAGCCACCGTGCCACCCACATTCAAGTTTTAAAGGCAAAAAAGGAAGCACTTGGAAACCGTTCAGAGATTATTTCTTATTTGTAGTGAGATTTCTTCAACAATGTGCACATATGTACTGAACACCCTGCTTGCATATGCACATTTTGACAATAGCCATTGCTGAAGGGTGTTGTAAGCCATGACGTGAAGCAGAGTCATGTAGACTAACCATATTCCGTACACAACATTGTTCTGTACAGATTACCTTTTAATGCCAATCTCTGAATAACTTGCGTGTCGTAGACAAGCTATATATCTGTGTAATCTTTATTTCTCACTCTTTCATCCTCGAGCACAACAGAAACCCCCTTACCATATGTTTCTGAGAAAATTCAGTAAGTTTGCTACGTCCACCGAATGCGCTTGAAAATAGACAGTGGGCAAGCTAAAGAGGCGAGTGTCGCTAGGGAAGGGAGACATTTAGAGCAACGACAATAAGCATTTGCATTTAATTTTTGCATCACAAAGTATTACACTCTTTATGAAATGAATATTATGTTATCCCAAATTGTAAAATAAATTATTTTTTGTTGAATAAGTGCTTTGAAATGGGGATATTTAAACGTCAGTTGTGTATATTCATAAAAGGTCAGTCAAGTTAGCGTTAATTTGCATCAATTTAATGTTTTAATATTTTAAATTGTCATTCTGCAATAAAATAAACATGATTATGAATTGAACAAAAATCAAATGATTGTAAAGTGATATCATTTCAAACTTTTATAAAAAATATAACATTAACTTCAAGTTAAACACAATAACAGTATATTGTGACATTGGTTTTTAATAAGACTTAAAGCAATGTCCATTTTTGGCGTTGAATTGGAATTATATGCCCTGTACGGAACACAATTTTAATCGTTTACGAACACCGTTATTACCTATCATCTTCCGTATGCATGCGGTACTTTTCTCATATTTTCTCAAAAACTACTGGTCCAAAAGACAGCAATCAAATTGTGGATTGTGCAATAGGTATTCACCCAGAGAAAGATCACACAAACATGCTTACTGTATCTGGCTTTCAATGATGGAGGAGTGGTCGTTTGAGTGCACTGAACACCGAAAAGTGTACAGAACATGATTAGTCTACATTATTCAGAAAATTTAACTCTAAAAGTACTTTATTGCTTTTTTCAAAAAGAATACTACACAATAAAAATAATAAAGTCAAAATATACACATTTATATGCAAGTAAAATCATTCAATTCCATCCTTCCACCAGAAAAATTCACAGTGACAGTAAACAGCAGTGTTACATTTACACAAACTATAATATTTCCTCATACACATACATCTCATCTACAGTATGATCATTCTGTAAATCCAGCGCTATCTGACAGCAATTCATAACTTGATAACTTTGATAACTTTTTTTAGTGGCTAATTCATATGAATTTGTACAATCTCATTCGTAAAATTCAGTACGAATTTTCATCCCTCAATGACAATTGGGTTTAGAGGTGGGCTTTGGCCCTAACCTGATTTCACCAACTAGGACATGTTCATACATCCATTTTGATCATGGAACAACATTCCAATCAGCAAATCAGAATTAAAGGATACAATTACCACTTATTTTAAGTTTAGGCTTACGGTTACAGAAAGTTATGCACTTCTACTTGATTGTTATCCAACTATTTCCCTCTGATTTTGGGAACAATTTACAGTTATGGTTAGGTTTAGGGGTAGGGAATAGGTATGGATTACATTATTGAACAAAAATGATGTTTTAGGATCAACATTGATGTTAATCGAGGATCGCATGGTACTTGGCAAAAATGATATGTGGAGTTTGGTGTCAAGCCTCCTTTTAAAAATCTTACATTTTTGTATGACTGAACTCATAACTGAAGCCACTTAGCTGAAAAAAAAACATAAAATAGTTACATTTTCTCGTGAGATCAGGTGTAAAATTAAAGGTGAATCAAAATGAATGGTGAATGAAGCCCAAAGTGCACATGGAGTTATTGTTAAAAGCAGTTTTTTTGGTAAAATACATAACATATGGAAGACAGTATATTGATTATTTATATTGCTTATGCCAAGTTTAGACTGCACGATTTTTAAAGAAGTGGCGTCACAGATGTTTTCATATTGCATGTGTTTACACTGCAAGATGGATCGGTGACTGGGGGTTTCACACTGAATGACTTTACAATAGGAAGAATCGCCAACAACTTTGTCTCAGTCAGCTAACTAAATCTCACAACCAAACAAATGTGAGAAGTGACATGGAAACAATGCGAGGTCACGTACTATATCTTTTGTTATTAACTAAATAATGAGAAAGAAACCTTTTGTGGGGTAGAAAATGTACTTATTTTGCTCACCTGGCTTTTGAAGGGAATTTCTCTTTTTTTCTTTTTCGACCCAGTCGTGGTATTGTTCAGATGACATGTCAAACACACAGGGGTGCTCCTGCCAAATTTCCACTAGTTTTTTCTCCATTTCTTGGGTCCAAATAGACAGAAAAGAAGCACTTTTAAATTCTTGCCCATCCTACCGCTGGCGTGCAGATACGCATACTAGTGGATGCTGCTCTCTCATTGGCTGTAGGTAATCGCCAATGTTATTTTCAATCAGAACACATTTCACACGACATGATTTGAATTGTCGACAGCTTCAGATATTTAGCATGCCAAATATTTCACGGGTGTCTGCGACTCATTGGCAATTCTCTCAGATCGTGTCTTTGATAGTTCACACTGTGTGATTGATACTCAAATGAACGAGCACCAATTTGCCTGTGATTTCAAGCATTTGTCAGCAATTTCTCAAAACCTGTCGGCGCGTCAAAATCTGGGCTAAAATCATGCAGTATGAACTCAGCATTAGGCTGGTTGGACTGTGATACACTGGTGTGCTTTATCAAGCAGACATCATAAATAAAATATAACCATGAACAAATCATCATCCAGGACTGAATCTATTATTTTTCTATAAATTACATGAAAATGGACATAACTATTTATTCATCATATACCCACATACAGGATATGCCCCAAGTCATTCAATGGGCATTTGTATGTTTCTGAGGGGAAAAGAAATAAAAATTCAACCGGTGCCTTGAACATTCAGAGAGTAATTCCTATGGGAAATGGAGACAGACCTGGCTGAATCAAACCTAGCTTAGGAGTCATTATTTTTAGCCTTGTTTATCGGGTGGCCTCTTCTCTGCTCTTCTTCTACGGTACAGCAGGAAAAAAACAAAACAAGAAAGTGGTTTTGATGAATGAACACATCATTATACAATCTGACGCCGCATCAAGATCAAATCGAGTCCCTAGACGTCGCCAAAATATAAGATGAACAACAGAGGAAATAAAGCTAAATAAAACAATGGAAGGTTACTGTGAGACTCCGTATTATGCAAGAGGAATTTTTGTCAGACTACTTTATTTTTAGACAAGGTTATCAACAGTATATGATGTGGAATCATCTCACTTTTTTGTGAGTGTGGTGTGTATTCTGGCTATGCCTGCTGAATATGCCCCAAAATAATTTGCAGTGTAATCGCTGGTGTTAATTAAACAGAAGTTAATTTAAGGGTCTGTGCTGTTAAGTGTAAATTTGCAGTTCTTAATTTAACGCTTTTCGAGTTTTAGTACAGTTGAAGTCAGAATTATTAGATCCACTAAATTATTAGCCCCCCTGTTTATTTTTTCCACAATTTCTGCTTAACGGAGAGAAGATTTTTTTCCACATATTTCTAAACATAATAGTTTTAATAACTCATTTCTAATAACTGATTTCTTTTATCTTTGCCATGATGACAGTAAATAAAATTTGACAAGATATTTTTCAAGATACTAGTATTCAGCTTAAAGTGACATTTTAAGGTTTAATCAGGTTAACTAGCCAAGTTAGGGTAATTAGCCAAGTCATTGTATAATGATGGTTTTATCTGTAGACTTTCGAAAAAATATTACTTAAGGGGGCTAATAATATTGACCTTAAAATTGTTTTTACAAAATTTAAAATTGCTTTCATTCTAGCCAAAATTAAACAAATAAGACTTCTCCAGAAGATTCTCCAAAAAATATTATAGGAAATCCTGTGAAAAATTCCTTGCTCTGTTAAACATAATTTGGGAAATATTTGAAAAAGAAAAAAATTCACAGAAGGGCTAATCATTTCGACTTTATTTGCAGACCAGATCTGAGCAAGTGTGCACATACATAATAAAAAAGGATGTTTAAATGATACATAAAAAGTAGATTCAAAATGTGCAACGTGCAATCAAGGCATACCTTGCATCTTGTTCTAACACAAGTGTCATCGTTAGAAAAAAAACAAATACTTAACATTAGTGGTGTAACGGATCACAAATCTCACGGTTTGGATCGCATACTTTTTTTTGTCACAAATCGGACCATTTTTCGAATCAGCAAAAAAGGAAGGAGACAAATGTAATTTGCTTTGCATTTATACAAAAATATTACTGCAAAAGCCATTGGATTTAACAAACAAAATAATAATAATAAAAATAAAAACCAAGAAAGAACCAGCTGAAAAAAAGAAAATATTCAATACGAAATATTATCTTTGCTACTGTTGCTGATAATGCTAAAAATAGAAATCTAACATCTTCATGCATTCATTTTCTTTTCGGCTTAGTCCCTTTACAAATCTGGGGTCGCCACAGCGGAATGAACTGCCAACTTATCCAGCATATGTTTTACCCAACGGATGCCCTTCCAGCTGCAACCCATCACTGGGAAAACATCTTGTACAACATTTAATATTTATTTTCAATTAATGACTCAACAATTCACACATAAAACTTGTTTCATTATAGGTGGATCATTTTTGAAAACATGTTCAGTATATAATTTTGATGGTTGTTTGTCGCCACCCATTGGTTACACAATGTAATTGCTACAACATTCACCAGCGTCAAGTTCCATTAAACGATGATTTTAATCTTCACCATAAACATCAGTGTTTATATCTGAACTATAAACCGTTCTCCCAGTTCTTCTGTGTTATTTAATTGTGAAAAGTATAAAAAATGAATCTCTCTCGATCAAGCGCAGATTTAAATGCAGTGCCTCGAAGGATTAATAAACATATGTAAATCATTTTTATTTATTATTTAGTTTGAATTAAGATCACAATCTTTTAATCTTTATTACAGGGAAGCCAAAATGCTTGCATACACGTGATTTGAATGACGCAGGAGGCGATCTCTGCAATTGTTATAAATGTTGAATTAACCTACTAGTTCAAAAAATGTAATTAATCCGCGGGTCACGTGCGTTTTGAACTTTGGGATCCATTACACCCCTACTTAACATAAAATGTTACACAATGAAATCTATTTATGGCCTACTTAAATAAAACCCTCATGCTGCGTCATGGTTTTATTAGAAGTGTGCTTTATGTGTACTACACCATGCAAAAGCAGCTCACAATTAAGTGCTGAGGGTTATTCTTTATATAGTCAATGTTGCTGTAACATATTCTCTAAATAATTGATACAACATGATAGTGCTGTGATTTAAATGTAAATGGTATTTATAATGACACATGTTTCTGTCTGAGGTGTCAAATGAGAGTCTACACATGATTACATAATGTTCTCCCACATCTCTCTCTTAGTAGCAATTCATTCTTTATCAATTGGAACTTTAAAGTCAATTTGAACCAACACAGGCTCTTTGTGAAAATGTACCCTTGTATACATTTCTGGAGAGCACAAATTATGTAGCCAGAGGTACATATGGCTGCACTTCATCTTTTTTAAAGGGACGCTATGGGGCAGAATGACGCCATCGATGGCTTCTGTTTCTTTTCACACTACCAGCTGACTTCCATGTGGATACCTCCATGTGGATGGCTTTTCCGCTGTTATCAGTTTGCCCAATAGCTCGCCACGCAAGTTGGTGAACTTGAGATGCAGAGAGGAGTTGACCGGGATGACTGGGATCAAATCTGGTGAAAACGGTTCCAAAAAGCAGGTAAAACAAAAGCCAAAAATAAAATAAACAAGTAATTAACAGGGTGAGAACGTGGTAAGATCTGAAAACTTAGTAAAAATCAGGCATCGCTTGTTTTTTCTGGAATGCTTTTGAAAACACTGTTGGTTGGGTTTAGGGAAGGGGGTGATCGGGTCAATCTGTGCTTTTGAAAACAGTATCGGTTGGATTTAGGGAAGGGGGTCGGTGGGTTTTTTCGGTTGGTCATTCGATCACCAGAGTCAGATCCACCAGAGTCAGTCAGCGGCCTCTGGTGGATTTACTCAAGAACAGCAGGCACGAATGGCACTCGCGAGAGAAATTTGAGATCTCAAAAAGCATACACAGCAGCCTCTGGATTCGCGAAAACAAAAACTGCAAAAAAACGAACCTCCCGACACGTTTTTCACACTCTCCAGAAATGTATACAGGGGTACGGATCAATAATGAGCCTGAGTTGATTTGAAATGTTTGTTAAAAGTTATAAACCTCAATTGTAGATGAGGTATCAACAGTGATATGACGAAAAGACGTATAATATGCAAGAATACGTTTTCAAAATTTTGAATTTATTGCTAAATGTTCAGTAACCTGCTTTCTGAAGTAAATAAAGCTCAATACAATCTATTTTACATTTCTGCTTATTTCATGAATTAAATATCAACAAGAACCAAAAAAATCAATGGAACCTATGCCTTTAACCTACAGTAAATGAATTCAATGAATAACCTGCAGCATAAATAAAATGTTAATAAAATACTCAATTATTTACAACAATAACCATACTAATAATCAGAAAATCAAGAGAGGTGTTTGAGTAAAATGTTAATAAGTTTCATTCTAAAACATTTCTTCAGAATATTGGTTTGGGGTAGGGTTAGTGTAATCAGTTTTTACAGTATAAAAGACATTACACCTATGTAGAGTCCTCATAAAACTCTATGTTTGTGTGTACGTAACAAATAGCTTTTAAACCCTGAAAAATATTGGCTTCGACTTCATTTTTTTGCCAAGCTCTAGTTATATTACAACTCACATCAAATTGTGTTCTACAGCAGCTATATTTAAAATCAGCAATAAGTCAATAAAAGAGTCACTCAATGGCACAAAATTGACCGACTTTGCCTCTCTTTCTGCCACCTTTATCATTATCTCTGCGTCAGCTGTCATGAGTACACACAGACCCTTATTCCAGCTCTCAGGGCTGTCACATTCACAAATATGAATATTTCAAAGCTCACTGACATACTGGCTATTAAATCAAATAACAACTTTACAAACAAACACACACACATACACCATATGATTTGAGTTTCAAGAGACCTCTCTCAAAATTCACCCCTATATCGCTCACAAGTAAAACCACCAATTGGAGATGTGGGAGGAAATGTGGACAATATGTGGATAAGTCGACTTCTGTGAAAATTAACTGTTGATCAGTTTTGCCAGGTGATTTCTGAAGTTCATTTTCGAATTCATGAAAGTCTTCATATTTTCCAAATGTGGCTTACTAAAGAAATGTACACCTGCTCTGGGCTTGCCGTAGAGGAGTGCGGCAAAGATTGTGTTTCAAAACAACCAATAAAGACTTCAGATCAAGTGGCAACATCCCGTTCTCCCTCGTGAAGCTAATACAGAAGTAACTGAAACTGCGATTCATCGAAATTCCACTAGGTCTGGCTCCATAATTGAGCAAATTTTTATTGAGCCCAATGTTAAAATGGCCAACTTTACAGCAGAAAAAAGGTATTTACAGCCTGGTACAAAAACATTTTGGTTCATATAGCTAATATTACTCTTCATGACAACTGTGAGGGGGTGAATTTTTTAATTACTCATCCGTTTTGTTTATATAAAGTGTGCATAATTAAGGCCAGGGCCACTTGAGTGACAGCTAAGTCTCACTGCTCGCTGTCTTGCCACCTCAGCTGATTTTGGCTGATTAGCCACTAAACTCTGCATATACATTGTATTTTTGTGTTGTTTTATGTGCCTTTACACAGTCAATTGCTTTTTGGAATTATTTCTTACAATTATCAGATGATATGGCATGCTGTGTGCCCTTTATTGTGCTCACAAACCATCCAAGTGGCCTCTATTTCCCAGGTGAGTGAAATTAAATACTTATATACCATCTCTATAAATGTATTTGTTTTAATTAAGATCATTTATCATTTATATTTTTCTTTAGACCTGTAATGCACTCCAGAATCTGACAGATTGATTAGCTGTAGGCTCTAGAACAGTCATCTGAAACGTTGCCATACAGTTTTATGCATGGACCTAATCAATAGCCTTGCATTTACTAACACAGACTATATTTGAAGTATTTGGAAGTAATTTGCGTTTTCCTTCTGTAGAAAAAAGTCATAAGAACAGTTCTTAGTGGCTCAATGTTTTACAACAGTGCTTTTCTAAGACTAAACACTTTATTGATATAGTATACAACCAAGCACATGTGGTCAGAACACAAACGAGTCGCAGGTAATAAAGTATTAAGCGTTTTTCTCAAAGAAAAGCCTGTCTAAGCAAAATGCTAGCAGGCATCTGTAGCTTCGCCTCTTTGCTCTTTTTTTGGTTACCTGCGGTCGGCGCGATGACGCACGAACAAAATGATGACGGTTGGCCACACCCACATGTAGCCTCATTTGTGCTCTTCAGAAACCTATGGGTGACGTCACAGATACTACGTTCATATTTTTTTACAGTCTATGCTTCAGATCAACAGTTTCAGCTACTGTTTACTATTTTGCTGTACTGTATTTGCCAGGTTTCATGCAAACCCTTGAATTGAACGCTTTGTGTGAATAAACGAAATGGTGACGGTTGGCCACGCCCACTTGTAGCCTGATTTGTGCTCTTCAGAAACCTATGGGTGACGTCACAGATAGTACGTTCATATATTTTACAGTCTATGCTTAGATCAACAGTTTCAGCTACTGTTTACTATTTTGCTGTACTGTATTTGCCAGGTTTCATGCAAACCCTTGAATTGAACGCTTTGTGTGAATAAACGAAATGGTGACGGTTGGCCACGCCCACTTGTAGCCTGATTTGTGCTCTTCAGAAACCTATGGGTGACGTCACAGATAGTACGTTCATATATTTTACAGTCTATGCTTTAGATCAACAGTTTCAGCTACTGTTTACTATTTTGCTGTACTGTATTTGCCAGGTTTCATGCAAACCCTTGAATTGAACGCTTTGTGTGAATAAACGAAATGGTGACGGTTGGCCACGCCGACTTGTAGCCTCATTTGTGCTCTTCAGAAACCTATGGGTGACGTCACAGATACTACGTTCATATTTTTTACAGTCTATGCTTTAGATCAACAGTTTCAGCTACTGTTTACTATTTTGCTGTACTGTATTTGCCAGGTTTCAGGCAAACCCTTGGATTGAACGCTTTGTGTGAATAAACGAAAGAATTTAGCATTAGAGCTAGTGTCTGGAAGACGACGTGACCATTTACATACTAGAGAGCATTTAATTAGTCAGAAGACTTGATGAGAAACTGAATTGAATTTAATCCATTTTGGTCAACGTGAGAAAACGCGTATAACATCTGTATGTGAATTTCGTCACTGTTTTGGAGCACACTAGCTTAAAGATAACCCTTAGACTAAACATATTTATACAAACACCTTAAAAACTTCATTCTGATATCACAGGAACTTTAACTATTGAATCTAATGTTTACTGTTAATGTTTAACGTTTAGCAAATCCAGGGTACAGTTTTCAAGAAGGTCTGTTTTACATGACAATTACTCAGAATTTACTCCTATAGAGTATATTTGCAGTTGTTTCAATTACAATCTAGTTTTGATTTGCTGACCAAATAAATGCACTGGTTTAGCTCAATCTTGGAAGGTAAGTGAATAAAACACCGTTTATTGGACTAAAACACACTAAAGCAGGGTTTCTCAATTGGTTGATTGCAACCCAAAAGTGTGTCGCCAAACCATTTTTAAGTGTTTTTGTGAGTCGCATGTGTAGTTTGTTTTCAATGGGACATGTGGAAGACAGCAAAACGAGTATTTAAATGAACGGCAGGCATATAAATATTGCCAATTTTATAGATGCAGTGCTTCATGGCAGACGCTGTTGATATAAATAGTTTTATCTCTTTGTAAGCAGCAGCAACCACTTTAGCTTTAACAAATGACTAAACAGATTATTAATAATCAATCAAAGAACGTTTCCCTGAGCTCCTACCAGAGAAGTTTTACAAGTACCATCAAAATCTGATACAACGATAGTGTGTGAGTGTCCCGTAGGATGGTAAAAATACAAAATAAAATAGGATGGTACAAAAAAACATATAGTCATGATCCTTTTAAAAAACAAAAGTAACAATACTTTTTAGTTTGTTCAAAAATGAAATAGTTGTTATGCTGTTCTCACAGTGTATTCTTCAAAAATGATCATTTACCAGCATACAACCTATTTTTAAACAACTGTGCTGGTTCATACCACTTTACTTATTTTACTGTATTAACAAAAACTAGTTTAAGACTGATATTTAATGTTTATCCATCAATATTAGTTATATTCTTTTAATGTATGTGTATGGTATGTGAAATAAAGTTGTACTGTATACACTTTAAAAATGCATGGTTCCACACAATTGATATAACAGAAAGGAATTGAGTTAACTTAATAGTTTTAACAAATTTAAGTGGATTGAACATAAAACAATTAAAAATCAAGAAAAAAAATAAAACATTGTATTGTTTCAATCAAATCCACCAGAGGCCACTGTGTACGCTTTTTAATGATCACAAATTCCTCTTGCGCGTCCTCTTCTCGTGTAAATCCACCAGAGGGTGCAATATACACTTCAGCTGACCAGGCCAGCTGGCTGTTTACTGAATGACTGAACGACTGACCCACCCACACCTATCCCTAAACCCAACCGATAGTGTTTTCAGAAGCAATCTAGAAAAAGAAAAGCAGTTGCAGCCGCGTGTTTTCACCACGTTTTTAGCCTGTTGTTTTTTTATGTATTTATTTATTGCTTTTGTTTTACCTGCTTTCTGGAACCATTCTTCGCTAGACTCAAACCTCATCATTGTGATTAAGGGTGCTTTCACACTTGGTTCAATTGCCTGGACGAACCCAAGTTCGATTGTCCCTTCTTTCCACCTTCTCGGCCGGTTTGTGTTCACACCGTATTTTTTCCTTTTGAACCCCGGTAAGCTTGCGTCATCAAGCTGCTGTTTTTGTGTACAACTGTTGCTGGGTGACGGCCACGAAAGCAAAGTGCCAAAATGGAGACATCCACATATTATGGTCATTCTGCTTCTACTGAATCTTTTAATTTTGTTACCAAAACTAAAATACGGAGAGCCACTTGCATCTATCTGCCACAAAAAAAATGTTTTTAAACGTTCAGAACATCATGCGATGTCTGCAGTCGCTTTTGGTAGAGACAAGCAGACATTATCACTGTTTGCACTGGGTCAGTCCCGCTTGTCACTAAGCTGGGTGATACACAGGACAAACACACAAATGAACGTTATGAAAACTAAAGTTCTACTACAGTTGGCGGTTCACTTCCATTATTTAGTATGATTGTATTCATATCAGAAGTGCACCATACCAGAGTTTGCACAAACCGTACCCCAGACCACCTCTTTCAGGCGGACTCGGGTACAGTTCATAGGTGCGCACCTGAGTTCAGAAGACACGTTTACACTAGCTAAATGTACTGTACTTTGATGTCAAACGAACCTGGGTGTGGACCAAAAGTGCTAGTGTAAAAGCACCCTAACTCAGTTCCACGTCCCAAGTCTGTCAACATTGGGACTGAGCAAACTGGTAACACCAAAACAACTGTTCGTACTGAAGTAAGCTATCAGCTGGTATCGCTAAAATGAACAGAAGCCGTTGGCGTAGTCATACCGCCCTGCATCGATTGTTTTAAAGACGAAATGCCGCCAGACATACCTCTGGCTACATAATTTGTGCTCTCCAGAAATGTAGACAGGGGTACGTATCCTTAATGAAACAGTAGTTTGAACTGAGAGTTTGAACAAACAGCACACATTTTTTTGAGTGTATATAGGGGGAAAAGTGTAAAAAAAAAAAATGGGTCATGGCTTAATATCCATGGGATAAGGTGGGTCCCATGCCCAAACCAGTTGACAAGCACTGGACTAAAGTGTCACTTTATTGAATGCTTCTCTAACCACAGGGGTCAAAGTGAAATGTAGGCAAAAATAATCAGTCCTTTGAGAAAACAGTCCAGCCCTTGAGAACAACAGCCAGCCCTTCCTGGTCTAATCAGATCACCTGATCCTCCCACTTGGTATCTTCCTGGCCTTGCAATCTCCCACTCGTTCTTTGACAAATTCATCCCTCCATCCTCTTCTTTCTTTCCTCTATTTGCACGATTCTGTCACAAAGTTACATCAGCCTCTACCCAAAGGGACAGAAACAGACAGAGGAGGAAAAAAAGAGGGCGCAACATAAAAGTAGGAGGGGCCTGTATATAGGACACACCTCCAAAATCACACATTCCACCTGTTCATTGGTTGTCCGTAGAGCATGAGTTAATGAGTTCATCTTGATGGAGTCTTCATCTGGCTCTTTCTCTGTCCGACATGACAGCCCAAAGCAATTTCTATCAGCTCCATCCAAAGTGCAGCACCCAACAAAATGCTTTTTAGCTGGCCGATAATTGCCAATGTCGTCAAAACGGAGTTCTACAAAAACAGCATAATTCATTCCAAGGACGTGGCTTCTGTTTTAACACTGGTAGGGACATTTTAAAATCCACTAAACCAATGCGCAATGCTTGCACTTACATGGCGAAATTGCCTGTTTCTGCAGATCAGTTTTTCTTTAGAGCAGTTCAGCATTTGTCCTCTGCTTTTAATGCACTGAATGAAAACTACTAAAAAACAATGAAGAAATGTTCAATCGATCTGGAGGGTTTTGTTTTACAATCGTGACCATCTAAATGTATATTATGCTTTTATTCATTATATACATTACACACTAAGAAAAACAGTCCCAGTAAAACACAGAAAATAAAGTCCTGCTAATTCTTTGTTCTTCAATTCATTTTTTTTACTAAATTAATACAAATATTATTATTAATATTTTTATTATTATTATTATAGTAATAATTTAGTCACTTATTTATCAGGGGTCGCCAGCGGAATGAATGGCCAACTTATTCAGCATATGTTTAACGCAGCGTATGCCCTTCCAGCCGCAACCCAGTACTGGGAAACACGCATACACTCATTTACACACGCACACACTACGGCCAATTTAGTTTTTTTAAATTCAAGTCATGTCTTTGGACGGTATAACACTATTAATATTTTACTCCAGGGACTGAATAGTGTTTATTTGCTTAATTTTCTAATAACTTTTTTATTAACGTTTTCCCACATTAAATACTTTGGTAATACATAGTAAGTAATATATTGTTTTTTAACCATAAAGTACTGGTAATTTGTGGTAGTTATAGTTGCAACAAAGATAGTAATACAAACAAATTAACTGTTAATAATTAATTAAAAAAAAATGTGTATATATATATATATATATATATATATATATATATATATATATATATATATATATATATATATATATATATATATATACATATATATATATATATATATATATATATATATATATATATATATATATATACATATATATATATACATATATATATATATATATATATATATATATATATATATATATATATATATATATATACATATATATATATATATATACATATATATATATATATATATATATATATATATATATATATATATATACTGTATATATAGTTGAAGTCTGAATTATTAGCCCCCCTAAATGTCACAGATGTCAAAATGATCATTACGATATAATAATGAAATAATGACTGAAATAAACAACCCTAAACTGCTCACATTGTATGGACAGTCTCGATCATCATATTTGTGAATTTCAGTAAGTGGCAATAATGCTCCTAAGGAGTTAGTCGTCATTAAACAAGAAAAAATAGAAGAAGAATGATCCGTCATTAACCATGTATGGTTTGCCACTGCCTAGATCGGGTCTGCAGCTGGATATATCTCAAACACGGGGAGAACATACAAACTCCACACAGAAACGTCAACTGACCCAGCCGGGGTTCGAACCAGTGACCTTCTTGCTGTGAGGCGATCATGCCCTATTATTATTATTATTATTATTATTATTATTATTATTATTATTATTATTATTATTATTATCATTATTATTATTATTATTATTATTAAATGATTGACCAGTAATATCTAAGATAATCAGAGCCAAAAGCTCATGTACACAAGTTATCTCTAGACTACATGTACATAAATAATTAATTGTGCATAATCTAATTAATTAACTCATTATATACATTATACACTATGAATAACAGTCCTAATAAAACACAGAAAATAGTCCTTCCTGCTAACTCCTTGTTCTTCATTACATTTTTTTAAACTAAATTAATAAATATAGTATTATTATTAAAGTCTGAGATAATTAGAGCCAAAAAGCTCATGTATGTACTCAAGTCAAAAAGTTACCTTTAGACTACATGTACATAAATAATTATGTGTGCATAATCTAATTAAGTTATCCATTATATACATTATACACTAAGAATAGCAGTCCTATTAAAACACAGAAAATAGTCCTTCCTACTAATTTCTTGTTCTTCATTAAATTAGTTTTTCCTAAAATAATAAATATAGTACTATTACTAAATGATTAAACAGTAATATCTGAGATAATTAGAGCCAAAAGCTCATGTACTCAAGTCAAAAAGTTACCTCCAGACTACGTGCACATAAATAATTGATTAACTGATTAATTTATCCATTATATACTGTACATTATAGACTAAGAATAACAGTTCTAGTAAAACACAGAAAATAGTCATTCCTGCTAATTTTTTGTTCTTCATTAAAGTAGTTTTTCCTAAAATAATAAATATAGTTTTATTACTAAATAATTAAACCGTAATATTTGAGATAATTAGAGCCAAAAAGCACCTCCAAAAAGTTACCTCTAGAATACGTGCACATAAATAATTAATTGTGCATAATCTGATTAATATTCATGAGCTAATGACACACCATGTAATGATGTCACGGTATGCCTACACTGTACACACACTGTAAAAAATACACACACTGTAAAAAAATGATAGGTTCCACACAATTCCTTCATGTTGTCCTTACAAGCTGAACCAAATTGTACAAATTTAAGTGTACTGAACAAAGAAACGTCCAGAATTGTGTTCTTTCAGCTAGTTTTAAGCAAGTAGTTTGAACAAGCATGCATTTACGAGTGCATTATACAGCCCAACCTGTTCTTCAAATATTAAAATCAGTCACTGAAACCCATTTCAGATGACCACTGTCATTCCACAATACCTCTAACTAGGTCTGACCTTCAGACACAATAACAAAACATCCTTTTACAAAAGATGCATGTTAGATTAGTATTAATGAAAGCCTCTACAGTCGTCTTTGGCAAACAAACTTGCTTAATTATTAAATATCTCATAAGAAGCATCTTCAACAGCACACAGCAGGCTCTCGACAGCTCATCATCCTTGACCAACCCTCTTATACTTCATCTGGAAACTCTTCCAGTTTCTTCCCTCACCCAAGGCCAAAAAAATCACTATAAATATCAGTCTCCCAGAAGGCATCTGTCCCTAAGCTAATGGCCTGCAGACAAGGAATTTATTGCCATAACAATATAACAAATAAGACAACAACAAACATTTTCCCCAACATCAGCTTGCGAGGGTGACTGCAAATGTGATATTGATTTTATACAACAAAAAAAAAAATATTTTGAGTGAGTTACATTTTAGACAGATGTTACACAACAAGCAATATTTTTGCTTTCTCACTTTAAATGGTGCCTCCTGAGCTTCTAGGTATAGATGAGCACCATAAAATAAACATGGAAATCATCTAAAGGCATTTTATATATATATATATATATATATATATATATATATATATATATATATATATATATATATATGAGCAATATCACACGAGTAGCAGTGCAATATAGCTGTATATTAGCATCGGTGGGAGACGTGTGTTGGCTCGAGGCCACAGGTCGAGTGCCTTAGTGTCCCACCAGTGACGATATACAACCATATCACACTACTACGAGTGTAATATTGTGTATACAGTTCGATGGCATAGTCGTGTGTTTTAAAAAAAAATCAAACACGGAGAGTCTCGAAAAATCCTTTTGTATGAGGAACTACTTTCTTCCGCCATTCATTCACATCTGCAGCTGACATCAGAACAGCATAAACCGTTGCTACTTTAAAAACATCACTTTAGAGCTAGTATTTGAATAATTATCTAACGTAATGTCTAAAGTGATGACAAAACAGGTGAGTTTGCTCACATTTTAAGATTATAAGTCTAAAAGGTATGAAATGCCATCAGTCTACAGAGATTTCCCAGTATTTCTATGTTGCAATTGGGAGATCACAATAATTAATTCCGAAAAAGCCAAAGCAAAGCAAGCTCTACCAAATTACTATGGTATAAATACAGCACTACAACATACAAGAGAGAGAGAGATTGACTTAGAATATCACTTACCTGTTCTATAATGATTTCTATAAACACAATTTTGAAGAACATTTTTGATTGACTTTAAATGTTAACTACTAGAGTCTTAATTATAAAAAATTTTTAATGCAACTAATCTTTGTTACCAAATTTTATAATTTCAAGTGCCCGAATGGATCAAATTCGATTTAAATCATACATATTCACAGAAATGTAAAAAATGTTCACTCTTTTAGGGTTAAACTTTGTTCTGAACTGTTTTCTTGTTCATTTCATCCCAACTTGACATTGCAGATCCTGCGATGTGACTATCGCAGATTCAAACATGGCGATATCGATCCTAAAATGATATATTGTGGAGCCCTGCATGTCGATGGCGCCTCTGCACTGATTTTTGCCATGTGTGTATGATGTGTCTCTGCTGTTATTAACTAATACACAAATTCTTGACCAGCAACAATACTATCATGTACATATACACTTAGCGGCCACTTTATTAGGTACACCTGTCCATCTACCCGTTAATGCAAATTTCTAATCAGCCAATCACATCGCAGCAACTCAATGCATTTAATCATGTAGACATGGTCAAGACAATCTGCTGCGACATTCAGATGGTAGGGTTAGAATTTGGCATCAACAACATGAAAGCATGCCTGACGTGTGTAAATGTTTCAAGCTGGTGGTGGTGGTGGTATAATAGTGTGGGGGATTTCTTCTTGACACACTTTGGGCCCATTAGTACCAATTGAGCATCGTGTCAACACCACAATCTACATGAGTATTGTTGCTGACCATGTCCATCCCTTTTTGACCACAGTGTTCCCATCTGCTGATGGCTACTTACAGCTGAATAACGCATCATGTCAAAGAACAAATCATCTCAGACTGGTTTCTTGAACATGACAATGAGTTCACTGTACTCAAATGGGCTCCACAGTCACCAGATCTCAATTCAATAGAGCACCTTTGGGATGTGGTGGAGATTCGACGGGAGATTCACATCATTTCACAACATTCACGATGTGCAGCTGACAAATTTGCAGCAACTGCGTGATGCTATCATGTCAATATGGACCAAAATCTCTGAGGAATATTTCCAGTACCTTGTTGAATCTATGCCAAGAATGATTAAGGCAGTTCTGAATGCAAAAGGGAGCCCAATCCCGTAGTAATAAGGTGTACCTAATGAAGTGGCCAGTGAGTGTACACCTCAGCAAATTAGAGTAAGCCTAGAGTATATAAATGATTCATAGTTTCCATAAGTTGCGGCATGCTTCAACATAAATACTTACCAAAACTATATCTCTACAATACTTGTAAATGTAACGTTCTGCAATAGCATTCACAATCGTGCTACAACATCTGTTTGGGTTTGAGCGTCTGCAGGTGCCGGCGAGATTCTTAATGTGTCTGCTATAGTCGCGTCTCCTCGCTGCTTGCTCTCATTCTCTCTCTTTCATTATTTATTTCTCCTCCCAGCTTCACTTGGCAGTTATTTTGTCAGGCTGTGTGGGAGACAAAATAATTGCCTCTATATTTTCCGAATTGATTTTCTTGTGCAAGTTTAATACAGTTCTCACTGCAGAGTCTGCTGACAGCCATTGTGCGCTAGCCCCCGTTTTATGCCATTTACATACTCGCAGGTATTTACAAAAGGCTTACATAAGTCTAAGTTTCATTACCGCTGCCTGATTGGAAGAGAGCTATATTAATATCAGATGGCAAAAGAGAGCAGTCCGCTCACGTTTGTTTATTGTCACTTAGCGAATAATTGTGAATGTTGTGAATGAGCTATAGTCACTCTACGTTATATTTGTTTACAGATACAGATGTTATAGTACAGCTCCTAATACAGAGCCTTGAATGAACACCACAAATAAAGTTTGGCAGACGCTATTTGCACTCCGGTGTAAACAGTAATCCATACCTGCACTGCACATTTATTGCATTAACTAACTCGTTCTGGACATTATGGGGTGAATTATAAGTGGCAGTTTTAGAATTGCTGCAGGAAAAGGAAAGCTATTCAAAGACCATTAGTGATATGTACGTACATACAATGGTTACTTTAAGAAAGCAATTGTGCCATTTCTGATCATGATACTTGATAGGGCTGCACAATATATCGTTTCAGCACTGATATCGCAATGTGATCTTTTGCAATAGACACATCACAGGATATATGCAACGTTGAGTTTTTATTATAATTCATCATTTGCATGTGTTTTGATGCCTGGAATTGTACAACGATTTTAAAAGTATTCAGGCATTAGAAATTGTACCACTTGTAATTTTAACAATGATTCATTTAATTGAATTACTTTTATTTTGATCGTTTACTGTACTTGAATACAGTTAGACTTGGGAAATGATAAAACGCTTTATTGTGTTGTATCTTTTTCTTGTATTTCTTGTATTTTTAGATAGTTATGCACAGGGCCGGATTAACCAATGGGCATTATGGGCACAGGTCCAGGGGCCCGTGCGCACTTGGGGCCCCTGCGAGGGGGGAAAAAAATGCAAATTTTGGAGTATCTATTTAGGCTAAGTGCAAATAGCGCACCTCATTGAAAAAAGCTAGTTGAGTGATTCCCTCCCATCACCATTTGATTGACAGAGACAACATAACTTAAGAGCGCAACTAACAGTAGTGTGAGTGGCGTAGCTCGTAAAGCACATCGCAACATGTTTTGATGCGATCGATCATGTAATGTAATGTAATGTAATGTAATGTGTATTTATATAGCGCATTTATTGTGTATGGTGTATTGTGTGTAGCATCCACTTGGATGATGTGACGGCAGCCACAGGACAACAGTGCCAGTGCACTCACCACACACCAGTTATTGGTGGAGTGAAGAGACAGTGATAGAGCCAATTCGGTGGATGGGGATGATTAGGAGGCCATGATGGGTAAGGGCCGATTGAGGGACTTTGGCCAGGACACCGGGGTTACACCCCTACTCTTTACGAGAAGTGTCATGGGATTTTTAATGACCACAGAGAGTCAGGACCTCAGTTTAACGTCTCATTCGAAAGACGGCGCACACTGACAGTGTAGTGTCCCCTTCACTTTTACTGGGGCACTAGGACTCACACAGACCACAGGTTGAGCGCCCCCTGCTGGCCTCTCTAACACCACTTCCAACAGCAACCTAGTTTTTCCCATGTGGTCTCCCATCCAGGTACTGACCAGGCTCAGCCCTGCTTAGCTTCAGTGAGTAACCGGTCTTGGGCTGCAGGGTGATATGGCTGTGATATGGCGCATTCACCCTGATCATGAATGCGGTTCGAATTTAGCATCTGATGAACACGTTCTTCTTTTTTTACCCATTACATACCAGATTTTGCCTACTCTTCATCACGAGGAAGACAAGTAGGAATCATTAATAAGTGAGTGTATTATAGAAGACTCAGATTCATAGAACTGGATTGGAGAGGTGATATATCCAAATCACATGCATATAAGTTTGTAGAAGTTATACATTAAAAATACCCTTAAATATATATATTTTAGTACTGCTTCTGTGAACTTGAACAAGTATATTAAAATCCATTAATTTTCACTAGTTTAATTTTTTTTTTCTTTTTAAATATTTCCTAAATAATTTTTAACACAGAAAGGAAATTTTCACAGTACGTCTGATAATATTATTTTTTCTGGAGAAAGTCTTATTTGTTTTATTTTGGCTAGAATAAAAGCAGTTGTTAGTTTTATAAAATCCATTTTAAGGTTTTTTAAACCTTAAAAAAATATTAAAATTATTAAAATTATTAGCCCCTTTAAGCTATATTTTTTTTTGATATTCTACAAAACAAACCATCGTTATACAATAACTTGCCTAATTACCCTAACCTGCCTAGTTAACCTAATTAACCTAGTCAAGCCTTAAAATGTCCCTTTAAGCTGTATAAAAGTGTCTTGAAAAATATCTAGTAAAATATTATTTACTGTCATCATGGCAAAGATAAAATAAATCAGTTATTAGAAATGAGTTATTAAAACTATTATGATTAGAAATGTGTTGAAAAAATCTTCTCTCCGTTAAACAGAAATTGGGGAAAAAATAAACAGGGGGCTAATAATTCAGGGGGGCTATAAATTCTGACTTCAACTGTATGCTTTAAAAATAAGTTAAATCTTTGTAGACTAGAAATATATGTACTGTATATCATTTATTTTAAAAATGCGGGCAAAACATTATAGATTAATTTTATTTAAAAAATATTATATTAATCTTATTTTGAAATTCAACTATAGGGGTGCGGCCAGGTAGGGGGCCTACAAGACATTGTGCCCAGGGGCCTCTGAATTCTTTAACCGGGCCTGGTTATGCATGAAAATACTCACAACATGTGCAAATACAGAAACGCACTGCAACTAGCACAGACAACAACAAAAATGTGTTGGCGGATCCCAAAAAGTTTATAGATTGTTTATTAGATTTTATGGAGATGCAAATAGTAAACATCAATTCATCAATTATTGACTAAACATGTGCATGAAAATACATGAACAGCTGAATGCTGATTGGTTACAGAGATACGTCACGATCTCATGGAGCTAGCCAGAATGAAAACAAAGGAACCGCCATGTTTTTAATACACAGCTGAGGCCCGAGACATTACACTGTAAAACTATATGCATGTAATAACAAGCCATGGATGACCCGAGCTCAAACAAAACTTGTCGTTGTCTTGATGTACAGTACAGCCACAAAGCCAAGAAGAACAAAATCTGCCGTGTCCTGTTGTTGCTTTACAAGGTCGACTAAAAGTGCGATTGGTTTTCTCCAGGGAGCTTGCGATCGCATCTATATTTGATAACGAACTTCTTGAGCTGATGATAATAACGTGTGTGCGATTATTGAAGTGTCTTCGATGTCTGATCCTTTCAGAAAAGAAAAGGACAAACGCGAGAGTGAAGCACGAAAAAAAGAAGCCCGACAAAACACAGGAGCAAATTGTTTCAGCAACCTGAATCTCGAACAAACTGCCACGTTCATCACCTTTTGGACTATAATGAACTGGGAATGACGGAATTGCTCTCTAACAGAGGCTACATGTGCCGGTGAAGATTACAGACACATATGAGAGGTTTGCTCTGACTGTGGGCTATATTTCGTGTTGTTTTTGAACTCAAATAAGGACTAAATGTATGCTGTGTGTAGTTTTTCTGTAATTGATAACATATCGGAGACTGTAAGGATCTGTATGTGCTCATATATGTTGCATTTATTTATTTATTTTATATAATTGCAGACGTTACAGTAGGCTATTCCTTTATTGATCTGCAGTTATAATCAAATCATGTTTATAGAAAGGTTAGTAATAAACATTTATACACAAGTATTTATATGTTTAAAGCATCTGTTTTGTGAGAAGTGCTTCTCATATGATCTGTGAACGACCTGTACGGCTTTACTGTAGACATTTATTCGAGCGAGAATGACGTCGACTGAAACTCTCTGTCGTACACCACACCCACCAAAAGGGTCTCCTTTGTAGTGGAAACGCAAGCCTGATACAGGTGACCCGTACCGTACCGTACCGCACTGTACCAGTCAGTGGAAATGAGCCATTAGGTTAGAAACTCTGGTTAATTATAGTGTGTTCAGATTCATCTGATTGGTAAATCATGTGTTAACTAACACAGGACCAGCCATGATCAATTATAAGCATGTGATCCTCACTAATTTAGTTTAGAAATAAACACATGAATGCAATTATTATTTCACATTTTCTTGCTTTTTATTATGTAAAAGCATCATTTTTCACTTATTCTTTCTATTTTTAATTTGGTTTTGTCTTATTCCTGTTGATGTGGTTTTTAGTTATTGGTAAGAATTGAGTTATTTTTAATTCTTACAGTTTTAAATAAACTGTCATAAAACACATCATAACATTTAAGGGCATCTATGCTGAAAAAACTACTTTTTAAGCTGTTTGGACAGACATATGTGTAGGTATAGTGTATAGACCGTCATATTGGGGTGATATAAACACACCCAGTCCTTTTTTTTCAATTTAACAACATAAAAACGGTGGACCAATTAGAGCGGTTTTGAGATCGACCGCAATTTTACGTAGGAGTGCGGTCCCTCCGCCCACCAATATTGATTGACAGGTGCGCATTACCATATCCTCAGTTTGTTTCACGTCCGCCATTTTCAGCGTGTGAGTCAAAGCGATGTCACCAAAGAAACACCCTTGCTCTATTTTTAGATGTAAGGCTCATTGGGCTCAACACTAGATCAACAGTCACCACGTTATCGCTCTCCACGGCGCCAGTGTTTGTAACTAGGTGGGTTTGCATACATGTGTACTTGTCATAGCGCCTTCCTTAAACTTCAGCTGTTTACATTTCCCAGCCACGACTCAGGACACTGTTCATATTTCTGCCGCGCCACAGAGCATTATCTGAATAGTTTCATTTTAAATAACGCTCTGGTTACTAAAGTAACCCTCGTTCCCCGAGGGGGGGAACGGAAATGCTATGTGGAAACTTCCACTATGGGGGATTTCATTCAGAAAGCCAATCATCTGAAAGAGTATGTAAACGGGCCAATGAAATGCCAATGAGTTGGCAGCTTCAGCTTGCGCACCTGATGCTCGTTGCAATTAACTTGCTATATGAGCACAGAGCTAGCAAGCCAAAGCATCATTTTTTTAGCGGAAGAGACTTTCACCTCAACAGCTAAGGGGCAATCATTATGGCGAAGGAACATAGCATTTCCGTCCCCCCCCTCGGGGAACGAGGGTTACTTTAGTAACCAGAGCGTTCCCCTTCGGAAGGGGAACTTCAATGCTATGTGGAAACTTCCACTATGGGGAAATGTTTGGAAAACGCCATAATGATTGAACCTTACCTTCGCCCCCGATGAGAGGTTTGCCAGGCAAAGAGCGTGAGCGCACCTGCGTCACCAGAGGCGCGGTCTTCCAACGTGTTCCCTGGCCCTTACTTATCCCACTTCAACAGAAGATTTACGGATTTAGATATATTTTTCGGGAGCCGCAAATGCGTCTAGAATAATTTCTAGGAATTTAATACGACAGTACGTTGGGAATGCGTGCAGTCCCGATAGGGAGGACGCTGCGGAGGCCACCTGCTACCCAAGTGGGGAGACTGGGGCAAATAGCATATGAACTAACCCTGAGAAGGGGGAGTAAGCATATGAAAATTAGATGGTTAGCGGTGAGGGAAGACACGGGTCCGCCTGTGAGGGGGGACTGCACCGTGGCAGTATAAGCATATGGGATCGCCTAGTGGGGATCGCACATAGCAGGCACCTATACCCAGAACGCGGGCTGACCATCGGGCAGACCAGCAACGTAACGGGCCAGTGCCTGACTCCTCCGCTGAGTCAGGTGCTGGGGGCCTCGGAGGAATATCTGCAGGGTTCGCCAGCGGGGAACTTTTCTGACAGAGCGAAAAAGCGCACATATCCCTGGGTTAGAGAGAATGGCGCAGCAAGCGTTTTACAACACCTAACCGAATTTCTCATTCACCGCGTGAGAAAATCGGCTCCCCTCAAGATTAATAAATCTTCTAATAGGTGTCGCCCAGCCCGCAGCTCTACAGTGTCTGTTAGAGAGGCGCCGCGTGCTAACGCCCAAAAGGATGCGCGCTTCGAGGAGCGCGCTCTCACTCTTGGGGAACGCGGCTCGCCCTGGCTCAGATGAGCGAGGGAGATGGCATTCAGAGTTCAGTGGGTATGTTCCAACCTCTGTTTGGATACGGCACTTCCCGTCTGCCGATCACCATAACAGATAAAGAGCTGAGTACGGTCCGTGTAATAGCAAAGTGCGAAGGACCAAATAAAGGGGCTGGGTCTGCCTCCTCCGTGGGCAGCGCTTGCAGGTTCACTACGTGGCTGAAAGAACGCTGTAGGAACCTAGGGCACCTAGGTGGGCCGGGGTCTCAGGTAAACGTGAGAGTGGGCCGACCCAAAACGTTGGCACATTTCGCTGACCGAAAATGCCTCCAGATACCCGCCCATTTGACCGATGCAACGCGACCAGCAGAGCTGTCTACCTGGACAGAATCTTAAAGATACTGAGTCGAGTGATCGAGCAGACCTCTCCTAAGAGAGATCTCCAAGTGGGTATGAGAGGGAAACAGGAAAATTAATATTCATGTCTCGCGCCTCTGGGAACTGGATGATGAGACGATACTTCCCAGCGCGCCGCCATCGCCGCATCCTTAGAGCGGGGATGATCGTAACGCCAACCCCTCAGAGCGGAGGGGACAGCCTTAGCTCCAGTCAACTGAAGGAGGATAGCATCACTCTGATCTGGCATGTTCAGGGTTCCTTCTCGGGGAAAAAGATAACCACACAGCGAATAGACTCCACTTCAGGCGTGGGCATGCCTCGTAGAGGGTGCTCAGCCTGAGTGACAGTGTTAACCACCTAATCGGTAAGTCACCTAAGTCCTCCGCGCTCCATCTATGAACCGTACGTGAAGCATAGATCTGGGCGCGGGTGCCAAACGGTGCCTGTCCCCTGTTCCCAGGGGATGTGCCAGGGAGGGGCCATCACGAGGAGAGAGTTGAAAGCAGGTCCGATTGGGCCAGAGAGGCGCAATACGAGAGCTGTTCCTCGACCTCCCTGACTTTACACAGTATCTGTGCGAGTAGGCTCACTGGAGAAATGCGTATTACGCACGCCCCGAGGCCAGCTGTGTAGCCAGTGGACTTTGCAGGGTTCGCCAAGTGGGGAACTCAAGCGAGAGCGCACGAATCTCTGAGATAGCGAGAGAAAGGCGCAGCACCGAACAGCTGGACAGTCGGGGGTGGAGTCTCCATTTTCCCAGGCGAAACTGCCGTGAGAGCGAATGGGCTGCACGGTTGAGCTCGGTGGGGGAAAAAATGGAATGCAGCGATTGCGCCGCGTATGACTCCGGGGGAGCAGACGGCGAGCGAGCTGAGACATGCTGCGAGAGCGGATACCCCCACACGGTTGATATACGCCCCCCGCTGCCGTAATGTTCGTCCTGACCAGTACGTGTTGTCGCTCCAGCACCGGTAAAAAACGGCGGAGAGCGAGAAACACTGCCAACAGCTCTAGGCGATTGATATGCCAATGCAACTGGGTTTTTTTCAGCTGCATGCCCGCAACACACGGCGCCCCAGCCAGTGCTGGAAGCATCTGTCAAACGACAATATGTCTGGACGCCTGTCCTAGAGGCACTCAGGCCTGTAGGAACGAGGGGTCGTTCCAGGGGCTGAGGGCGCGGCGACACAGCGCAGTGACAGTCACTCGGTGTGTGTCCGCGTGCCATGCGCGTCTGGGGACTCGATCGTGAAGCCAGTGCCGAAGTGGTCTCATATGGAGTTATCCGAGCGCATACAGCGGCTGCGGATGTCATATGCTCCAGGAGCCTCTGAAAGATTTCAGTGGAACCACTATTTTGCTGTCGAACTCTCTCAGACAGTTCAGCATTAGCTGAGCGCGCTCTCCGGAGAGGCGCGCTGTCATGGTGACCGAGTCCAGCTCCAACCCGAGAAAAGAGATCCTCTGCACGGGGGCGAGTTTGCTCTTTTCTCGGTTGACCTGAAACCCCAATAGGTGGAGGTGCTGGAGCACCTTGTCTCTGTACATAGTCAATTACTCCCGCGAGAGGGCTAAAACAGCCAGTCGCCGAGATAATTGAGTATGCGGATGCCCGCGAGCCGAAGGGGCGCTAGGGCAACCTCCGCGAGCTTGGTGAAGACCCGCGGATACAGAGAGAGCCCGAAGGGGAGGACTTGTACTGTCAGGCTCGCTCGACGCAGACCGCAGAAAAGTGACGGTGGCGTGGAGTATGGAGACATGAAGTACGCGTCCTTCAGGTCTATGCTGCAGACCAATCCCGAGGACGAACGCACAGGAGGATGCGCTTCTGCATAAGCATTTTGAACGGCAGCTTGTGCAGACAGCGGTTCAAAACGCGCAGATCTAGGACTGGCCGTAACCCACCGCTCTTTTGGGTACGATGAAGTACAGGCTGTAAACCCGCTCTCCATCTCGGCTGGAGGGATCGGTTAGATTGCATCCTTCGCCAGGAGGACAGCAACCTTCTCTCACAAGACAGGGGCGGGCACAGGGCTGACCCTGGTGACGTACACCCCGTGAACTTGGGAGGCCGTTTCGCGAATCGAATCGCGTAGCCGAGTCTGATCGTGCGTATGAGCCACCGCAAAGGGCTGGGCTGCGCTAACCAGGCAGGCAGAGCCCTCGCTAATGACTGCATCGCTACAATCGCTGACGTACCAGCAGTGGGGCAGCGCGGAGTGGGAGTGCTGATCCGGGGAGCGCTGGGGTCCCGCGGAAGAGCTGGAGGTGAGAGATTTACTCACCTTGCACTCAGACTCCGGAGGAGAGGGCTGGAGGTGTGAAAGAAAGGAGACCGTCCTCCCAGACCCCGTGAGCCACTGGCGAAGTGCGCCGATCCTGCGAGCTGGAAGGCTTTTCATCGCGTCCCAGACCGGCAGTATTCGGGCTGTCACATCCAGGGAAGGGAAAGATGCTCTCTCTCTGAGGAGCCCGGCCCCCCACCGGGGAGAGAGCAAGTTCCCTCTTCTCCAGATGGCCGTCTCAAGAGCGCTTCGCGGTCCGTTATCCGGACTTAACGGCGCCCTGGGACGGGGGAGCGCTGGTTGCCTGCGAGGTGCTCGGCGCTGCCGCTGGCCGGAGGCGCAGGCGGGGGCGGAGCAGCACTCGAAGACGGGCGCTCTCGGCGACAAGCAGTGGATGTGGATGGTTCGGCGGGAGGGGAGCGGTCTTACATCCCCGCCGAAGGATGCCCATCGTATCCGACTGCACCGCCGTGAATTCCTGGGTGAATTCACCAACGGTGTCGCCGAACGGGCCAGACTGGTATATGGGGGAGTCAAGAAAGTGAACTTTGTCGACTCCGCGCATATTTTTGCCAGGTTTAGCCCGAGGGGGCGCTCCTGGACCACTAACGTGGCCATCGTCTTTCCCGGGGCACACGCAGCGGACTTGAGGTCCGTGGAGCTCAGTCGGGTGCGGTGCGGGGCTTGTAACAAGCCTGGGTCAGAACCACCCTCGTGCAGCTGGGCCAGCGCGCGCGCATGGACCCTGGCGTGCAGGGTGGAAGCAGTCTGGCCCGCGGCTGTGTGGGCTCTGGCTCGGGAGGCAGAAAACCAACACGCCTTGGACGGGAGATGAGGCTAATTCCAGCAGAAGGAGGCACCACGCGGGCCCGTGATGGCACTCTCAATCTGGGGAATCGACTCGTACTCCCTGGCTGCTCCACCATCAAGAGTGGTGAGGTGGAGGCGCACGCAGATCAGGCAGAGAAAGGTGCCCTCAAGACTGCGTGAGCCCACTGTGCACTTCCGGGAAGAGAGGGATGGGAGGCTAGAAGGTATTGCCTTTTAATCCTCCACATACACCCATCTAGTCGGTCCGGCCGCGGGGCTGGGGGATAAACCATCTCCAGACCCACGACCGAAACAGCCCGGGAAAGCACGGTTATCATGTCTGTTTCAAGATCGGCCGCCGCCGCGCTCGCTCCCGATGGGAGGGAACGGAGGGGGGGGGGGGATCCTTCATCAGACCATGACAGCCCAACCTCCGATGCAGCGGTGGACATCTGAGCCTCGGTGTCATCAAGTGAGAGGGCGGCCATCCGAGGATGGAGCGCTTCTCTCACTCAAAGCTTGGATGGAGCGCATGGAGGAGTGAGAGGTCCACAAGCCCGAGGGCGGCAGATTTACTCCCACTGTAACCCTCAGATCTGCCCGAGTGCCCACCGCGGAGCGGGGGACAACTGGGGTGGGTGGCTCTTTTGCAAGAGCGAGCCGCGATCTTAACTGCGCAACAGACATGCCAACCGCAGTGATGGCATGCACTGCCCACGAGCACCGCATTAACATGCTGGACCCCCAGACATGAAACGCAGTGCTCGTGCCCATCATCCGAGGACAGGAAACCACCGCATCCAGAAACGCACAGTCGGAGCGACGTCTTGAAAAAGACGCGCTGCACGACCGTGTTGCTCTTTTAGGAAATTCGCAACAATACATACCGCTCTGGAGGACCGGACCCAAAGGACGCCAGGCAAGGGAGAAACCCAGCTCGACCATCTGCCGCTGCGTGTCACACACTCTGGACCGGGAGATCGCTCTCGTTCACTCTCTGTCTGAAGCTCAGCTGGAGGAACCCTCATCGACTCTCTCAGAAGGCTGTTGAAGTCTCTGAAGTGAAAATGATGCTTTGGCTTGCTAGCTCTGTGCTCATATAGCAAGTTAATTGCAACGAGCATCAGGTGCGCAAGCTGAAGCTGCCAACTCATTGGCATTTCATTGGCCCGTTTACATACTCTTTCAGATGATTGGCTTTCTGAATGAAATCCCCCATAGTGGAAGTTTCCACATAGCATTGAAGTTCCCCTTCCGAAGGGGAACATGCGAATGTGCGCGTCTGGTGTGCCGTGTCGTGGCTCTGAGCGGCGCATCCGGTGTATGATGCCCTTTAGTTATAGCCTCAAGCAGGTCGTACACAAGAATCGCCGCTCGGAGAGGCACAGCATCGCGCCACGCAGCGACATGCATTTCTGGATTGAACTGCCATGTATGAACTGGATGAACTATCATGTGCGCGCCGTGTCGCGGCGCTGAGCGGCGCATCCGGTGTGTGATGCCCTTCAGTCAAAGTTAATTCAGTGTGCTTGGTTATTAGTCTCGGTGCATAAGCTCGGAGCTTTAAACTAGCACACAGTTGGCTGTAAAACTATACAAAGACACAAATAATTTTGTAGTCTCTGCTTGGTCTGTGTCCAAGTCGTACATGTACGGCTGAATACTGGTCCTCTCACTCATGTTGCTTCTCTCTGTCTGCCTGTCTGTTGCCATACACAAAGCGGGGGAGCTCTTGGCTCCGCCCCCTAGTTAAGTTGGGCGGAAAGTCGAAAATAATTTTCATGTGAAGCAACACATCCCTAAAACAACGAACTGTGTACACGCCCCCAAAATGGCACTTTTTACACATTATAATAAAAAATCTGAATTGTATTTTGAACTGAACCTAAACTGGCACACTCAGAAGAACCATAATATTAATATGAAATCTTAAAAAAGGGGTAAAATAGGTGCCCTTTAAAGTTTTTTTTTTATTTCAAGTCTCCAATTTTGAGTGTTTCACAGAAAGGATAATTGTGGCATTTTCCTAATAATTCCACACTGAAACCTTTTTTCAAATGTGTGCATTTTCATGCTGCTGTGGTGTAAAACACATAAAAAGTTTCCAGCTGAAAACATTGGCATGTAAACGGCCCCTAAAGCTGGATTTCCACTTTGAAATGTTCTGTTTTATCAGCCTGCTGAATGTTGATTAAACCAAAGAATCTGAGAGCAAACCTCAGCCTCACACCGATGACGGCCGAATGTAGGCCCTGGCCCTGGAGAACCAGAAACCAGGACAGCCAGAGAAAAAAAAAAAAAAAGAAGCTGGCTGAGAGAAGAGGGAAAACCAGAAAAAAACGAGACAAATGAAAAAGAACGGCGGCCTTTTTATCCACTCGCCTGCCCACTTGCGTTGCTGCTCTTCCCACTTCATCCCTCCATCTCACAGGGGCGGCGCTCGCCAGGACCCGAGAGAATGAAAGAAGAAAAAAAGAAGGAGATTGAAGGGAAAAAAAGGCTAGAAATTTGTCTGTCGAACATCACACCTGTGTTGAGTTCCAGCTCTGGCTTGTCAGGGAAGGCAAAGGCCGCTTACAGAGGAGAGAGAGAACAAGATTGGCAAATGCATTAGAGAGACCTGACACTCTCTCTCTGCCATCACTGAAGAGCCAAAATCTCCAAATACAGTAGTCCTCACACCAGCCTGTAGCACAGTGATGTCATGTATACACCACACCAGTGTTTCTCAACCACATTCCTGGAGGACCACCAGCTCTCAATGATTAACCGATTTCATTATTAACCACACTTTAATTCGTCACAGTTATTTAATCATAAAGGCTTCTCAACACCGCACTTCTGCACGGAACAAAACTGTTGCAACTAAAAAAAGTTATGCCAACTGTGCGCTAGTTTAAAGTTCCGAGCTTGTGCACAATACGCACGCACACTAGATTAAAGGCTGATTTTAACTATGGCTGAGGCTATTAACTAAGTGCTGTTCACATATCCTGTCTTGTGCATGCGTAAGTTTGTATTTCCAATGGTGGTGCGTGGCTCCGGTATTTGGCAGGGAGGAAAAAAGGAAAAAGGAAAATACCTAACAATTTTGTAATATAGTGGATCCAAAGTTCCTTTTCAGACAGAGGTTCAGCAGCCTTTGACTACATTTGTTCCTTTTAAAAGGGAAATACTTAGCTAATATGTAGCTTAGATTTACATTAGACAAATACTATTTTTCATTTACTCTAATTTTTCAGTATAAATATGACTAATAAATGACTATAATCATACAACCTAAATCTATAATTGTTGCATCCCTACTCTGCACATTTTTCATGCCTCCTTAACCAAACACACTTGATTCAGATCATCAGGCCAAAAACCTATATTGGGTGTATCCCCCTTTCCTATACTTAGTTTCAGTTGGAATGTACATCAACATACTGAAATTAAAGTCTTAGCGACTTCCAGTTCAAGCAGAATTTAAAAAATAATAATTTTGTTAAAATCATAATAAATTATTAATAAACTGGCTTCATAAAGTTTCATAATTTTACTTAACTTGACATTTCTAAAGCTATCTGAACTAAAATAGTCCAGACAAAAGAAAAAAAAAAAAAAGAGTGGAATTCAGTAGAATATGTTTAACAATCACCTATATGATATCTTATATTCATTTTGGGGATTGACAATATCAACACACTATTATTGTATAAATCTATCAGTCTATTTGTTGGTGTATTCACATCATTTCACCAGTTCTTTGTGATGTTTTTTAAGTGAAGTTTATTTATAAAGTAATTATAAGAGGAGCACTTGATCACGGCTGGTCCCGCATTAGCTAAGGCATGATTTACCAATCAGATGATTTCTAACTCACTTTAAATAACCAGATTTTCTTAAATTAGGTATCTTTGCCTTGAAGAAATCCCCGCTTTCATCCCTACTCCTCCACCTTTCCCTTTATAGGGGGGCACGGTGGCCCAGTGGTTAGCACTGTTACCTCACAGCAAGAACGTCACTGGTTAAAATCCTTAACAGGCCAGTTGATGTTTCTGTGCGGAGTTTACATGTTCTTCCCTTGCTCGCATGGGTTTCCCCCAGGTTCTCAGGTTACCTCCCACAGTCCAAAAACATGTGTCATAACCCTGCAGGCACAGGACATCAACATGACGTCATATTGATGTTGTACCCCAACGTCGTGGGGACATTGGATTTTGTTTGAAGTCAGAACCCAACGTCAGGTCAACTTTAATGTCCAATGTCCAATCTAAAATCAACCAAATATCTACACCTAATCATGTTACACCTTGACATTGTGTGGACGTTACCACTATCTATAAGACGTTGGATTTTGGTCACTTTTCAACACAACCTAAAATCAACCAAAAATCAACGTAATTTGACGTCGGTATTGGACGTCAAAAAAACGTTATCCTTAGACACTGGCTAGACATTGAATTTTGGTCACCTGACATCATGACCTAAATCTTGTTGTGTGCCTGCTAGAAAGTGAATTGATCAATCTAAACACTATAGTCGAGCTCATAACCAGCAGTAGATCTCTATATAGCAATTTATAATCTGTCATCAGCTCTAATTAAGGGGGGAGTTCTCGAGACCTACCTGAGCTCAAACTCCTCTCTCATCCTGCAAATTGGAGGGAGCCACAGGCACGAGGACCTTTTGAGCTCACGGCTCTCTCCTGGGACAGCATGCCAAACTCTCTTTATAATCAATCATAAGCTAAGTGTGAACTCTTAAATTTTATTTAATTCTTTATTATTATTTTTCTTAATTTTTGGGACTGACAATACCAACATTATGTTAGCCTTTTTCTTTTAATGACTTTTAATCAAAAATTCCAATCATTTTCCACAAATGAGAAATATTTTTAAAATTATGCCACCAAAATCAAAATATGATCATCACAACTTCTTTCTCATGATGCATTTTCTGTACACAGAAAATATTGTTACACTGTTATCCAATAGGAAATATTCCCTGCTGAACAACTTCACCATAGCTAAAAATGAACTAATAAAACAATGACTTAGAAAAATAATCCAAGAAAATAAGAAATACACACAAACGTATAAAAATAAAACAATGGATTTTTTTAGCAGTGTACAATGTGACAAATATATGCACGTTTTATATATGACATTACTTGTTAGAAAGCTCTAAAAGAGGTAGTCTACAACAGAAAGATGTGCATTGCCAGCTGGTGTGATAATGAGGAGAGAAAGTGAGGAGTGGTTAACAAGCATGCCAGATGCAAGGTGCACATACTGTCAAAGACAAATCATCTCTAAACCACTTATTCACATGATCCAATTTCTCAAAACTACTTTTCAAAACAACAGCAGAACCGCAGTATTGTGATCACATCAAATGCCAATATCGTGCTTTTGATGTGCACTATGGTACTAAATGATTCATGACGTTATCTGATATTTACACAAACATGATAATCCTATGATTCGTTACGTGTTTCCCTTTTTTTTTAAAGATGTTTAGATTTTGTTCTACATAGTCATTTGTTAGTGGCACATTCAGATATTGAACATTGTAAACACCTTCGTCTTCGCTGCTAAATGATTTATTTTCAACTAAATATCCACTTAATCGGCTGTAATTTTCATTTCATTTGTTCAAAAAGTCTCCCGTTAATGTATTAGCAAATAAGAAAGCATAGATATTAGATATTTGTACTGATGGAATGATTCAAACAAAAATGTGAACTGATTCCAACCATTTATCAGTTCATTGAATCGTACAGGTTTGAAGGATGATTCATTCATTTTCCTTCAGCTTAGTCCCTTTATTCATCAAGGGTTTCCGCTGTGGAATGAACCGCTAACTTATCTAACATATGTTTTACACAGCGGATGCCCTTCCAGATGCAACCCAGTACTGGGAAACACCCATACTCTCTTACATTCACACTCATACAATATGGCCTATTTAGTTTATTCAATTGACCTAGCGCATGTCTTTGGACTGTGGGGAAAATCGGAGCACCCAGAAAAAAGCCATGCCAACACGAGGAGAACATGCAAACTCCACACAGAAACGCCAACTGACCCAGCCGGAACTCAAATCAGCAACCTTCTTGCTGTGAGGCGACAGTGCTAACCACTGAGCCACCATGCTGCCCCTTTGAAAAGATGATTTGTAATAGAATCACGAATCTCTCAACTCTGATTTGTCTATTTTAAATGATTCTTTGTATCATATTACCTTTTCCACTACTCTCTTTTGATCGAATATGTTGACTGAAATTCAATTATTCAACGCAGATAACTAAAGGATTTCAGTGTTTGCATTTTTTATTCACTTTGTTCAATTCATTGCATTGGAAAAAAAGAAAATTGTCTAAATAATTCAGTGTGCGAGTGAACTGATTCAAATGTAACGCAGGACTAATTCCGAATACGTAACTATCCAATCAAACTAGTTAAAATTCTTAGTTATAATTTAACATGGCTAGTGCTGGTTCAAAATGTAGTACTAAGCAAATTTGCTCATTTAAAATAAGATTTTTGCTATTGAAATGTTTAACACAGGCTCATTGTGAAAATGTACCCCCGTACAGATTTCTGGAGAGCACAAATTATGTAGCCAGAGGTACGTATGGCTGCGTTTCGTTTTTAAAATGAAAGCTACGGGGCAGTATGATGCTGCTGACAGCTTCTGTTTCTTTTCACGCTTTTGACCGCTTATCACCTTGTGGACAGCTTTTTAGCTTTTACCAGTTTGTCCAGTTGCTCACCATGTACGTCCGCGGGCTTGAGAGGCAGAGAAAAGTTGACCGCGACGACAGGGCTTGAGACCAAGAACGGTTCCAGAAATAACAGGGTGAGAACGTGGTAAAAATCAAGCGGCCGCAAGGGCTTTTATTTTTCTGGATTTCTTTTGAAAACACTGTCGGTTGGGTTTCCCAAAAAGACAGTTAGACAGGTGCAGCTCATCCAGAACGCAGCTGCCAGGATTCTGACCAGAACCAGGAAATCAGAGCACATCACACCTGTCCTCAGGTCTTTACACTGGCTCCCAGTTACATTTAGAATAGATTTATTACTTGTCTATTAATCACTAAATGGCCTAGGCCCTCAAAACATAACAGATATGCTCACTGAATACAAACAGATCACTCAGATTTTTAGGATCAAGTAAATTAGAAATTCCAAGAGTTCAGTCAAAGCAGGGTGAATCTGCCTTCAGCTACTAACAGCGCCCCCCGCTGCTGGAATCAGCTTCCAGAAATTATCAGATGTGCTCCAACATTAGGCACATTCAAATCAAGACTGAAAAATTGTCTGTTTAGCTGTGCCTTTATTGAATGAGCACTGTGCTACGTCCGACAGATCGCACTGTTCGGTCTTTCTTTTCTTTTTCATTCTTTGAAAACCTGTTTTAACACATTTTAATTTGTTTTTATCTGTTTTAATATTTTTTTTTAATTATTTTAATCGTTTATGTAAAGCACTTTGAATTACCATTGTGTATGAAATGTGCTATATAAATAAACTTGCCTTGCCTTGCCTTGCCTAAGGAAAGGCGTGGGTGGGTCAATTGGGGGAGAAAACACTATCAATTAGGTTTAGGGAAGGAGGAGGGTGGGTGGGTAGGTCAGTCAGTCAGTCAGTCAGTTGACAGTGGTGCATTTATGCGAGAAGAGCAGGAGCAAATGGCACTCGCAAGAGAAATTTGAAATCTGAGCCTGGATTGGAAGTGTTTTAAAGTAATCAATAATTTATAATATCCTCACGTATAAGAGCCCTCCCTCAACCCGAGGGCCTTTATAGACATTAATGCAGATCTATTTATGTCTATCTACACTGTAAAAAGTGATTTGACTTTGACTGAGTAAACCAGTTTCCCTAAAATGAAGAATGTGCATAATTATAAAAATCAAGTTATTAGTTACAGTAGGTTTATTCACTATTTAAGTTAAGCTACTAATTGCTTTTTACAGTGTAGCAGTCTATACAGTCTAAGCCTTCAAATGTAAAACTTTTTTAATGCTTAGTCAAGGCTTTGTCAAGTCAAATTTAAAGTTTGCCTTCACAAACTATACTTTCCTATTTCATTCAGTCGCTTTCAGTGGATTTTCCTTTGGCATACTTTACCTCATTTGCACAAACCTCATGTCCTAGTTGATTCAGTGCTGTCTCGAGTCATTCATTGTCAATATACAGTTAAAGTCAGAATTATTAGCCCCCTTTTGATTTTTTTTCTTTTTTAAATATTTCCTAAATTATGTTTAACAGAACAGGAAAATTTCTTTTCTTCTGAAGAAAGTTTTATTTGTTTTATTTCGGCTAGAAAGAAGCAGTTTTTAATTTTTTAAAAGCCATTTTAAGGACAAAATAATTAGCCCCTTTAAGCAAATTCTTTTTTCGACTGTCTACAGAACAAACCATTGAAGGATTCGGATTTCTACCGTCCAGTTCATCTAAGCATGGATCAACGTTTATCCTTTCCTCATCATCCTATGTCTCGTTATGTTTATTAAATATGATTATTTGATTACTTGAATGAGTATTTAACTTTGAAATGATTTCAACTAATGAATAAGTTAAATACACTGCTTTATGTAAGAATGTTCAGTGCATTGCATGTCTCTTTGAAACTATTTTCAGGAGCCACCAAACTAGGTCAGAGGTCACAGAGACCTTGAGTGGAAATGAACGGCTGAAGACTTGAAACAATATTGTTCTATTGTTATTTCTATGAGTTAATTCTATCTAAAATGTCTTAAGTGATTTTGCTATTTTTACGGTTAATTCGTCTAAAGTGATTTTACTTTTTAGTCAAGATAGACTTGGTGTAGTGAGAATTTAACTGTCTGAATGTAGATTATACCGGTTTTCAACCAGTTTTTGATAAAGAAGGCTGAGAAGTACACTCAGCCTTGGATAAGAAGCAGATTGTACTTTAAGTGTGTGTGCTCTATTTGATTGTAGATACTTTTAACAGGTCTGGAGTCAGCTCTAAACAGTCTATTGGATGTCTGACGTTTATGCTTAAGATATTGTTCAGAATTGTACGCACGCACCCACGTGGAAATTTTCCTAGTCTATCTGTGTTTTAACCAATCAGGCTAGAACACCTATATGTATGACGCAGAAAATGACATTGTGTAAAGAGTATAATTGATGTTGATTTGTGATTGTAAGCAGAGCGGCCTAGGAACTCATTGCGAGTGTTGAAGCTGACTTCTGCTGATGAAACTGCAAACTATCTTCAGTAAACTTTTATTTATTTATTTAAATCTCTGACTCCGGCTCTTCTTCATCTGACAGACTGGTCATTCTTTGGGTTAAAACTGTGAATACCCCTAACAGTTTTTGGTGGAGGATGTGTCGGGCATTTGTCTACTGGTGACACCATTGATCAATCAGCAAAAAAGAAAGGTAAGAAAAAAAAAAATAATTTAAAGTATATAATAGACTAGGGATTGTCTGTGAAGTAGTGGTTAGTAACGGAACGCTGTGGGTTTTCTCATTCAGACGTGAATGAAAGGCATCAGTGGATTCACAAAAATTTGTGGTAAATTTGCGTGTAAATCCCGTGGTAGAAAGCTGGTGCGTTTTACGGTACACCAATAATGATACTGATACGTATAACAGTAATGGAAAGGTGTACCTACTCCACCCAGAGTTAAGTACTCCGTAATGGGTGTGTAAGAGGTTTTGAAGACATTCTCGGGGATAAAACTTGGACTGGTTTTTGTATTTAGTAGTGACTAAATTAACTCCGAGAGTGTTATAAGTTCCACCACTGCTATCTTTCTGCTTCACAGACCAGGGCATGCCCGATTTTTAAGAATAGTGTAGGTCAGTTTATTAGGGAAAGAAATAATTGAACAAAAATAACATTATAATAGAGACCTATTAGATAGTAGTGGCCACAAAAGTCAGATAAGATACCTAGAAATATCAGGGCGAGGTTGATTGATCAATGATGCACCAGGAGCAATCCCGAGAAAAATATGACCCTAACTGGATTGGACCGGTCTGGACAGTTTGCACCTCTTGGGGATGGTTTGCAGATTCATCAAGCAGAAGCCAAGCGCTGTTGGTAAGATTGCCCTCTCAATTTCTTGTTGCTTTTGGTGTTGAACTCTGATATAAAATAACTGAGAAATTAAGTAGCTTGCTCAGTCTCCATAAGACTTATGAAACAGAAGAGAGCAGAATGCAGTAAATGGCTCAGCTAAGCTCTCGGGTTAAAATGATTTTAGTACTGATTTTAAGAAAGATTATTCTTTCTTTGGCATTTGATTGGAAAGCTAAAATCTAAATATTGAGTGTCTAGTAGCAAAAACCACAAGCACAGAAATGACAGTAACATTTAATGGGAATAAGGAATAGCTTATGTTTTGTCTTAGAAGATAAGATTCTGTGTGACTGCGCTGTTATCTTGGGTTAGCTCTCACCAAGGCTGGTTTTGGCTGTAAAAGGTAACAGAGACATGTCAGAATCAAATTGTGCCATGTAAGTCTGTGCAAACAAGCAGCTTCGTGGTTGGATTTATATATTTTTATTAATAAAAAAAAAAAAGCAACATAAATGGGGGTTTCAAATATTAATTTGATGGATGCAGTTAACCCCTGAAAGATCTACAACTATTGTTGACTGTAAAAGCATTAAGTTTGAAAATGCATGTCGACTCTGTTTTATATGTTTTAGGATGGGCTTGAGTAAAAATATTTTACAATGAAATTATGTTATTGAGGTTAATGTTGTGTTTAATGTATGTTTAAAATGAGTAAACATGCATTAACCATTCTGGATTCATCAGAACTCTCTGTCTCTCATTCGAAGTTAGCTAAGAGCTGCTATCTGCCTGTTCCATAACAATTGATAAGCACAGTGTTCAGTTGGAAATCACAAAGACTATTTTGTGAAAGAAATGCTAGAATGAATACAGAAATTCTACATGTCAGTGTTTATGCACTAATAGAGGTATTAGTAATTAAACATTAAATTTAACAAATAAGAGATTATAAAATGCTTTTGTTTTCCCAGTGATGGGTTGCGGCTGGAAGGGCATCCGCTGCGTAAAAATGTGCTGGATAGGTTGGTGGTTCATTCCGCTGTGGCGACCCCAGATTAATAAAGGGGCTAAGCGAAATGAAAATGAATGAAAATGCTTTTCTTAAAGCATCTTTAAAACACTAATATACCCCCTGAGCTATAGAGATAATTAATTTGAACAGTTGCTATTACTGTTTGGAAATTTCTTGTCTTGTCTTCAGTGGTGTATTATTGTTTGTAACTTTTGTCTTATCTTCAGTCTTCACCATCAAATACAGGGCCCGGTGGCTACTGAGGTAGCAGACCCTGACACTGAATGGATTAGGGTGATATCTAAACTCCTTGAGTAATCTCAGCTTGATGTTCAGTTGATTTAAGTGTTTGATTAACCTGTCTCAATGTTTGAATTCTAGTAGGTAGTCTCAATGGCTTTCATGGTTCTTGAATGCACTTTCCCAAGTTGCAGAAAATACTGGATCAAGGAGGAAGCCTGCACAGGAGCTGCAGTGTGAGTGGCAGTTGACCAGTGGGCACGAAGGGGGGGTACCCTAAGACGGGTAAGATTTTCCCTTGGCCAGAGCGGAAAACAACCTAAGACATGGGACCCCTCGTAACCCCTGGGGCATCTACCCAAAAAGGGGGGTGTTTAATGTGAAAGATGGTGCTGGACTGGGGTGATGTTCCTTCGGCCAAAGGCATCCTTAGAGGGGAACTGTTAGAAGTTACAGTAGTCTGCCTCAGTGGCCCCGTCCAGACCTGATCACGAGAATCCTGCCTTTATTGAGGACATGTCTGTCCTTGTGACAAGCATCAACGGACTATGCCAGGGTATGATACCCTGAAGGAGATGATTGAAAAAAAAAAAAAAAAAAAGTTAATGGCAATGGGCTTTCAAGAACCATTGGAGACAGTATAGTTTCTTAAAATTTTACCAATATCATGTAATTGGCTGCTTTAAAAGCACTGGATATTTGCGGTCTGATTTTTAAGAATGATGAATTCTTGAATGTGAAGCTGAGATGATTTTTAACTGATGTGTCTGATTTTTTATAGTATTTTACTGATGCAGGTTCTTTTGCGTGGCAAAGGACATTTTCGAGATGGTGCTGGCTAAAGATAAAGACTGCCTTTGAGATGGTTTGGATAACACAGCTGAAGGGAATTAATCAGTTAAGGTAAAATAATTACAAGAAATTCTCTTAGTCTTTAAATAGTTCCAACTGAGTTTTGAAAGATAAAAACTTTTGACATTTGGAACATTGGTGAATGATTAAAGATTCTGTATTGTAATAATTTTAATGTTATAGTCTAAAGACTATTGAAAAATTATGTGCATGAAACAGAGAGACAGAGACTGTCTGAGTGAAGCCTTGAGTCATGTTTTGCTTCTGTTATCGACTTGCTTAGCAACGATATTAAGAAAGCAAAACAACCCAGCTGATTGTCTTGGAAAAGACATTGATTATGAACAGAAAAACTTTGAAACCTGATAAAAGACTATGTAAAACTAGGTGAAACTGGATACAGAATTTTAAGATGGACACAGAATTTTAAGAATAAATTTGTGCGAGTTCAACACCTAAAGCAAGCTTTTTTATGAGCGGTCACAATATTCATACCTATGTTACAATAATGTTTATTGTCATGGGGGAATAATTTGTCCCTGTTGTATGAATATTGTCACTAACCTCTGGAATGAGTGTGATATCATTACAGATTGTCTAAGCGAAATATCAAGCATTCCAGAAGTTAATAATGCTGAGTAAATCAGATGAAAGGATGATGCAGACCATGAGATGAGCTTTAAATGGATGGGTTATCCAGCTCTGTTTGCAATGGTTAATGATGACTTTTCCTGATTCAGATTACTCTCTGAAATAATAATAACTTTAAAAAAGTTTTATTAATTTATAGCTGATTTTGAAGTGAAATTGAAGACTGTCATCTATATTAGGTTATAAACACGTCTAAAAAGAGTTTAAGGGTTAATTACAGTTAACTCTTTGCTATCTGAACGTTAAAGGTATGATGGCATTTAAACAGTGACAGTGGCTAAGTCACTAACCAAATTGCCCAGAAAGCACCCTCACTCTAGCACAGGAAAAATACGCAGAGAATTGAGTTTGAGTCATTTGTGTTAAAGGCAAATGCAGCAATAAGTCACTCTCTGTCTATGTGTGTGTGTCCTCAAGGGCAGAGGAACATAATTGTTTGGATGTTGTATAGAACAGAGAGATAAAGTTGAATGAAAGCGTTTGAATCTGATGGTTAAATAGCTGATGTAAGAATTCAGTAGGAAGAGTTTATTCTGCTGCAGCAAAAATTAACAGCTTAAGAAACAAAAATGCAGCATGAGTTTTAAAAGCATTTTGAATCAGTCAAGTCAACTCAAGTCAATATTAATGTTGTGAATACTGACAGTGCTGTTTGAAAATGTTTCTCACTTATGTTTTCCAGAAACTTAGACTGTCTTTGAATGAAACTTTGATAGTCCCTATCCAAGCAAGAGTCTTGATTATATGTGGTAATAGAATTATTAAATCTGTCTTGTTCAATTGGTAATGCTTGTGAACAGGTTTTACTGTCAAATGACAAATATGAAAGATTTCCATCCTGTGAGCATTTCTAATTGATCAGACAGTAAGAATCAAATGAATTTTATACAAGATCATATTGTTTGCTTCTAATTATGTTGAATGGTTTAGTCAGAGTGAAGTAATATGGTACAAATGACAAGTTGAGAAGATAATTATAAGGTTTAGTCTTATTTCTGTTGAAAGATGCTTGAGTTTGAATTACTTATGTTTGATCTTTGTTGAATTAGACTAAAATTGTGTTAAACCCCTAAAAGTGGGAACAAAAGAAATGGATTCACAATTACTCTTCTTGCATGATAATATATTGGATTAATTGTTTTGTAAAAACTATTGCATCTTTCTTGGTCTTTAGGTAACAAGTATATCTATATCTAGTCTCTTTGAGGTGACTGAGAATCTGGCTCAATGTCAGGAGTGCAATAACAGTGTTCATTCATTTAGCCCGGCCTCCAGAGAGTGGATTTGATATTAGTTTGTTAACTGTGAAGGGGCAACGAGACGCTAATTAAGGGAACAGGAGTCATTACTCCCACTTTCCTTAATGTCCTCACTGGTTGACCGAAAGCGGAATTGTCCGCATTGGTCAAAAAGGGGGGACTGAAGGATTCGGATTTCTACCGTCCAGTTCATCTAAGCATGGATCAACGTTTATCCTTTCCTCATCATCCTATGTCTCGTTATGTTTATTAAATATGATTATTTGATTACTTGAATGAGTATTTAACTTTGAAATGATTTCAACTAATGAATAAGTTAAATACACTGCTTTATGTAAGAATGTTCAGTGCATTGCATGTCTCTTTGAAACTATTTTCAGGAGCCACCAAACTAGGTCAGAGGTCACAGAGACCTTGAGTGGAAATGAACGGCTGAAGACTTGAAACAATATTGTTCTATTGTTATTTCTATGAGTTAATTCTATCTAAAATGTCTTAAGTGATTTTGCTATTTTTACGGTTAATTCGTCTAAAGTGATTTTACTTTTTAGTCAAGATAGACTTGGTGTAGTGAGAATTTAACTGTCTGAATGTAGATTATACCGGTTTTCAACCAGTTTTTGATAAAGAAGGCTGAGAAGTACACTCAGCCTTGGATAAGAAGCAGATTGTACTTTAAGTGTGTGTGCTCTATTTGATTGTAGATACTTTTAACAGGTCTGGAGTCAGCTCTAAACAGTCTATTGGATGTCTGACGTTTATGCTTAAGATATTGTTCAGAATTGTACGCACGCACCCACGTGGAAATTTTCCTAGTCTATCTGTGTTTTAACCAATCAGGCTAGAACACCTATATGTATGACGCAGAAAATGACATTGTGTAAAGAGTATAATTGATGTTGATTTGTGATTGTAAGCAGAGCGGCCTAGGAACTCATTGCGAGTGTTGAAGCTGACTTCTGCTGATGAAACTGCAAACTATCTTCAGTAAACTTTTATTTATTTATTTAAATCTCTGACTCCGGCTCTTCTTCATCTGACAGACTGGTCATTCTTTGGGTTAAAACTGTGAATACCCCTAACACCATCATTATACAATAACTTGCCTAATTACCCTAACCTGCCTAGTTAACCTAATTAACCTAGTTAGGCCTTTAAATGTCACTTTAAGCTGTATAGAAGTGTCTTGAAAAATATCTAGTAAAATATTATTTACTGTCATCATAGCAAAGATAAAATAAACCACTTATTAGACATGAGTTATTACAACTATTATGTTTAGAAATGTGTTGAAAGTCCCTTCTCTTCTTTTTCCCCGTCTTTCTCTTCTCTTCTTCTTTGAAAAAAATAAACAGGGGGGCTAATAATTCAGGGGGACTAATAATTCTCACTTCAACTGTATATACTAATTATATTCTGATTCTGATTTTAATAAACAGCCAATATTTTAATAATAGGCAGGTAATGAGCCTCTAATTAATATAAAGCATGTAATTAAAGCAATAAGCATTTCACCATGATCCATGAATCATTGTTCAAACGTTTGAGGTCTGTAAGAAGAAATATGACATTATGTTCTTTCAAACTTTCTGGTCATAAAAGAAACTTTTTTCATGTGACAGCGAGGACGGCACTCAGTAAAAGAAGTTTATCATTAACTGTTTGTAACATTTAGATTTTTTCAAAATATATAGTGTCAAATCCTAAATCTAATCTGTGATCTAAACCTGTTAAAATTGAATACTATTAGATTTATTCAGTTAATGGATGTGAATATGGTAAAAATATATCTATTAGAAAAAGCCAGATCCAATGAGATATTATAATTATTATAATTAATAATCGGGGGCAAAATTGACGCATACTCTACACAAAAGATGATTTAATTAGAAGCATTTAAAACACACTGGATTTATTGATATTATGATGAAACCTATGATGAAAATCATTTTTTGTAAGCTGTTTGGACAGAATTGTGTGTCCAAATCCTTCCCATTTTGAGGTCCACCACAACGTGACGTATAAGTGCGGTTTCCCCGCCCACTGAATTGATTGACAGTTGTGTATTAACATGTCTCCATTGCAACACGTATAATCATATCAACAAGACAGGACGTGTGCAAAGCAACCAGGATTAAAAGATCTGTTCAGCTCTCTGTGATCATCAATCATCATCAAATGTGATCAAGAATGAGTTTTACAAGTTTAAAACATTTTTAAAACAGTGCATGTGTGTGTAAATTACAGCAATTTTACAGTCTTTATCACCACAGCTGCATAGTGTCAGTACAATTATAAAAGAAGACGCTTAAATCCCGGTTTGTGGACGTTAAATCAGGTTTATTTTGTACGTTAACAGATATCCATACAGCAGTCTATATTAACATGAATCCTGACAAATTTGCATGCAAAAACAGCACAAGTTAAACACGTGCACTGTGTGTGTGTCCGCGTGTGCGTGAACTTTGTAACAACATTTTGTGTGACTCATCGTTACCTCCACAACAAATACATCAAATAATCATTGGAAAAGTTTTTACTGTGGTACTTCTCAAGCGTTACGTGAGATCTGCTTCCTTCATGTCTGTCACTGTGCTGTTTATCTGACACAGCCGAAGAGGAGATTGAGGTACACTCTGACAGGCACGTGGGAACGGTGGGTGGCGAGAACTAGCATTAAAGGCTCAGGCAACAAAAACAGCTACATTGTGTTCAGAGCAGAAAATGTAATGTTCAGAAAGCTATAATAAATAATCAGATGGGTGTTTTGAGCTGAAACTTTACAGACACATTCTGGAGACACCAAAGACTTCTCTTAAATCTTAAAAAAGGGGTAAAATAGGTGCCCTTTAACTAGCAAATATCAGTCAGATAAGGTTAATTAGCTCAATTATGTTAAAAGGATGTATTCCAGATGAATGGAAATTTGATATGCAATCAGAATACATGAACTTTATTTGTTAGGCCTAAATATTGTTTTGAATGTGAAGTAATGATGCTAAAAATCAGCTTATCATCACTGCTTAGATGACATTTTTAAATATATTTAAATAGAAAACAGTTATTTGCTGCCAGGAAGAACATTTTGATGTCATGGATCAATGATAAACCCCCTTCCATGAAAGGATAGCATTCAATAATTCTAGAGACTATCTGGAATATTTAACATGGAATATTTAACATGTCTTAGCCACTCCACAACTGATAAATTTATATTTGCACATTTTTTTACATGCATATGTAAACCTTGCCATATGTGACATTTTGAAACTCGGAATGACATAATGTCCTCATGGACATTCATTCATGTGTGTTCTGTTTTCATCAAACTTCTCACTGGTCCCGCCATATTCAGCACAGGCTCATTCTGAAAACGTAGTCCTATATACATTTCTGGAGACCGCAAATTATGTAGCCAGAGGTACATATGGCTGCATTTCATTTTTTAAACGAACGCTAGGGGGCGGTATGACGCCATTCCTTTTCGCGCTTACCAGCTGACCAATTACCTCCGTATGGACGGCTTTCCTGGTGTTACCAGTTTGACCAGTAGCTCGCCATGTACGTCGGCGGACTTGAGACACAGAGAGGAGTTGAACACGACAACAAGGTTCGAGTCTGGTGAAGAATGGATTCCAGATAGTAGGTAAGACAAAAACAAAATCCAAAAAATAAAATAAACTAGTAAATAACAGGGTGAAAATGTGGTAAAATCTAAAAACCTGGTAAAAATCAGACAAGGGCTTTTCTTTTTCTGGATTGCTTTTGAAAATTGTTGGTTGTGTTTAGGGAAGGAGGAGGGTGGGTCAGTCGATTGGTCGGTCAGTCAGTCAGTCATTCAGTCAGTCAACAGCGGCCTCTGGTGGGTTTATGCGAGAACAGCAGGCACGAACGGCACTCGCAAGAGAAATTTGAGATATGAAAAAGCATACACAGCAGCCTCTCGTGGATCCGCAAAAACAAAAACTGCCTCCAGAAATGTATATAGAGGTACGTTTTCTGAATAAGCCTGGGTTGGCCATATTGTATGGTTTGTAGCTTTTGCCGTGTGTATATTTCTGTATATGTAGTTTTGTTTTTTGTATGTCCAAAAAGAAAAAAAAAACATGTTCAAATTTGTTTTAATAATAAAGGAGGGGGAGAAGATAACAGTTATAATAAATCAGTGTTTCCCCTGCCATTATATAAGTGGGGTGCCCCCGCCCTCCCAACGGCTTTCCCCGCCCTCCTTGAAGTCAAGTTAATTATATTTCATATACAGCGCCAGATCACAACTTCTTTTAATAAACAAGCTAATATCTTATTTACACAACGGCATGTGATTTCTGTCTCGCGCAATTACAAATTTCTGCTCTCTGAATTGCGCACAGTGGAGTTTCACACAAACCCTCTCTGTTGTATGGGAATGAGAGTGCGCGCCACATCTGACAGGACTGAAGGCGCATGTGCGCTCCCGTATATTAGGCCTACGCATAGCCTACAAGCAGCCACAACACAGGTAAATTATGTGTGGGAGCGTAATGCGCTCGCGTCACACAGCTAAAATATATACAGATGAGATGGGACCTCTGTGTAGTTTGTTGGCGCGAATCGCGCGAGTGATGCTCTTTAATGCAGTTGCAGCTATTGTATTTCCACTGTTTTGAGCTGCTGTGGCGCGTTCGCCGCTATCTAGCATCTCATCCAACCTTTACCTCCTCTGGAAGCACCGAGAGTCTCCCGCATATTTTTACCGGCCCCGTGATCCTCAAAATTAAGTTAAAATACTCGGAAATCATGGCGACAAGACTGAATGAACAGAATGCACAGTGATGGTCTAAACATTACATTTGTTAGGTTAAATGAATAGAGCAGTAAAGATATCGAGTGCAAATCCTTCTCTCTCTCTCTCTCTCTCTCTCTCTCATTGAGGGATCTGCTGTCAATAGATGGAGACGAGCAAAATATTTGAATGGTCTTGCATGTATTTAGGCTTTTTTACATAGAACAACGGAAAGTTCTGTATTTTGACAATATTGCAAATTCACTAAAAGCTGGCTGGAATTATTATATAAATAAAACTTAATTTTTTAACATGAATATTTAATAATATAAACTCTTGAAATACAACCATTGCTATAAACAGTAGTTTATAGGCCTCTTTTCTCTTAGTAAAGGAGTATTAGATTTACAGGTGTTCAGTTAACTTCTTATGCATCAAATGTGAGCTCCAAACCTTTTCTTGATTGAGACATGTTGAATTCTTCTTTCATCATTTGCAGTGTTTACAAATTGCATTGTCATTTTTCATAATTTTTATATGTGTGTTTTATTATTTTCTGTGGCGGTTCATTCCGCTGTGGCAACCCCTGATAAATAAGGGACTAAGCCAGAGTAAAATGAATGAATTATTTTCTGTAAAGCTGCTTCTGGCCATGACACATTCACACCTAAATGGTTATAAGAGACGTGTTTAAGGTATTACATGCAGCATCCTTGATTTATTCTCTTAGGTAAGGAGAGATCTTCTCTTAAGGTTTATACTTAGAGGGAAAATGTGCTCAATGCATTATAAAGCTTGAAGCAATAGAATTGGTACTCTGTATCAGCCAATCACCATGACAAGGAATCGGTACTCAGTATCAGCTGCAAAACTCCTGATCGGAGCATCCCTAGCTTTGACCCAACTTGGCTGTCAGAGCAGCAATACTCCCCCTGGCTGTACAAGACTGATCTTGGTAAGTCAGTAAATACACCCTCAGGAAAAAGAAGTATACTTAAGTAAAGGTCAAGTATAAAAGTATACTTTATTTAGTAAGTAAATAAGCTCATTAAGATACACTGCAGTGACAAAAGCTGCACACTTTGTAGATAAAAAAAGATATAAAAATAAATGTTCATTTTTAGCTTGTACGGTTGTACAATTTTAAATAATTGTTCAGTTATTTACTGCTGTCATTAAAAGAAACAAATTAACATCCTGACTCCTTGTGTCAGTGTCAGTCTGAACAGCCGCACCGCAACAGAACCCCCCCCCCCCACCCCCCCCATCCCCCCCCCAACCCCCCCCCCCCCCCCCCCCCCCCCCCCCCCGTAAACCTAGGGGAAACACTGTAAATGTTAATAATTTTCTAAATATTGATCAAATAATTAAAGCCATTCTAAAGGGTCCACAGACTTCTTTCTAGAACACTCTCAAATCTTTTAAACCTTTTAATATACAAGCGTTGTGTATGCGTATCTTGGAAAGTCGTCATGTAGAAAGTGCTGTGTAATGAGTTTCATGTAAGTTCACGACAACATGTTCAGTTGAGAGCATGAATCAATAGCAACATCTGTCTGTTGTCAAAATCCAGATTAATTGTGAAATTGTAGGATTACTTTTACTCCAAGATTCGCATGTGTTCTTTGACGTTTAATTATGTGCGTGCCAGTGTTTCCTGCACTGCAGCATGACAAAGGAAATTATGTTTTATCCCAGTTGTGAGTTTGCAGTCTGAATTAAATGCGATGGCATGAAAAAGCATTGCATTTGCTTCGCTGGCTGCATGAAATAAACAAAACTAGTGTAGTCCAACTCATGATTCATAATTCATTTAACGAATCCAAAATATTATATTTACTGATAGTTGCAATGTACAAACTGGTCAGCATAATTGTATTATTATTATTATTATTATTACTATTATTGATTGCAATTATAGAAACAGACCAACTAAGACATGGTTGCATGGGTGGTTTCTACTTAAAATGAATTCTGTAGGAAACCCATGGTGTGTGTGCATGCTTTATTTGATTGACAGGTCTTTTCCACTTGGCTGACACACATTGAGAAAGCGGAAATACCGGCAGGAGAGAAGGAACATCAGGGTTGGCGTCTCAAACACACAGAAAAAAAAAAAAAAAAGATTGAGGGAGAGGAAGAGGAGGCGTTCATAGCCGTCTATGATTTGTCCGCAGCTTTTCAGTGGAAGTAAACATGGTTCAGGCTGTCAAACAGACAGGAGGCCATAGAGAAGGAAAAAACAGAGCATGTCTGGTTTCGGAAATGTGGGCAGCTCTTCCTTCCTCTGATAAGTAGAGTTGATCTCATCCAATCTTTGCGTTTCTCTTTCTCTCACGTTAACATTTTTCCCCCCCGCTGAACTCCAAGTGATGGTTCCGTAGCTCTGAGAAATTAGTCACCTCCACAGATGCAGAGGCGCTGCGGATAAGCCATTGTCTTCTCTCTGCTTACATAATAATTCTTGACACTGTCTCAAAAAATGTTGCTTGTGAATCCAACCCACTGTAATGCCTTGTGGAAAAAAGGGAATTGGAAGCTAAAACCTGGGAAAATTTGTCTAGATGCAACCCCAGAGAACATAATGACTGAAAGGTTTTTACCACAATGTGACAGTACCCAGGTTTCCATCCTAATGTGAAGTGAATCATTTCAAAGTTTGCAAAAAAAACTAAACAAAAATCCTAAATCTGAATTGGGTGCACTTCCATTAAGTTATTAGAGTAGATGACTGTAGTATTGGTAACCTAGCAACCAACAGTAAATGAGGCAAGCATTATAAAGGCAGCTGATTAGTCATGTGGGTTTAATTGAAAGTAAAAGCTAGGGGAATTTGTCTAGATGCAACCCGAGAGAACATACTGATGGAAAGGTTTTAATCACAATGCGACAGTAGCCAAGTTTGCATCCTTATATGAAGCGAATCTTTTCAAAGTTTGCAAAAATAAAAAATAAAAAGACTGAATCTGAATTGGGTGCATTTTCATCGAGTTATTAAAGTGGCTCAATGTAGTATTGGTAACCTAGCAACCAACAGTAAACAAGGCAAGCATAATGGAGACAGCTGATTTGTCATGTGGGTTTAATTGAAAATAAAACCTAGGGGAATTTGTCTAGATGCAACCTGAAAGAACATTATGATGGAAAGGTTTTGACCACAATGCAATAGTAGATGGGTTTCCATCCTAATGTGAAGTGAATCATTTCATTCATTAATTTTCCTTAGGCTTAGTCTCTTATTTATCAGGGGTCACCACAGCAAAGTGAACCATCAAGCATTCAGGCACATATTTTATGCAGTGGATGCCCTTCCAGCGACAACTCAGTACTGCAAACACCCATACACACACATTCATACTCATACAGTGGCCAATTTAGTTTATCCAAATTCCCTTATATCACATGTCTTTGGACTGTGGGTAAACCGGAGCACCCACGGGAAAACGGGGAGAACATGCAAACTCCACACAGAAATGCCAACTGTCCCAACCGGGACTCGAACCTGCAACCATCTTGCTGTGAGTTGACAGTGTAACCAGTGAGCCACCGTGCCATCCCACATCCTTTCACATTTTGAAAAACAAAAGAAACAAAAATCCTAAATGTGAATTGGGTGCATTTCCTTTAAGTTATTAGAGTGGCTGACTGTAGTATTGGTAACCTAGCAACCAACAGTAAACAAGGCAAGCGTAATAGAGGCAGCTGATTAGTCATGTGGGTTTAATTGAAAGTAAAACCTAGGGGAATTTGTCTAGATGCAACCCCAGAGGACATATAGACAGAAAGAGTTTTACCACAATGCGACAGTAGCCATGTTTCCATTCTAATGTTCATTCACTCTTTCATTCATTTTCCTTTGGCTTAGTCTCTATTTTAGAAGTCGCCACAGCAGAATGAACCACCAACTATTCCAGCATACTGTAAATTTATGCAGCGGATGCCCTTCCAGCCGCAACCCAGTATTGGGAAACACCCATACACACTCATTCACACACACACACTCATACAGAATGAACAATTTAGTTTATTCAATGTCTTTGGACCGTGGGGGAAACCGGAGCACCAGGAGGAAACTCACATTAACACGGGGAGAACATGCAAACTCCACACAGAAACGCCAACTGGTACAGCTGGAACTCGAACAAGCGACCTTCTTGCTGTGAGCTGACAGTGTTAACCACTGAGCCACTGTGCCCCCTCCATCCTAATGTGAAATGAATCATTTCAAAGTTTGCATAAAAACAAGGTCCCACGTTATAGTCGCTTATACCTGTGAACTTACATGGTAATTAGATGTGTAAGTAGTATGTAACTACAGTGTATGTACACACTGGTACAGAGTATTTACTTGTGTATACTGGTGTAACTACACTCATGTAACAACCAACTGAATAGTATGTGTAAGTACAAATGTGTAACAGGACATTGGTAACAACACTAGGAAAGTACACATCTGTAACAAGAATAATGTAAGTGCATTGTGTAACAACAATATGTACTTGCAGATGTTTTCCCACTTCCACACCTGTTTGCAGATCATGTACTTGTGAACACTGTATGGCTGTATTAGAAGGTTTCACCTTGTGATACAAGTGTACTTGCATGGTAAATCCACAGGATCCACTCAATATAAAGTGTAAAATGGTCACAAATTACTGTTCATACATTCATTCATTTTCTTTTCGGCTTAGATGGGTTGCAGCTGGAAGGGCATTCACTGTGTAAAACATATGCTGGATAAGTTGGCGGTTCATTCCGCTGTGGCGACCCCAGATTAATAAAGGGACTAGGCCGAAACGAAAATGAATTTTATTTTAAACTTTATATTGTTGACTGTTCCTGTGGAGTTACCATGTAACTACACTGTTATTAAAGTGTTGCATAGAAGATATTTCTACAAGTTACACAGTAATTTGTGACCATTTTACACTTTATATTAAGTGGACAGTTCCTGTGGAGTTACCATGTAAGTACACTGGTATCACAAGGTGAAACCTTCTAATGCAGCATTAGTTCTGCCATACAGTGTTCACAAGTGCATGATCTGCAAACAGTTGTGGAAGTGGGAAAACATCTGCAAGTACATATTGTTGTTACACAATGCACTTACATAATTCTTGTTACAGATGTGTACTTTCCTAGTGTTGTTAACAATGTCCTATTATACATTTGTACTTACACATACTATTCAGTGGGTTGTTGCATGAGTGTAGTTACACCAGTAATACAAAAGTAAATACTATGTAAACGTGTGTACATACACTGTAGTTACATACTACTTACACATCTAATTACCATGTAAGTTCACAGGTATAAGCGACAATATAAAGTGGGACCAAAAAGGGAATAAAAACTTACATCTGGATTAGGTGCATTTCCATCAAGTTATTAGAGTGGCTAACTGTGGTATTGGTAACCTAGCAACCAACAGTAAACAAGGCAAGCATAATGGAAAGAGCTGAATAGTTACTGTACTGTACATGAGTTTAATGTTTGCTGTGTCAAGAGTTTTTTTTAGCAAATCTGTTTCCATTTTTCACATTAACCCATTTTCAAATAAGCCCAAATCCGCGTAAATTGAGTATAAAAACTTTTTTGAATTATTTTATTATTTTTTAATTAGAAATGTGCAGATTCCATTACTTATTTCTCATGCAACACTTCAAAATGCGCATTAACAGAGGCTGATGAAAACCCAGCTCATGACAGTGGTATTGACATGTGGTATTGCCTATAGTAAACACGGGGAACTGATGTGGTCGAAAAGTGGCGTCTGCTTGGAGTTTTGTATGATTAAAGTTGAACCACTGAAATCACACAGAATGTCATACATTATGTTTTTACAAGGTTTTTGGTTCCTTTTTAAAACTTTGAATGTCTCAAGACCCTTGCTGTCTATGGAGGAGAGAGCTCTAGGATTTCATCTAAAATACTAAAATCTATTCATTTGTGTTTTGTCTCAGGGAATTAATTAATAACATCATTTTCATTTTGGGGTGATCTAAACTCAGTCCAAACAATTGCATTTGAATTTATGTGACTTGTAAATATAAATTGCAATTCTGTGATTACGGAGGTGGTGGCGTGGTGGCACAGTAGGTAGCGCTTTCTCCTCAAAGCAAGAAGGTTGCTGGTTCGACCCTCGGCTGGGTCAATTGGCATTTCTGTGTGGAGTTTGCATGTTCTCCCCATGTTGGCATGGGTTTCCTCCGGGTGCTTCAGTTTCCCCCACAGTCCAAAGACATGCGCTATAGGTGAATTGGGTAAGCTAAATTATCCGTAGTGTATGTGTGTGAATAAGAGTGTATGGGTGTTTCCCAGTGATGGGTTGCAGCTAGAAGGGCATCCGCTGCATAAAACATATGCTGGATAAGTTGGCAGTTCATTCCGCTGTGGCGACACCTGACTAATAAAGGGAGTAAGCCAAAAAGAAAATGAATGAATGAATAAATGAATGATTATGGAAGTCACTTTAAAGATTTCACATTATAAAAGCTATTAGACAGCTGTGAACTTAACTTACTAAACACCAAATTGCCATATGCCATATGACTGTGCGCTGGGTTAAACCATCTCACTGTATATGCGTTGTATATACTTTTATCAGTTGAGAACCCATAAAGAGCTCACTGTAAAAAATGCTGGGTTCCACACAATTCCTTTATGCTGACTTAACACAAATCGATTAGGTTAACTTATTTGTTTTTACAAATTTAAGTGGATTGAAGATAAAACTATTACGTTGTCCCAAAAAACCTTAAAAACGTCGGCTTAGTCTCTTTATTAATCAGAGGTCGCCACAACACAATGAACCACCAACTTATCCAGCATGTTTTACGCAGCGGATGCACGTCCAGCTACAACCCAACACCGGGAAACACCCATACACTCTTACATTCACACACATACACCACGGCCAATTTAGCTTATTCAATTCACCTAGAGCTCATGTCTTTGGACTCGTGGGAAAGCGGAGCACCCAGAGGAAACCCACGCCAACACGGGGAGAACATTCAAACTCCACACAGAAAAGCCAACTGACCCAGCCGGGGCTCGAACCAGCGACCTTCTTGCTGTGAGGTGATCGTGCTACATCGTACATTGGTTCAACTCTAATTGAATAAGTAGTTTGATCAAGAAGCAAAAGTAATTTTTTGAGTGTTTATAAAATTTATAAAGGAGTCAAAACAATGGCTATTTCGCCATCAACCACATAAGTGAAGATCTGCTGCAAGGACACACACTTCTGACACCTGCATTGAATTGTAATTGGCAACATCCTGACTATGACAAGAAAACCCAGGCATGCTTGAGCACTGTGTCGCACCTTGTGACACCAACTTGCTTCGTGTAAATCTATTTGGTCCTATTTCATTAGAACCACAGAGTTCATTTGCAAGCAAACCAAGACCCTCTTTTTTAATGGTGTTGGCCCGCTTGTTTGGTGCACTCCAAATTTGAATCGCAGCATTCGCACTTATTAAAATAAACAAGATTAACAGAACAGAGTTCATTATAATCAAACCAAACCTGCCAAGTGTGAACACATCCTAAGAATCCCAATTATTATGAGCTTGTGGAAGGAAAGAGCATGCCTATTGCAAAGCCCGAATCACTAAGGTGACATGATGGTCTTTTTAGTGCATTGCTCGTTGCTAGGTGGTTACTCACTGGCATAAGTCAAAAGAGCCCTGTCTCTAGATTATTATAGCTTTAGATATGACTTAATCCTTCAGTGTACGTCTGTAGGTTTTTTTCTACAAGTTTTATTTCCTCCTCCAGGTGAATAGGAGTTTAATTGCTCAGAGAAGTAATATTACATCTCCTCTCAATTAGCCATATGTGCAAATGTGCAAAGGCTTTCTGTCTTTATGGGTACAACAGCTTGTTAGCAGGGCAGTACCCTTTAAAATGTGTCAAATTCCTGCAAGCTCATTTCCAAAAAACCCTATTTTTTAAATATATCTTCCTTAGACATTTAAATTAGATATGCAAAGGGCACACAATGTCTTTTCATTGTCTTGCATTCTTGTACTGTTATAATGGCAGATGTGAGAGGGAATATTTTAAAAGTCATATGCAGAATGAAATACTTCTCAAATTAGCTTGAGTTTTATGTATGAATAATATTTTCTGTGTATATATTTGAATATATTAAAAAAATATCTGTAATTATAGTGTTATTAGTTAACAGTAAAATTAGCGGTGTATGTCGACCGGACAGTGTCTTTTTTAATAATTATGAAGGTTCAATCACAAAATTTCAGTTTCACAATAGAAATAATAAAAAGGTTGGAAGAACAATACAGTATATTACAGTCAAATTTATTTTAGCAAGAAAATAATAACATAGTTTTTCCTAATGCAGAAAAATATTATAGGTTTTTGGAAATATATATTGTTCGTGGCAATATAAAAATATTTTTAAATGCTTTAAATTTCCATATCAGCGCTGTAGTTGGTGAATTTTCCAACACAGGCTCATTGTGGATATGTTACCCTGTCTACATTTCTGAAGAGCACAAATCATGTAGCAAGAGGTACATCTGGTTGCATTTCGTCTTTAAATGGCCACGAAACCCCCGTCTCAGCAGGATGTTTTCACACCTCTAGTTTGGAAAAAGTCAGGAAAGTAGGTGTGTCTAGCTCTGTTTAGTTGGGAGTGTCGGGGGAGGGAAAGAGGGATGGTTTTGCATAAAAATGGGAGTTTCCGTTTGTGCATACGCTGATTTTCACAGAGGCAAAACAAACACACAGACGCAGGGGAGAAAGACAGTGACTGTGCTTACATGAACATCAGTAGTCGAATTACTTGCCAAATTTTTATTTTGTCAACTTTAACTGCAGTTTGGCACTTTCACTTTCATTCAGTAACATTTCATGCATGCCACCCTTGACAAACAAGATATTGAATGCAAGGAACTGCTTGAAGAGTGTAGTTTTAATGGAATGTTTGATACCGCATGGTGAATGGGAGGGAAAAAAAAACCTTTTATAAAATTATTTATAAACACAACACTGACGACCCATGTCTCCAAGCAATTCTTGTTCTTCCACTTGTTTTGGCAACACAGCGTGGCGTCTCTCTGCCATCTGAACACTGTAACAGGTAAAAACAGTCTTCGAAGCTATCATCCATATTAATGAAGTTGCACCTCATACACAATAGAGCGCGCTAATTGGTTTGAACCAAGTATTTCTCAAAAACAGCTCAAAAAATGTGTTTTGGTGTTTCATGACCCTTATACTATGGGGCGGTATGATGCCGTCGATGGCTTTTTTTTTTCTTTTAGCACTACCAGCTGACCGCTTACCTCCATACGGACAGCTTTTGCAGTGTTACCAGTTTGCCCTGTAGCTCGCAGCATACGCTGATGAACTTGGGACGTGTAGCTGAGTTAATCACGACAATGGGGTTTGACTGCGGTGAAGAACGGTTCCAGAAACCAGGTAAAACAAAAGCAAAACAATAAATAAAAAGACAACAGGCTGAAAACGTGGTTAAATCATGTGGACGCAACTAGGGCTGCACAATATATCGCTTCAGCATTGTTATCGCAATGTGATCATTCGCAATAGTCACATCACTATTTTACGCGATGTTGAGTCTGGATTATAATTACAATATATCATTTCTGAATTATAATATATAATCTCACAAGTGTTTCTTGGGCCTTAAGGCATTCCGGCATAAGGAATTGGACCATTTGTAACTTTGACAAATTAATAACGATTAATACCTATGCAGTATTATTTTACATTTGATTGTTTAATTATTGTATACCTGAATACAGTTTGACTTCTTAGAAAACAATAAAATGCTGTTTAATTAATTAGTATCTTTTTCTTTATTGACTTTATCTGTGCTTGTAGATTGTTTCTTATTTTTTATACTTACAGACTCTCCTACAAAATCATCCCAATCAATCTAAAATGATACATTCTTTTCAAATTGTTATTCAACACATCTAGTGAAATTCATGTCGGAATATACTGTTGAAGTCAGAATTATTAGCCCCCCTGTTTATTTTTTTCCCCGTTTTCTGTTTAACAGAGAGCAGATTTTTTTCAACACATTTCTAAACATGATAGTTTTAATAACTCATCTCTAATAACTGATTTATTTTATCTTCGCCATGATGACAGTAAATAATATTTTACTGAATATTTTTTAAGACACTTCTATACAGCTTAACGTGACATTTAAAGGCTTAACTGGGTTAATTAGGTTAACTGGGCAGGTTAGGGTAATTAGGTAAGTTATTGTATAACAATGGTTTGTTCTGTAGACTTTCAAAAAAAATTAGCTTAAAGGGGCTAATAATTTTGTCCTTAAAATGGTGTTTAAAAAATCAAAAACTGCTTTTATTCTAGTCGAAATAAAACAAATAAGACTTTCTCTAGAATAAAAAAATATTATCAGACATACTGTGAAAATTTCTTGTTAAACATCATTTGGGAAATATTTAAAAAACAAAAAAAAATTCAAAGGCGGCCTAATAATTCTGACTTCAACTGTATATCGTAAAATAAAAAACAACGCAATGTTAGATTTTTCCAATATCGTGCAGGCCTAGCCGCAGCTGCTTTTCTTTTTGTAGATTGCTTTTGAAAACACTATCGGTTGGGTTTAGGGAAGGGGGTGGGTGTGTCAGTCGGTCAGTCAGTCAGTCAGTCAGTCAGTCGACAGCAAACTTGCCTGGTTGGCTGAAGTGTATATTGCACCCTCTGGTGGATTTATGCGAGAAGAGGATGCACAAGAGAAATTTGAGATCATCAAAAGCATACACAGCAGACTCTGGTGGATTTACAAAAACTGTGAGCAGACGTACCTCCAGTTACGTATTTCGGTGACCCCAGAAATGAAGACCTGGATAAGTATATGTTATAAGCCTGGGTTGGAAGTTTCTCTGGAGAACGAAAGGAGAAAGTCTTGCGAATGAACACAATGTTTTCATGAAGACATCTAAAAGTTTTTGCCCAATGGATGCAATGTTTCTCAGATGAATGCAAAGGTTTTATGTACAAATGAATCAGATTTGCAAGTGAATGTCAAGCATGTAGTTGATGTTTCTCTAGATTTAATAATGCAAAAGATTCATGCGCAAATGCAAGTGTCTCATCAAATAAGAATCGGGAGAATTGGGGGGGGTGATGAGATCTCGTCCCACCAGCCTTTTGCAATGCTTACATGTTTATTACTGCATAAACTGTACTAAAATAGTTACAAACTGATTTCAAAATGCATTATTTTTCAGTTGAATAAAAAGTTATTTAAAAAAATGGAATTGAGCATTTCTTTAAAATCTCGTCTCGTCACGCTAATGCAAAAGTTGCAGATGCATAGTTTTCTGGAGAATGCAAAAGTTTTATGAGCAAGTGCAAAATTATTTGCAAGATTTCACTGGAGAACACAAAAGGTTTGCTTTTTCTGTGAGAAATGTTTTCTCTCCGCCTTTCCTCATTAAGATGTACCTTTAGGGTCTCTGTAGGAAATAGTCTTAAAGCATCAAATAGTAAAATATGCAACAAAGCACATCTTATATTTCCAGCATTTTATTAAAATAACACAAGCTGCTTTCACCTGCAGGACTTGACAATCAAGCTGTAGACAAACACAAAAGCAAAAGCGTAAATCAATGACTTCTGTGTTTTAATAATGTCCTGACACAGTGAAAACAGACTTCCAAAAGTATGTCCTTTTAAAAGGATAGCATTGTTCAGCCAAAAATGACCATTTACCCACTATTTACTCACCCTCAAGTGCTTCCAAACCTTTATGAGTTTCTTTCTTTTGTTAAACACAAAAAGAAAATCTGAAAATCTGTAACCACTGACTTATTAAAAAACAAATACAATAGAAGTCAATAGTTACAGATTTCCAACATTTTTCTAAATATAATCTTTTTTATTTAACAGATGAGCCTCATTAAGGTTTGAAAAAAGCAAAGAAGGAAAAATAAATGCTTAAAGGGTCACAAAACACCAAAACACATTTGTTGAGCTGTTGACAGTCATATGTGTGTCCCATGCTGCTATAAACACTATTAGGACACATATATTTCACTAAAAAGTGAAAATTGATTGTTTTTGCGTTATTTTGAGCAAATTCGTTCTTCCGGTTTGAAACGAATTTTTGAAGCTGCGTCACGGCCGTGAGATACTTGCGTGTAAATCCAGTGTGGAGAGTGGCTGTCTGTCCCTGCGAGAACATTGTGACGTCTCTGAGGGTGCGCCAATAATTCATGAGAAAGACTTTGTTCAAACCAATCAGCGCGCTCTATTGTGTATGCGGCGCAACTTCATTAATATGCATGATAGCGTCGGAGACTGTTTACCTGTTACAATGTTCAGACGACAGAGACGCCACGTTGTGTTGCCAAAACAAGTGAAAGAACAAGAATTTGGAGACACGGGTCGTCAGTGTTGCATTTATTAGTGTGCTGCAACAAAGGTTTTGTTTTCATTTACCCTCTATGAGAGTGCTGCTGGACTCACGTGTGGATTACAGTGCACGCGACACGCGACAGAAATGCGTTTGTAATGCACATTTTTTACCCGAGAGCTTTTCGCATCTGGAAATGGTGAAATCCGGATTTGTCGCTCGTCTCCTTTTTAAAAAAAGACACAGTTCCAGTGTGATTGTCTTGTCTCGACAGATTTGGTAAGTGTGTGCAGTGCAGTGCCCTTTGTTTAACCCAGATGGCAAAATTACTTCGTATCATCAGCAGTGCTCTTTCAGTTTTTAAAGACTACTAAGTTACTAAGTTTACAGTATGTTAATATCACAGCAATATTATAGTACAATATTATAGACTGAAAGATCTGCTGTAAATGCTGCTCTCCGAGTGTAAACATGTAAACACAATCAAATTATTCCCGTTGTGCAGAATTTTCGCCACATTTTGTGACAGGATAGTCTATACACACACGGCTTTCTGACGCTACCTACTGAGTGCATAAGTTACAGAGAAATGCAGATTTTTTTCTCCCATTGGCAGTGCGGTATCAAACATAGCATTAAAACTCCACTCTTCCAGCTGTTCCTCGCTTTCAATATCTCGTTTGTCACGGGCGACACGCAGGAAATGTTCCTGAATAAAAAGTTAAAGTGCCAAACTGCAGTTAAAGTCAACAAATCAATAATTTGGCAAGTAATTCGATTACTGATGTCCATGTAAACACAGTCATTCTCTTTCTCCCCTGCGTCTGCGTGCCCAAACGGAAACTCCCATATTTGCAAATCCTTCCCTCTTTCCCTCCCCCGACACTCCCACCTAAACAGAGCTGGACACGCCCACTTTCCTGACTTTTTACAAACTAGAGGTGTGAAAACCCCCGCTGAGACAGGGGGGTTTCATGGCCCTTTAATAGTAGGAAAAATACATACTATGTAAATCAATGGTTAGTTTTCCAACATTTTTCAAAATATCTTCTTTTGTCTTTAACAGAAGAAACTGATAAAGGCTTGAAACAAGTAAAGGAAGAGTAAATAATGACAGACATATCATTTTTAAGTAAAAATTTTAAACTTCACCAATCATTCACAAATTAAATATATTTGGAAGACAGCTGAAAACCTGCAGCCATTGACTTCCATAGTAAAAAATAATAATAACCATAGAAAGTCAGTGGTTACAGATTTCCTCAATTTTTCATGATATCCTCTTTTGTCTTTAACAGGAGAAACTCATAAAGGTTTGAAACAAGCAAAGTAGGAAAAAGAAATGCTTAAAGGAGAAAAAAAAATACTATGGAAGTCAATGGTTACAGTTTTCCAACATTTTTCAAAATATCTTCTTTTGTCTTTAACTCATATAGGTTTGAACAAGTAGAAGAATAGAAGAAAATTATGACAGATAGATCATTTCCAAGTAAGAATTTCCTTAAACTTCTTACAAAATAAAAGACCTGTAAATCTCAGCATAGACTCGGACTGCCACGATGGTCACAAGA
>LR812524.1:58328537-58473537 GCA_903798195.1 Danio kyathit | reverse complement strand
GTTGAAAAAAATCAGAAAATAATCTAATAATTCAGGAGGGCTAATCATTTTGATTCAGCTCTATACTATTATCCAAGCAAAAATTACCCAATTCTTCTGTGATACAACCTTTCGCTCACTGCTAACAGACAGGCTCGACGGAGAGTTTGAAAAGTGTTTGGAGGAAATTAATTTTCCACCAGGGCCAAAAAGTGTCCATACTTGAAGAAACACCCAATTACGACAACTTCTGTTCCGTCACTGAGCGCAAGAGCAACAACCTGCTTTATCTGAAAAACGCAAAGCCAAGCAAACATTCAGAGCGGTGTCGAGAACTGACAGTAAAGGCCTCAGGACGTTCTGCGGCATTGGAGATAATGGAGATTCGGGGAAAACAGAAAGGCGCAGGAATAGGGCCTGCCAAACGCCGACACGCTACAACAAGCATGGCATGGGTGTGCGGCAGGAGAGGCAGCCCACAGAAGGGGAGGGCAAGTGGGCCGAGATGGCAGCCTGTGAGGCCGGTTCCAGCTGTCAGGGACGTGGGCGATACAGCCGTGACTGCTAACGGTGGAGCACAAGTCTACAGCGTATGCTCTTCATTTGCAAACACCAATGTCTCAATTATATGTTGCGCTGGGTGTAAACAAATGAGATAATCAGTACAAATATGCTCTATTTCTTATTTCCATACAATGGAGAAAAAAAGGGCAACACTTTACAATAAGGTTGCATCCGTTAATGTTAATTAATGCTTTTACTAAAGTGAACAAACAATGAACAATACATTTATTAGAATAATTCATGTTAGTTAACGTTAGCATATGAAAATTCATTGTTAATTGACGGTGCATTCATTTTAACAAGCATGATGTTAATAATACATTAGTAAATGTTAAACAATGATTAATAAATGTTGTATAAGTACCTTAACTAATGAAACCTTATTTTAAAGTGTGACTGAAAAAAGTGATAAAACAGTTGTTTTGTTAGTTTGTACTTTATAGCAAAAAAAAAAAAAGTATTTCTTACATGCAAGTTTTTGTCTTGTTTTTAGAAATATTAAGTCAAAATTAAGTCAGATTTTTCCTAAAACTGATCTAAAAATTATCTGCCAATGGGGTAAGTAAAATAATCTTGTTTTTTTTTTATTTATTTTTTTTATTAGATTATTTTACTTATATTTTGATCACCAGCGATGTAGCTTTGGCGGATCGCTGGAAAACACTCCCTGTTATTCCCATGAACTACATCTCATCATGCACTGCACTCACACACCAGTTCCAGGTCACCCTCATCTAGTGCTGAGTCTTGTTTCCCTTGTGAGCATTCCAAAAATTTTCCCTATGTTGTTTTGTCATGCCTTTGACCCCTGGTTTGTTTACTATTTTATGCTGTTTTGCCGACTGCCTTGACCTCTTCGCCTGTTTCTACGACTAGTTTGGATTACCTTCAGTTTGCTTGTGTATTTACCTAGCCAGCCTGAATACTCTTTAATAAATCCTCACCTCTATTGTCACACCCCAATCATTGTTACAACTTGTCCCACTGCCAGATTTAGTATGATTTAACAAAAAACAACAGGCTTTATAATTATTCTTTAACGGTTTTAATCTTTAGTGGATAGGACGATATAGTGCTACGTGTTGACACACTTAACCAATAGGATATTGGCACCGACAAAACCGACTTCTTTTGACTCGTTTTTTTTCTGAGAACAAGACAACTTTTTTTTTTTAATCAATGCTTCTTCATTTAAGATTTTTTGGATATCTGGACTAAAAACAAAAAGTAAGAAAAGCATTTTAGCAGTGTTTATTTATTTATAGGAATTTCTACCATAATGTAAATGGCCTTGAAACAATGCTTTTTCAACAGTTTTGTTTACATCATTCCTCTACCAGAATTGTTTAGTTTGGTAAAGTTGATTTGACAGCTGATGACAGCCACAGTGATTTTCCACTCCATATCACCTTAATTCAAATGGGACTGGTGCATTTTTTAGTCTGTTCTGATTCATATATCCATGTTTTATTTTGTCACTGGGTTGGACTAGACTTTTTTCAACTTATTGAAAAGCATATTTATTTATTTGATAAAGTTGATGATTTCAGGCATGACTTCAGAGTGTATTATAGTAAAAGGTGAGAAGCACTTTGGATTCTAGAAAGCATTATATGTATGCAGATAGATGCACATTAAAGGGCCTCTGTGTCAGCAGGGTGTTTTCCCACCTCTAGTTTAAAAAAAGTCAGGAAAGTGGGTGTGCCTAGCTCTGTTTAGGTGGGAGTGTCGTGGGAGGGAAAGAGGGAAGGGTTTGCATAAAAATGAGAATTTTCGGTTCAAGCACACGCTGATTTTCACAGAGGCAAAACAACACACAGACGCAGAGGAGATAGACAGTGACTGTGTTTACATGGACATCAGTATTCAAATTATTTGCCAAATTTTAATTTGTCGACTTTAACTGCAGTTTGGCACTTTTACTTTCATTCAGGGACATTTCATACATGCCCCCCGTGACAAATGAGATATTGGATGCAAGGATGAACTGCTGGAAGAGTGTAATTTTAATGGAATGATTAATACCGCACGGCGTATGGGAGAAAAAAAAACTCTGCATTTTTCGGTAACTTAGATGCACTTGGTAGGTAGCATCAGAAAGTTGTGTGTGTATATTGACTATCCTGTCACAAAATCCGGCGAAAATCCTACACAATGGAAATAGTTTGATTAAGGTGTTTACATTCAGAGAGCAGCATTTACAGCGGATCTTTCAGTCCATAATATTGTAGTGATATTCATTCATTCATTCATTTTCTTGTCGGTTTAGTCCCTTTATTAATCAGGGGTCGCCACAGCGGAATGAACCACCAAACTTATCCAACACATTTTTACGCAGCGGATGCCCTTCCAGCCGCAACCCATCTCTGGGAAACATCCATACACTCATCCACACTCATACACTATGGACAATTTAGTCTACCCAATTCACCTGTACCGCATGTCTTTGGACTGTGGGGGAAACCGGAGCACCCGGAGGAAACCCACGCGAACACAGGGAGAACATGCAAACTCCACACAGAAACGCCAACTGACCCAGCCGAGGTTCAAACCTGCGACCCAGCGACCTTCTTGCTGTGAGGCGACAGCACATACTAACATACTGAAAAACTAAATCATTTTGACTAAGGTATGTCTTTAAAAACTGAAAGAGTACTGCTGACGATACTAACTAACTTTGCCATCTGAATAAACATAAGCAAAGAGCATTGATCGCACACTTACCAAATCTGTAGAGACAGGACAATCAACACTAACTGGAACCATGTCTTTTTTAAAAGAGTGGCAAATCCGGATTTCAATATTTCCAGATGCAAAAAGCTCTTAAAAAATGTTCCTTACAAACGTATTTTTGCCACATGTTAGCAGACCACTGTAAGCGGGGAGTTGAAAACAAAACCTTCGTTGCAGCACATTTATAAACGCAACACTGACGACCCATGTCTCCAAACAATTCTTCTTCATCCACTTGTTTTAATTACGGATGGCAACAAAGGTGTTGTCTCTCTGCTGTCTGAACACTGTAACAGGTAAAAACAGTCTTCGAAGCTATCATGCATATGCATATAATTCACAACCAATTTTCACTTTTTTGTGAAATATCTCTGTCCTAATATTGTTTTTAGTAGCGTGGGACACATTTATGACTGTCAACATCTCAAAAAATGTGTTTTGGTGTTTCGTGACCCTTTTAGGGACCACTTGAAGGTTCTCTGAACTTACGATTTATCATAATTATTTTTTTATCAATCACACATTAAGTTGTCCATAACGAAACTTATAATGTAAACATTTTCTATTTCCAATAAATGATTTTAACTGTTAAATCAATTTATCAAGAAATCTTGTTATCAAAGTTTTAATATTTTTTCATCAAATAAACGTCAATCTTCCTAACTAAACCATTTATATAATTTTTGAAAGGTTTATGTAAACCCTTAAAAAATAGATATTTTTCCTTTTTCATTTCCGAGAGTGAAATTCGCCTAGCAACAGACCAAGATTTGTTCTTTTTTTTTGTTAGTTTTTTTCATCAGATAGTTTTTTTCCTCTCTGTCTGGCAGAAAACACACACTCTCTTACACACACATACACACAAAGTATATATGAGCTTTTGGCTTCTCTGTTCAGAATCGACAACCTGTATTGTCACAAGGGTTAATTTGTAATGACCAAATTTAATTTTTGCATTGCTCTTGATATAAATAGACCTCACAGCCTAATCTAACTTCCTCACGGTTTAATTAACAAGAGCAGTTCTCACCCTGGCTTTGAGAATAATAATAAGCCACTGAGTCACACTGCTGTTAGACCCAGTGATTGAAACACTGCAGCTGTATCAGAAACATCATTGATGCCGAAATGCCAACCGCATCTCAATTTTTCCGTCCGTGCCTTCCGAACATGTAAGCGAAAGTAAACTAATGAGCGCTTGATCTAACATCAGGTATAGGCAGGGGGGGGGTGGAAATTGAAAAAGTCATGCTAAGCTGATCAACAAAATTTCAGCCTGGGACAATATTTTCTCTGCACAGCCGCGCTATATTGAGAGAGCTTATGGTAATATGGTTTGCTTTGAGAGTGGCATATTGAAAATAAGTCCGGTGGGATCGAAAAGAGAGTGTGGAGAGAGGAATCTGGCCCTGAGCAATTTCACTGTGTTTACACAGCGCCTCACAACAAGACTGCCACATAAACTCAGCCTGATGGAGCCCTGGGCAGGCAGTGGACATACAGCGGCCAGCTATGGCGAACTGAAAGATTTACACTTAAGAAAAAAAAACTACAATTGAACATACATGATTTAGGTCACTGAATATTTTAAGGAACAATTCTGGCTATTAACAAACCATTAACCATGACTTTAGGCTCAATAAACCCCTAATGTGCTGCTTACTACTGCTACCAGAAATCTATAACTACTAGAATCACCATACCAGTCAATCTGATTGTTTTCATACAGTATGTGATATTGTCATGTCATATTTACATTCAAATCTTCTATTGAGATATTAAAACTATGCTTTGAATGTCTGCCATCATATTTAATGAAGTCATTAAACTAAAAATACAATATTTATTTGTAATCCAGCCCCTAAATGTGTAGCTAGTCTACTAGACCACCAACAAAGGTCCACAAATCACTTTCATTTTCACTTTAACAAGCAGGGGAGAAGGTTTTTCATGGCACTGAATATGCTGTTTTGAAAGACATATCTGAAGTTATGTTTTTGCAATCAGTTTTGTTTATGTTAGCAGGAAGTTGCAAGGCAACAGAGGCATGCATATTCAAAGTCGCTGAAATGCATGCAGTCATTTTGACCGACAATAATTAAAGGTAGAAACACTAATAGCTCTTTTGTGTTTTTTAGTTTTAATAAAATTACAATGTTAGAAAGAAATATAGACATATTTAGGAAAAAATGGTCAAAATGTAAGTTTAGGTATAAGGTAGGATTAGGGATGTAGAATAAGATCAATATGTACTTTATAAGTACTATAGGTAAACAGACAATATTTTAATAATAGACAGGTAATAAGCCACTAGTTCATAGTGAGAAATGGTATTTAAACTAAAGTGTGAATGAATTCAGTTGCTGAATTTGCATGCAGAGATAAAAACAGGTACTGTAGCAACCAATGTCCTCCAACCAATACGACCATATGCGATGTTAGTAAATTTCTTGAAAGACAAACCATATTTCTAGGTTTCTCAGGGCGTACTCACACTATGCTATCCGAACCATGCCCAGGTCCGTTTCCCGGATCGATTGATAAGTGTGAGTGCTCTGAATCGAGCTCAGCCATGGTGTGCCAGAGCATGGTTCACTTGGGCTTTGAAGCGGTATGCTTGTGTGTGAGTGCAAAATGCGCCTGAGCCCGAAACTGAAAGCTAGACGTGACTTTTAAGGGACTATTTGATATGGATTAATTAATCATTCGTACTGTTCAATGAACGCAAACTGTCTTATTTTATTAAAGACGCAAACCCCTCACTGCACGACAGCTGCACCTTCAGCAAACCTCCTAATTCCTGCAGCATGAGGACTTTATGATTGTTTATCAGCGTCAAAAGTGGCTGATCTGTTCTGTGAAATATTTGACTGCGTGTCATCACATATCAAATGACTTAAACAATATAACTAAAGAAATCTCCACTGTGCTGAGCGAGAGCGCTTACTGAACAGCGCATCATCGATGACGTAAGCATGCCCAGGCCCGAATGTAATGTGAGTGCGGGCCGTCGGGGGAGACGGGAGGGGGGACAAGCGTGCTTTGGCCCGGTTCAAGGCAACTGTACATAGTGTGAGTACGGCCTCAGTCGTCGTAGTTGTGTAAAATTAAAGCACAGTGAAATGGAGAGAACCACAAATAATTTTTTGTATTCCTATTTGCTCAAAAAGAAAAACTACATGATAATGTTTTCACAACTTTCATAAAAAGGGAAAGAAAATGTGTGAGACTGTTAATGGCATCCAGAAGAGATACCAATGTCAAATTTACTGTCACGCCCATAGACGCTGCTTTAGAAACACCTCAAATAAGCAGCAATTCGATTTTGTTGTAATTTGATGCAAAGATTATATAATACAAAGTGCAGCTTTCAAAATGTATAACAGGCAATTAAAAACTTTCAAGGAATTGAGATGCTGATGACCGTTGAATGTGTCATCCCCTTCTTGTGAAAAGGGTCTATTGGAACATTTACAAAATTACTGACCCTATAGGTAATCAAAAGCAAGTCACAAAATTTTTGCTATTAGATGCAACCTAAACTGTAAAAAAAAATCCATAAATGAACAGTTTACGTAATTTGTGATTCATGTTTTTATTTTTCCCAGTTTATTTATGCTTTTGAACTACATTATGGGACCTTAATCTTTCCTCCAACAACTTTTAACCTTGAAAAGTTTGAAGGAGTGACTTTCATTAACATTTTTAATAGTTTAAAGTGATGTATTGTCTGGGTTGGTGTTTTATATTACGCTACAAAAACCTTGTAATAAACTACCAGTACACTGCAATTTTACAGACATATTTCTCTATATATCATTTCGTATATATTATATTATTTCAACTACTAAAATATCACTTTGAATATAAAAGTGAATATATATAAAAGTCACTTTGTTAAACTGTAGAGTTGAATTGTTAACATCAAAAGTCAACAGAGCAAAGATTTAATATTTATTATTTATTAGAAAATGAAAAAAGTCCTATTTTAATAATAATAGTAATGATGATGATGATGATGATGATTAAGTAGGATATTGTTTATTTATTTTTTGAAAAGTCTGCTTTTACAATTTGATCATGTGCAAACCACTGCAGATATGCTCTAACCAGCAGGCCCATGTCATATACAGTACAGATACTTAATAAATAACCTACTTTAAATTAAAAGCATAACGTATGATTTTCACAAGCTTTGGAGACATAGCATAAATTCCGCTTTTAAAAAAATCACCTATAGCTTTTGTCATGAGGCTGTGTTCAAAATGACATCAATGTTTTCAAAGTGCACTGTTAAGGGAGCACAATTGTAAACATAAAGATCGCTAAAACTGAACTGTAAACATACTTTGAAAGCACCTAAGAGAGATGACCTTAATGCTTTTTTATTTTTAATAATTCCAACTTTGAATGTTAGAATGTTCTAAATGAATAGGGCATAGGGGGGATAAGTGGGAATAAAACACAGCCAGGAACTATGTTTCTAACTACAGCTCCACGGGTGTCATTGTAAGTGCTCGAGTTTGCGAATGTTCGTTGGAGCGATGGATTTGGGAAACGGCAAATCAACAAACAAATCTTTGTAATGAAGGAACTTGCGACCTTAGTTGGCTAACGATGGTTTTGGGAAACGCACCCCTGAACGACTGATACAGGGCAGGAAGGATTCATGCTTTCATGTTGTTGACGCCACATTTTGACCCTACCATCCGAATGTCGCAGCCAAAATCGAGACTCATCAGACCAGGCAATGTTTTTCCAAACATTGTGTGTGAAAATCCCAGTAGATCAGCAGTTTCTGAAATACTCAGACGATCTGGCACCAACCATGCCAAATCACCTTTAAATCACCTTTCTTCCCCATTCTGGTGCTCGGTTTGAACTGCAGCAGATCATCCTGACCATGTTTAAATTTACTGAGTTGCTGCTATGTAATTGGCTGATTAGAAATTTGCGTAATGAGCATTTGGACAGGTGTACCTAATCAAGTGGCCGGTGATGTTGATTCATTTTTTAAACAAAACTGTACATGTGGACACGGCATTAGATGCTTCATATTTGAGTGAAACATAATTGAGATCTCATGAGCTATGAAAAGACAATAGCTGAAAAATACCATGTTCCTTTATAAAGAGTGAGAGAGATGGAGAAAAAAGAGAGCAATTGATACCCAGTGGCCAGAGAAAGAAGGAACAAGACTGAGCGAGATGTATTTCCTGTTTTAATCTCAAAGGAACACACCGTGCAGTTTGTGGGGATGCTCTCGCTCCGGTGGGAGGCGGCGACGGCGCACTGACGACTCCAAGGCAACCAATTTGTTTGTTTATTGTCTTGGTGTTTTGTCGCGGTTACAGTTCATTGCAGTCTGCCTCCACTCCAGCACGCTCTTTTAAATGGCATCTATAAAACATGTGGCTTCTGTCGCCCGTCTTCCTCATCCCTCTCTCACGCTCTGTCGTTTTTGTACGCCCCTTTCTTTCTCTATCCCTTTATCCCTTCCCTACTTCTGTTACTTTCGGTGTCTCATTCTTTCTCTCTCTCTCTTTGTCTCTCACTCCACACATCAGTCAAGCATTATGTGGTGGCACAGAAGCTTCCAGGATGCCCACTCACATTCTCTGCGCTCACAAAAGCTGCATCGCTCTCTGCTAAATCCAATCACACATGGAGCTGGGTTCGACAAAAAAAGCACATCGGCACAGGCAATAATCACTTGCAAAATATCCGCAAGGTTACGTTGTTGCATAATCAAGGTTAGGCAAGTTAAGCGGAATGTCTACCAGCTAGCTGCTTATGTGATGAACGATACAATTTGCCCTCTTAAAACACAAAACGCATGAAACGGAAGTTGCGATCATCTTTTCTTTCCGGTTGTGGCATGCAGTTCAGATTATTAGCCCTCCTGTGAATTTTTTGGTCTTTTTCAAATATTTTGTTCAATCGAAATTTTGTTTAATGGAGCAAGGAATTATTCACAGTAATTTCCTATAATATTTTTTCTTCAGGTGAAAGTCTTATTTGTATTATTTCGGCTAGAATAAAAGCAGTTTTTAATTTTCTTTAAACAACTTTAAGGTCAATATTCTGTAAATCTTAAGCAATATTTGTTTTCGTTTGTCTACAAAACAAACTGTTACACAATGACTTGACTAATTACTCTAATTAACCTAGTTAAGCCTTTAAATGTCACTTTGAGCTGAATACTAGTGTCTTGAAAAATATCTAGTAAAATATTATGTACTGTCATCATGAATATTAAAATCAACAGTAGGCGGTAGATCATTCTCATATCTGGCACCTAAACTCTAGAACAGCCTTCCTAGCACAGTTCGGGAAGCAGACACACTCTGACAGTTTAAAACTAGATTAAAGACACATCTCTTTGCATTAGCATACACATAAAACACAAATGCTGCTGAAATCCAAATCCTCTAAAGGATTGTTAGTCTGCATTATTTAGGGTAACCGAAGCCGGGAACACTTCCCCAAAGACACTATAATTTGAACGGCATCTGCGCTTATGTTAGCCTTTTTTTTTTATTATTCCCGAGGTTTTCATAATCCTGGACCAGGCTGTATCCTGTGCAGCTGCTGTGGTGGTTATGGAAGAGAGGAGAGCATGAGACTGATCCTTGTAAGACCCCAGTGACAGACAGAGGGACAGACGAGGGACAGCCTGTACACCAGCCGGTGACCTCTCCCACCTGCAGCTTCTCCAAGATGGATATCCAGCGTTCTCCAGCCTCCGGCGCCTAGACTGCAGCTCTGCACAAGACGTTTGGCCATAGGAGAAATGGTTGTGGTGAACTGAGCCTGGTTTCTCTCGAGGTTTTTTAATTCTTTACTTTTGCCAATTGGTGAAGTTTGTTTCTCGCCACTGTCGCCACTGGCTTGCATGGCTCGGGACTTGTAGAGCTGCGCATCGATGGAATTGCTCTTCAGAGTTGCTCTCAGCAGTGAATATTAAACCACACTGAACTGAACTAAACTGAACTTCAACACTGAAAACTGAACTGACACAGTTTCAATTTACTATAATCTTCTATGTTAAGCTGCTTTGACACAATCTACATTGTAAAAGCGCTATTGAACTAAAGATGAACTGAGTTGAATTGAATCATGGCAAAGATAAAAGAAATCAGTTATTAGAAATTAGTTATTAAAACTCTTATGTTTAGAAATGTGTTGAAAAAAAATCTCCTTTTTCCTCGGTCTTCGTCCGTAATTTTTACACGTCAAAAAATAAATTCGACCTCATGTTGTGTTAATTGTATTGTCACACTGCCTACAAAACTTTCGTCCATCATAAAAAAAAAAGAATCTAGCTGGGTTATATTTTTTCCGCTTTTCGCATCCGAAAAATCGATTTGAGAGGTATTTTGATACTCCTTCATGACAAACACGGTGCATAAAATATAGACAGAATGTATCGGACAGTTGAGAACTCCTATATGCTGAATTCAGTGACTGGTGCAACTCTCCCCTGCTGCTGTTTGGGGTGTTTCGTGTGGGTGTGTGTGTCCATACATTTAACGGTAATGACCATAGACATTATAATAGAAAGCATGGTCCGCTTTCTGTCTGTTGCTCCGATACGTCAACGTGGACACCATCTATCATAATGTCTGTAGGTACTGCCAGTCTCTGTTCAGGATTTGTTTACATACATAAATGTGTGAAGTATGGCAAGCAATGTATCAAAATTCCACTGATTTCCTGAAATACACTTTGCATTTCGGGATAATCATAGCGCAGATCTTTGAACTCTCCTTCCTCTCTCTATGCAGTATTGGATGAACACCATAGGCAGAGCGTGTGTAAGGTTGGGGAAGGCTTAAGGCTGATTTATACTTCTGTGTCAAGTGTACGCGTATGCTACAGCGCAGCCTACGTGTGGACGCATAGCCCTCGCCGTGGCCGTCAGCCGTGGTCGTCAGCGCACCTCTCAAAAAATGTAACTACACGTCGCAACGACGCGTAGCGTAAGCTATGTGATTGGTCAGCTTGGTAGCGCTGACGAGCGTGGGCGGAGGTGAGAGCCGCGCGACCACGATGCAGCGAGTGTTTACAAGTGTGGAGTCCCGTAAAGGAGCTCCAGATGGAGACTGTTGTTTTGTGTTGAGCGAGTTTGAGCCACTTGTACTTTAAGGTAGCGTTTAGAAAAAACAAAACACCAGCGAAAAAACTCGACACAGAGGAACATAAACATCTACTGCCAGCTAGCGTTTCTGAAGTGTTATTGCAGAGCAACAGAAACAGCGCACAGAAGTATAAATGCACGGCTACGTGCATTGTATGCACCGTGGGTCACGTCGATCACTTGACGCAGAAGTATAAACCAGACTTTAGCCTTCCCCTGGCCAGAGACCACGGAGATAGCAGCAAAGAAAAAAAAACTGCATTGAAAACATGTAAGGGGTGTAAGGCGGAACACAAATGTAATTTAATGTTTATGATTAACAAAACACTGTAGTTATGGTAAGTTTGTCAATCAAATTTAAAGTCCCCCTTCGCACAAAAATGGAACTGTCAAGGCTACCATTAATATATAATATAATATAATATAATATAATATAATATAATATAATATAATATAATATAATATAATATAATATAATATAATATAATATAATATAATATAATATAATATAATACAATTTATTATATTATTATTATTATTATAATTATTATTATTATTATTATTATTATTGTTATATACACTACCTGTCCAAAGTAAGGGGTCAGTAGGATTTTTAAATGTTTTACGATAAGCTTCTCCAGCACACCAAGACTGCATTTATTTAATCATAAATACAGTAGACATTTAAATTTGTCAAATGTTATTGCACTATAAAATAACTGTTCAAATGTAGTTTATAATTTAATTTAATAACTTACTCCAGTGTATTTAAAGATGAATTTTCAGCTTTATTACTCCAGTCTTTAGAGTCACATGATCCTTCAGAAATTACTCTTGTATTAATTATTATTATTATTATTATTATTATTATTATTATTATTATTATTATTATTATTATTATTATTATTATTAATGGTAATAGTAATAAAAGCAACAAGAAGTAATAATTGTATTGAAACTACATACAGTAAGTAATAAATAAATATTTGATAAATAAGTATTTAACAATTTTAAAACAAAATTATATTCAATAAATGCCACCTTGATGAACAGAATAATTTAAATAAAATATTAAATAAAATTAATAATTAAAAATAAATAAACAGACTCCAAACTTTTGACCGGTAGTGTAGATCAGTGGGTTAGTAAGTTTAATAAAATAATTTAATGTGCGTGTTGAATATAATAGACATTTGTTGATAGGCGGTGCTTTTGTTAAATACCTTCTTTGTCGGTCGCAAATCTTTTTAAACGCATTAAAGGGCAGCGCATATATTAGGCTTACCCTGGAGTTTGTTCACCCTCCGCCTATGATGAACAAAATATGTAGCCAATTCTTTTCTTACTTTTTCTACTTTGGAGAAGAGAGAGGAGAACAAAGTACCACTGCTTGAATTCACTTCGAAATGTTTTGCGTTTTTTCGTGATGGAGTATCAGACTCAGTGTGCAAGGTTTGTGTGCGTGACAAATTTCTCAGACATGAATACAAAAAAACACATGCAAACATTTCAGACTTCAGTGTGCAAAGACCTTTACTGTACACTGTAAAAATAATTATTGCTGCCTTTTTTTGTTGAATCAAATAAATTTTTCTAGTCATTTCAACATACATCAATCAAGCTGACTAAAAATATTAAGTTAAACTTTAAAAAAAAGAAAAAAAAAAGCTAATCTATCCTGATTAACTTACTGAAATAAGTTAAAGTAACATAAACATTTGTTGTCATAACATATTTTTTGCAGTGTATTTTGAGCTGTTTATAAAAGCTATTTGACTATTTAAGGAGCTGTAAAGACCAGTTATACTTTCAAAGTGAATGAGTGCTGTTTGTGTAGGAGAATTCATGTTATATGACAAGCATTTGTGCAATGCATGAACTCTTACAAAACAAATCCAGCGATGGGTCTCACATTTACTGTATGCAACTTCATGGCTTTGAAGAGACTGTCATAGCAATGCATGCTGTAGTGAATAATTTAAGCAAAGTGTCTTTATACAGGACACACAGTATAAAGAATAGATATGAGAAACCAGCGTGTCACAGAATTCTGTGGTGTTTTTCAAGTCACTTCTTTTGACGCTGACATTGTATAGAGTGTAAACCCAGAAGATGAAAATTTACAAATTTCCTACAGTGGTTAAACTGCTAGTTCACTCAAAAATGAGAATTTTTTTAATTAATTTCTCACCCTTGTGTGGTTCCAATCCCCTTAGACCTTAATTCATCAGCACAAATTAAGATATTTTAGATGAAATCCAAGAGCTCTCTGTCCCTCATAGACAGCAAGGGTCCTGAGACATTCAAAATCCAGAAAACTTTGAATGTAATCATTTGAAGCTCCAAAAACTAATTTGTGCACCAAACGACTTTGTTCATCAATGTCTTCCGTTTCAGATTAGAATCAAAAGAATTAGAATGAGTTTTATTTGCCAAATGTGAGCAAACACACAAGGATTTTTTGTGGTTTTCAGAAGCTCAGGGTACGTATCATTTGACATTTGTTTTTGAATTTCTTTGGATCTCGGCATGATGTCTAGCTTTTGAGGATTTTTTGGTTTACTTCACTTAAATAAGACCTGCCTTACAAAGTGAATTCCTGATCGCGAACATGTCTAGCAGTAATCCACACCTAAAATAGCCTGGATGTGGCGAGAAAAGTTGATCTCAGGTGTAATAAACCAGAGTTACTTTATATTTTAAGGAGGTGTGAAAGGGGGGCTAACACTTTTTCACACAGAGATAAGTAGTTTTGCTTGTAGTTTTCCCTTAACAATAATTTCAAAACTAATGAAGTGTTTACTTGTTATCTTTGACTAATATTTATATTTGGTTGATGAAACATTAAAGTTTGACAAACAAGGTGAAAAAGAGTTTTGGTGCACAAAAGTGCTCTTGGAGCTTCGTATGATTACAGTCGAACCACTGAAATCACATGAAATATTTTGACAGTGTCTTTGGTTATTTTTCTGGACAGAGCCTTGCTGTCTATGGAGGGTCAGAGAGCTCTCATATTTCATTTAGATATCTTAATTTGTGTTCTGAAGATGAATAAAGTTCTCAGGGGATTGGAACAAGAATTGTTCTTTTTGAGTGAACTAACCCTTTAATCAGATGCTAAAATTAAATAGCCTTTTATGGTGTGCAACACAAACAATCTGTAAAATTCAGATTAGCTTCATGACCCTTCAACAGCATATTTTGCAGTAAACTTGATCAATTTTGTTTGTAAATGAGACATAACTTAAAAATGTAACTTTTAATTTAGTAATGTTGTTCACAATGCTTCATAGGATTGTATTTCTTTTATTCATTAAAGCTGTTAAGTTCACAGCCTTGCTTCTTTGTCTTTTTGTCTGATTTTCATATACTTTGCAATGTAATGATTATCCTCGGTTTAATTTGGTTCATGGTTTATTATGATTTAACAATGACTTGTTAAAACTTCATGTGCCACCAAGGACCAGTTTCAGCTAAAACAAAATATTTGAATGTTCTACTGAAGAAAAAAGTCACCTACATCTTGGATGGCCTCAGGGAGATTAAATTAACAGCAAATTTCCATTTCTAGGTGAACTCTCCCTTTAAGCGAAGATTGGAGGAAATGAAAGAGAAATCAAATTAAGTCACAAAAACACTATTACAATCAGTTTTATGTAGCTTCTTCCTAAGATAACTGTATTTGATAAATGCTTAAATTGGAAGTTTAGCCCTGTTTCATTTATTTAAAGTAGACAGGTTAAGATTAGTGTTTCCCCACAACAAAGAAAAACAAAGAAATTGCTGTAATTTGAGCCTGGTCATTTACAGATTTCTGAGGCAGAATGGAATTACCACTGAAGCTTAACAAGTATGAAATATTGCCTATGAGCCAAACACAAGGGTTTATATACTTGCCAAAGAAGCCACAAGAGTGTGCTAGCAGACTGTGGAAAATATGGGAACAAATTTGAAGTTAAAATAATGTTTTTGGCGGATTTGATACTGTCGATTTTTCATTTTGCTTTCTACAGATGGTTTAAAGTACAAACAACTATTTCAGCATTAAATAAATAAAATAATAGTCACAACATTATAATATTTACTGGGCGAAAAATGATATCATTTTGATAATTTGCTTAAAGGGATAGTTCACCCAAAAATAAAAAATTTACTCACTATTTACTGACCGACAAGTGGTTTCAGTTTCTTTCTTCTGTTGAACACAAAAGAAGATATTTTGAAGAAAGCTGGAAACCAGTAACACTTGACTTCTATAATTGTAAAAATAAAAACTATGGAAGTTAATGGTTACAGGTTTTCAACATTTTTCAAAATATCATATTTTGTGTTCTACAGAAGAAAGAAACTTATAGGGCTGGGCGATATGGCAAAAAAAAATCTAGATTTTTTCATAAAGTTTGACCGATTCACAATTTCGATTTTTTTTTTTTTTACTGTGTAACAATAGTTAACTTAAAACATTACAACAACATGACTGAAGTAACAATCTCTTTATAAGTAACTTGAAAAACCATCTGGTTAAGGAACATGTATTTTTAATGGCCATACATACATAAATTGGTCAACAAGGTGTAGCCTATTACATTCCTATAGACAAATTCCTGCTTGACGTTTTAGAAAATATTTCTGCGTAGCTACACCACCCAGTATATATTAAAGATCACCGTGAACAACAAAAAAACCCACAGAAACCTATTACATATCTATCTATATTTAAATGTCTATCTTGTATTTAACTGAATCGTATAACAGCCTATAGCTGAAATGTTGGAAATTGCTCAATTTATTTTTATAAAACATTTGTCAAAACTTATTGATATTTTTTTGGAGTAAAAACAATACCGACATTTAAGAATCCATATTTATTTTATTTATTCATTCATGTTACTTGTTTATTGGTGCATATATGGGTTATGATTTAATTCATAGCTACAGTACCTTGGACAGCTACTGTGCCACTCCGTAAAGCTTTCAAGCAAAAGTCCAAATTAAAGAAAGATTTGACTTTCTGCGGTGACAGCCGACATTCAAAACACGCCGTAACCGTGCTTCAGGTATAAAATACAAAACCAGAAGTTTGAAATAGGTGCAATTATTTCCTCGTTGTTCAAAGAGTCTGCAAGTTCGTGTTCCATGGATATATGTTGTTGTTGATTCGATGCGCAGCAGGAAAAAAAGCTTTCAGCAGTGCATAAAGTCGCTGGTAAAGTTCTCACCCAGATCAGAGCGATCTGTGCTACCGAATACAGCGCAGCATGCAATAAACTCACGCTCAGTCAGGCGAAGTAAAGGTCTCATTGCCTATATGTCAATCAAATTAATCAAGCTCTAGCCACGAATAAAACTTTTAGCCTATTTTATTATTTTGTGTAATGTATATAGCGTAATCAGGGCCGGAGCAAGCTGAACTGGTGCTCTAGGCGAACGCCCTCAACCCGAAAGTGAAATAGAAACTAACCGGTTTGCGGATGAAAGAGGACCGGGAGGGGGTGGGTGTTGTGGATAAAAGTGGACCGGGGAGGTTCTCGCTCACTATTTTGCCTAGGTCGCCTCTATGGATGCGCTGAGTGTAAAGCTGGATTTATTCTTTCGCCTGGCGGCCTATCGCGTGCCTCCGCTGACTGCGTGCGCACCTCGCGACAATGGGGTAGCGCGCTTGCGCTGAGCCAGCTGTTGTAGCTCATCAACAGAGCCGCGACGTCAACACACAGAATCTGTCAGCACAATTCAGCACGGTTGTCTAACAGTTTAGAACGGTTTCACGTAAATCCAACAGAGGTCGCTGTCGACTGACTAACTAACTGACCGACCGACCAATTCCCCCACCCATGCCCTTTTGCACTGCTTAATTTGTAAATTGCAAGGTCCCGAAACAGATTGGGGTAACGGATCCGGCATGTTACCAGAGGAGGGAGAGGTGGCGCAGATGAAAATGAAGAGAGGGGGACGGGGGGTTGTCGCGGACAAAAGTGATGGCCGGGGAGGGAGGCGATATGGGATTGTTTGTCGCGGATGAAAATGAAGAGAGTTGGGGAGTGGCGGAAGAAAGTGAAGAGCCGAAGAGCGGGTCGGGGGTGCGTGTGATGGGGAGCGGTAAAATGCCGGATCAGAGTTCAGAGGAGCTGGATCCGGCTAAAATTAAACTTTCCTAAACTCAACCGATAGTGTTTTAAAGCATCGACTGACCGGACCACTATCTTACCTAAATCGACAGTGTTTTCAGAAAGCAATCCAGATAAGGAAAGCCATGTTTTACCATGTTTTCAAATTTAACCACATTCTCACCCTGTTATTGACTTGCTTATTTTATATTTTGGCTTTTGTTTTACCTGCTTTCGGAATCATTCTTTGCCGCACTCTAACACCGTCGTCACGGTCAACTCCGCTATGCGTCTCAAATCCTCCGACGTATGCGGAAGACCACTGGACAAACTGGTAACAGCGGAAAAGCCATCCATACAAAGGTAAGTAGTCAGCTGGAAAGCACGAAAAGCCTCGTAGCGTCCGTTTTAAAGACTAAATGTAGCCATACTTACTTCTGGCTACATAATTCATGATCTCCAGAAATGTATATAGGGCTACGTTTTCAAAATGAGTCTGTGTTGACATTATTTTTTGGATTCTTAGATTAACAGGAAAGAACAGCACTTATTCAAAACAGGGTTTCTTTAAACATGTTTTACTGTCACTTTTGATCAACTGAATCCATCCTTGCTTCATTTCTGTAATTTTACAGCCATCTACATTAGGACCAGCATCTGTTGCTCACAGTCTCGGCTGTTAGTTGCCTGTTTGTTGTTATTTTGTTGAGGCTTTGTCATTGTTCTTGCACACACACTCACACACATACAGACAGTGAGATAAGCCGCAGCTCCTATGAGCCATCACAGCTTTCTCAATTGGCTACGCAACTGAGCTTTGGACACATTACGTAGAGTGTGACATCCATCTCAATGAACGCTGTAGCTGCTATATTTGCAGATTCACTGCTCTGTTGTGGCTCGGAATTAGCAATTCAAGCATGCTGTTTTGAGACTGCTTTAGTACTTTTAATTACAAACCCAAAGATTAGGATTCGATGGAGGAAAAATCCCCAACGCTGCTTCATTATCCATGCAAGCTCTGTAAGAAGGTAAAAACCACATGCATCGGCTAAAATGCACCCCAGGCTCATAAAAAAAAAGTCAAATGGCCAACTGAAAATGACAAAATAACTCTAATTAACTTTATATAACCCAGAGTTTCTGACATGGGAGCGTATCAGTAAAAAAATGCAAAATTAATAATCTAGAATTATAAAGTTGATTTTTGCATGGATAATAATATACAGTCGAAGTCAGAATTACTAGCCCTCTTGAATTATTAGCTCTCCTGTACATTTTTCCCCAATTTCTGTTTGACGGAGAGAACATATGTTCAACAGATTTTTAAACATAATAGTTTTAATAATTAATTTCTAATAACCGATTTCTTTTATCTTTGCCATGAGGACAGTACATAATATTTTACTAGATATTTTTCAAGACACTGGTATTCAGCTTAAAGTGCAATTTAAATGCTTAACTAGGTTAATTAGGTTAATTAGGTAAGTTAGTGTAATTAGGCAGTTTATTGTATAACAGTAGTTTGTTCTGTAGAAAATCGAAAAAAATATTGCTTAAGGGGGCTAATAATATTGACCATAAAATGGTTTTAAAAAAATAAAAAACTGCTTGTATTCTAGCCGAAAAAAAACAAATAAGACTTTCTCCAGAAGAAAAAAAGATTATAGAAAATACTGTGAAAAATTCTCTGCTCTGTTGAACATAATTTGGGAAATATTTGAAAAAGAAAAGAAAATTCACAGGAGGGCGAATAATTTTGACTTCAACTGTATATGCTATTACTGTATATCTTATAAAGCAGTGGGCAAAATTCATGGATGCAAAGTCAACTCTTGTGGAATGTTGGTGACAAAAATATCTGATGCAAAGTCTTTGCTGTTTGTTTTCTATAAGCAGAGTTAACAAACCCTGCTGTAGTTCATCAAAAGTGAATGCAATGTCATCTTGTGCCAACGAAAGGGACTTGAACGCATCTGACGTCATTATCACGACTTATGACATTATTACATGATGGCTCGATATTTGTCATAAATCACAATTTATTATTGTTTTCAAACAAATAAAGTTTATTTTAGGTTTCATGCATTTAAAAACACATACGCACTATCAAAACAACATTTATGGTTTGTAAAACAGTGCACTAATAATAGAGACAGCGATAATAATTGTTATTAAACATAATTGATATTGATTTATCCCTATCAGATACACACTGTTTAGGTTACTAGAACTTTACTCTGTTCTTCTCACACTTAAACCATCCACTTACTTTCATGTATTTTGGGAGGAGTTGATGAATTAGATGTTGTAAATCTAGCAGCTCTAATCTCTCCACTGCAGCACAAGCTAATATGGCTTTGTCCATCCATTTTCATAGTATATAATCCAGGGCTCGAAATTTTATCTATGCGACCTCAAAATATATTTGGGAGAATTTGTGCGAGTGCATAAAATTGTTGCCGTACGACCCGTTTTCACTGCGAAATGTTCACCGCATGCGCGTAGTTAGGAGAAATTCACGCAGAACGCATCTTTGCACCAAACAACACCAAACGCAGCGCTCAAGAATGGTTTAAAACAGTCGTCATGTCAACTTGCAGCAGTAAACAAATCCCACAATGCTTGCCCCACCTTCAAGCCTTCTTATTGGCCCACTGCTCTAGAACAGAACGCGAATGGATTGGTTAATATCAGCTGTCAATCACTCAGTTCAGATGACAGGGCGCTACAGCCGCGAAAACGTACAACACTGGCAGATTTTGTTTTAATAACCACCTAAAGTTACAAATAATGGCAGATCTGATTAGTGATCATGTGGTGAATGTTAATCCACCATTTACACTTTTCAAAGAGTGGATACAAGACTTCCAGTGGGTTAAAGTCCGCTTTTTAAGCACGAGATGTTCTAACGTTATTTAATCCTTCATTTAATCGTCACGATGCTGTCAGTCGTGCCACTGGCACCGTGTTCACCATGGCAAAAGAGCTTGCATTCACTAAGATGAAACTATTATTGCAGCTCATGAAAAGACTGTTATTGCTATTAAGATGACATTTGCAAATAATAAGTTATATGTCAGTATCATCTGTGCAATATGATACTGGTGGTTGTAGCATGATTGTGAAGCGCTTTGGGTGTATGGCCATACACAATAAATGTGTTATATTACATTATATTACACAAAGCACAACCTCAACCTATTCTCTTTCTATTTCCAGCCCCCTACCAAGCATGTATAGGTAAGTGTAAAATTATTATAAGAACCAACTCTGTAATCATAATTTGTGTGAAAAGGAATAAATGTTGTTGGTTTTTAATGCCTTAGGATTTCATTTCAGCTATGCAAAATGAAATTTTTGCAAAAATATTGGTAGAGACACAATTTTCCAGTGAGCCTGGGTAGTTAATGTGATTGAAAACACACTGATTCAAGGCAGTAAATTGGAAAACTGGGGTAAACCTGCTATTTAACAGCTTTTCCAGCTAAAAATATACAGCGAAGTGTGCATGCAATTCATAAAACAACAAAACTACAAATGGCAACATTTAAAGCAGACCTTTTGACTAAAAATCCTCACGCCGTCTTCTCTTGTGTTTCATTGGTTTGCTGCAGCTGCATGATTTGGATTTGACACAGCAACGGTGTGATTGCGCCGAGCACAGACTCATTTCTGAAGGAAGACAATGGCAAATCCATCTCGCATCGGTTGCACTTCCCTCTCACAAGCATGCAAAGCAATATCTCCAAATTACAGCCTCTAGAATTCGACAGGCTAAAGGCCGAGGACACTTTGAGAGTGTTCTGTTCCTCACCAAACACAACAGGCTGGACGGCCTCGCCTCCGCAATAAATCACCTGCCATCTCATGCATGTATAGTGATCTTAAACACCCAATTCTGGCCCAGTGATGATCTATGATCGTTGATGTGGATAGAAATATAAGCTGGGCCGGTATGGGAGATGCAATTGGTTTTTCCTCAGGACCATGATTTTACATTACACATCAAGCTAGAAGTAAACAAGAATATTATTAAAGTGAAATTCCATCACGCGCATGAATTTTGCATGTTCCTGGGAAAGTAAAACAGGCAACATCTCAGGGAGTGGAATAAAAACCCACATGAGGGAACTGAAAATAGTCATATTAATATGGTCTAATTAATAATTCAGTTTATTTCAAGTTTATTTGTATATAATGCCTTTCACAATAATTATTGTATCAAAGCAGCTTTACAAAAGGTGCACATTATTGCATTACTGTACAATCAAGTTAAGGTTATTAGTTACTATTACTTTGTTAGTTACTAATTAACTTTAATTAACTAGTTACTAATAACTTTATCAGTTAAAGTTAATATAAAGATAGTTAACCTGCAGTGATATTATTTTGGTAAGTAAATAAAGAATGCTGCATAAAAATACATAAATACTATTTAGTATATTTAGTATTGTGGTCACTACCAAAACTTGACTGTCACTACCGAAACATGGGACATTTTGTCAAAAATAAAGTATATAGAAAGATCAAGCAATGTGTTTCGATTAATTATTTCGGTTTAGTTTCATTTAATTTCCAACGAATGAATCCTTGGGTGGCACGGTGGCTTAGTGGTAAGCACTGTTGCCTCATAGCAAGAACATTGCTGTTTCGAGTCCTAGTTGGGCTAGTTGGCATTTGTGTGGAGTTTGCATGTTCTCCCTGTGTTCGGATGGGTTTCCTCCGGGTGCTCCGGTTTACCCCACAGTCCAAAGACATGCGGAATAGGTGAATTGGATGAATAGTTGGTGGTTCATTCCGTTGTGGCAACCCCTGATAATGAGCAACTAAGTCGAATGCATGAATCCTTAACTTTGTCATCTGCATCATCAATTTCAAGTCGTTTAAAAGAAAAATTTGATTCAAAATAGAGTAAATCTCATAAACTGGGATTTAAATTTAGTTAAAAATGTAATTACTTTTTACCTAGAAAAATCTATTTAAAAAAAAATACAAATTACAACGCTGCAGAATAAGTGTACAATTTGCATAAATAGAAAATATTTTGAATTCTAAATTTACACATATATACAGTTGAGGTCAGAATTATTAGCCCCACTTTGAATTTTATTTTATTTTTTTAATCATTCCCAAATTATGTTTTACAGAGCAAGGACATTTTCACAGTATGAATGATAATTTTTTTTCTCCTGGAGAAAGTCTTATTTGTTTTATTTTGGCTAGCTAGAATAAAAGCAGTTTTTAATTTTGTTAAAAACATTTTAAGGTCAAAATTATTCGCCCCTTTAACCTATTTTTTTTCCGATAGTCTACAGAACAAACCATCATTATACAATAACTTGCCTAATTACCCTAACCTGTTAACCTAATTAACCTAGTTAAAGGGCCACGAAACCCCCTGTCTCAGCAGGGTGTTTTCACACCTCTGTTTTGAAAAAAGTCAGGAAAGTTGGGCGTGTCCAGCTCTGGGAGTGTGGGAGTGTTGGGGGAGGGAAAGAGGGTAAGATATGCATAGAAGGGCGTTTCCATTTGGGCGCGCGCTAAGTTTCACAGGCAAAACAAACAGAGAGAGGCTGATTTGATACCGCATGGCGAATGAGAGAAAAAAAATCCTCCGCATTTCTCTGTAACTTATGTACTCGGTAGGTAGATAGCATCAGAAAGCCGTGTCTGTATAGGCTATCCTGTCACAAAATGCGGCGAAAATCCTGCACGACGGGAATAGTTTGTGTTTATATGTTTACACTCAGAGAGCAGCATTTACAGCGGATCTTTCAGTCTATAATATTGTACTGTAACATTGCAGTGATATTAACATACTCTAAACTTAGTAACTAAATCCTTTTGACTGAGGTATGTCTTTAAAAACTGAAAGAGCACTGCTGAAGATACGACAAACTTTGTAATCTGGGTTAAACAAAGAGCACTGATCGCACACACTTACCTAATTTGTAGCGACAGGACAAAAAGGAGACGAGCGACAAATCCGGATTTCACCATTTCCAGATGCGAAAAGCTCTCGGGTAAAAAATGTTCCTTACAAACGCATTTCTGTCGCGTGTCGCGTGCACTGTAATCCACACGTGAGTCCAGCAGCTCTCTCATAGAGGGAAAATGAAAACAAAACCTTGTTGCAGCACACTAATAAACGCAAAACCGATGACTCTTGTCTCCAAATTCTTGTTCTTTCACTTGTTTTGGCAACACAACGTGGCGTCTCTCTTCCGTCTGTACGGTGTAAACAGGTAAACAGTCTCCGGAGCTATCATGCATATTAATGAAGTTTCACGTCATACTCAATAGAGCGCGCTGATTGGTTTGAAGCACGTCTTTGTCATGAATTAATGCCGCACACTCACATACGTCAGAATGTTCTGGAAAAGACAGACAGCCACTCTCCACTCTGGATTTACACCTATGTATCTCATCGCCGTGACGCAGCTTCAAAAATTCGCTTCAAACCGGAAGAACGAATTTGCTCAAAATAACGCAAAAACAACCAATTTTCACTTTTTAGTGCAATATATGTGTCCTAATAGTGTTTATAGCAGCGTGGGACACATATATGACTGTCAACAGCTCAAAAAGTGTGTTTTGGTGTTTCGTGACCCTTTAAGCCTTTAAATGTCACTTTAAGCAGTATAGAAGTGTCTTGATAAATTCTACAGAATTTAATATTTTGAATTCTGAATTTGAACCAATTCTGTAGAATGTTCTGTAGAATATATATTTAAAATATGTCAAATTTGACAAATATTGTGACTTTAGGTTGTGTAGGTTTAATTAAGCGTCATATATGCCGAAGACTGTGGTTTTGTTTCTACATTTTTCTTTGGTTAGTTTAGTGGGCTGGGGTTTAGTCAGATTGTTTTGTTCTAATTATTTCTTTGTTTTGGCAACACTCCTGTCTTTTGTTTAATTTTGATTAATAATTATTTACATCCTAAATTCCTCTATTCACTGTTTAATATCATTGTTTAATAAATCACTATTCTTTGTTTCATATAGACTTTGTTGTGGTTTCTCTTATTTTTCGTCCAGCACCAGCAAACTCACTTTTTGTTACAACTCATCCCTGATATAAATATAAACACGTAACACAACTTACAATTTACAATTGTGACATTAGAAAAACTGTATGTCTATATATCTAGAATTTATAATTGTAATTTATAATTATAATTTACATTTAGAACAATTCCTGACATGCAGACATGTAATCTTGATTTACAATTCATAAGCACTAATGTAAAAAAAAAAGAAAGAAAGATGGCGAGACACCACCTGCTTACCAGGAGCTTCTATTCCTAAAATCATTGTGCAGCAGCAGAAGTGATTCATGCACCTGCTTCTTACACATACATACACTAGAGCAACACTAAATGTGATGAAGATATGCCTCATGTGTAGTTCACCCAGCCATTAGTCTTGTTCTAATGTTCCTGACCTTAAAAGCAAATGTTAAATCCTCTATAATTGCAACCGCAAATGCCTTTAAAAAAAGTATCATGTCATCCTATTACTGTTAAAGATTGTCGCATTGACCTGAAGTCTGAGAGCTCCTCCCATGTGCCAGAACACCATCTATCTATCTATATATATCACACAGGAAATCAGAAGGTCACTCGCTTTCCAATGGATATACCTGAGCTTGACCAAAGGAGAAACATCTGTTCAAATCTAACAGGCGTTTGCTGTCTTGTCAGATGAAGCACTTCAGTAAGCAGTCTTCATTATAAAACAATTTGTCATTTTGCTGTCGTTATCAAGTTCATTAGAGGAAAAAAAGGTGTTCTTTGTAAGAGGAAGGAGAAATGACAGAGATTATTTTCATCTTGTCAAGAGCCATATATTGTAACATATGAAAGAGTAGTTTTGATGCAATCTCTAGTTGAAGGAAAGTTCACCTGAAGTTGAAACTGAAGTTAAATCATCAAGCCCACAATAATATGGCTTGATTTGCATGTAGGCAGGCGTAAATGAGATTCCGAAGAGCTTTTCTGTGAAAAAAAGATTCTGAGGTCTGAAGATTTTTAATTCGGTCATAAGGTGTATGAGGTAATATTATAGTACACTTCGGGGAATAATGTATGAGGTAATTTTATAGTACGCCGGGAAAAAACTATTAAAAATAAATGTATTGATTATATTCATTAAATAATATTTACAATATAAATATCCAACTATAATTAAAAAATATATATAGCTAAATTAAAAATTAAAACTTTAAAAAATCTAATTCAAATCAAGTTCATTAGGGAAATATATGTGGCAAACATTAACAAATATATATAGTATAGGAGGCGCAGTTTCCTCCGGGGGCTTCGGTTTCCCCCACAGTCCAAAGACATGCACTATGGGTGAATTGGGTAAACAAAATTGGTCGTAGTGTATGTGTGCCTGAATGAGAGTGTATGGGTGTTTCCCAGTGATGGGTTGCAGCTGGAAGGGCATCCGCTGCGTAAAACATATGCTAGACAATTTGGCGGTTCATTCCGCTGTGGCGACCCCTGAATAATAAAGCGACTAAGCCGAAAAGAAAATAAATGATTGAATATATATATATATATATATATATATATATATACAGAGATGGGAAGTAACGAAGTACAAATACTTCGTTACTGTACTTAAGTAGTTTTTTCGGGTATCAGTACTTTACTCCACTACTAATTTTTTTGACTACTTTTTACTTTTACTTCTTACATTTTTACACAAATATCTGTACTTTCTACTTCTTACATTTTTGAAACCACGGTCGTTACTTTCGTTTTTATGTGTTTGGTGGCGCGATTATTTCTTATCATTGCGCATTAATATGAGCGCATTTCTGATGCAGTCAGTCTCTTTTTCCTCATTGCGCGCCTGCGTGCTGTAGCGCGCGGCTTCTTCAAGGCTATTGCACACCGTACATGGCCTAGTTCATGAGGATTACTATGAGAAAGGCTAGGATTACTACGCAGTGTCAGAGGGAAACGGCGAATTTAACATGACTGATGCTGCCCTGTTTACACGGTAATAAGACACCTTTTGCTCGATCGGATCACAGGTAAACGAGACACATTCCAGTCAAAAACATGCTGTTTAAATGCTTACGCCTTTTTTTCCACTTCCGATCATACTGCAAGCTTTCTCTGGTCTTTCAATCTAATACCGCGAAAAATAGTGCTTTTTTTGTAAAACAATCAAATACTTTATAAAAAATGTATGCATTGCGGTTTATTTCCTTTATTTCTGATGAGTTCATATTTCCTAATACAGAATTTATGCTGTTTTTCAGGTTTTATTGACTATATGATTTTACATAGGCCTATACTGTTGTCTTCAATTAATAATTTTTAACAAATATTTTACAACAACAAAGGTAACTATACTGGGCAATTTATGTGTATGTTACCTGTCTTACCTGTGTATGTTGCTTTTAGCATAGAATAAATGTAGGCTATTACAGTTTTTCTCAGTCACTTTAGTACATTTCTCACATCAGAACTGAAATTTGTAAAACAGTAGGCCTGTGTATTTCTCAAAAAAACACGTATAAATAGCAAAACACCATGGATTACCTGCAAAAGCCAGTCTCCTGCTCAAAATTCTTCAGTTCATCTCTCAAAACTAAATTTCTGTGTCAGTGAACATGTCAGTGGTGCAGAATGACATGTCCTTCTGTCATTGTATATGAATAAGACTCAAATTACTTAGTCATGTTATCAGTATCAGTGTACTCTGGAGGGCTGTTCTGGTGTAAACTATGGCAATATTTTTGCTGTTTGTTCTGTAATTTGTTGCCAGATCATGTCATTCTGATACAGAAAGGAAAAGAGAGCACCACATAGCACAAAGAAAAAACTAAAGTAAAAATGTGAACAGGACAACCTCCTTTTAGACCTTCATTAGAAAAAGTCAAGATTCATCTGGGAGAAATGTAAAAAATGCATTATGACTAAATATTAAGACAACTTGTTCAGGCATTTGAACGATTAAATGTTGTGGGGGTGAGTCTATTCAACAGAGATAAAATAATACATGTTGATCAACATGACATGAGCAACTGATAATATAGGAAACATCAGAGAATTGCACATAACCATTTGCATGGATGAACAAAAATATTTGCAACTTGATCATAAAGAGAAACTGCTTTTCTGATGTGCACAAGTGACACAATAATAATCTGAAGATTGAACAGGGAGTTTAAAGAATTTCAATTCTGATCTGAGAAATGGACCAAAGTGACTGAGAAAAACTGTAACAGAATTAATGTTTATACATTAAATAAAATAACCACAATACCTGAAAAAAACACTGAAATAGCAGGTTAAATAAAAGAGCTGCTTTTTGAAGAGAATAAGCAGCTTTAGCCTAATGCAAAAAAAAAATAGTTTGCAGTCATATCTGATAAGTATTTATTTTAGCAAAAGAAAAAAATCAATATATTTTGGACAGAATTCAGTGTAAAATGTAAGACATTATTTATTAAGATAGACAGAGTGTATCAACATGAATTGCAGCTGTTGTTTTTGATCTAACAGTGGCAAAACTACATGCTGAACACTGTGAGTTTGTGTCAGGATGATTACCTAATTATCTCACTCGCTATCCTTCAGCTTCGTCCCTGATTTATCAGGGGTCGCCACAGCAGAATGAACCGCCAATTATTCCAGCATTTTTTTTACGCAGTGGATACTTTTCCAGCTGCATCCCAGTACTGGGAAACACCTATACACATTCACACACACACACTTATAAACTACTGCAAATTTAGTTGAATTATTATTCGCCTATACCGCATGTCTTTGGGACTGTGGTTGAAATGAGTACTTTTTACTTTTGTACATTTTTCAGGCGGTACTTCTTTACTTTTACTTAAGTACAAAAGTGTAGTCAGTACTTCTACTTTTACCAAAGTCATTTTAAACACGAGTATCTGTACTTCTACTTAAGTAAAGGATGTGTGTACTTTTGCCATCTCTGTATATATATATATATATATATATATATATATATATATATATATATATATATATATATATATATATATATATATATATATATATATATATATATATATATATATATATATATATATATATATCTACAGTGCGTTATATTATAGAATATATATATATATATATATATATATATTGGGGGTGTAACGGATCACGGTTGACCCGTGATTCATACAGATCACAATTCATGGTTCAGAACATACGTGACCCATGAATTAACACATATTTTTTTTTTACTTTACTAAATTTGTAACAATCATAGAGAGATCTATGGTGGCTAGGAGAGCTTAATGCGCTGCAATTTAAGAAAGCACATGCAATTACAAAAAAACTCAGCAAATAAAGCACCGATCTTCATCAATTTGACAGTACACGAGTTGCAAATTGGTCACAACACAAACAACTGAAGAAAAGCTCTGCAAATTGGTCACAACAATTGCAAATATCTACGTAACACAACGAAAATGTTTCAAGGGGACCCAAAAACATGACGATCCCTGCTAAGATATGGATGTGTTATTATGTCGTGTAATCAGGATATTAAAATAAACGAAAAACAACTCACCATTCAAGACAACCAATCACTTTACTGAGCAACAGTCACGGCATAATAACACATCCATATCTCAGCAGGGTCCGTCATGTTTTTGGGTACCCTAGAAACATTTCTGTTGTGTTGCGTGGATATTTGCAAGTGTTGTGACCAATTGCAGCGCGTTTCTTCAGTTGTTTGTGTTGTGACCAATTTGCAGCGCGTTTCTTCAGTTGTTTGTGTCGTGACCAATTTGCAGCGCGTTTCTTCAGTTGTTTGTGTTGTGACCAATTTTCAGTATGTTTCTTCAGTTGTTTGTGTTGTGATCAATTTGCAACAGGTGTGCTGTCAAATTGATGAAGATCGTTTCTTTATTTGCTGGTGTTTTTTGTAATTGCATGTGCTTTCTTAAATTGCAGCGCGTTTAGCTCTCTCTGCCACTATAGAGATCACCTCTTGCATAATTTAAATCACATGTATGAAAGCATTTAGGTTTTTCTGTAAAATATAATGATGACGGAAGAAGTTGTGGTAGGTTGTTCGGTATGTGGTGGGTTTCTTAGGTTATTAAAGGTGTTTTCTGTCATTACATGTTTAGGCTGCATTAATGCATTCAGTGTAAGCTGTACGATTATAAATGATGGTGATTTGCATGTTTATTATTTCTTCGAATTGCTGCAGTCAAATCTGTGTTTGAAAAATGCAACAATCAAGAAAGAGTCTTTAGTTTACAAACAGTCAAATAACACAGAAGTACTGAGATAACAATTTATAGTTTAAATATAGCCACTGATGTTTATGGTAAGGATTAAAATCACCATCATATGCATTTAACTTGATGCTCAAAATTGAAAGTTGTAGGCAGCAATTACATTATTAAACCAATAGGTGGCCATCAAAAATATGCCACTGAATAATTCTTCAAAAATGATCCACCTAGTAATGAAACATGAAGTGTTATAAGTGAATAACTGAATCATTTATTGAAAATGAGACTACAAATAAAAATGGGTAGTACAAATTATAATGTTAGATTATATTTAGCGTTATCAGCAACCGTAGAAGTAACAGTGAATTTTGCACAGTACTGAATATTTTACAATTTATTTTTATTCAGCTGATTATTTCTTCATTTATTTTTAATAAAATTACAAGTTCTAAGTTCAGTTTATTAAAACCAAAAGTTTATTGCTGTATTGTTTTTGTAATAAATGGAAAGCAAATTACATTTGTCTCCTCCCCTTTTTGGCTGATCTGAAAAATGGTTTGTGACTAAAAAACCATAATGTGATCTAAACCGTGAGATTTGTGATCCGCTACACCACTTTATATATATATATATATATATATATATATATATAAATATATAGGCAAAAATTATTAAACCCCCTGCATGTAAATTTTTTATAGAGAAGATTATTTCAACACATTTTTAAACATAATTTTAATTTCTTTTTTCTTTGCCATGATGACAGTACATGATATTTTACTAGTTATTTAATTAGATAATTAGACACTGGACAACAGTGGCCTGTTCTGTAGACAATCCAGAAACAAATAATAATAAGGGAGCTAATAATGTTGACCTTAAGAATAGAAAATACTATCAAAAATGCTGTATTTGTTCTGTTAAACATTAGTTGGGAAATATTAGACAAATTATATTTAAATTTTACATTTAATTCAGCGTGTTGCTGTTTATTTGTAATCATTAATAAATCGAAAGCATACAATGCATATAAATAAACAGCTAAAAAATTCTGCTTTTAAGTACAACATGTTAAACAGTAAACAAATAATACATTTTACACTGTTGTTTCACCTTTAGTGGCTGAACTTCTTTGTACTGTAAACAACACAGATACCACACTCGTTCATCAGTGCTGCAGAAAATGATCCAAAATGCCAATATGTGGTTGTGAAAGCGATAGTCTGTTTCCGTGCCGCTCTGCAATCTGTCATCAGACTGTCAAATGACGCTCCGAGACGTGAGACAGATTGCCACGCGGTGACCTTTGTTTGCGTGACCCGGAGAGCATAACCAATTTAAGTTGCCCAGCAGACACACTGACTTAAGCTAACTGCGCAGCGCCACAGAGAAACCAACACCAAAAAAAAAACAAAGCTGCCCTTTGCTCTGTCTGTCAGCAATTCCCACAAATAACACGGCACAATAAAATCATCGCCCAACAGGCCCACAGGCGTTTTCAAAGGCCGCTGACGGCGATCTATAAAGCACAGTAATGGGTCACTTGTCACGGGGCGTGAAAGGGAAGATCTACGCCGGCTCTCCAGTGGCTCTCCGGGGAGCGCAATTAATCAAGGCCGAATAGTATCAGCACGCAACAAAAAAGCCGTAAGGTTATTACAGCCACTGTTCTGCTGGATGAAATGCAATGATAGCGCTAATTGCAAAAAACAGCTGACCGCACACGAGAAAGCAAGATGAAGGGCGGATGGGAAAAAGAATGGAGACAAAGAAGGGGATGTACAGTCGTAGTCCAAACTATTAGCCATCTTTTAAATTCTTTTTTTATTATTCATAAGTACAGGAGATTTCTTAATAGTAATATTTTTTATAACTAATTTATAGCAACTAAATTATTTTGCCTTTGCCATGATGACAGTAAGTATTTTTTATGTAAATTTGCAAGATCCTAGTATTCAGCTTAAGGTGCAATTTAAAGGCTTAACTAGAATAATTAGGTTACAGTTTTTCTCAGTCACTTTGGTCCATTTCTCAGATCAGAATTGAAATTCTCAAAACTACCTGTTCAATCCTCACCTCATTGTGTCACTTGTGCACATCATAAAAGCAGTTTCTCATTTCTTTGAACAAGTTGCAAATGCTTTTGTACATCTTTGCAAATGGTTATGTGCAATTCTCTGTTCCTACATTATCAATTGCTTATGTGATGTTGATCAAAATGTATTATTTTGTTCTCTGTTGAATAGTCTCACCGCCACAACATTTAATCCTTTGTTCATGGCATAAGTCTTTACATGCAAAATGCTTGAACAAGTTGTCATAATATTTTGTCATAAAGCATTTTTCTATGCATTTCCATTAGACTTTTTGTTCTTAATCTGTCCTGAATTGGTAAATTTCTCCCAGGTGAATCTTGGCTTTTTCTAATGAAGGTGCATCTGAAAGGAGATTGTCCTATGTTCACATTTGTACTTTTGTGTAGTTTTTTCTTTGTGCTATGCAGGCTGTCTTTTCCTTTCTGTATCACAATGACAAGATCTGGCAACAAATGAATAAAAAATAAATGAAATAAAAAAATACAAAAATGTTTACAATTTGTTTACATCAGAAGACCCCTCCAGAGTACACTGTTATATTGACAATATGACTAAGTATTTTGACTGTCTTATCCGTTCACAATGAGACAAGGACTTGTCATTCTGACGGCACTGACACAGTCATTGACACAGAAATTTAGTTTTGAAAGATGATCTAAGGATTTTGAGCAAGAGACTGGGTTTTGCAGGTAATCCATGGTGTTTTGCTGTTTGTACGCGCTGTTTTGAGAAATGCACTTACTGTTTTGCAAATTTCAATCTGAGAAATGTACCAACGTGACTGAGAAAAACTGTAATTAGGCAAGTTCGGTTAACTAATTAGATAAATTACTGAATAACAATGGTTTGTTGAAAACAATTCTTAAGGGAACTAATAATATTGACTTAATTAAAATGTTTTTAAAAAATTTACTGCTTTTATTCTGGCTAAACCAAAAGAAAGAGGACTTTATTTTTTATTTGTTTTATTTCATTTTTTGCATTATTAACAAGAACCAGCATGTACAGTTTTATCATACAACAAAATCACTTTACATTGCTTAACATGAAGGATTAAATAAGAAAAGAAGTAATTAAATTAAAAAAAAACAGAGGAGAGGGTACATAATTATCAAATTTCATATAAATATATTACACACATTTTTCCGATTTTAGTTATTAGCAAGAGTTATTACAGTAAATGCTCTTTTATTACAGAAAATGCCTATATACAAACATTTTTATTTTAAAATTTTAAAGGAGGAGCATATATAACTGTTTTAATTGCTTTTCTATTTTTAGACATAGAAATCACTTTTATATACATTTGATTCTCTTTCTCTAGCACCATGATGAGAGGTTTGCTTTTGGCAAATTTGGATTAATGTACAGTTGAAATCAGAATTATTAGCCCCCCTGAATTATTCGCCCCTGTTTATTTTTTCTGTTTAATGGGAAGATTTTTTTCAACACATTTCTAAACACAATAGTTTTAATAACTCATCTCTCATAACTGATTTCTTTTATCTTTGCCATGATGACAGTAAATAATATTTTACTAGATATTTTTCAAGACACTTCTATACAGCTTAAAGTGACATTTAAAGGCTTAACTAGGTTAATTAGGTTAACTAGGCAGGTTAGGGTAATTAGGGTAAAAAGTTATTGTATAATGATAGTTTGTTCTGTAGACTATCGGAAAAAATATAGCTTAAAGGGGCTAATAATTTTGACTTTAAAATGGGTTTTTTTTTTTCAAAACTGCTTTTATAGCTGAAATAAAACAAATAAGACTTTATCCAGAAGAAAAAATATTATCAGACATACTGTGAAAATTTCCTTGCTCTGCTAAACATAATTTGGGAAATATTTAAAAAAGAAAAATAAAAAATCAAAGGGGGGCTAATAATTATGACCTCAACTGTATGTAAAATTTACATAATAGTAAAATAAAGTGTATAATAAAACCAGCATCTTTTGAAGAGCAATCTTTAACATAACCCAAAAACACATGTTTATAAGATAATGAAAATGATTGTAAAATATTATGAGCAATAAAAGCCTTAACATTAATCCTAAAAAGTTGAGTATATTGGCAAGAAATAGGACAATATCCATAAGAAACAAATGTATAGGGAATACTGTGAAAATTTGCCTGCTTTTTTAAGCACCACATTCACTATAAAAAAAATGCTGGGTTACACAAAAACTATTTATACAGGGGCAACATGAAGGAATTAAGTTAACTTATTATTTTTTACAAATGTAAGTGGACTGAACATAAAACAATTATGTTGTCCCAAAATAAACTCAAGAATCGTGTTGTTTCAGGTCATTTAAAATAAGTTGTTTGAGCAAACAGCAAACATACATTTTTTGAAAGTTGGAAATATTTGAAAAAGAACAAAAAATTCACAGGAGGGCTAATAATTTTGCATTCAAATGTAAAACAAGGAGAAGTTGGCAAAGTCAGAGCAAACTCTGCTTACAAAGTGCTCCACTCTTGTTATACTTGTTCATTTTTACACTTAGGACTCATTAGTGAATATATCAGCCATGATTGCTAAAACATAGGCTGTTTCTGAAAGCAAATACAGCTGCTTACTTGTCCAATCAAGGATTAACGATGACGACTCCTAACTCTTAAAGGATCGGTTTGGAGCCCATTGACTTTAAATGCAAGATCAGACTATATGGAAAATTATATGAGCAGAAAGTCATGACAACATATGTTTAGGCGTTACTTTAAAACATTTTTTCAATGTCAGTTTAATTTGATTTAAGTGAGTCTTCTATCTAACATTTAACACAATGATCAAAAACCAAATATATACAATAATATTTTTCATTAGTAACATTTTTCGCAGGTCCTTTTGGAATTGTCTTTTAGGCCATGTCCACACATACATGATATGTTTATAAACAGATTTCATTTATTCATTCATTTTCTTTTCGGCTTAGTCAGCAGAATGAACCGCCAACTTATCCAGCATATGTTTTACGCAACCCAACACTGGGAAACACCCATACACACTCATTCACACACATACACTACGGTCAATTTAGCTTATTCAATTCACCTATAGCGCATGACTTTGGACTGTATAGTGGAAACCGGAGCACCCTGAGGAAACCTACGCGAATACGAGAAGAACATCCAAACTCCACACAGAAATGCCAACTGGCCCAGCCGGGGCTCGAACCAGCGACCTTCTTGCTGTGAGGTGATTGTGCTACATACTGTTTTCTACATTACTAATGAAAAGATATGTTTGTGTAGTAAGAATTTTATTTATCAATTTGTTAGATACGTTGTCACAGTGAACATTTAATAACATTTTGGCATGTTTTGCATACAGTACTCTTACTGAAATTGTTCATCTGTTTTTTCGTTTAGATTATTGTGATTTGATCAATTTATTTCAAATTAGCAGAAAATACCTGCATAGGCACTTTTAGAGTAAAAAAACTAAAAACTAAATTAATACCTGTGGTGATACATTGAGGTCCTCAATGAAGTGAAATGATCAGTCTGTGCAAGAAAAACTCAACATTATTTACCATTTAATCCACAACAAACAGTCCTGAGTGTGTTCACAACAGTCACAAGGGCACAAATAAGGGAATTCACAAGCTGGCGATATTTGTTTGTTTGTTTGTTTGTTTGTTTGTTTGTTTGTTTGTTTGTTTGTTTGTTTGTTTGTTTATAAGTTTGTTTATAAGTGTGCGCTTTCACACATCATTATTCAACAACTCACACTAAAAATAAAAAAGTTGACAAAACTTAAAATTGTAAGCCAACTTCCTGCTTTTTTGAGTTGACTCATCTTTTAACCCAAGTATACTGTATTTGACTCTATTTAAGTTGAGTCAACTCAAAAAAGCTGTGCAGCAAATTGCCTTACAACAGTCATGAACGCGTTGAGGACTGTTTGTGTAGGCACGTCATGATTTTGCCAAGTATACGATCCTGGATTAACATCTACGCTGATCCTGGAACATCATTTTTGTTAAAAAATGTAATCCATACCTGTTCCCTACCCCTAAACCCAACCATAACTGTAAATTATTTCCAAAATCAGAGGGGAATAATAGTTGGTTAACAATCATGTAAAAGTGAATAAACCTAACCGTACGCCCAAACTTAACATAAACAGTAAACTTATCCCTTAATTCTAATTGGCTGATTGGAATGTTGTTCCAGGATCAACATAGATGTTAATCCAGGAAAATGTCCAACTTGGTGAAATCAGGTTGGCGGTTTGACGTAGACTTTTAACGGTAATGTTGTAAATATATGTTCTGTTTCTTTGCACAGATCTCCTATCATTTCAAATAAGAAGTCAATGTATCATCAGGAGCCACAGATATTAATTTTGTTTTGCTAATATACATGTACTTTTGAATCTCATAGTGGCTGCCGTTGACTTGGATGTAATAAATTATTTATTAAAATTCCTACAGGAATCACCAAGGACTACAGTTTCAGCTAAAACAAATCTTCATAGCTGTTCTATTTAAGTAAAAAGACACCTACATATTGGATAACGTGTAAAAGGACATTAAAACAAGCAATTTCCCATCATTCTCATTCAGCAGCATGTGAATGACAAAACATCACATATACTCCTATTGGGCAACCTTTGCTGTCGACTTTGGTTCAATAGAGACTTTCCAACCAAGCCTGTCTTTGTCAGAATGTGAAAAGAACTGAAGTTGATATGAATGTGTTTAACTGTGTCCATGTACTTGCAAACAAGCTCGCTTAAATCAACCAAAGCACTTGTGAATCATCACACGCATCAAATCACTTGTTATTCACACGCATCAAATCACTTGTGACTCATCGTACCATAATTACGACTTCAGAACCCAAAAATTCTTAGAAGGCTTTGAATTCTGATGATCATCAAACAACATGTGGATACTTAATGCGTGCAGTGCTTGGTAGAAATATGATTCAAGTTTGAAAGGAGAAAATGGCATTTATTGATTGTCAGATTGCATTCTTTAAAGATTTAACTGCATTCAGAGGCTTGTGGGATTCATTGTCAATGAAGGATGCACAGATAATAACTTTAAAAACCACTAGATGGAGCAATCTTGTGCTAGAAAGATGTGATGTTAAAATCAACACAAAACAATGGCTGTGTTCAATTCTGAAGGGCTCATCTCTGTGCCCCAATCACTATGAAGGGTTGAGAATCCAAGGTGAGAGCTTTGGGATGAAGATGACCCAAAAAAAAAAACACTTCTATGTAATCTTGCATCATTTGTATTATAAATTAAACAGTAGAAATGATCCTCTGAGATTTCTAAAGCACACTTTATAGAGTTGTCATTGTATGTATTGGAATTACTTTTCAATGACTTTGGAGGTGGATTTATTTTGTTTGGAATTTAGACCCCAAAAAGCTCATTTAGTTTGGATTCATTTCAAAATGCTACAATGTAAAACCCAAACAGTTAAGGTAACTCAAACCATTTGAGGAAACCGATTGCAACAAATCATTTAAGTTCAAAAACTAATCCTAATGAGTACTGTGAACTTAATCCATTTGAGTACATGAAGCAATTTGAGCACAGTGAAACCCGATAAATAAAGAGAACTCAAACCAACTGAGTACTGTGAAACCTAATAAGTTAAGGCAACTCAAACCGTTTGAGAAAAACGATTGCTACAAACCATTTGAGTTAAAAAACTAATCTATATGAGTACTGTGAACTTACTCCATTTAGGTTGAAGTAATGAGGTATTTAATTAACTCATTACCTTCAACACTGAGTTCAAAACTCTTTTCAAATGAGTAGAATTAGCCTTCAGTCAATTCTGAGTTAACTACACTCATTTCATTTGATAAAGTTGACTATTGGGTTTTACAGTATATTTATATCCGTGTTATGACAGAATTGTAGGTAAATCTTAAGGCTGGGTGATTTGGCCTAAAATAAAAATCCTGATTAATTGAACATTTTAACTCGATTACGATTAATGACCTATTATTTTATTTATTCATTAAAAAATTTTGCCCTCATAGTTTACTTGAACAGTAAATATGCTGACATATTACAAGTCAGAGATTTTTGAATGAAGGGTGCATTACTTGATTTAAAAAAACTGAAGAAAACACACACTATCTACTATCTCTGATTATTTATTAAACATCAACGTTGAACTGAAATTCAAACACACATTGCCTAAAACAAACAGTCACCTTTGATTACAAAAAAGTGAAAATAAATAACTTGCACTTTTGGAAACAAAATGTATTATTTTCATATTAAAAGTAGAAAATAAGCAGCATCTCCTCTAAATAAAATAACACTTGCATATCCTGTAAATATTATTTTAAACTGTGCATTTCTTGAATCTTTTGTAAACAAATATTTTAATGTAAATAATAATTTTAATGTAATAGAAAATATGCCGTCTCAATGTACCTTTGGCGCAGCTTACAATAATCAAAAATGAAGTGCAAAGTAAGGCTCAAGAATGGGTCCATCATCCTACTTGACCAGAGATCAGATGTGGCTGAAAAGTGTGACTAATAGAGCGGGGTCATGTGACTAAGCCGGTAGGGAAAGTAATTAAAAAATTTACCTTTAAAATTAGATCAATTATAGGTTCTAAATGTCGATTTCGATTACTTTTCGATTAAATCGCCCAACCCTAGTAAATCGGGACTAAAAAGAATTGTGAGGGACTTTGATTGCAAATGTTATTTGGCTTTTTTTGGGGGGTGGGGTGTAATGCTATCAATGGATAATGTCTGGTAAGAATATTATAGAGAAAAAAAATAGGGAAGGGACTTTATTTTCGAACACTTTTTTTGGAATTTACTGTATTGTGAAAAGTTTTTAGAGAGAGGCATTAAAGAACGTCAATCAAATCTTTTATGAAATAAGGAAATATGGTAGATTCTGATCTATTCTGATCTGATATAGATATTCATCAAGAGAGAGGAGTGTAGTGAGGGACTTCATTCATTCATTCATTTTCCTTCGGCTTAGTATCTATTTCAGAGGTCACCACAGCGAAATGAACCACCAACTGTTCCACTATTCCACATGTTTTACGCAGCGGATGCCCTCCCAGCTGCAACCCAGTACTGGGAATCACCCATACACACTCATTCACACACATACACTACGGCCAATTTTTGTTTAACCAATTCACCTATACCGCATGTCTTTGGACTGTGGGGGAAACCAGAGCACCCAGAGGAAACCCACGCCAACACGAAGAAAACATGCAAACTCCACACAGAAATGCCAACTGGCCCAGCCGGGACTTGAACCAGTGAGGTGCTATGAGGCGACAGTGCTAACCACTGAGTGTCCATAGCGAGGGACTTACTTTTGGGAATTTATTGTAATGGAAAAAGTTATATCTATTTGGTTATTAGAGGGAGGAGTTAAGGAAGGTCAAAACATCAAAGATTTCCAACATGTAATAATTTCTTACATACAGATACTACCTGATTATGATTCATAGAGGGAAATAATGTATGGGAGGGAACTAATTTTGGGAATTGGGTATTGATTGAATTGTAAAAAGGTATGTCTATTTGGTTTTTAGGGGTGGTAATTAATGACTGTCAATAAAAACATCATGATTTCCAACATATATTCCAACAAACTGATACTGCATGAAACTGATTTTCATTTTAAAAAGTGAGTAAGGAGGGAATTCATTTTGGGAATTGGGAACTGATTGGATTGAGGAAGTTATGTGGATTTTAGGAGGAGGGGTTGCCAGTCAAACATTTGCCCAAATATTAGATATTGAACATGGAATTAAAAATGATAGGGAAGGAATTAATTTGGGGAATTCAGAATTGAATGAATTGCAAAATGTTATATCCAGAAATTAAGCAATATTATTCAAAATGTTATGTAAGCCATGAATTTTTTTAAATTCCTATGGTATATGTATTTGGCAGATATTTATCAAGAAACAATAGAGAAAAGGATGAAAACTGACTGGGTTGTATAAAGTTATGGCCAACTGGTTTTAGGGGAAGAAGTTAAGGAATGGCTTTGGAAATTTTGGAAAATATGAGATAATAAAAAAACAAAAGGAGGGGCCTAAATTGGAGAATCGGGAATTGATTGGACTGTGTAAAGTTAAGGGGGAGGAGTTAAAAATGATAATCAAATTAATGAATGCCAATCAAAATTTAACCAAGCATTGGATTTCAACATGAATACAGTATATATGGATATTCACTGAGAAATAAGGTGTAGGGAGGGAATACCTTGTTGAAATTAGGAAATTATTGGATTCTGAATGTCAAATGTCAATCAAAACTCTACACACACTCCAGTCCAAAAAGCATTTTCACTAACAAATACTGTCCAAGAAGGCAGCATTTTAAAGATTTCCAGACACAATCTGACCCTGTATTTGTAATGGCTCACCAGAGCCGTGGCCTGACAAATGCTGACTGACTATAATAATACATGTCTGGTAATTATAGGTAATCTGACATTGATCTGCAACCCCAACAACAATCACCAGTGATTCAGATCCAAACAAGATGATTTACCTTTCAGCACAGAGGATTTCACATATCACAATGTCCAACTTTAGTGATCACAATCATCTTTATAACCATCAGCAGCAGCAGCAGCAGCTTTTATATAAGCCCAATACCAACACCACCTTCATCTACATAATACAAGCTCTATATCATCCTTTTTAAATACATTTTACCCACAATTAAGATTTGAATAATCCGTAAATCTAGCATCAGCACACTTTAAATCAATGTGAAACTAAAATTCATATTTGAAAATATATGATTTACCAAAATAAAATGTCATTTAAAATCGAAGGCTTTCATTATTGCCTTTTTTCTTTACTTTAATCATTTACCAAGGCTATTTATTTGATATAAAGCAATCCATCTTACCTGTCGTTGAGCTGTCAATAAAAGTGAAGTGATAATGCTCTCATTTGCTCTTCATTGTCAGAAGTAAAACCCCGGCAGTGGCAAAGACTGATAATTTCCCTTCGCGCAAACACGATCCCAGGAAAAGCATCACCTACAGACTCAAACAAACGAGAATGCAAATGGAATTAAAGCGTTTCCTGCTTCGGTTCAGAAAAGTCTCGATCGAGTCCTCTGAACTCCAGCTCTCCAAAGTTCCTTCAGATGCGTCTGAACTTTGCGAACGGATCTGAATACGCACGTAAAGACGAGACCTTTAATTGCGGTTATTATAACGAAGGTTTCAAATCTGCAAAATCTCCTTATCCATGATGGGCCGGTGGTGTTTTTGGCTGCTGCAGTCTTGTGTTCAGGCTGTGTGGAGACTGAGAGCGGTGGTGAGGAGCTCCAGTCGCCCCTCAAGTGTTCAGCACTTGAAGCGTCCGCGCGGAGCCCCTGGGAGATCCGTGTGAGCGCGCGCCGCTGCAGGAGACTGGCGCCCCCTGCTGGACGACGATCAGATGAGCATGAGCAATGACGACGTCGGTGTGATTAGATTACGAAATGTCACACCTAGTGAGGTTTGTTTAGAGCAGGGGTGCCCAAACTTTTTCTTATGAAGGGCCGAAAACCAAACTTGATTGAAGGCTGTGGGCCGAAGGTAAATATACCAAACTGTAGCTATTACATTAAAATTGCCATGAGTAATTAATAATCTTTAAAAATAACTATAAAACACTGCTTTATATTAACTAACGCAGTATTTTTATAACAAATATATAACAGTAAATACAAAAACAATCCCATTTATAACAGAATGGAGTTCAATGCTGAATACATGAGTCAAGTTGCACCTGTTTTTGTCTCACTGATGTCTTCGGCATTGTTCTCTGTCCATAGATTGACAGTATTTACAGTATTTTTGGAAATTGGATTAATTTACATCATTTAATTGTAGTTTGCATTTTTGTGTAGCTCAGGAATAAGCTTATGTTGTATTAGAAATGAAAATATCAGTTAAAGGCATTCGCCCCGCTCTGGTTGAATGGTGGGCCGAATCAAACGTTACCATGGGCCAACTTTGGCCCGCAGGCCCTAGTTTGGGCATCTCTGGTTTAGTGGCATCTGTTTTGATTGTATTTTATAATCACCTATGGCAAATTTTAAAATTCAATCCACAGAATTTCTAAGTATTTTTATAAAGGGTTTCTTATTCTTAATTATAAATATAGCATTCTTATTTCATTATTCAATAAATTGAAGTGAACATACACCGTAAAAAAATGCAGGGTTCCATACAGTTCATTCATGATGTCATAACACAAATTAAGTTAACTTAACAACTTTAGGTTGTTTTTTCAGCTCATTTAAAATAAGTACTTTCAACATGCAGCAAAAATGTGAGTGTAAGCTTATTCAAAAATTATTTAAATATTATATTAGAACAATTTATGTTCTATTAGAGCTACTATCTGTCTTAATGCAAAATAATATGTATTATTATTATTATTATTATTGCTATTATTAACATTATTATAAATCAAATAAAAAGTTAGCTTAATTATAAATACTTATTATTTGTTTTATAACTACAATTAGAGGAGTCCTACTGCAAAATATAAATATTTATTATTATAATAATAATAATTATTATTATTATTCATTCATTCATTCATTTTCTATTCGGCTTAGTCCCTTTATTAATCAATAGTCGCCACAGCGGAATGAACTGCCAACTCTTCCAGCATATGTTTTACACAGCGGATGCCCTTCCAGCCGCAAGCCAGTACTGGGAAACACATAAACACTCTCACATACACACACACACACACACACACACACACACACACACACACACACACTACGGACAATTTAGCTTATTCAATTCACCTATAGCGTATGTCTTTGCACCCGGAGGAAACCAACACATTTCTTCTCAACCATTTACCCCAGTATGCAGAAATTGTATAGGCCTGTTGTCTCAAGGAAAATGTCAGCACTTTCATATCATACACCTCTTTTTCAATATCATGCCATTCACCTACAGATGGAGGATCTTCTTTGAGCCATTTCTTTGTAATTGCCTTATTGATAGTTGTTAGTGTATTAAGAAGATATGCATAATTTTTGGGTATTTTGAAGAGTAAATTCCCAGGTACATAGTTTTAAAACCTATTATTATTATTATTATTATTATTATTATTATTATTATTATTATTATTATTACTATTATTATTATTATTATTATTATTGTTATAGGCAACGCAGTGGCGCAGTAGGTAATGCTGTTGCCTCACAGCAAGAACGTCGCTGGGTCGCAGGTTCGAACCTCGGCTGGGCTGGGTCAGTTGGCGTTTCTGTGTGGAGTTTGCATGTTCTCCCTGCGTTCGCGTGGGTTTCCTCCGGGTGCTCCGGTTTCCCCACAGTCCAAAGACATGCAGTACAGGTGAATTGGGTAAGCTAAATTGTCCGTAGTGTATGAGTGTGAATGTGTGTGTGTGTGTGGAAATTCCCAGAGATGGGTTGCGGCTGGAAGGGCATCCGCTGCGTAAAATCGTGCTGGATAAGTTGGTGGTTCATTCCACTGTGGCGACCCCGCAAGGGACAAAGCCGACAAGAAAATGAATGAATGAATTATTATTATTAACGTTATTATAAATCAAATAAAAACTTGCTTAATTTTAAATACTTAATGTTTATGTTTTATAACAATTCATTTTATTATCTTTGAGATACAATTAGGATAGTCCTACTGAAAAATATAAATATGTATTATTATTATTGTTATTATTATTGTTATTATTAGTAGTATTATTATTAGTATTATTATTATTAAATAATTCAAAATTAAAACATGCATTTTCAATATATACACACACAGACACATACATATTTGCTAGAATTTGTTTTGTGTGGATCATAACTTAATTAATAATAAATAATAATAAAGAAAAACTAGTAGTAAATAATTCAAAATTAAAGCAAGGATTATTATGCATATTTAATGTTTATATTTTAATATTTCATACAAAATAGTTTTCTATCCTTAGGGCTACAATTTGGTTTGTCTTATGAAAAAAAATCGTATAATATTTGAAGTAATTTAAAATATAACTTGAGAGAAACTTCACATAGCAACTATTTACAGTTCAAGCATTTCAAGTATTCATATTCATTTCAGTGCTGAGGAAAACAAAATCGTCTCACATCTGAACTGATTTGATTTGGTTGCTTTTGTATATAAAGCAATGACATTAAGACATGAGTTTAACATTCGAAATCCATACTGAAATCCAGCGTAATTTAAAACACATTTGTTAATGAACCCCGAATCGCACAGAATTACGCATCGCTAATCATTCCTAATTCCGTTTGTTCAGTCAATTCCAACATGATTTGCTCTGAGAAGCTTTATTCCGACTCACTCTATGCAATATTGCATAGATGAATCTGCTTTCCTCATCATCCTCAAAGAAAAACGCACATCTTTGCACATGCATTTTTTGTTGCTGTTGTTGTTTGTTGTTAAGAACATGGCCTCTATACTGTTAATCTCTATTAGTTTTTCACTCATAAAGTGGTTCCATATGGTAATTCCAGTAGTATGACTCCATCAGATTGCTCTGGTTTCCCACTTCCATAAGGAGCAGATGGGAAGAATAATCAATGAGGTCAGTGATTGCTTTGGCTCAGGGATGAAGCGCAGTACATTAGTGCTCACCTTTAATGACCAGACACACTCCAGCAGCATCATAAACAAACCCTGCTCTGATGGCACAAACAGATCAATGCTTTCTCCTACTGACTGTACTGTCGGTCCATTTTAGGAACTTTTACCAATATAATTTTTTTAATAGATCATTTAAACAGATCGTCTAACGTCAACTCAGCATATAAACGAGCAATCTAATACATTTATGCATCACTTTAATATGTTTTTTTTTTTTTTTTTTTTGCTGTACAGTAATGAGAATTGGTTATGAGATATGATTTGTCATTTATTTAAAACAATTTATATGTAAAAAAAAAAATCTTTATGGTATTAAAATATATTTATATTACCATATATATTACATTATATATTATATTAAATTTTATATATTGAAATATAACCAAAGACATGATTTTTTTGTTTTGTTTTTGAGAGCACAATATCTATTCAAAACTTAAATTAGCATTATACATTTTCAGTGAATTACATTATGGTTAAATTATATCCTTCAATTAGCAATACAAGTATAATACTAAAATGTTTAGATACTTCAATGCATGTAGGTATATATACTAGGGCTGAAATATATATTATTTCAACATCATTATCGCAATGTGCACAACTACAATAGTCCCATCGCAGGATCTGCAATGTGGAGGCATGATTATAGTTGACCAGGAACCACAGTTAATTGTGTTTGTTTTTTTAAGGCCTGTGATTGTGTAAGCATGTAAAGCATTCATTCACACGAAATTATAATGTTTTTAACTTTAAGAAAGATTGAGTGAACTTAAATATATATATACACACAATGAAAACTACTGTTATTTTACATTTGATTATACACCTGAATACTGATACTGCTGTTGTTGTTTTTATTTATATCTTTGCTCTACTGTTTTTATCAATACTTTTGATTGGTTTATTATATTTAATGCAGATGCACTCTACAGAATCATCTTAATCAACACAAAATTGTGTAAATCCTTTCCAAATAGAGCTATTCATTTCATCTGGTGAAATTATACAGTATAGTGTCACAAAATGTATCACAGAAAAATAATATCGCAATGTCAGTTTTTTTCCAATATTGTGCAGCTCTAATATATACATCTAAAGGCTAAATTTCACATTATTTCCATATATCTTTCTTTTAGTTTGGCTGGAATAAGAGGCGATTTTTTTAAGTTCAATATTATTAGTCTCCCTAATTTTTTTGTCGAATGACTACAGATCAAACCACTGCTGTCAAATGACTTGTCTAATTACCCAAACTTCCCTAGTTAATTAAACTGGATTTTGAGCTGAATACTATATAGTATCTTGCAAAATAACCAGTAATGTACTGTATGTACTGGCATCATGGCAAAGATTAAATAAATTAGTTATCAGAAATTAGTTTTTACAACTATTTTGTTTAAAATGTGCTGAAAAATCTTCTCTCTTAAACAGCACTTAAGAAATATTTTTAAAAAATACTTAAACTGTACATTATAATATATAAATAAATAAATATATATATATATATATATATATACACACACACAGTTGAAGTCAGAATTATTAGCCCCTCTGAATTATTAGCCACCCTGTTTATTTTTTTCCCCAATTTCATTTTAACGGAAAGAAGAATTTTTCTACACATTTCTAAACATAATAGTTTTAATAACTCACTTTTAATAACTGATTTATTTTATCTTTGCTATGATGACAGTAAATAATATTTCACTAGATATTTTTCAAGACACTTCTATACAGCTTAAAGTGACATTTAAAGGCTTAACTAGGTTAATTAGGTTAACTAGGCAGGTTAGGGTAATTAGGCAAGTTACTGTATAACGATGGCTTGTTCTGTAGACTATCGAAAAAATATATAGCTTAAAGGGGCTAATAATTATGACCTTAAAATGTTTTTTAAAAAATTGGAAAATATAGCCAAAATATAACAAATAAGACTTTCTCCAGAAGAAAAAATATTCTCAGACATACTGTAAAAATTTCCTTGTTCTGTTAAACATAATTTGGGGAATATTTAAAAAAGAAAAAGATATTCAAAGGGGGGCTAATAATTCTGACTTCAACTGTATATATATAATAATAATGTTGTTGTTGTTGTTGTTGTTGTTGTTTTTATTTACAGTAATGACAATTGAAAAAGCAATAGGAGAGATAAATGTGATATATCATAAAGATTTTTTTTGTATTATTTTTTGGTAAAGAGGCATATACAAATCAATATATCATAAATATATATATTTTTAATTATAGTGAATTATATAAAAATGTGATTTATTCTGCTGAAATGAAATAAAATAATTTTACTCATTTTGAAACTTAGCAATATGACCAGTAGAACAAGAAAGAAAGAAAGAAAGAAAGAAAGAAAGAAAGAAAGAAAGAAAGAAAGAAAGAAGACGGAAGGAAAGAAGGAAGGAAGGAATTAAGGAAGGAATTAAGGAAGGAAGGACCATAGGAAAGAAAAAAGCAAAGTAAGAAAGGAAGGAAGGAAGGAAGGAAGGAAGGAAGGAAGGAAGGAAGGACAGACGGAGGGAAGGAAGGACCAAACAAACAAATGAATAAGTATTTTAGTTTCTCATACCGGTAATGAGTTTTTTTTTAACATTGTGCAAAATAAGAATATGGGGATGTGACACAGGTGTTTCATTATGCAAAAATCATAGACCTAAATATGCTATTATGATATTTTAAAGTGAAACCCAACCAAGAAAAGATGAAGTTTTGCTACTGATATGTAGTGGTAATGACATTTTTTTTCATTACGGTAATGAGTTCAGCAGCCCTCAATGCCCAGATGTACTGTACCTTCCCTATGTACAGGTATGTGCAATAGAAAATGAACAGACAGAACCAATCTGAGACTAAAAAGAATCAGAAAGCTTTCCCCAATATATTGCTCCTCAGCTGTGCTGCTGTGGAAGATGAACAGCGTAAAGCAATAATCCGTCCTCATTACCAGTGATGGATGTGTGTCTGTGGACTGCCTTATATAACCTTTACACTGAAGGTGCTTCATCTTCACCGGCCCTCTAATATTACCAAACAATTGATGGCGGTGCATCAAAACAAAATTGAAGCAAGATGCTGCTATATTCACCAGCTGCTATGGCGTGCATTCAGGTCATTTGCACACATTCGGAGTTCAAAACGAGTTTGTAAATTGTTAGTGAAGGGCACATGAACACTAAAGTGACAAGCGGTGACTAAAGAAGCACATCTGTGTTACGCTGAGGATAAAGACTGCTCACATTTGTTCTTATTTATTTATTTGGAGACAGAGCTTCTGGTGCATATCTCGTTTACTCATCCGCTAAAGGGTGAAGCTTGAGTCTGTGAGATAAAATGCAATGTGTTTGCTGAGTTATTGTAGTTTCAGGGCCAGGGAGTCAATCTCACTGCCGCTGCTTTCTTAAAGGTTAAGACACACTTGGGTTTGGAGCAATTGCGCAGTGGATGCAATGGAGTTTTGAGTGTGTGGAAGTACATAGAGCGTATTTTAGGAAAAGGTTTGTTTTATATAGGAGCCTGTGTAACCTTTACATGTACTGTATGTATTTACTGCCACAGAGAACATTTTTGGCCATCTCTGGTGTGAGAAATTAATAATATTTTATTATTGAATAGAAAATGTGTACAGCAAGAAAGTTTGTTTATTGTGCAGGAAAATATATACATAAAATAAATTATTATTATTAATATTATTATTAAAAATGGTGGCGCAGAGGCGCAGTAGGTAGTGCTGTCGCCTCACAGCAAGAAGGTCGCTGGTTCGAGCCTCGGCTGAGTCAGTTGGCGTTTCTGTGTGGAGTTTGCATGTTCTCCCTGCGTTCGCGTGGGTTTCCTCCGGGTGCTCCGGTTTCTCCCACAGTAGAAGGATATATAATATATAAGCTCAGCATAGTACACCCCTCACAAATCTATCTTTTAAATTCATATTTTTAATAGGTATACAATATACAATATTATATTTGTGCATGTACATTAGTCAGTACTGAAGCCAAATCTGGAGCTTATCTAACAAAATAACTTACAACAACAGTCCAAAAACTAGTACACCCAAATTTATATGTTATAGAGAAATATTTAATACAAATTTTAAAAAAAGGAAAAATCAAGAGAAGCAAAAAAATTAGGTTTTTTGCAACATTTTGCTTGAATTTAGTTGTATTATCTTAAAATTCCTAAATATTTTTGGTGACTAAAATACTATTTTAATAAATATATCTGTTTAATAAATCTGTTTTGTTTAAATGCACCAAAACACATTGCCTATATTCACTAAGAAATTGATAAAAATATTCATTTTTAAAATGGGGTGTACTCATACAGGGGTGTACCCTGTATGCTATAATAATGAAAATAATATCCTCGCTAATATCATTTAGCACTCATCCTATCTAGGAATGTGCTTTTAGAACAGGAAGAAAGTAAAAAATGAGCAATTCCAGCGTTATGGATGTGACATTTGCAGTAAAAACTGAAAACATAAATTCACATAAAAAGTTTACATTAACATTATATTGAACCATCTGTTTATATTTTACAAAACTACTGACCACAGAGTTATAAGATCAGAAAAATATCAGTCTGTAAACATGTTTTGTACTTTAAATGAGGAAAATAAACATGCGTTATGGATGTGACGAAAAAAGTCTGTGAGTTTACAGTATACAACATACTTAGTAGAAATTCTGTCAAATAAACTGCACAACCCCCCAAAAATTATGCTAATCAACAGGAAAAGAGTTGACTCTCTATAAAACAAACATCATTGATTTTATTTTATGTAATATTTTTGCATTTCTGAGGAAAAAGCTTCGTTATGGATGTGACACCTCTGCGTTATGGATGTGACCGATGTGAAATTGCCATTCGTGTGACTTTGGTAAAGCAAATTAAATTGTTCAAAAACAATGACAGAGACATTTTTGAGTATGTTTAAAGTACTATAAAATACTTAATTACACAAAAAACATAGAAACTGTTTCGGCATTTTGTTGAAAACTTAATTTTTTTCATGGCAAGGTTGACATTTGCATGGAATTGCCCAAATAAATAAATAAAAATAACCAGTGAAGCCTTGTATCCAGGCAGACTGAAGTGTGCTCTAACAGGGGAGTAAGGTACAACTATCGTATATTCAATGAGTCTAAAAGAAGATGACTCGAGCAAAACCACAGCGTCCTTTGTTTGAACTCTAGACTGTAAATGTGATGAGAAGAGCCTTGTGTGCTTTTAAAAAAACTGAAGTGAATGTGGAAGAGAGAGAGAGTATAGTTGTAATGGTTTTGGAGGAAAGCAACAGTGAATCAATAATTTAGTGCGAGCTGTTATTGCCAACATAATAATGCAACAGGTTCATAACACACAAGCACTAAGACCATACGTACACAATACTGTGTGCTTGTTTACACTATATAATCAATATATTCTCTCAATATAACCTCTTACCTGGAGCCGGACAGAGTTGATTCATTGCCTTGCCTTTGAAAATCCAAAGAGAAATAGGTTTCATATTACATTTTATAACAGAACATAAAAGAAAAAGTCATGTATGATTATTAGTAAAGACGTAAATAATTTAATGCCAATGTTTTATCTTTTAATTTAAGATGTCCTGTGGTGGTGGTAAATGGTTGTTTGAAAAATACTTGCAATTTCACATTGAAGCCAGTAGATGTCCGCCTTTAGCTTGAAATGAGAAAGAGTCCTCAGTCTGAGTAGAAAAAGGTGGTATTTGGTTTACTTTTCTCCTTAAAGCCCATGTTTGCGTTTAAACCTTCAGGATGAAGTTTGTATTCAAAAAAATTGAAGTTTAAAATAGAGAGAGTGAAGTTAATGTCGTTTTTGTACTCCTTGACCAACTTATCTATCACGACAAACAGACTATCAGCATTTGCAGTTTATTAGCTCAAAATGGTGGTTATGGCGCGAAACAACAACAACGTTTTTGTAAATAGATATTTATTGCTTCCGGTTCAGGGGTTTACTAGGCCTTTTCGAAAATTTACTTGTAGTAAATTATGGTTGTAATTGACAATAATATATATATATATATATATATATATATATATATATATATATATATATATATATATATATATATATATATATAATATATATATATATATATATATATATATATATATATATATATATAAATTCATAAATGAAAAAACAAGGTTAACTAGAGTTTCACTTGAATAAAAATAGTGATTAATTTACATAGAGTGCCTTAAAGGAGTTTCCTGATGAAGGATGTTTATTACTTATTTTTCTCTTCTTTTTACTAAAGTTTAGATGTTATAATTCAATGAAACTATACAAACAATACAAAGAACTGTATAGGTTATGCCTAGTAAAATCAAACACAATGTAAATCATGACATGGTCGCTACAAATTAACTAGTTTAGCCACACTGCAGTAAAACTACAATATAGTAAAACTGTGAATATACAAATGGAAATCAATCTGCAGGGGCGGCACAGTGGGTAGCGATGTCGCTTCACAGCAAGAAGGTCGCTGGTTCGAGCCTCGCTGGGTCCGTTATTTCTGTGTGGAGTTTGCATGCACACCATGTGTTCATGTGGGTTTCCTCCAGGTGCTCCGGTTTCCCCCACAGTCCAAAGACATGCGCTATAGATGAATTACCATTTTTGTAAACATTCAGGATGCGCACGCAGCGAGGTTGCAGAAAAAAACCGGGAGAGCTAGCATTTACAGTGAGGGAATGACATCCGATGCAGTACAGAGTTTGTTCCCTGCTAAAAAATCCAGCTTAAACCAGCCTAAGCTGGTTGGCTGGTTTTAGCTGGTCGACCAGGCTGGTTTTAGAGGGGTTTTGGCCATTTCCAGGCTGGTTTCCAGCCATTTCCAGCCTTGTCTTAGCTGGTCAGGCTGGAAAATGACCAGCTTAAACCAGCTAAAATCAGCTTGACCAGCCTGGTTTAAGCTGGACTTAGCTGGTTTTGGCTGGTCAAGCGGGTTTTAGCTGTTCAACTCCCAACCTGACCAGCTAAGACCAGGCTGGAAATGGCTAGAAACCAGCCTGGAAATGGCCAAAACCCCTCTAAAACCAGGCTGGTCAACCAGCTAAAACCAGCCAACCATCATAGGCTGGTTTAAGCTGGATTTTTCAGCAGGGTTGTTCTCTTAGAAATAAGTTATATTGATTACATGTTATATATATTATTTACATAACGCTTTCAGCATATTATAACAGGTTGTCACCCAGTGATAAGCACAGTTATTCAGCAAAATTAACGTTAAAGTGAGCTGCGTTCATCTGATAGGTTCATTTGCGATAGAGCCCTCCCAATGGATATTGCATAAGATGAAATGGCCAAGCATCCAGCCCGAAATATACAACTACCTCATTAAAACTCCAAGTGTTTTTACAAGAGAGAAGTTAAAGGGCTACAAGTCTTTGGATGCCAACAATTTTGTTTTGTGTGGTCATTTGCAAGAAATAATGTTCCATGATTCCCAGATTCAAAACTATGTACTGCTAAAAACCGAGGTTCTGCCTAGCCAAAGACAAGAAAATAAGACGGAGCTATACAAGGTCTAGGTAATCATCTACAAGCAAAACAACTGTATTCTGACAGCGAACTGCACCTGTACGGGAGGGTATGTGAACTTACACTTTTACATTTCATTCTTAGCATTCAGTGTCCTCAGTTAATTAACCATATTTAACTGTTTTTGCTTTAATCATTGCTGCAATCAAAAATGAGTAATGTGTCTGATTCAGCATAGCGTGAACTTACCTGATTTAACAGGAGAACTGCAGAGTCAAGCATTTTTAATTAAGTCGTCACTCATTCAGCTCCCTTTTAGCCAAAGATGTCTGCGGATGGCAATAAAAGCAGTGCGGTGTACGGTAAACGTTAAGTTTTTGTTAACAATTTGGCATCCTACAACACGACATGTTTGCTATTGCAACCGGTCTCTTTTTGCAACCGGGAACCCGTGTGACATCATACATGACGTAGGTTGGTAATTCCTCTGTAGGTGAATTGGGTAAGCTAAATTGTTTGTAGTGTATGGGTATTTCCCAGTGATGAGTTGCAGCTGGAAGGGGCATCCACTGTGTAAAACATACAGTATACTGGATAACAAAGTTTAGTTCCAACCCAATAAGACGCACCTGGGCTAGCCAATCAAACTCTTATAGGCTTTCTAGAAACGGTGTGTTGAGGCAAGTTGGAGCCCAAACTTGCAGGACACCGGCCCTCTAGGACCGAGTTTGGGCAGCCCTGCCCTATGGTGACCCCTGATTAATAAAGGGACTAAGCCGAAAAGAAAATGAATGAATAAATGAATAATTGATTGAATGAATGAATGAATGAATGAATGAATGAATGAATGAATGAATGAATGAATGAATGAATGAATGAATGAAATCTGCCAGAAACCCAAAACATGGTGGTTTAGTATAAAAACTATTGTTCATTTTTGTAAGGGGACGTTAGTTTCACAATGATTTGATTTAAAAACATTTGACTCTAATAACAAAATGCTTTCTACAGAATTCTGTGCTTATATGAACAAAAGCAAATTCAAAATCAAAGATGCATGAAATAGGTTGCTGATTAAATTGAAACCTGCAGGGTTTATTTACACCACATGACCTGGAGTGTGAGCTAGATGTCTTGTAAAGCTCCCAAAAGGTTAACAACACAATAAAAACACCATAAAAGCAGTGTAATGTGTGCACGAATGAGAGGCTTGAACTGTAATATAAAACTTGTGAAGTTTTGTAATGAAGAATATTATGTTAGCATTGTGTGAGGAACATTACTTGTTATTGAAGTTATTTAATCATTAAAGTTATTCAGTCGTTAGTGACTGGCTTAAAAAATATGTCTAGAATTTACTGTCCATGAGAAAACAGAACATTTCAGATAGAGAGATTTGTTTGTTCAAGTTGTATGTTTATGTGAACTACTAAATGAAGAAAAGAAAATCTGTTAATTAACATTTGCCCATGTGAATCAATGGTTGTTTCCTTGTATTTACACATTTTGGCACCTTGATCTATACTATGACAAACTGTTGATGAAAAAAAATTGCAAAATGACTTTTTTTGACATTTGTAGTTGATTGAAATTATAAATTACTAATTTCTAGATGGGCCATGTTAATTAAAGCAGTTGTTTTTAAATAGATATCGAAATATATTATTTTTTATTCAACACATTACTTCAAGCTATACTAAAAAATCAGTTTGTTAAAAAATTATATCAAAAGTTGATGGAAGCAACAGCAGACTCTTAGAAATAATAGTATCATTCTCTGGGCCACATTAATATGTTCAAGTGTTGATGTTGTTTTGTGAGGGTAGTGCTTGCTTAGTAACTATAAGTTAGTTAGTCATTTTTAATTGGGCTGATAATATACAGTAGATTGCACAAAAAACTACATTACCCATGATGCTATACAAAAAAACTCTACCAATCAGAGTCACAGTGAGCAAAGCATGCCAAGAGATCTTAAGCTCTGCCCATTCCCATCAATCACTGTGAATTACATAATTGAGTCAGTCTCAAAATATATAGATTAGTTTATATTTAGCAAGAATCCTACATTATAACATTTCTATAATGCAACGTACAAATTTAATTTAAAGTTTTATTCTTCTCTGTTTTTTTTTAAGTTGTAATGCTTCATGGGATTGTAGTTCTTTCCAATGTTAAACCATATTTTTGTCTGATTTTAAAATACATTCTTGCTTTAAATCAAAATTTGATGATGATGATGATTGCTGGTTTATTTAGTTCAAACACTATATCAATTGATTTTTTAAGTGTCTATGGGGAAAATGCTGATGAAAAAGTGAGCAGACATTAACTATTTGTCATACATTTTAATAAAACAAATCACCTTTGCTTTAAGTAGCACATATTTTGCACCAAAATGTTTTACATTTACATTTTAAATATATTTTACAAAAAGCTGTGAAATCTGTTTGAATATCAATTAAATTTGGTTATGTTTAAAATTTAGCTCAGAGGACTTTGACTCATATACGCTTTTTGACGCATATATAAAGTAGTTTGTCATGCAAGATAATAAAGAACTGAAGAAAAAACATCTTGATAGAGCTCTGCAGACAGGATGCTTGTGGTGTATGCCACAGTTTGGTTTACCCTGATCCCACTTAGATAAAAAAAAAAAATAGCTAAACCCTGACATGCTTTGATGCGAGACAAATGAAATAGTTACAGGGCAGGTTTTGTGTTTGTTTGATAGACACTTCATGGTTTCAAAAAAGAAGATGCTTCTTCAGATCCAGAAGAACATCAGGAGTCTGAGAGAACAGAGATCATCTAAAGACATCTTTGATTTAGTCTTTTCCTTTTCCCACATGAAAGTATGTTCAAGTAATTTATAGTAAATACTATAGAATAATATAAAGAATATTATAGGCCTACAAAATACACCAAAACTAAAGTATACTACACTGTCAGAAATAAAGGTATGCAAGCTGTCACTGGGGGGGTACCTTTTCAAAAGGTACAAATTTGTAGCTACAAGGTCCATATTAATACCTCAAGGGTACATATTAGTACCTTAAAAGTACAAATATGTTCCTCTGAAATTTTGTAGATACTAATATATACTTTTGAGGTACCAATATAGACCCTTTAAGTACAAATGCGTACCTTTTGAAAAAGTACCACCCCAGTGACAGCGTGCGTACCTTTATTTCTGAGAGTGTACATATACTACACTACTAAAGTACACTATACGTAAACAATAAAGTACATGAATTACAGTTTAACAGTTCACTACAGTCAATACTACAGCATGATGTAGTATTCATTAACAAAGTTTTGTAGATAATATACAATATAATACACTTTTTAGTACTCATAATGTCCAAATTATGTTTCTATGGTTTGTTATTGATTACTGTATGTGTGAGACTGTGTTGTTGAAATGGTTACAGGGCAGGTTTTGTGTTTGTTTGATAGACACTTCATGGTTTCCGAACAGCGTCACTTCTTCAGTTTCAGAAGAACATCAGGAGTCTGAGAGAACAGAGATCATCTGAAGACATCTTTGATTTAGTCTATTCCTTTTCCCACATGAAAATATGCTAAATAGTGAAGTACTTGAATTAAAATGTCACAGTAACAGTTGTTGATAATACGTCGACTATAGTAATATAAACCAAATATTAATAGTAATATAAACCAAAACATAAACTTACCCAATACAGTAAAGGATATATTATAGGCCTACAAAAATACACCAACACTAAAGTATACTACATATACTACACTACTGAAGTACACTATACGTAAACACTGACTAAAGTATATTTATTACAGTTTATCAGTTCACTACAGTCAATACTACAGCATGATGTAGTATTCATTAACAAAGTTTTGTAGATAATATACAATATAATACACTTTTTAGTACTCATAATGTCCAAATTATGTTTCTATGGTTTTGTTATTAAATACTGTGTGAGACTGTGTTTTTGAAATGGTTACAGGGCAGGTTTTGTGTTTGTTTGATAGACACTTCATGGTTTCCGAACAGCGTCACTTCTTCAGTTCCAGAAGAACATCAGGAGTCTGAGAGAACAGAGATCATCTGAAGACATTTTTGATTTAGTCCATTCCTTTTCCCACATGAAAATATGCTAAAGTAATTTATAGTAAATAGTGAAGTACACTTGAATTAAAATGTCATAGTAACAGTTGTTGGTAATACGTTGACTAGTAATGTAAACCAAAACACAAACTTATCCAATACAGTTCTCTAAAAGATATATTATAGACCTACAAAAATACACCAAAACTATAGTATACTACATATACTACACCACTAAAGTATACACTACACTATATGCAAAAATTAAAGCATACTACATTAGGGTTTATCAGTTCACTACAGTCAATACTACAGTATGCTGTAGTATTCATTAACAAAGTTTTGTAAATAATATACAACATAATATACTTTTTAGTACTCATAATGTCCAAATTATGTTTCTATGGTTTGTTATTGATTACAGTATGTGTGAGACTGTGTTGTTGAAATGGTTACAGGGCAGGTTTTGTGTTTGTTTGATAGACACTTCATGGTTTCCGAACAGCGTCACTTCTTCAGTTTCAGAAGAACATCAGGAGTCTGAGAGAACAGAGATCATCTGAAGACATCTTTGATTTAGTCCATTCCTTTTCCCACATGAAAATATGCTAAATAGGGAAGCACTTGAATTAAAATGTCATAGTAACAGTTGTTGGTAATACATCGACTATAGTAATATAAACCAAATATTAATAGTAATATAAATCAAAACATAAACTTACCCAATAGAGTTCTCTAAAGGATCTATTATAGGCCTACAAAAAAGCACCAAAACTAAAGTATATTACATATACTACTAAAGTACACTACACTAAACACTAAAGCATATGAATTGCAGTTTATCAGTTCACTACAGTCAATACTACAGTATGCTACAGTAAATATTACATTTCGATGTTTTTGATTGATTACTGCATGTGTAAAACTGTGTCAAACAACTGGGTCACATGTGCAAATCAAATTTCCTATAATGGATGAATAAACTAACCTAACCTAACCACTTTACTATTTGGTTAAAATTGCCATAGTATTTACAATAAATTATTACTAATAATAAGTATTATTGCACTTTATTTTTTATGTGGATTGACTCTTATTGTTACATACTGAGTAAATAAAGCAATCTAGTTTTAAATATGAATATTAACACATCATTTCTTTTCAATGCATCTCTTTGAAAACACTGCCAACCCGTACAGAGCTTGTCCAAGAAGCCTTTAAATGATGCGCAATCATGATCCACATCTAGAGATTGTACTGAATTTTGTCTTAAAATTATATTTTACTAATAACCAAACATTCTGTCATCCACCGCTGCAAATAGGCTTACTCAGCAGGTGATAGAATATGAACTAAAGTTACTCCCATAAACTGGCCTTACAATCAACAACACACAGTGGTATTTTGTGCCAGAATGAATCTGCATTTTTTAACTAATTGTATGAACCAATGATTCAATGGCCCATTCATATTGACAGCCATTTTGAGTGGATTCAGTTTTTAAATTAATTTAGTAATATTATTGACTAATGTGAAAATGTTCATATGATTTATTTACATTACAGTTTGTAAAGTAATATTTTCTGTCTTGTAGTTGTAGATATTATATGAGAGACTTGCTTTGTTTACAAAATAAGTGGATCTAATTGGATTTGCATTGTAAACATTCAGTAAAAAGGTATTATTATTTAATATTCTTATTTATAAAATTTTTATTTATTAAAAATATCCACAGATTCTGTCTCATTCACCACCACCTACTGTCTGTTTTGTTTCTTATTTAGAGTATTATTATTGTTTATCAAACAGTATTTCCAAACTCATAAAAACATATCAAAGGTTTGGTTAAAATATCTAATTCCTTTCTAATTCACTCACCTTGCATGACTTGCTTTGTTTTAAAAGAAATATTGAAGAATTAAAAAAGAAATGTATATTAGTTTATTATTCAATAGTATCTGGATGCAGCCTTTATGATGCAAGCTGAGATTGCATTGCTCAGAGATGCAACGTCAGACACAATGCACTCAATGGAGCTAGTGACGTCACTGTGTTCGCGTCCAAAATAAAATTTGTTTTGACTGTTTTGACATAATTTAAGTCTGTGTACTGTATAAATGGGTTTGTACTGAATATAGATATAAAAAATTTAAATATATGTGTATGATATAAACTATAAATACATTTAAATATCTATGTAACAAAATTAATCACAATTACTTTTGCTCAGCACTATGCTGATACATTTCTGAAATATTCACATGATACACGGACTACATGGAATAATATAATTTTTGTATATATAAAGTATGAATGTGTTTGTGAAATGGATAAAAAATACTTATATAATATAATAATACAATGTGTGTGTGTGTGTGGTGTGTGTATATATATATATATATATATATATATATATATATATATATATATATATATATATATATATATATATATATATATATATATAATTATTAACAAATAATATTAACTTATTGTTATTATTATAACTTGTAATTATTAAATAAAATAAATAAAATATTTAAATATATTATAAAATACATAATATTAATTCATCACGCAGTCTGTCGAGTCGCAAATGTAATATATTAATATTGTGAAATATTAATTATAAAAAATTATTATTGTTACATAATAATTATACTATATATATATATATATATATATATATATATATATATATATATATAATTATTATTATTAATAACAAATAATATTAACTTATTGTTATTATTATAACTTGTAATTATTAAATAACAATAAATAAATTATTTAAATTTATTATAAAATACATAATATTAATTCATGACGCAGTCTGTCGAGTCGCAAATGTAATATATTAATATCGTGAAATATTAATTATAAAAAATTATTATTGTTATAAATATTATTGTTATTATTATTATTATTATTATCATTTATGTCGTAAAGACAATATGGAAAGCCCTCTAAAAGCCATTGTGTACTGGGACGCTGTGTACATTCGCTGGCTGGTCGGCTGAGAGTGCTATAGCATAGAGCGGCGCTTCAGCACTGACATCTTCCGTGCTATAGGCGGATATATAAGCCTCTCGGGTGATGATACACACTCTGCAGGGAGAGGATTTTTTCGACGAGGAAAACATTCTCTTTCAAATCGTCACATGGGGTCAATCGCTTCCTGCATCGCGACTGAACTGCTGTGCGCTTTTGTGCGTTTTGTTTCTGCCTCTTGACTCGTGTAGGTTTCTATCGTTGCGATTACCGTGCCGCTGATGTCACATATTTTACAGCGATGATAAGCAAAGTTAAAAATGCCATGTCTTCGCTGGTGGGCGGAATTATCCCGCACGGACACCACCACCATCAGCAGCAGCACGGCTCGGCGCAGAACGGCGGAACGGACGGACTCCCGCCGCGCTTCCCCTACAGCAGACCCGAGTTTCTGGACCTGACACCGGAGCTGCTGCAGTACTCCACCGAGCACGCGTCCAGACCGGTCATCACGCTCAAGAGGGACAGCAGGCTGCCCTGGAGGACGGGATACGCCGAGTAAGTGGTGTTTTTTTATCGACAGTGTGCTATAATGTGTCAATTATTGCTTTAAAATGATAAGCAGTGACGTCATTGCGAAGGAAGGTTATATGTCACGCCTGACCAAGGGCAATGGCTCATCATCATCATCATCCTCCTAGAGTCAGCTGGAAGGGTTTCACTGGAATGCGTTTTTATACCTGCACTAATGACGTAGCTTACATTTTGAATGAACGTATCAGTACATTTAAACATTAAAAATGCTCCCTATGTCAGGGTATACACTAATATCAACGAATGCATGTTTACCATAGTACGTTAAGTACTGTTTAGTGCAATGCGTGGGCAATTTTTAAAGCATGTAATGTCTGCCTGGATTTTAGGCCTCATCATTATGATTACTAATCATTAAAGATTTGTGCATGTTTCTAGTTATGCTTTGTTTAATGTAGGAATATTATGTCAGGCTCCATTGAGGCCCTATGGGTGCGTTGAAGTCATGTCTGAATTGTGGTGTTTAAGAGTTAAGCACTTAAAGTTGTCATTTCCAAAGGGAATTCATGGACTTTCCCAGCTGAAGTTGTTCATTTTAAAAAAGAAAGAAAGAACCAAACTGATGTTGGTAAAAAAAGTGATCTTGATCTACCTTTGTACTACACTTTTATGTGATATTAGATTACATTTACTCATCAGTGACTGCTGTTGCACACAAAAGAGATATTTTGAAGAATGTTGAAAAAAAATGGCAGAATTTGCCATCTAACTACTATGAACTAAAATACTAAAAGCTAAAAAAATATCACGTCAATGGCCAATGATTTTCAACAATCTTCAAAATGGCTGTTTCTCAATATGCGTTCTTCAGTGTTCTTGTGTTCTGGTGTAACGTCATCATCAACTGCCAAAGTTCAGTTCCAAAACTCAAGACCGTAAGAACGGAGGACGCGTGAAACTTCCCAGATGTGTTTTTGATATTGAGGATGCATCGATGCAGACTTGAGCGCAAAACTCGCTCGAGAAGTCCCAGAAGTCATTGCGGGTGGGAAGCGCAGCATTTTGTACAGGTTTATTATTAAAGTTCAGAGATATAACTTATTTATCTCAGGAGTTTCCCTAAATGAGACGATGAAAGTAAACATTACCATGAAAATCTTAATAAAGGCATAAACACATTAAGGGTGCTTATTTGCTGAAATTCGTATTAAAATTTGTTTTATTTGTATCGTGCAATGTATATTTATAATGTTTTTATTCGTAGTATATATTGGGAAAAGGGGAAAAAACTAATTGTTGTATGAATGCTGTAATGTTTAAATAATTTTCCATTAAAAACGCGTGAAGGTCATGTGACCATCACGAAGAATCATCTCATTTACAGGACGTGTTCTCTGTTCTCGCGGTCTCCCGAAATTGTTCTTTCGAGGTAACTTGGCAAGACTGGTCTCCACAAGAACACTATTCCGTTCTCTGAGTTCTTGGAATTGAGAAACAGCCAATATTTATTTCTTGTGAAAAGAAACTGTTGGAGCTAGTGGAGGGTGATTGAGTGAACTAAGCTTTCAACTAATGCACTTTATAACCTAAAAAATAAAATATGCATTAACATTATAAATATATAATAATTATAAATAACAATATATTCATAATTTATTTCATTTATTCATAAATATTTATTTAATTTTTTCAATATTTATTATCAATTATTATTATTATTTTTAATAATTATTTTTTCATGGTTTTCATTTTTAATGGATAGGAAAGTGTAGAGTATTGACAGGAAATTGAACTCAGGTCACTGTGAGCGCTGGAGTGCATGTGTCGACGCACTAACCACTACACCATGAGCGCAGCCTATTTTCAATTATTTTACATTTATTTCTTCAAAATATTTATTTTATGTTCAGCAAAAGAAAGAAACTCTTAAAGCTAGTGAAGGGTGAGTAGCTAAAAATATGTAATTAACATTATTATTATCATTACTATTATTATTATATGTCCTTACTTATGCCGTCACTGTGGCCCAGTGGGTAGCATGATCGCCTCACAGCAAGAAGGTCGCTGGTTCAAGCCTTGGCTGGGTCAGTTGGTGTTTCTGTGTAGAGTTTGCATGTTCTCCCCATGTTTGCCTAGGTTTCCGCCGGGTGCTCCGGTTTCCCCAACAAGTCCAAAGACATGCGCTATAGGTGAATTGGGTAAGCTACATTATCCGTAGTGTATGTGTGTGAATGAGTGTGTATGGATGTTTCCCATTGATGGGTTGCAGCTGGAAGGTCATCCGCTGCGTAAAACATCTGCAGGATAAGTTGGCGGTTCATTCCGCTGTGGGGACCCCAGATTAATAAAGGGACTAAGCTGAAAAAAAAATGAATGAATGAATGAATGATACTTACTTCCAGGGCCGTTTTTATCGAAGTTGATTTTAGCCGCACTATGTTGGTGTTTCATAACATCTAGTTTTTACGAGGTGGGTGGTTAGCTCAACGCTAAACCCTCAACCTGGAGGATCAGGACATACACACATACACTTCTGACAATTGAGCTTACTCAATTCACCTATAGCGCATGTCTTTGGACTGTGGGGGAAACCGGAGCACCTCCACATAGAAATGGCAAACTCCACAAAGAAATGCCAACTGGCCCAGCCGGAGCTCGAACCAGCGACCTTCTTGCTGTGAGGCAACAGTGTTAACCACTGCACTACTGTGCCGCCCATCATTATATATAATATAATATAATATAATATAATATAATATAATATAATATAATATAATATAATATAATATAATATAATATAATATAATATAATATAATAATTATAAATGACAATATATTAATAATTTATTCGGTGTATTTTAGAATCCTGTTTAGTTTTTTGCTTCATTAATGTCCATCTGAAGTGCAGTAATTACACGCAACTGAAAAGTCAAGTAGATTCAGTGGTCAACAGGGATGAAAACCCAGACTTTCATCAGGCTTGGTCTGTCGGGTGAAGATCAAGACCAGACTTGCACACAGTGCCTGAGATCAAAGCCAGTCTGATGATGGTGCAGTCTTGAATCATACCATCATAGTAATGAATATAATTTTAGGTGGTTTGCAAAATTATAATATTTACGTGACACAGACCTTCTCTGCACCCAGTTTGAAGAATAGATAGTCGAAGGAAAGAGAAACAAGAAATAACAGGCACTGATGCTCAAATAAGCTCAGTTAGCCTCTGGTTATTTCATCTATTATTAACTACAGTACAAGAAGAGAACTTTGTTTGTGGCCATGTGACGACAGCATTTGAAACTGAGTGCGTTCTCTCAAGTGCGTCCTCTCAAAACAAACAGACTTTGTAGCTGGTAGCTTTAGCATATGCTCACATACGGTGCACACACACTAACAAACAAAGGCTTTAGCTCTCACTGATAGGCCTTCAATTCAAGCAACAAGTTCAAATGAAAATGAAACTTTCTTAACAAACTATTTGATTTTTAATTTTGTTTTTAATTTTAAAACAAAGATTCTTTGGATTTATAACTGTCAAGCCAAGTTGAAATAAGTGAATATAACATACAATTACTATAGTATTAAACTGTTAAAAGATTAAGTACTCACAGTAAATAACAGTTTCTGACACATTCTCTGTCTTGTGTCTTTGTTATTGAAGATTTGAGACCCAAAAAATAAAGCTTTTCAGAATGATTCAAGACTCATATGTGAAAAAATAAACCCCATAAGGGTGACTCAAGAACCCTCAGCAAATAATAAAAGATATCTCTTCGGGATGATTCAATACTTTGTAGCCCTATAAAGGATAATGTACATATACTGTATGCAGCAAAAAATAAGATTTAATTCAAGTGCTTTGGCATCCATTTTGCAGTTTTACTCTCTCAGCAGACTTTAACAGACTCTTAAAGGTCTTGTAAAATTAAAATACATATTTTGACAATTTTGTACTTAAAAGATTTAAACTTAGCCGGCAGCTAGCTCTCACATGGTCACCCACTGGGATAGAAAACCACATGGGAAAGCTAGGTTGCTGTCGGAAGTGGTGTTAGTGAGACCAGCAAGGGCTTCAGTTAGTCTCAGGGGTGCTCAACCTGTGGTCTGTGTTTGTCCTAACGCCCCAGTATATTAATGAGGACTCTATACTGCTCAGTGAGCGGTGTCTTTTGCATGAGATGTTACAGACGGTCCTGACTCTCAGTTAAAAATCCCAAACAAGGGAGCCACTGAGCTAGTAGCAGAACTCAGTGCGTTGTATATGAATGAATGTTTTAATTGATGTTTTTAAAATTGATTTTATTTATTCCTTATGATCTTTCAGTCTTCAGTGTTAGTAGTCTAATTCGTTTTGATGCACAATGTATTGGTGGCCATATTGGTATTCCCCGATGAATGCTATTTTTTATGTTATCAGCCTGATAAAGAAGTAAATAGTTGGCTAATAAATAAATTATTTGCTAGTTGATAAAATGATGTTGTAAAAAGTTTTCATCACCTAAAAAACAAGACTTCAGATTTGCAATCTGTAAATATTTTGTGGTAAAAGAAAGATCTTGATGTGCTGGCAGATAGCTCTCTGCAACCGGTGGTCTGTGTGAGTCCTAACGCCCCAGTATATTGATGGGGACTCTATACTGCTCAGTGAGAATGAGACGTTAAATCGAGCTCCTGACTCTGTGGTCATTAGAAATCCCAGGATGTCCTTCTAAAAAGAGTAGTGGTTTACCCCGGCATCTTGGCCAAATTTCCCCACTGGCATCTGTCCATCATGGCCTCCTAACCGTCCCCATATCATAATTGGCTTTATCACTCTGTCTCCTCTCCACCAATCAGTTGTTGTGTGGTGTGCGGTCTGGCGCAATATGGCGGTGTCGTGTCATCCAGGTTATTGTTGCACACTGGTGGTGGATGAGGAGATTCCCACCAAAAATGTGTGAAGCACTTTGAGTGTCCAGAAAAGCGCTATATAAATGTAAGGGATTATTATTATTATTATTATTATTATTATTATTATTATTATAAACACACTACAAAAAATACTTACTTAATTTTTACTAATTTTAGTTTTTGTCTTATTATCTATATAGTCCGAATATCTAACAATTCTCAAAACAAGAAGCATTTTCTAGACGAGCAAAACATATTGTCTTGTTTTCAGAAATAATGTCAAAAATAAGCAAGTTTTTCCTTTAAAACAAGACAAAATAACCTGCCAACAAGTAAAATAACCTTAATTAAAAATGAAAACAATATTATTTTGCTTGCCTCATTGGCAGATTATTTAGCTTGTTTTAAGAAAAAACTCACAAATTTTGACATATTATTTTTAAAAACAATACTTTTTGCATGTCTAGGAAATGCTTCTTGATTTAAGAATTTTTAAAAATCTGGGCAAGAAACAAGACAAAAGACTTCACTTTCTCATCAAATCTTGACCTATCAAATGCTCTGTAGTATCTGACATGCCCCGCCCCTTCAGAACGTTTCTCATTAGTTTTTCATTTGATGATCTTGGGCTCATCCTCTCTCACAGGAAGAGCTGGGGTAAAACAAAACGTCATTGGCGGGTTTTTTTTTTAAAGGTTAGAAGCTACTCTATTTCCCACCCTCCCTTAATGTCTCAGCTGAGATAAGGTCAAACATCGAATAAAAATCCACTTTTCAAAGCACTTCACGGGACCTTTAAAGACTTAAAGAGTCTACATTCTTCGTAATCGCTTGATCAGCTAAGAGTTTTTGAACAATATGAATTTTGGATGAACCGTCTCTTTAAAACTCTTACAGCCTCTAAGTGACACATAGTGGGCTGTAGATTAATGGCGGCCTTGTATCTTCTTCAGATTCCCCAGCTCCCATTTTTTAACACTTAAACACACACACTCATTCTGTAAGATATTGCTGAGTCATCTAGTGTGGTTCAAGGAGATTGGCTTTCTATGAACATGGTGCTGCCAAGCTGGCAAACACAAACAGATCCAGCAATCACCCACACCACAATAGATAAATATCTGTCAGTACATGTACAATTGCAAGATAATTATTATAAGCTTTGGTTCTCATGCAGGGATGGGTTGATGATACTAATAATTTTGTCACCTAATTGGTCAATTAGTGAGACTAGTTCATCTAGATTTTTTCCCTTTCATATTTCTGTTTTGATATCTTGAGTAAGGGCACTTGTAATTAATGTGCTGAATGAGGCTGATGCAATATGAAGATATATACACTTTATTAGGTACACCTTTCTAGTACAGAGTTGGACCCCATTTTACCTTCAGGACTGCCTTAATCCTTCATGGCATAAATTCAATAAGGTACTGGTAATATTCCTCAGAGATTTGTATTGGTGTTTTCCAGTACTGGGTTGTGGTTGGTAGGGCATCCGCTGCGTAAAGCACATGCTGGAATAGTTAGCGGTTCATTCTGCCATGGCGACCTCTGAAATGGAGACTAAGCCGAAGGAAAATGAAAGAATTGATTGAATTTACAGAAATGGTATTATCTATTGTGATATATACCATTATCAGGATATAAGATTATGGCCCGATACCAATTCTATTTTTGTACCCCTTCCCCTTTGGTATTAGTTTTTATTTTTGTGTGTTTTTTAAAGCATGACTGTAAAACACAAACGCCAATATGAATATATTAAAACATATGCTTGTTTGTTGTAAAAATTTGTAATAATGACAAAAAATACTAATTTGTGCCATTGTAAATGGTTTGTTTTGGGAAATTTTTGTATCGCTTGGTAGGGCTGCACGATTCTGACTAAAATGAGAATCACAATTTTATTTGCTTGAAATCAAGATCACGATTTTCTCATAATTCTGTAGATGTAAAATAAAGGTTAATATGAGTAGGTGATTATTGTTGTTATTTCTTAAACATGTGGTAAAACAACAATAATATTAGACCTATGTGTAGGTCTACTGTTGGTTAAAATGCTCAATTTTGTATAGACATGGAATGGTGGATTTAAACAGATTAAAACATTTTCCTGGTTGTTAATTCACAGTATGACATCAGAATACAACCATTCATAATTCTAAAGTTGAACTATTATGTTTGAGACATATCCTTGTCATTTGTCATTATTAGACCATTTTTTTCAATAAAATAAAATGAGACATTTGTCATTATCTGATTTCCTCTTGCATTATATTCAACATATAGGCTAGAGTAGTTATACTGACCCAGTAAACATTTATTTTAATTCACAACACTTTGTGTTCGCTATGAAAGAAAAAAGTGCTTGCCGTAATCATATCTCTAAAATGTGATTGTTTAAATGATGTGCCGAGTGCGTTCATGTCATGTCTGCTGTCACTCTGAGAGAAAAAAAAAACATAAATGCAAATCATACTTCCTGCGCAGCTCTCAAATGATCGCTCTGTGCAACAAACTGAACGTTATTTACAACTTTATTAGCTGTTATTCACAGCCTGTGCAGGTTCTGTTCACTAAATTAGACATGGCGGGCACGCACGCGCATCCTCTCTGAAGTAAACAAACAGTGCGTCAGCTCACGTGTGATTTCGTGGCCGCGAATACATCATTACATTCAGACAGAAATTATATTTTTGGGTGAATATACCTTATAAATGCAGTATGTGACACTTTTAACATAATTTGGAGGTGTCCATGTTGCTGAGCAGCGTATGTAAAACAATGAAAAGACTTGTGCACCCACCTTTATGCTTCTTTCCTGACCTTGAAAATATAATTGTCTGAATCGTAGAAAAGCTTAATTAAGATCGTGTGTAATGTTGAATCGAGATTGCAATCTTTTTTTCGGTTAATCGTGCAGCCCTATCTCTTGGTTTAGAAACCCCTTGGTTTTGAGTGTGGTCCTGGAAGGGCTATCTAGCCCTAGCCTTCAAGCTAAAAAAAAATCAGGACACTCCTACCCCTCGTTTTGCGCGTTCATGTGAAGGGTATGGGTGTCCTGATTTTCTTTAGCTTAGGGGGTAAGGCTAAAGGGGAGGGCTAAGGGGTAAAATTGGGATTGGGCCTACTTATATTAGAATATCCCAGGCCAAGTGCTGAATGCTGAGTTGGTTTATAAAATATCAGGGTTCCCACAGGTCATCATAGAATTTCTGGAATATCATGGAATTTTCTATGGTCTATTCCAGATATTGAAATCCAGGGAAATATTTTTTTTTTTGTCCAAATCATGAAATTTTGTTTGTCACTTTCAATTTTAGTTTCCATTTATCCAAATGTAAATTTTCTCTTGTTTCACGCTTGCTGTTATGGTTAGACTATTTTGAGCTTCATTTGATTCCTTTTATGCTTATCAACTGGCAATCCCTCAAGTCAAACAATGTCACCAATCTGTACCAGTTAACTAAAATATACATATGAAGAGCTTGGGCTTCAAAATGACCACTTCAACGATTGAGAATTAAAAAGTAGATGACAGAAAGGCTAAATTTAACATTTGTAAAGGAGATGGAGTTCTTCATAGCCAGGTAAATAGTAAGTAACTTTAAATTGTTTTTACAAATTAGGTAGATTAAAGGTACATTATCAATTATTTTTCTAAAAGTGACTATTAAAGTCATGCAAAATTATATTTATTCTAAAACCATTTTAATATTATGCAACGCAGCCTGTTTTTCTGTTCATTACATGTCATAGAAATTCATTCATTCATTTTCCTTCATTATCCAGCATAAGTTTTACACAGCGGATGCCCTTCCAGCCGCAATCCAGTAATGGGAAACACCCATATACACTCAAACACACTCATACACTATGTCCAATTTAGTTAGTTTAATTAACCTCATGTCTTTGGACTGTGGGGGAAACCGGAGCACCCGGAGGAAACCCACACGAACACGAGGAGAACATGCAAACTTCACACAGAAATGCCAACTGGCCCAGCCAGGACTCGAACCAGCGACCTTCTTGCTGTGAGGTGACAGTGCTAACAACTGCACCATAGTGTCGCCTCATGTCATAGAAATTCAGCTTTTTAATCAGTGAAAGTCAGGAAAAAAAAGAAGATTTGGCTTTTTCTATGGCATTTTCTATGGATCTAAGCAGTGTGTGACTTTTCATTGTATCCATACCAAAGGATTGGTCAGTGCAAACAATGCTAATCCATCAAATATAATGTTCTTTTATTGCCTTTCTATTCACATTGCATAATCTACTTGACAACTGACTAAATCAGGAGGCGCGATTCAAGATACACAGTGCCATAAAAAGGAACTCATTTATTCCTCTATTCTTAAGCACTGTGGGTGGAGGTGAAGAATTGCTCATCAGGTTTTTCGAGTTATATTGAAGCTGCATCCCTTTTCCTGAGCTCACAGCAATGCTGACATACAAGTACACATTTATAGAATGCAGAAAGCAGTTCTCATTAAAAAGTCTTTGGATATGATTATGGGTTTGATTACGAATACTCAACATAGATATCCTTTGTATGAGAAAGGATGTTTACTTTGATCACATTTCCTGTCTGTGTGTAAAATAGTATGGCTACTCAAAATCTAAGGCTCAGAACATGAAACAGTGTTAATATTCATTTTATTTAGTCTAGTCTAGCATTTCACTCTTTTGAGAGTGTCAGATCAATGGCGTGAAACTTTATATTGTTCTCATTTGGAGTTTACAATCTAGTGCACACTATACCGGCTTCAGTTTTAATTTAAATGCCATGCAGTTAAGAACTGTTAAGCTTTCGCTGGCAAAACATTTACTAACGTTGCATAATGTGTCTTGGAAATGTTTCACTTTTTTCGATTCTCTTTCACGTTTCACTCTTTCGATGCTCCATTAGAGCAGGGATGTCAAACTCAATTCCTGGAGGGCCGCAGCCCTGCACAGTTTAGTTCCAACCTTAATTAAACACACCTGATCAAACTAATTGAGTCCTTCAGGCTTGTTTGAAACCTACCAGTAAGTGTGTTGAAGCAGAGTTGGAACTAAACTGTGCAGGGCTGCGGCCCTCCAGGAATTGAGTTTGACATCCCTGCATTAGAGTCACACAATTTCCTGTAGAATGGTGTAGTTCTGTCATTCCACCAGCAGGGGATAATAAGCTCATGTTTACTTCAGAATCACTCTTATGGCTCTTTTACACTTCATGGTTTTACTGCCTTTTTATGGTTTGTTTCCAAAGAGCAGTATGGTTCAGTACTTATTCATTTTCGTTTCCACTCTCAAACGTACCAAAATAGAGAAATGGACTGCATCACTTTTTTTGGACCCTTTAAAGGGCACCTATTTTACCCCTTTTTCAAGATTTAAGATAAGTCGTTTGTGTCTCCAGAATGTATCTGTAAAGTTTCAGCTCAACACCCATCTGATTATTTATTATACTTTCAGAATATTGGCATTTTCTGCTCGTGTTGCTGTTTTTGTTGCCTGTGCCTTTAATGCTTGTTCTCCCCACCCACCTTTCCAACGTGCCTGTTAGACTGTGCCTCAATCTCCAATCTCAATATCCCTCGGCTGTGTCAGGTAAACAGCACAGTGACAGACATGAAGGAAGCAGATCTCACGTAACTTTTGCGAGAAATACTACAGTAACAACTTTACCAATGGTTATTATTTGATGTATGTGTTGGGGAGTTGCAACGATTAGTCACACACAATGTCGTTACAAAGTTTACGCACGCACACACAGACACACACACTAGGGCTGTGCGATATGGGCTAAACGATAATGATTTTCTTGAACAATATTGCTATTTCGATTTTAATCTCGATTTTGTCACAGACAGACTGAATCTGTGTTCACAGTGTGAATCGGAAACATATTTTAAAAGAAAAACAATTAGATCTTTATCAAAGACCTGGAACATGTCTCTAAAACAGACATAAAATAAAATAAAAATCACCAAGGAAACCTGTAACAAATTGTCTCTAGAACAAATGTGCGTGTGTGCGTGTGTGTGTGTGTGTGTGTGTGTGTGTGTGTGTGTGTGTGTGTGTGTGTGTGTGTGTGTGTGTGTGTGTGTGTGTGTGTGTGTGTGTGTGTGTACGTGTTTTTGTGACATCAGGACACAAATCTGTATAATGACATAGGTATGACACAGGTATTACAAAAAGGAGGTGAAATATGAGGACATTGCTGACATCCCCATTTCTCAAAAAGCTTATAAATCACACAGAACGAGTTTATTTCAGAGAGTAAAGCTGCGCACTGTCTCCTGTGATGGTTGTGTTTAGGGGTAGGGTGGGGTTAGGGCAATACAATATACAGTTTGGATAATATAAAATGAATAGAAACCTATGTAATGTACCCACTTTTCACAAAAACAAACGTGTGTGTGTGTGTGTGTGTGTGTGTGTGTGTGTGTGTGTGTGTGTGTGTGTGTGTGTGTGTGTGTGTGTGTGCGTGTGCGTGTGCGCAGGGCCGGAGTGGGACTCCTTTTCAGCCCTGGAGTTTCAAGCCTTAGACCGGGCCACCTCAGTTTATGACTGACTATATTAAAATAACGTTTTTTCTAATGACACCATCACGTCTTTTTCAAGCAAACAGCTGCTTTAGAACTTCAAATGTTTTTCATAAATATGAGAACATTAAAGGGTAGCTAAATCTCCAACACTATTCCTTAAAACATCACAATGTTGTTTTCTGAAATATCTGAATATATATTCTGTGCAATATTCTTTATAGATATCCTGTCCTTTGTAACGGTGGTCACATAAAAGATTAAAAATAAAATATGTACACCTACATAAGTAACCCAAACAGTATTATATGTCAACACTAAAAATGAAAAAAATTAATTACTGAGGTGGGGTTCGAACTCGGGTCGGCGGTGTCGTATCGCAACATACTGACCACTGGACCACAACGGCACTATTATGATGGTGCTTAATACTCTCAACCACAGGATTACTTTCTGTTGATAGTTTAATAATGTAGTGAATGTAGTGATTAATGTAGTTAATGTAGTGAATCATTTGATTTTCCGCAGGTGTAATATTTATTAATATGAATTATTCGAATTCTTATAATCATTAAGGTGCCGCTGTTTGGGGTCGAATGATAGTTATGTCATCATTAACCTGCAGGCTGCATTTTGCTCACGGGGCTGCGAGAAAATAAATAAAAAGAGCGGAGCTGCAGCAAAATAATGAATAAAAAGAGTGAGGCTATGGTCAAATAAATAAATGAAAAAAGTGCAACTGCTGAGAGGGCAAGCAGCAAGGGACACCGGCCCTCGCGGCCAAAAAACGGACCGGCCCACCGGGAATTCTCCCGGTCCTCCCGATTAGCCAATCCGGGCCTGTGTGTGACCAAATTGACCAAATATCAGAAGTAGTTGCGTGTGTGTTCACAGATTTGTTTTGTCATGCATAGATTATACCTCTTTCTGATGCTGTCGTCAAATAGACCGTTCACATATCGCGTCTTTTGCGCACACAAGTCCATTATTTCCAATGGAGGCGCGTGGATTGTGTGCACATATTGAGAGCAGCACACGTGCGTATGCCAGGAGCCCCCAGATGAAAACATCTCTTTTCAGACAAACTTTAAATTGAACTTTTCACAATGCCGCACCGCGAGTCACGTAACAAGAACTGACCAATCAGCTTCATAATTTGTATGGAATATACACATTTCGGTTACCTCAGACAAAGCTTGTTGAAAATGCTGAAGGAAGCGACGCGCTTACAATTTCCAAATGCCTTTAGACGCAATATAAGACTGATTTACAAATTACCTGATTCTGCCATACATCAGCCTTCCTGTATCCAAAGTAACTTAATCCCACATCACAGATGTTGACTTTTTTGGCACCACGTCCTCCTGTGCTGAACTCATCATCCCTGTATATGCAGGCTATTCAGTCTCCTGTTCTGCCGCTCTGTTTAGGCACGCAGCGTTATGATTAGTTCAAATACCATACTCCAGGAAAATCGTGCTGTAAGGCCATTTAGATATCACCCATGTCCAAATTGCGATTTTTTTTTTTTTTTTTTTTTTTTTTTTTTTTTTTTTTTTTTTTTTTTTTTTTTTTTTTTATACGATTTCAATTATTCGCACAGCCGTAACACACACAAAGTGGACACACACACAGACACACGTAAATGTGCAAGGATATATGTAAATATCCACTGCTGTATGGATATCTGTTCTGTTAATGTACAATATATACCTGATTAAAGTCCAGAAAGCGAGATTGAAGGTTTTTGAAGGAGATTTGCCATCAAGACCAGCACTATCTGAGCATTATTCAGAGGATGATAGCATTGCCATAAATGGGGGTGGTGTCATGACCTCGAGTTGATGATATTGGTGAGTCCTAATATATAAGGTAATCGTAAGCTTAGCTAACAGTTTTGGAGAATTTGATGTTTCCCTATTCAGACAAAATGCCTGAGCATACTGCCTGAGAGGTGTTTCAAAGATGGTCGCCGAGTAAAATGACTTTCCTCAAAGGGACTTTGATAAAACAAATGCTACAGGGTGGTAATTATCTCTCTATGGATGGCTTTTCTGGTGTGACTTATTTGCTCAGTAGCTCACCAAGAATGGTGTCAGGCCTAAGATGTGGAGCTGAGCAGACAGGGGTTCGAGTCTGGCGAATGACGGTTCAGGAAATCGGGTAAAACTAAACCCAAAAAAAGCTCTTTGACATTATGGTAGAAATACGCAGCCACAATACATTTTCTCTTTCCAGATTGCTTTTGAAAACACTATCGGTTGGGTTTAGTGACGGGGTGTGTGGGTCAGTCGATAGCAAGCTGATATATTATGCTTGACAATAAACAGACTGGCCTTTCTCATGGACTAACATGGATACACAGAAATGTAGATGGATTGTGGATTTACGAGAAATGGCACATATGAGAAAACGTGCCCCAGTAACGCATTTGAGATGGTCAGAAATGTACACAGTGCCCTCTAGTAGATTAGTGAAAACAAAAACTCCAAGAAGACGTAGTCCAGGGTACATGTTTCTCAGTTCTCAAAAATGTATCCCTGGGCACATAATTCCAATTAGCCTTGGTTGGAAACACAACACTAATAATACAATGATGGCATGCAGCAATGAACCATGGTCTACCAGATCAACCATAGTCTACCAGATCAGCTTAAAGTCTTCTTGTGACAAACAGCCACATGCTAAGAAGCAAGAACAGAATCTGCTGTATGTCCTCTATTGTTGTTTACAGGGCTGCTTACATGTCGCATCTAAACATGTGGAAAGCACGACCTTCTTTTTTGAGCGAGAATAAAGTCAATCAAAACTTTCTGGCAAATGCCACCCTACTCAGTGTTTTCCCTAGGTTTACAGTTTTGGGGTGGTGGGCGATAAGAGACTATACTATTATTAACTACTATCTCTCGCTTGCACTCAGTCTCTCTTGCCTGCACCCGGTCCCTCTCGCACGCATTCAGTATCTCTGCGTTCGCTTGACTTTTGTCTAATCTGGAGCCTCATACTATGGGTCCCGGAGCATGAGAGCTACTCCGGCTGCTACACACAGAAAAGCGAGTGCTGCCATCATCACTACACTGGGAGTGTTTAAAGAATTCTGATATTTTTCTGTTTTCTGTAGGTTAACGTGACATATAGCCAGGCAAAATCCATGGGTGTTGCGTAACGTCATCGTAATCTTATCAAAACAACATTGTTATTGCTGTCAGATGACATTTTGTAAGACTAGAAGTACAAAAAAATCATTTTAAATTTTTTTTTTTTTTTTTTACAAGAATAAAAAGACAATTGTGAAATTAAAGCGATTAACTTCTGAGAAACTATCGGTCCTGTCAGACGTGGCGCGCACTCTCGTTCCCATACAGCAGAGTGTAGAGACAGAAATTACATGCTGTTGTCTAAATACGATATTACATATGGCTATTAAGCTGGTTTATTAAAAGAAGTTGTGAACTGGTGCTATATAGAAAATAAAATTAACTTTACTTCAAGGGGGTGGGGAAAGCTGTTGTGAGGGCTGAGTGCCACCCTAATATAATGGTAGGGGAAACACTGGAACTATTGGCAGTGGAAATATAAGCCTGATCAGAGTGACCAGTACTGAACCATACTGTACTGTACTGTACTGAACCATACCACTGAGTGAAAACAAGGCATTAGTACACCACAGTTAAGGTTTCAAGCAAGTAGTACACTGTGAAACCCAACAGTCAACTTTATCAAATTAAATGAGTGTAGTTAACTCAATTGACTGAAAGTTAATTCTACTCATTTGAAAAGAGATTTGAACTCCGTGTTAAACGTAATGAGTTAATTAAACCTCATTACTTCAACTTAAATAGAGTAAGTTCACAGTACTCATATAGATTAGTTTTCTTAACTCAAATGGTTTATTGCAATCGGTTTCCTCAAACGGTTTGAGTTGCCTTAACTTATTAGGTTTCACAGTACTCAGTTGGTTTGAGTTCTCTTCATTTATTGGGTTTTACTGTGCTCAAATTGCTTCGCTTACTCAAATGGATTATGTTGACAGTACGCGTTAGGATACATTTTTTAACTTAAATGGTTTGTTGCAATCGGTTTCCTCAAATAGTTTGAGTTACCTTACCTTATTGGGTTTTACAGTGTATTGATAATAAAATGTGACAGAAGACATCAAACAAACTGTAGGACCATTTTGAATGACTGTATCATGGTCAGCAGACAAGGTGAATATGATCTTGCTGGTAGCCGAGGAGCAGATTCATGGATGGGGCGGCCCAGAATGATCACACAACTTTAGGGGCGGCAGAACATTACACAATAAGTCTATAATTATAATATAGGGAAATGTTATTTTCAAGGAAACCGACTGAGCCTGGTGGGTAGTTCCTATAACTGAGTTCCTAATAACTACCCAGTGCAAAAGCCCCTTATGTCAGAGCCTTAAACAGCCAAACCTGGACACTTTGATTATGGCAGATTCACAAATCAATCTTTATATTAAAATATGATGCACAAGCTGAAGATTTCAGAACTCCCTTAACTAATGCTGTAATGTAAATTAAAATTGAAAAAAGGGACATGATATAAAGAATACTCACTGCTCTCTCTCTCTCTCGTGAAAACAATTTTCAGTTAACCACAGTCACCCAAAACAGGAAATGCTAGTGGCTGGTTTTATCTGTAAGAATAATTTCGCTAATGTGGTAGTCTTAAGTTTTGTTGCTTCAGCTTATTGTCCAACTCTGTATTTTCCACAGATGTTGACATTAGTTCTGTTTCCTTTACAGTGCCGAGACTAAAGTTGTGCTTCTCTTTTAAAAGTCACTTTTTTTCGTTTAAAGAAATTACACTATGCTGAAACTTAACGTGGCAGAAATGAAGAAATTGTGACTTCAGATTAAGGAACTTGCTGTAAGGAGACACTTCCTCTTTTGAGAGGAGCCTACAGTGGGGTTTGTCAGCTGAATCTGAACATAAAAACAGCGAAATAGAATGCATTCATATTTATATTCTGTTCAGATGGTTTACAAACTTATTTAATACAGTTGCATCACTAATGTTTTATTTTTATGAGTCTCTTTTATCCTAAATGTGTATGTACATGTGTATTTAGAGTTTGATTTGGTATATGTAGTTGTAAATAAGACAGAAACCTCTTCTCTTGCAGTACAGTTTTAGTTTTTTGTTTTTCGTTGTTGTTTTTTTGCTTTCAGAGCTAAAAAGTAATCAAATATCTTGAACGTTTCAGTGATCCATGTGTAAAAAAATAAAGAATATTAATCATAGATATCTTAATATTTTTTTGTAAGTAATTTTTGTATGATGATAATGTGGGATTTTTTTGTAATGAAAAGAATTTTTTTTTTTTGTGTGTGTGTGTGTGTGTGTGTGTGCGTGTGCGTGCGTGCGTGCGTGTGTTGGCACTTTGGCTGTTTTAGTCCTTTCCTGGATACATAAATATGACTCTAAAGGATAAACTGTCAGTAGGTGGCAACATGTCTTTGGAGCCTGTCATACACAGGGCTCAATAAGGCGCAAAATTTGGCGAGTTGTGTTGCTATTTTCAGACCATGGCAACCCTAATTTTCCAGTTTTGCAGCACATTGTTTAAATAGCAAATCCATTTGCGCCGCTTTGTGAACTCATGGGTGTTCTGGTCTAGATAGGAGGTGTGTTAAGGTGCATTGTTGGTGCGTTGCTATTTTGAGGAACTAAAAAAGACTGCACAATTGACCAAATGTAGTTAGAACTACATTTAGAAATAGTTTTGAAACAAATCTTTGCTCTTAACAAACAAATATAAATATGTAGGCTAATGGAGGTCTTCAGTGGAGTGCATACAGCACCGTTTCCTTATCCATGAAAGTAAAGGAGTAAAGTAAAGAGTAACAGTAAAGTAAAGAGAAAGTTAAGAGGCTGAATGGAGGAGGCTCGTTCTTTATCCTTGCACTGCGGATGGACTGTTTAACTGTTTTCTCGCTAGTGAAGCATTCAGTTTGTCCACTTACAAAGGCTGCCATGTAAATAGCAAATGCGCCATGGCATCACGCAACTGACTCTTAAAGGGAATGGGAGATGAGACGCTGATTGGTTTTAATGCACGTTATGCTCAAAACACACTCATAACTCATTAAGAGAATAAGCACAACCCTGTTAGACCATGCACCGCGGCGAAGAGCGTATATTTCTGTCCTTCAAATAGCACAAGTAGATTCAGACACGCCCTTAATGCTTTTGCACCGTGCGCTTTAGACTTTGCGCCTAGATTGTTAAAATAGAGCCTCGAGTCTGAAAAAACAATACATTGAATCATTCATTCAAATGATTTGTTGAAACAGTTGATTCATTTACATAGAAAGCAGTGTGTTTGTGCACGAATCACTAAATTGTTTACTCATTTCCTTCATTTTGATGATGATAATAATTGTGGAACCAACATCACTACTTGCTATATGCTTTTTATACACATATACTTATTTAACAACACACTTTACATGCCAATTTGCCATAACAGCTGCACATATAACACTGTATATAGTAATATACCTGTACACACACTTGCCAATTTGTATATTCACATTCACTATTTACTTCTATTTTTAAATATATTTATTATCTGTTTTTTGTTCTGTCTCTGTCATTCTGTTGCACTGTAGAAGCTCTGTCATGAAAACAAATTCCTCGTATGTGTGAACATACCTGGCAATGAAGCTCTTTCTGATTCTGATTTAAAAACAATGGAACGAACATAGCAGAGTTCCCCAGAGATGTTCCCCTCTGGGTTTTTTAGAAGTATTTTAAACATATACTTTTGTCATGCACTGTTTTTAATGTTATCAGACAATTTTTATCTGGAGAGATTTTAAAGAGCACCTAGGTTACCCCTTTTTCCAGATTTAATATAAGTCTTTTGTGTCCCCAGAATGTGTCTGTAAAGTTTCAGCTCAAAACACCCATCAGATTATTTATTATAGCTTTCACTAGTTTGTATTTTATAGCTGTCAACTTTTTGCTGTTTTTGTGTACTGGGCCTTTAAGGCTAGTCCTCCCCGCCCACCGTTTCCACGTGCCTGTCAGCATGCCCCAGTCTCCGCCCTCGGCTGCATTAGACAACTGACAGACATAAAGGAAGCAGATCTCACGTAACGTTTGTGAGAAAAACTACAGTAAGGACTTTACCAATGATTATTTGATGCATTTGTTGTGGAGCTGCAACGATGAGTCACACACAATGCCGTTACAAAGTTCACGGACAACACACACATACAGCGCGTGCATTTAGCTTTGCACTGTCTTTGTACGCAAATGTGACAGGATACAGGTTAATATTCACTGCTGTATGGATATCTGTTACGTTAATGTACAAAATAAACCTGACTTAACGTCCACAAACCGGGATTGAAGCGTCTTCTTTTATAATTGTACTGACATGCGGCTGTGGTAATTAAGTAAATCTGAAGTAAATTGCTGTAATCAGGGCTTGACATTAACATTTTTGATCACCAGCCACTGTGGCTAGTAGTTTTCCAACATTACTAGCCACTCGCCATTTTCACTAGCCACGATTTTATTGTTGGTAAAATATATTTTATACACATAAATATGACTTTGACATGCTAAAATTGCTTGATTTAGATTTTGCGTTATCTCCACATGCCTCATTCATTTCACTTTTTGTGTGTCGTGTATGAGCTTGCTAAACGTTCATGAGCAAATGGGTCATGGTTTCATAGTATTACAATTAGTTTTTATTTCACATAATATTCAAAGCTCAAAATGAAAGATTTACCAAATTTATCTCTGACCACACCAAACATAAACAATTCATTATTTCTTAGCCACAAATTTTAAATGTGTCAAAACAAGCAAAATATAGCTGTTTACTATACTTTTTAACAAAACATATGCACAGTAATCTGTCCTGGCTAAAGGTCCCAGATCACCAGTTAACTACACATAAATGGGGAGTTAATCTCCCAATAAAGCAATGTTATTGTAAAAAAAAAAAAAAAGAAAAGATAATTAAACCACATTACGCAAAAGAAAGCAGGTAAAAAAACATACTGTGTGATAATGAAAGGATAACGCAAACACGGTTAACGTTAGACCCATAAAAAATCTGTTTAAATAATGGTGAAAGTGAAAGCAACCGGTGCGGCTTACAAAAATACAAATCTGGAGCTCTTGAAAGCAGCAAGACTGTGGGTGCATGTTCATCACTTTTTGTCTAGTCTATTTGAAAGAGAACCGATCACATCAGCTGTGTTTCTAGACACAGTTGCTTCACGCAAGGAAACGGGAGCGCGCACGCGTTTTAAACAGTCGCGCGCATCACCTCAGCTGTTAGCGCGAGTGATCATCCTCTCATTCAGTATTCATCTGCTTTTTTATTGCTCACGCGAACGAAATTATTTTTGTCAGTCGTGTTGCTTCTCAATTCTAAGATCGCCTTTGCATGCACATTGGATCATCCTTATTGTCGAACCCTCCTTTTATGAATTATTATCCGGGAAAATAATTTTCAACCAGCCAAAGTGGCTAGTGGGAGTGTCTGTCTTACCCGCCACCACTGAAATCTACCCGCATTTGGCGGGTGTTAATGTAAAGCCCTGGCTGTAATTCATTACAAACATGCACTGTTTTAAAAGATTTTAAACTTGTAAAACTCACTCTTGATCACATTTGATGATGGTTGATGATCCTAGTAAACTGAACAGACCTTTTATTCCCGGTTGCTTTGCGCACGTCCTGTCTTGTTGATATGATTATACACGTTACTACGGAGACATGTTAATATGTTGCTGTCAATCAATTCGGTGGGCGGGGGGACCGCACTCCTACGTCAAGTTGCGGTCGGTCTCAAAACCGCTCCAATTGGTCCACCGTTTTAATGTTGTTAAATTGAAAAAAAAGGACTGGGTGTGTTTATATCACCCCAATATGACGGTCTATACACTATACCTACACATATGTCTGTCCAAACAGCTTGAAAAGTAGATTTTTCACCTTAGGTGCCCTTTAAAGGAAATATTTTAAATGTGAATTCTATTAAAAATGGTAGAATTTTTTTATCAAAATTAAAATGTTTTAGATTTTCATCTTATGTATTATTTATTGCTGTTGGTGTGTTTTTATTGTTATAATTTAATATTGTAATAATTCATATAGAAAATAGAATAGAATGCCTTTTATTGTCTCTGCACACACATATATAATGTACATTATATACATGTGCGATGAGATTAAGTGCATCTCACTACTCAGTGCAAACATGTAAATATATTCCTACAATACAAATCACACTAAACAACAAGTTACAGTAAAAATAATTGCAGACGATAAACAGTAGTGCAAAAATGGGGGATGAGAGGGGATTATACAACTTTGATATAACTAAATCATTCATATTTTATCAGGGGTTGCCACAGCGAAATGAACCGCCAACTATTCCAGCTTATGTTTTACACAGCGGATACCCTTCCAGCTTCAACCTGGCACTGGGAAACACCCATACAACTCTTACATTCACACACACGCATACACTAAGGTCAATTACTTTATTCAATTCACCTATAGCGCATGTCTTTGGACTGTAGGGGAAACGGAGCACTCAGAGGAAACCCACGCCAACATGGGGAGAACATGCAAACTCCACACAGAAATGCCAACTGACCTAGCCGGGACTCAAACCAGTGACCTTCTGCTAACCAATAAGTCACCGTGCCGCTCTCTTGTTTTTTATTTATTTTTTATTTTTTATTCTTGGTGTAAAAACTTGAAATATATAGTCATTCTAACTGTATTATATTAGGCTTTATTGCACAGTCAGCACATTTGGACTTTCAGGAGTGATTAAGGAATGTAGATAAATACCACACAACACTACAATAGTCACAAACTTTAAACATTAATAAAAATCTCATCTGATCTGCTGGGTCATGGCTGTGTCCTCTGAAGCATCTTATTGCTCTCAGCAGATTAGGAAGAGAATGGCTTTTTATAATCCAGATTTAAAATAATGGCTTTATGGTTCTGTTCATGTTAGACTGCCTTCTTACCAGGAATGATATTTAGCAGAATAATAAGTCTACTTCTTTCTGAAAGTCATCATTTTAAATGAACACAATTAGTTGCACCTGGGGGAAAAAAGGCGTTGTTGTAGTCAGTCACATTCACGCGATAGTTATATAATTAGATAATATTACATTTGTTCTGCTGACAAGTCAAGACAAGCACAAAGACATTCATTCATTCATTTTCCTTCGGCTTAGTCACTTTATTCGTCAGGGGTCGCCACAGCGGAATGAACCACCAACTTATTCAGCTTATTCAGTACTGGGAAGCATCCATACACACTCATTCACACACACACACACACACACACACACACACACACACACACACACACACTATGGCCAATTTAGTTTATTCAGTTCACCTATAGCACATGTCTTTGGACTGTGGGGGAAAACGGAGCACCCGGAGGAAACCCATGCAAGCACAGGAAGAACATGCAACATGCTCTACATAGAAATGCCAACTACCTTCTTGCTACCTACCTTAATGCCAGCTACCTTCTTGCTGTGAGGCAACAGTACTAACCACTGAGCCACCGTGTCACCCAGCACAGAGACAATAATATCGAAATAATCTAAAAAAATTGAAAATCTTTATTATAAAATTATAGATTATTTTCTTAATCCTTAAGGAAGAGTTCACCCAAAATGAATATTCTGTCATCATTTATTCATCCTTATAAACCTATTCGAGTTTCTTTTTTTTTGTTTAACAAAAAAAGAAGATGTTTTGAAGAATGCTGGTTGCTGGCATCCATTGACTTACATAGTTTTTTTTATTCTACTATGGTTGTCATTGAATGAGTTTCAGCAACGAGAATTATTTTGTGTTCAACATAAAAAAGAAACTCATAAAGGATTAAATCAACATCAGGGAGAGTAAATAATGAGGTCATGTGAGGTGAACAATCCCTCCAATAATGAATATTTGAAATATCCTCCAATATGAAAATATATAAAATTACTGAAAACTTGTAAGTTCAAAATAAAAAAGAAACTCATAAAGGTTTAAATCAACATCAGGAAGAAAGTCTTGTCCTCCACCGCAGTTGTAAGAGCAACAAATAATAACTTGACTTCTAGTTGATCATTTGTAAAAGTGACAGAAGGTCGATTTTTCCAATGAACCATCTATTGAACTGAAGAAGACCTATTAGAACCAGCATGGACCCAAGATTCTCATAGAAACCAGTCAAGTTTGGTTAAGGAAAAATCATGGTTTGGGGTTACATTCAATATGGGGGCATGCGAGAGATCTGCAGAGTGGATGAGAGAGCAACATAAGACATTTCTGAGGTATCAAGACATTTGTGCTGCCCATTTCAATGCAAACCACAGGAGAGGGCAAATTCTTCAACAGGATAGCGCTCCTTCTCATACTTCAGCCTCCACATCAAAGTTCCTGAAAGCAAAGAAGGTCAAGGTCCAGGATTGGCCAGCCCAGTCGCCAAATATGAACATTATTGAGCATGTTTCTTGTAAGATGGAGGAGGCATTGAAGATGAATCCAAAGAATCTTGATGAACTCTGGGAGTCCTGCAAGAATGCTTTCTTTGCCATTCCAGATGACTTTATTAATAAGTTATTTGAGTCATTGCAGAGATGTATGGATGCAGTCCTCCAAGCTCATGGGAGTCATACACATTATTAATTCTTTTTCCACTGCACTATGACTTTATATTCTATACTGTACATTATTTCTGTTAAGTGACAAGACTTTTGTCTCAGCAAAGTCAGACCTTACTGTCCTAATTAAATATTTAAAAATCAAGGCATGATCATATTTTATTTTGATAAAGTAAGCGTAATCTAGAGGCCTTTGCCTTTTATATAAGCCACTTCTGATACCAAATGATCAACTAGAAGTCAAGTTATTATTTGTTGTTCCTAAAACTTGGATAGGCGACAAGACTTTTGTCAGGTAGTGTATATTAATCATTACACATTACTAAAATGACTCAAAAACTATCAGCAATGAATATGAAAATACATGAGTATTTTTGTTAGAGTGGATGCGTTTAGCTGTTTATTTTTGAGGCATCATTGCGGCAAACAACAGTCACAAGGTCATTGTGTCGCTCAAAGCATCTTATATTAGCTGGTGTGAATTCATTTATAAAAACTTCACATGTTTGCTATATAGACAATATATACAGTGCAGAAATGCAGCGTAGCACTGATTGTGTGTCCCGGCATCATTTGTTCTTTTATGTTATGGTATCAAATCCATTAATCTCTCACTGTATGCCTTCATATATGGATCAGGTTTGTAAGCCCAGACCCAGCTCTGCCTGCGCGGGTCAGATTACTGTGTCATTCTGGGATTCTCTTTCCTCTCTCTTTTGTGGCAAATTGAAATCCTTGACATTTTAAAGCTTTTAACAGAAGCGGCGTTCAGACTATAAGACTCTGTATACTGGAAATTAATGTGCAGTTGAAGATAAAATTATAATATTTCATTCTTTGTCAAATATTTTAGAAGTGCTGTTTAACTGAGAACATTTTTAAACATAATAGTTATAAAAATGTATTTCTGTATACAGTATATAATATTTACTAGTTATTTTGCAAGATACTATTATTCAAGATGAAGTGCAATTTAAAAGCTTAATTAAGCTTAATAAACTAACATTCATGTTATAACATTCAGCAATTCATGTTTATTAGGCTAGTCATTAGACAGCAGTGGTTTGTTCTGTAGCCAATCAAAAATATATATATTTCTTAAGGGTCGTCTAATAATATTGAGCTTAAAAATCATAATCCAAAATTGAAAACTGCTTTTATTCCAGCCAAACTAAAAGAAATAAGACTTTCCTCAGAAGGAAAAAATATATTAGGAAATACTGTGAAAATATCCTTGCTCTGTTAGACATCACTTGGGAAATATTTGAAGATATTTTTTTAAATAAAATTATTTTGCCTTCAACTGTAAATTTGTATGTATATAAGTGGGAAAGATTACATGATTGTGGATTTCTGAAATGTTAAAAAACTAAATAAATATGTTAAATACTTTTGAAATCCTTTGAACATGAAAGAATAGGGAAAACAACACAATGGTTAATAATAATAACAATAATAATAATAATAATTAAAATAATAATATTTAATAAGAAGAAGAAGAAGAAAGTTTTTTTAAACAGCAACTTGCCCCTATTTGACTGATGCTGAAGGCTGGAGGAGCTTTGAAACGCAGAAATAAATTGGATTTTAGAAATAAACTGTAGTTGGTAAAACTAGTTTAGGTCATAATTCATGCTAATAAGTACCTGCTTATTACCTGCCTATTATTAAGATATAATAACTGTTCATTAGTAGTTTAGTAGATTAGTAGAAGTATGATCTTCATCCCTAATCCTACAAAGGATTGTTAATACTGTGAATTGTGACTGAAACTAAGGTGTTACCATATATGAGTAATATCACATGAGTAGCAGTGCGATGTGGCTGTATATCGGCACTGATGGGAGGCGTGTGTTGTCTCAGTATCCCACCTGTGACGATATACAGCCATATCGCACTGCTACGAGTTTGATATTGCGTTTATACAACAGTTTGACGGCATAATTGTGTGTATAAAAAAGAAAATCAAATACGGTGAGTCTCAAAACCCTTTTGTATGAGGAACTACCTTCTTTCGCCATTCCTTCACATCTGCAGTTGATGGTCAGAACAGCATAAACCGTTGCTACTTCACTAGCGTCACTTTAGAGCTAGTATTTGAATGATTCTCTAGCGTAATGTCTAAAGTGATGACAAAACAGGTGATTTCGTCACATTTTAAGATTATAAGGCTGAACGGCATGAAATGCCATCAGTTTACAGAGATTTCCTAGTATTTTTCTGTTGCAATCGGGAGATCACAATATTACTATGGTATAAATACAGCACTACAACATACAAAAGAGAGAGATCGACTTAGAAAGTCATTTACCTGTTTAATAATGATTTGATCAGCAGTAGCTTGAAATTTTGCTGTTTTTCTCTTAGGAGCTTATCATGCAGTCTCTGTCGCCATCTTGTGGATGAACATCGTTTACCGTCTTTGGTCAAGACGCGATGTCTCTCAGATATTATAAATATTTTAAAATAGGCACTATCTTTATAAATAAACTGCATAGTTGAAATCTAAACAACTACATTCGACTAAAAAGCCTCAAAAGTACATTATGTTGTCCACAGCTGCAATATTTGTCAAACTGTAGAGTGTCCTCTGCTTGTCACTGCATGTGGGTGGAGTAATGGTAAAGGGTGAAGAGGCTGGACGAGTGCTGTTATTTGCAGAATATTGCACGGCTATCAGCCAATCAGATTCCAGAACCAGACAGAAGTGTTGTGTAAAGTCTAATAGAAAAAGTGTATTTTAAGATATAATATTTTGTAATTGTCCATGTTTTAAATGGAATAAATGCAGTAGTCATTTAGATATTTATATTTCGAATGACTTTTTGCAAAATGAATAAATGACAGCAGTGTTTTGGTGTCTCTTTCAGGGTGATAAATGCTGGAAAGAGCATGCTGAATGAAGACCAGGCAGCCTGTGAGGTGCTGTACGTGAGGAAGATGAGCAGCAAACAACAGCGCTGCTCCATGTTACTGGAGGAAAGCGGGGTAACACAGTCTATGTTTTGTGAAAAGTTTTGCAACTGTCGTTAATTTAGTTTGTATCAGAATTGTGAATTCTGCAACAACACCAAACTTTTGAAATCAATAGTTCTTGGGATCAATATTTATGAACTCAGAGCAACAGATCTATGTCTGCGTTTTAATGGAACTGTAGTGGGTCAATTGAACTGGGCACAACTGGTCTCAGGTAAGATTATAAAAGATTTAGCTTGCAGAGGGAGCTGACCCTGGAGATCCCAGACTCAGACATCTGTTGCGGGAGAGCAGTAATTTAAAATCTAATCTATATTCAAAGAAAATCCAGATTTAATTTACAGAACTGCCATTTATAAACCCTAACCCTAAAGATCAGGACTAGGCATGGGACGGTATAAGATTCTGACAGTATGATAACCTTGGACAAAAATATCACAGTATTGTGATTACTGCATAAGCCATCAAATGAAACCCGGGACATGTAATGTAGAGAACTGAAAACATGAGTCATTATATGAATTGATAAATACAGGCTACATTTTCAATCAGTAGCTTTAGTTTATCACACAAGATGCCTGCACTGAACCGAAATTCTGTTGATTTGCCCTACCTTGTCAGATTGTCCTACCTTCCATTCAAAAAGTAGGTTGCACATTTTGATGACGCAATATGCTAGCCATCAGATTTTGCTATTAGTGTAAATTTTAATGTGGAGTAGTGTGATATGAAGCTGTAATATCGCCCTGATCCCTAACCCCAACCTCAGAACCATTGGATAAAATGTCAGGACACCAGACCATTGTTTGTTTCACATCTGGAAAAGAAGAGAGATTTGTCAAAAACAGCACTGCTGAAGACGTCAATAGTGTGGACGTATGTGTGTATGAGCGATATAATGGATGATATGACTGTTAAGTTTGATATACTGTAAAATTTGTATAAAAATCTGTTTTATAGTGTTATTTATCATCGTTTTGTGGCTCTTTGTTTTTTTTAATTTTTAGTTCAGACAAAATTTAGTTGGGATGCACTGATTTTTTGGCACCTGAAAATTATTGTATTTTTAGATTTCAGGCAAAATTGCTTGGCTTGTGTTTTGTTTATTGATATAATTTAAGATATTGACTTAAATTTAAAAGTCGTACAAAACTGCGGCATATTATTTAATAAAATAACAACTGATTATTCCAAAGCATTTTTGTTTTTCTGCTAATGGCACCCAGAACTTTCGGTTTCAGCCCAAAATGTTCATTTTGGTGCATTCCCACCCTTTAGGCATCTTTACTTTTTATTACAAGAATCCATTTACTTATAATAACCCAAACTATACCCAACCCTAATACTAACTACTTCTGTAAATCTATTAATAGACAGCCATCCACAATATGATCATATTAAGTCCCCTGTTATACATCAGCCAACTTAGATTTACAGAATTTACAGTAGTACTTTGAGCTTAATCTGCTTGTTTAGGGGTGACGTGTGGAATACTGTTTCCGGGTCTAAGCCGCTACTCATTTGAATTAAGAAAATATCACTTTTTAGTCATATCACACATTAAAGTGAATTTTATATAAAATGATGATGTACACAACAGTCTCTAGACCTGCTGCATCACAGACACCAATATTTCAACAATCTATAAAACATTAATCACTTTCTGGCTATCTGATATTAGGCATGGTTATATATATATATTTCCTAAATGATGTTTAACAGAGCAAGGACATTTTCACAGTATGCCTGATAATATTTTTTCTTCTGGAGAAAGTCTTATTTGTTTTATTTCGGCTGAAATAAAAACACTTTTTAATTTTTTAAAAAACATTTTATGGTCAAAATTATTAGTCCCTTTAAGCTAACTTTTTTTCGATAGTCTACAGAACAAACCATCATTATACAATAACTTGCCTAATTATCCTAACCTGCCTAGTTAACCTAATTAACCTAGTTAAGCCTTTAAATGTCACTTTAAGCTGTATAGAAGTGTTTTGAAAAATATCTAGTAAAATATTATTTCATGGCAAAGATAAAAGAAATCAGTTATTAGAAATGAGTTATTAAAGCTATTGTGTTTAGAAATGTGTTGAAAGAATTCTTCTCTCCGTTAAGCAGAAATTGGGGAAAAAATAAACAGGGGGGCTAATAATTCTGACTTCAACTGTGTATTTATATTGTGATCGTGATTTTTGAAAGTATTACAGCGCTTTGTAAACGTTTATTATTACCATTTGTTGAGTCTCCCCATACAGTTTGATAGAGCGCTTGGACTCGGAAGCCGCTTTGCGTGATGTCACACTTAACAAGCGGATCGAAATAGAACAGCCTTACTGCATAACTGCAGATCTAGAGTTATATATTAGTGAAGTCAGAAATATTAGCCTTCCTGAATTATTAGCCCCCCTGTATATTTTTTTCCCCAACTTTAGATTTTTTTCAACACAATTCTAGACATAATAGCTTTAATAACTAATTTCAACATGGGCTCATTTTGAAAACATAGCCCTATATACATTTCTGCAAATCAAGAATTATGTAGCCAGAGGTATGGCTGCATTTCATCTTTAAAACGAATGCTACAGGGGCGGTATGACGCTGTTCCTTTTTCGTGCTTACCAGCTGACCTCTTACCTCTGTATGGACGGCCTTCCCGCTGTTTACCAGTTTGATCAGTAGCTCGCCATGTATGTCGGTGGACTTGAGACGCAAAGATAAGAGTTGATCACGACGAAGGGGTTCAAGTGCCGTGAAGAAAGGTTCCAGAAATCGCGTAAGACAAAAACTGAAGCCAAAAATATAAAATAAAGAAGTAAATAACAGGGTGAGAATGTGGTAAAATCTGAAAATGTGGTAAAAATCAGACGAGGGCTTTTCTTTTTCTGGATTGCTTTTTAAAACTGTTGGTTGGGTTTAGAGAAGAGGGTGGGGCGGGTCAATCTGTGCTTTTGAAAACACTATTGGTTGTGTTTCGGAAAGGAGGAGGTTGGGTCAGTCGATCGGTCAGTCAGTCATTCAGTCAGTCGACAGCGGCCTCTGGTGGATTTACACGAAAACAGCAGGTACAAATGGCACTCGCGAGAGAAATTTTACGTCTGAAAACGCATACACGGCGCCCTCTGGTGGATTTGCGAAAACAAAAACTACTAAAAAATCATAGCTCTTGGGATGTATTTGCCGTTCTCCAGAAATCTATATAGCGGTACATTTTCAGAATGAGCCTGGGTTGACTCATTTCTAATAACTGATTTAATTTATCTTCGCTGTGATGACAGTATATAATATTTTACTAGACATTTAAGATACTAGTATTCAACTTAAAGTGCAATTTAAAGGCTTAACTAGGTTAATTAGTCAAGTTACGTTAATTAGGCAAGTCATTGTATAACAGTGGCGGTTCATTCCGCTGTGGCGACCCCGCAAGGGACAAAGCCGACAAGAAAATGAATGAATGAATGAATTGTATAACAGTTGTTTGTTCTGTAGACAATCGAAAATAAATATTTCTTAAAGGGGCTAATAATTTTGACCTTACAATGGTAAAAAAAAAAAAAAACTGCTTTTATTCTAGCTGAAATAAAACAAATAAGACTTTCTCCAGAAGAAAAATATTATAGGAAAAACTGTTGAAAATGTCTTGCTCTGTTAAACATCATTTGGGAAATATTTGAAAAAGAAAAAGAAATTCACAGGAGGGCGTATAATTCTGCCTTCAACTGTAAATGAAGCAAGTTTCCAACACAAGCTGCCTTTTGGGTCTTGGTGAAGTGAATGCTGATGTGAAACTGTGCGAGTTTTGATCATGTGATCCAGTGAGTGCTATAGTGTTTTCACCTATTCTATGACCTTTAAAGTGTGTGTTTGTACATGTGAGGGCAGTGGGCTACAGGTCTGATCCGCAGTCTGAGCCTTGTATCCCCTTCATCTTACCCCAAAATGACACATGTAATCCAAAGTGGAAAGCTGTTCAGGTCTGATTGATTAAAGCGTCTCCTCCAGTAATATTGCATCGACAACTTAATAAGTAGGATTGTGACATCTGTTCAAAGGGAGGCTTTAGAATTGTGTGGTCGGATGTAATTCTGTATTTATCCTTCGCTTACATTGACCTCTCGCTGCCCTTCTCACTGATCTTCAAGCATCACATATGTTTCTCTTAAAGTGGGATTGGAGAAATGAACAACAGAAACAAATAGTTCAATTCAATTCACCTTTATTTGTATATTGCTTTTACAATGTAGATTGTGTCAAAGCAGCTTCACATAGAAGATTATAGTAAATTGAAACAGTGTCAGTCCAGTTTTCAGTGTTTAAGTTCAGTTTAGCTCAGTTTAGTGTGGTTTAATAATCACTACTAAGAGTCCAAACACTGAAGAGCAAATCCATAGATGCGCAGCTCTACAGGTCCCGAACCATGCAAGCCAGTGGCGACAGTGGCGAGGAAAAAACTTCACCAATTGGCGAAAGTAAAGATTTAAAAAAACCTTGAGAGAAACCAGGCTCAGTTGGGCACGACCATTTCTCCTATGGCCAAACGTCTTGTGCAGAGCTGCAGTCTAAGCACCGGAGGTGGAGAATGCTGGACCTCAGCGAAGACTCGTCTGTCCCTGGAGCGTCACCGGAATCAGTCTCTTGCTCTCCACTCCTCCATGACCACCACAGCAGCTGCTCAGGATACGGCCTGGTCCAGGATTATGAAAACTTTGGGATCATCTCGTCACTGGTCTTGGATCGAATCAGTGGCGCTGCATAGTCTCTGAGGGCCTCGGGATGAGTATCCCCAGGTGGAAATAGAGAATAAAGAGAATAATTAGCGTAGCTGCTGTTCATAGTGTATATAAACGAGATGCAAAAACCTGCGTGGGGCACACTCATGCATCATACCGCTAAGTGATGCACTGAGTGTCTTTAATTTAGTTTTGAACTGCGAGAGTGTGTCTGAGCCTCGGACATTATCAGGAAGGCTATTCCAGAGTTTAGGAGCCATAAATGAGAAGGCTCGACCTCCTTTACTCGACTTTGCTATTCTAGGTACTACCAGAAGCTCTGAGTTTTAAGATAATAAAAAGAGCGGGTTGGATTGTAGCGAGACAGGAGGTTGGTTAGATAAACAGGAGCTAGATTATTTAAAGCTTTATAGGTAAGAAGCAATACTTTAAAATCAATACGAAACTTAACAGGCAGCCAGTGTAAGGAGGATAGAATTGGGGTGATATGATCATATTTTCTAGACCTGGTAAGAACTCTGGCGGCTGCATTTTGTACTAGCTGAAGTTTGTTAATAGAGGATGCTGGGCAGCCAGCAAACAGAGCATTACAGTAATCCAGCCTAGAAGTCATAAAAGCATGAGCTAGTTTTTCTGCATCTGATATGGATAGCATACTTCGTAACTTCTGAATATTTTTCAGATGAAAAAAGGCAGTTTTTGTGACCTGGGATATATGATTTTCAAAAGTTAAATTGCTGTCTATTATGACACCCAGATCAACCCAGAGTTGTGAGATCTGCTGTGTACAGGATTTAGGCACAATAAGTAATAATTCTGTTTTGTCTCAGTTTAAGAAATGAAAATTGACTAATGTCTATTGAAATAAGACAGTAATGTTGAAAATAAAATGTATAGAACTAGATTTATACAGGGTTTTTTGGAAGAAAATGTTTGTAGGTGGTTGCCGGGGTGTTGCTATGCAGTTGCTATGGTTTTCAGAGTTTATTTTAGCAAGTTGTGTTCTAAACTGCTGTGGTCACCAAATTATTGCACTATGTTTGTTATAATGTGTGGTTGCCAGAGTGTTACCATGCAGTAACTAAGGTGTTGTGAAGGTTTTTTCTAAGCATGGTGTTCTGTGGTTGCCAGGGTGTTGCTATGCAGTTGCTAAGGTGTTGTGTTATTTTTAGCATTATGTTCTGTGGTTGCCAGGATGTTCCTATGCAGTTGCTAAGGTGTCGTGTTATTTTTAGCATTATGTTCTGTGGTTGCCGGGATGTTGCTATGCAGTTGCTAAGGTGTTGTTTTTTAGTTTGGTGTTCTGTGGCTGTCGGGGTGTTGCTATGCAGTTGCTAAGGTGTTGTGTTATTTTTAGCATTATGTTCTGTGGTTGCCAGGATGTTGCTATGGTAGTTGCTAAGATGTTGTTTTTTAGTTTGGTGTTCTGTGGTTGCTAGAGTGTTGTCATGCAGTTGCTAAGGTGTTGTGTTATTTTTAGCATTATGTTCTGTGGTTGCCAGGGTGTTGCTATGCAGTTGCTAAGGTGTTGTGTTATTTTTAGTAGGGTGTTCTGTCGGTGCCATGGTGTTGCTATGCAGTTGCCCAGAAGTTTTAGTACTTTTAGCATGGTGTTCTGTGGTTGCCAGGGTGTTGCTATGCAGTTGCTAAGGTGTTGTTCTTTTGAAGTGGGGTGTTCTGTGGTTGCCAGGGTGTTGCTATGCAGTTACTAATGTGTTGTGTTTTTTTAACATGATGTTCTGTGGTTGCCAGGATGTTGCTATGCAGTTACTAATGTGTTGTGTTTTTTAGCATGAAGTTTTGGGGTTGCCAGGATGTTGCTATGCAGCTGGTAAAGTGTTGTGTTTTTTATCATGGCATTCTGTGGTTGCCAGGGTGCTGCTATGCAGTTACTAATGTGTTGTGTTTTTTTAGCATGACGTTTTGAGGTTGCCAGGATGTTGCTATGCACCTGGTAAGGTGTTGTGTTTTTTTTTTTATCATGGCGTTCTGTGGTTGCCAGGGTGTTGCTATGCAGTTGCTAAGGTGTGTTTTTTTAGCATGATGTTTTGTGGTTGCCGGGGGACGCAGAGGCGCAGTAGGTTGTGCTGTCGCCTCACAGCAAGATGGTCGCTGGTTCAAGCCTCGGCTGGGTCAGTTGGCGTTTCTGTGTGGAGTTTGAATGTTCTCCCTGTGTTCGCATTGGTTTTCTCCTGGTGGTCCGGTTTCCTCCACAGTCCAAAGACATGCGGTACAGGTGAATTGAGTAGACTAAATTGTCCGTAGTGTATGTGTGTGAATAAGTGTGTATGGATGTTTCCCAGTGATGGGTTGCAGCTGGAGAGGCATCTGCTGCGTAAAACATATGCTGGATAAATTGGCGGCTCATTCCGCTGTGGCGTCCCAAGATTAATAAAGGGACTAAGCTAAAAAGAAAATGAATGAATGAATGAATTCTGTGGTTGCCAGGGTGTTGCTATGCAGTTGCTAAGGTGTTGTGTGTTTTTAGCATGACGTTCTGTTGTTGCCAGGGTGTTGCTATGCAGTTGCTAAGGTTATGTTGTTTTAGCATGGTGTTCTGTGGCTGCCAGGATGTTGCTATGCAGTTGCTAAGGTGTTTTTTTAGTATGGTGTTCTATGGCTGCCATGGGGTTGCTATGCAGTCGCTAAGGGTTTTTTTGCAGCATGATGGTCTGTGGTTGTTAAGATGTTTTTCATGGTTGTCAGGGAGTTACTATGCAGTTTAACATGTTTTTTTAACAAGTTGCTAAATTGTTGCTAAAGTGTTGTTATACAGTTGCTAATGTGAAGTGAGACATTCACATGTATTTTGTACTCTTGTATGATTGTCAGGGTGTTGCTATGCAGTTGCACAGGGGTTGTGAGTGTTTTTTAAGCACAATGTTCTGTGGTTGCCAGGGTGTTGTTATCCAGTTGCGCAGTTTTTTAGTACTTTTTTATAGCTTAATGGTCTGTGGTTGCTGGGGTGTTGTGCATAGTTGCCAGGATGTTACTTTGTAGTAGCTCATGGGTTTTGAGTATTTTTGCAGCATGATTTGCCAATGTGTTACTATGCAGTTTATTGTTGTAATATGGTTGCTAAGGGTTGTAATATGGTTGCTAAGGTGTTGTTAAATCTGATGTGCGTGTTTGCCAGGCTATTGCTATGCAGTCACTTATTTTTAGTAAGTTGCTATGTAGTTACTAAGGTGTTGTTATATTGTTGCTAATATGATTTGGATGTTTTCCAGGACCTTGCTAGGCACAAATTATTATTATTATTATTATTTTTTGGCAGTGTTTTTAACACGTTACTATATGGTTGCTAGGAAATTATATTATCTATTTAATCTCACTCATGTGTTTGACATGATGTGTATTCATCAGTAATATCTCATTTGTCATTTCCTTTGTGTATGTAGTTACAAACCCTGAAATGGACTGGTAATCTCCAGCAGTGTTTACTCACGAGAGATTGTTGACCAGGACAGCGACTTCTGTCTCGTTTCACTTTGCATGCATCACGTGACACTGCCCTCCCCCACTTAATACCCTCTCTCAACTCTAAATCAATTACATCATCCCATCATCTGCTGCTCCGCCGCTCTGACAGAGTCTGCATACACACAAACAGCAGATAAAAAGATAGCAAGGCCACGTATTCACTTGACTCAGACCTCTTGCTCTTCAGACACCGAAATCCAGCCACAAACAACTGCGTCTGTCACAGGCCTTACCGGCCGACTGTTGATCTCACATGATTGAGCGAGCGAGTGTAAGCTCTCAGAGTTAATCTTGTCAACAGGTAATGACAGGAAATTGAGATTGGAGAGTATTTCTAGAAAAGCTGTGGAAAAGGTCCAGATGCCACCCTGTGGTTTTGAAAAGGCTTTGCATGTTGTTGTGCCAACTTCAAATATGTGATACTGATTGGTCCATTGTTGCATGCTGGGGGCTCTTTTTCTACGTTTTCCACATTTTATGAATGACTTTTGTTTGATATGGTAAAATAATCTCTAATAGGTTTACTCAGAACGACGACTGTTCCCTGTGGTCAGTTATTTAATGTACTTAAAAAATATTTTTGCTAAATAGTCTCTATGCACAGTTAGAGTTTTAAAGCCAGCGATAAACTTCCAGTGAAAGTTTATGTGAGTATTTTCAATATCACAAGGTTGTTTTTACAGCATCGATATTGTAATGTAATTACAATACATTCAGTTAAATAGACTTATGCGTTCATTTGGTTATTCAAGCATAAAACGAGGTGAAAGATTGTTGTAACCACTAGCGCCGTCAGTAGCAACAGGAAGCGCAGAAACTCTGTTAAAAATACTGGGGTAAAATAAACTGTCATATTTTAAAGACACAGCGGGGAAAATGGAATTTAATGCAGTGCTTCTTGTCTGATCTGAGACCCACTTCATATCGTATATCTAACAGGCTGTGAAGACTGCTGATTTTTAAAGAAATCATATCTTAAACGTGACAATTTTGTAAGGGCTGCCTGGCTAAAAATGAAAAGTCTGTGTGCATATAGCCCATTGTTGCAAACAATTTATATGGGCTGAATTTAAACAAACAAATTAAATTAAGTAATCTTCAACTTACCTTAAAAAAATTTGTAAATCCAGTGAATAATTTTTTTCAGTGTACTTTTTTCCTATCCCTGGGTAATGTGTAGAAATAACTGTAATGGTTGCAAGGTTATTATAGTTCACTCAAAACGAACAAAAAACTAATCTAAAACTGTATTGTGCATTTACAAAACTAACTGAAACTAACTAAAATTATAGCAAAAAATGTCCGTTTTCGTCTTTGTAAATGTTTTAAATACATACTGTAAGCCTTTTAGAAGTAAATCTATTTACTTTACGCTGTCAGGTGTTTGACCGTACAGCACCTCAGAGTCCTGATGCCATTAGCCAGATCAAGCCGGTCCTCCTCCAGTCATCTCTCCAGTGGACATGACAGCTGTATGGTGTCAACATTAAATACGACCTGCGTGGACACTTAAAAGTATTAATTAAACACACTTGTGCCCGATAATGTTTTTTATTTCTGTATTAGTGATCGCGATCGAATCGTTCTTTTTAATCGGATCTTCTAAGAGAACTGGTTAAACTAGTTCACTAAATCGAACTGAATCATTGAAGCTATTCACGTCTCCAGTAACGTTATCCACAAGCAACTTACTTTTTGCATGGCTGATACCCCCCTCTGACTCAAAATAATCTAATATACAGCCTACTGAGTTATTCACTTATTAAAACAGTACACTGAGATCAGATTTGAAAAGCGGTGAATCGATAATACTGCGCATGCGAGATTCAGTGAACCGAATACATTGGCTACGTCTGAAACAGCATACTTCCATACAATATAGTACGTTAAAATCAGTATGCGAGCCGAGTAGTATGTCCTAAGAATTCGAAAATCAGTATGTGAGTCCGGCGAGATTCTGAAGTGCGCATCCCATGCACGCTACGCTATCCTATGATGCCCCGCGAGAGAATTCATGAATGGGAGTGAAGCGACGCAACTGACGCAGGTAGGTCACGTGACCATGACAAAATGACAGATGTAGTACGTCCGAATTCCATTCATACTTCTCACATTCATACTGTATAGAACATACTTTTTTAACGGCCGAGTAGTACGTTTCAATTCAAATGCAGTACTGAGTAGTAGGCGGTTTTGGACGCAACCAAACAGTACATGACAACCTGCTGTGACTGAACTAAACTTGAACAATGTTGAGTCCAAACATGGGAAGATTGTCATAAAAGATCCAGTTCCCGTTAAAGATTCGAACTTCCCATCACTACTTTGTATCTAACCTCAGAAGCAGCCTTGCACACTTAAGGCTGCTGTCTTGTGGACTGTTGTATTTGAGAATGGGTAGATGGTAGTGGTAGATGGTAGTGTTCCTGTGTCAAAAAAATGTAGCCTATCTTTGGTTGAGTTTTTATTATACAATATTTATTCTGATTATTTTGAATCTTGCATCTAACAACCTAACAAATATCCAAATTTACATAAAAACAACAAACTAAAAACTAATACTGAAACTAATAAAAACTAAACTAAAAAAGCAATTTCAAAATATAGAAATTAATAAAAACTAGTAAATCTGCCTCTAAAAACTAATTAAAACTAACTGAATTTGAAAACAAAAAGTCAAAACGAAATAAAAACTAAAACTAATGAAAAATCCCAAACGATTATAACTTTGAATGGTTGGTAGTCTAATTAGATGAAAACTAAAAAACACAGTTGAATCTTACCCAACAGGTCAAGGTTCAGCTTGTTGGCTTGATCCAGTTCACACCTACTCGTAGAATATGTAACTGCAACATCATGGAGCATCTTAAAATGCATCAAGATAAAGAGCATCTTTCTGAAAGTAGTTAGTAGAAAAATATACAAATAATTAAAAACATATATAATAATTTATGTAGAAGTAGTAGTAATAATAATTACTATAATAATAGTTGTTGTTGTTGTTGTTGTTGTTGTTGTTGTTGTTGTTGTTGTTGTTGTTGTTATGGGCTTCACTGTGGTGCAGTGGATAGCATGATCGCCTCGCAGCAAGAAAGTCGCTGATTCGAGCCCAGGCTGGGTCAGTAGGCATTTCTATTGGCATTGCTATAGGTTTATTGCATAAGCAAAAATTGACCATAGTGTATGTGTGTGAATGTGTGTATGGGTGTTTCCCAGGGTTGGGTTGCGGCTGGAAAGGCATGTGCTGTATAAGTTGGCAGTTCATCCCGCTGTGGCGACCCCAGATAAAAAAAGGGACTAAGCCAAAAAAAAAAAGAATGAATGAATGAATTAATTATTTTTATTATTATTATTATTATTATTATTATTATTATTATTATTATTAATATTATTATTATTTATTTTAATAAATCATTATTAACATGGAAAGATATTAATTTAAAACTTTGAATAAAATAAATAAACACATGAGAGTAAAAAAATAAATAAAATTGTATTACATTATTATTTATTATTATAAACATGTATTATTTATTATTATGCATTTTAAACATTAATAAATATAAAAAATCATTAAATAAGATCAAATTAATTTTAAACATTAATACATTTTAACATTAATAAATATAAAAAATCATTAAATAAGATCAAATGAGTTAACCAATTCAGAAAGCATTAGAATAAATAAATAAATAAATGTAAACATACAAATTGAATTAATGTTTTTATAAAAATGACACTAAAACAAATAAATACAAATGTGATTAAAATGAATAAATAATTGATCAAAGGAAATAAGCAAATCAATTAATGCAATATAGTAATGCAATAATATTTAAATATAGTATAATGTTATAATATTTTATATAATATTTGCGATAATATTTAAATAGTATATTTTATTTTAAATACATTTTTTATTTTATTTTTTTATTTTTTTTAATAAAAAATAGACTTGTCATAGCATTTATATACTGCAAATTACTGGTGTCATCTGCTACATGAGTAATAAAAAATATTTTAGGTCACAATACATGCTATTAACTACTGGCTTATTACTGTACCTGCCTATTATTAAGATATCAACTGTTCATTAGTAGTTGATCATAATCTGCATCCCTAATCCTACTCTCAACCTAAATCCAACTTCTACCACACTAACTTTTAATAAACAGCTAATTAGTAGTTTATTAAGCTTTAGTAAGGTTTGTTAATATCATGAATTGTGACCTACACTGTGTTACCAAAATATCAAAGTGCTGCAACAAGTGATTTCTGCCTCAACCAATGGCATAAGTTCAGTGCGGAGCTACCAAATTATAAGTACAAAGACATAGGCTACAGTATAACAGAAGACGTTATAGTTTGCATCACTTTACTTCATTGTCCTAAGAACGATTGACAAATGACAGCCGTTCTCCTCCTGCAGGACACCACAGGAATCCCCATGCACTTCTGGGGAGTGTTTGATGGTCACGCCGGCTCTGGTGCCGCTCTCATGGCCTCCAAACTCCTCCAGAGGATCATCCGGGATCGGCTCTGTGACGTTGCTCATCTCCTAGAAAACCACAACAGTCCTCCGCCAATCTGCCTGGCTAAAAACGGGAGCCCGTTCCAGGCGGAGGGCAAGAAAGGAGCCTGTCTGGACGGAGAGGAGCAGGACGCGGGGCTGCCGGACGAGCCACGCTTCCACATGGAGAAGGACATCAGTGTGGAGAGTTTGGTCATGGGCATCATAGAGACCGCGTTCAGACAGATGGTGAGCACTGGGTGGGATTCGATTAATGTGTAATGCATAGAGGTTTGTTTTCTTTTTTTAATGTTTTTGGAGTTGCTACTAGTTTGGGTTTGATGTTGTGCTAATATAGAGGTGTTTGTATGACTAATTTGTACAAATGAAATAAATAATGCTATGCTGTTATTAATGATTAATAATTAAAGCTAAAAAAAGAAAAGTAAAATATATAATCACAGCTTTATAAAACACCCCCTGTCATCTCTCTAACTCTTGCACCAGGTTGCACATTTGCACTATAGACTCTTTCTTAATCACTTCATGTCTCTTGCAAACATTGTGCATTTCAAATTGTGCTTCACACAGGTGAGTGGGCTTGACAAACCACCTGTAGAAACACTCTTCTCTCTGTATGCACCTGACACTTTATCTAAACTCCATCTTACAAGGACTCAATAAGGACTATGACTATGATGTACCACAATCATGTTGCGCTGCTTGCTTTAACCTTAAATACCTCTTTTGCACAATATTCACCTTTAATACCTCTCTTGCACAATATCCTGCACAACTTTGTTCAGTCTCATGTAAAAGTACTTGTATAGCCTGTCTTATGTGTATAGTTTAAGTATCTTATAGTAAATATGTTAGTTATGCATAGGCTTTTTTAATAGCTCTTAATGTCCAGTGTTGTGTTTGTATTTATGATTAATTTCTGTAGCACCATTGTGCTGCGAGGCACAACATTTCGTTCCTCTGTATGTCCACACATATAATTAAGCTCAACTTGAATATGAACTTGAACTTAATAATTATATATAATAAAGCTCATAATGCTTACTCCTTACAAAAATAAGATTTAAATTAAAAGTAAACAATATTAGATTTGAATGAATAAACATAAAATATAACAAATTTAAAAATAATTCATAGCTAGTAAACTGGTAAATAATAAATAAATGTAAAAAAACGTAAGATAAAATTAATAAAACAACAAATAATATTTAAAATAATATTTTAGGTCAATTCATAACTTGCAGTAAATTAAACCAAATTAGATTTGAATTAATAAACAAATTAGTTAAAAAAATGACAAATATACAAATAAATGAGTAAATAATAGATTTTGAAAAAAAGTAATGAACAGAAAAAAAGTAATAATACAACTTAATATCAAATCAGTTTTTAAAAATAATATTTTAGGTCAATTCATAATTCTACAATGTTGCAGTAAATTAAACCGAATTAGATTTAAATGAATAAACAACTGAACAAATTAATAAATGAAAACAGTCAAAAACAATATAGATTCAAATAAGTAATAAAAATTAGATACAAATAAAGTAGTAAATAATAAATACATTTAAAATTGAAGTAATTAACAGAAAAACTAATTATATAATCTAATATCAAATCTTTTTTTCTTAAATGATATTTTAGGTCAATTCATAATTCTACAATCTTGCAGTAAATTAAACCAAATTCAATTTGAATGAATAAACAAACAAATGAATGAATGAATGAAAACAGTCAGATACAAAATAGATTATAAATAAGTAACAAAAATGTGATTAAAAAATGTGCAAATAATAAATACATTTAAAATAAAAGTAATGAACGGAACAAAATAATCTTACAACTATATTTTAAAATGATATTTTAGGTCAGTTCACAATATTACAATTTTTCAGTATTTATTTTTACCACAAACCAGCAAATGCCATATTTTGGGGTCAGTGGCATCCAAAAAATGAAAACCCCTGAATTATATACAGTTGAAGTCAGAATTATTAGCCCCCATGAATTATTAGCCCCCCTGTTTTTTTCCCCCCAATTTCTGTTTAATGGAGAGAAGATTTTTTCAACACATTTCTAAACATAATAGTTTTATTAACTCATTTCTAATAACTGATTTCTTTTATCTGTGCCATGATGACAGTAAATAATATTTGACTAGATATTTTTCAAGACACTTCTATACAGCTTAAAGTGACATTTAAAGGCTTAACTAGGTTAATTAGGGTAACTAGGCAGGTTAGGGTAATTAGGCAAGTTATTGTATATTGATGGTTTGTTCTGTAGACTATTGAAAAAATATATAGCTTAAAGGGGCTAATAATTTTGACCTTAAAATGGTTTTTAAAAATTTAAAAACTGCTTTTATTCTAGCTGAAATAAAACAAAAAAAATATTATCAGACATACTGTGAAAGTTTCCTTGCTCTGTTAAACATTATTTAGGAAAAATTAAAAAAAAATAATAATAATTCAAAGGGGGGCTAATAATTCTGACTTCAACTGTATGTATTCATTGAATTTGACACTTTTTAAGCTGATTTTTAAGACCTGTCCCTCTAAAGCATGGCCTGTTGTGGTGCTTCTTTAAAAATACAGTTTCTGAAAATGTCTTATTATTATGTATTACTTTATTTTATACATTTATCCTGAGAAATATATATATATAACAATATAATATATATAACAGTTTGTATTTAAAAGTAATATTTGAAATATTTAAAAGTTTTTTAAATGTCTATTTAATTATTTTAAATAGTAAGTTTATAATTTATAAATAAATTAGTTTTTTAAAGTCATCTATTTTTATTGCATAATTTAACTTAAAAATAATTGTAAAAATATGTAATATTTAAAAGTTTTTAAATGTCCAATTAGAGTTCAGTCTAAACTGTTTTTTAAATTCATTAATTCCTTAAAATGTATATATTTTTGTTAGTTTGTGTTAATGCAAATTATAGGACTATTCATTATCATCATTATTTAGGTTTTAACAGTTAAGACATTGAATTTTTATTACTTTTATTCTAAATCCAAAATCAAACAAAAAGTGCTTCCGTTAATGCAAGGGTCACCAAACTTGTTCCTGGAGGGCCGGTGTCCTGAAGATTTTAGCTCCAACCCTAATCAAGCACACCTGAACAAGCTAATCAAGGTCTTACTAGGTGTACTTGAAACACCCAGGCAGGTGTGTTGAGGCAAGTTGGAGCTAAACTCAGCAGGGACACCGGCCCTCCAGGACCGAGATTGGTGACCCCTGCGTTAATGTGTCAGTGTTCTTTGGATAAGGGATTCATTAAAATAAACAACAAAATTATAAGTCCAAGGCACTCGAAAAGTAAGTGTCTTTTTATTGTTTAATTATTTAAAACTGGAATGGATAGGAGAGTAGAGAGTATTGACAGGAAATTATGGGGAACAAAGAGAGAGGGGAAGGTTTGGCAAAGCAATTTAACTCAATTCGCCGTGAGCACCTCTGTGTTAACCTCTGCACTTAATCTCTACGCTATTGGACAAACATGGAATTTTTAGCCATAGAATGCAGATCATTTTGTGATTTAGCTGACTGCTGTGGAGATGCATGCAAACATCTTGCGAATCCTGAGTCTGTGTTATTCATCTGGACAGGATGACCTGATCGAGAAGGAGAAAGAGTCCTACAGCATCTCCGGTGGCTGTTGTGCCTTGGTTGCAATTCACTTGATGGGGAAGCTATACGTAGCAAACGCTGGAGACAGCAGGTAAGAGCCTTTAAAAGATTACAATTTATGAAGATGTCACAATTTGTGCCTGCTTTTATGTTTCAGATAACAATAAAACCACAAAATATTGATGAAATAAAGTTCCATTCATGTAATGGATATACTGTACAGTAATTATGTCAAAGTAAAGCTTAAAAGTCTTATTAAAATATACACAAGGATAATAGATCATATCCATTCTAAATGATTAAAAATATCTTGCTGCCAAATGGGTAAATCCCATAATGGTTTGATAAATAGTGGCAAAGTAAAATAAAAATATGGATATTAATATCTTGGGGTTGCACTGTGATCCTTAAATCAAGACTTTTAATAATAGTCATCAAATGATTCTTGTTCTAAATATGCCTGACAAGATTTTATGCTATCTTAATATTGTTTCACAATTGATTGTCAAATTAGCTTAATTCACAATGTTATTTCCACACAGAGCCATAATTGTCCGCAACAGTGAGGTGATCCCCATGTCCACTGAATTCACTCCAGAGAGTGAAAGACAGCGACTGCAGTACCTGGTGAGTCACTTTATGTTGTTATAATCACAGTATAAATCCCATTGAGCAGCACTGTGGCTCAGTGGTTAGCACTGTCGCCTCACAGCAAGAATGTCACTAGTTCAAGTCCCGACTGGGCTAGTTGACATTTCTGTTTGGAGTTTGCATGTTCTCCCCATGTCACGTAGGTTTCCTCTCGGTGCTCCAGTGTCCCCCACAGTCCAAAGACATGCGGTATAGGTGAACTGGATGAACTAAATTGGCCATAGTGTATGAGTGTGTGTGTGAATGTGAGAGTGTATGGGTGTTTCCCTGTACTGGGTTGCAGCTGGAAGGGCATGCACTGTGTAAAACATATGCTGGAATGGTTGGTGGTTCATTCTGCTGTGGCAACGCCTGATATATAAGGGACTGAGCCGAAGAAAAATTAATGAATAATTCCCATTCTATTTTTTGTAGCTTCATTGTATGCTCTGTTCATTTCTTAATCATCTCAGATTTCTGTTATTGATCTTCAGCTCTGTAACATTTCCCTCACATTCGTGCTGTTTTTGTCTAGGGCTTCCTCAAACCAGAGCTGCTTGGGAATGAGTTTACACATATTGAATTCCCCAGACGAATTCAACACAAGGAACTCGGCAAGAAGATGCTCTTCAGAGACCACACCATGACTGGCTGGTGATTATTTTATTACTTTATTTTATGTTATGATGAGTTGCTTCACTTGGGCATTTGTTGCATTGTTTTTAATTTTATAACTAGGCAGTATTCTGGTTTCAATTTGTACACTGTAACGCGATTAGTTTGCTTTACTTTAAAGAAGTGAGCAAATCCATTTGATTTTAAAGCGATTAGTTGACTTTTTTTTTAAATACTGGGTTCCAAACAATTCCTTCATGTTGTCCCAACACAAATCAATTAAGTTAACTCAATTGTTTTTACAAATTTAAGTAGATTAAACTTAAAACAATTAAGCAGTCTAAGAAAAACTTAAAAAATTGTGTTGATTCAGCTCATTTTAAATAAGTAGTTTGAACAAAAAAAAAAAAATAATAATTGTTTTGCGTGTACTTTAAAAAAAGTGAGTTAACCCGTCGGTGCCAATAGCCTAGTGGTACTGTGCGCCGACATATAGCACCGACATGCTCATGGCGACCCAAGTTCGATTCCTGGCTCGAGGTCCTTTGCCAATCCTTCCCCTCTCTCTGTTCCCAATGCTTTCCTGACTGAAATCTCTACTGTCCTATCATAATAAAGGTGAAAAAACCCTAAATAATAATAATAATAAAAAAAGTGAGTAAACCTGTTGCCTTAAAATTATATTAACTAAATAAATTAAGTGCATTACTGAAAAAATTTATTTAATTCAACTGAACCGTTTCAAATTACAATGGATTTACTCACTTTTTAAATGGTTAATTTTTAAACTTGTTGCTTTTAAAAACATATACAGTATGTGTGTGCATATGTGTGTATGTGTGTGTATTAAAGCAGCCAATTATAAAATCGTAAAAACATTACTTTTTAATGTAATTAATTACACTGTGTGGTCAAAAAAAAATAGAAATAGAAATTATGCGTAAAAATTTCATTCATTCATTCATTTTCTTTTCGGCGTAGTCCCTTTATTAATCTGGGGTCGGCACAGCAGAATGAACCGCCAACTTATCCAGCATATGTTTTACACAGCGGATGCCTTTCCAGCTGCAACCCATTTCTGGGAACACCCATACACTCTCATTCACAAACATACACTACAGACAATTTTAGCTCACCCAATTCACCTATAGCGAATGTCTTTGGACTTGTGGGGGAAACCAAAGCACCTGGAGGAAACCCACGAACATGGGGAGAACATGCAAACTCCACACAGAAATGCCAACTGACCCAGCTGAGGTTCGAACCAGTGACCTTCTTGCTGTTAGGCGACAGTGGTACCCGCTGCGCCGCCCTCCGTAAAAATTTCATTTTGTGTTTAATGTGAAAAGATTCAGAAAGACATATTTTGATTCAACTTTGAAGTGATTGCACATAACTTATGGCTTTTTCAATGGCTATGCTTTCTGTCACAGGTTGCATCTAAATTTATATTTATATACCGGCCACTTTATTAGGTACACCTGTCCAACTGCTTGTTAATGCAAATTTTAATAAGCCAATCACATGGCAGCAACTCAATGCATTTAGGCATGTAGACATGGTCAAGACGATCTGCTGCAGTTCCAACCGAGCATCAGAATGGGGAAGAAAGGTGATTTAAGTGACTTTGAACGTGGCATGGTTGTTGGTGCCAGACGGGCTGGTCTGAGTATTTCAGAAACTGCCGATCTACTGGGATTTTCACACACAACTCTCTAGTGTTTACAGAGAATGGTCTGAAAAGAGAAAATATCCAGTAAGCGGCAGTTCTGTGGGCGCAAATGCCTTGTTGATGCCAGAGGTCAGAGAAGAATGGCCAGACTGGTTCCAGCTGATGGAAAGGCAACAGTAACTCAAATAACCACTCGTTACAACCGCGGTGTGCAGAAGAGCATCTCTGAACACACAACACGTCCAACCTTGAGGCGGATGGGCTACAGTAGCAGAAGACCGGGTGCCACTCCTGTCAGCTAAGAACAGGAAACTGAGGCTACAATTTACACAGGCTCATTAAAACTGGACAATAGAAGATTGGAAAAATGTTGCCTGGTCTGATAAGTCTCCATTTCTGCTGCAACATTCGGATGGTAGGATCAGAATTTGGCATCAACACCATGAAAGCATGGATCCATCCTGCCTTATATCAACAGTTCAGGCTGGTGGTGGTGGTGTAATGGTGTAGGGGATATTTTCTTGGCACACTTTGGGCCCATTAGTACCAATTGAGCATCGTGTCAACGCCACAGCCTACATAGTATTGTTGCTGACCATGTCCATCTCTTTATGACCACAGTGTACCCATCTTCTGATGGCTACTTCCAGCAGGTTAACGCTCCATGTCATAAAACATGAATCATCTCAGACTGGTTTCTTGAACATGACAATGAAATCACTGTACTCAAATGACCTCCACAGCCACCAGAGCTCAATTCAATAGAGCACCTTTGGGATGTGGTGGAACGGGAGATTCACATCATGGATGTGTAGCCGACAAATCTGCAGCAACTGCGTAATGCTATATATCAACATGGACTAAAATCTCTGAGGAATATTTCCAGTACCGTGTTGAATCTATGCCAGAATGGATTAAGGCAGTTCTGAAGGCAAAAGGGGTCCAACCCGGTACTAGTAAGGTGTGCCTAATAAAGTGGCTGGTGAGTGTATATTTACAATTGATTTGATTCCTTCAAGCTACTGATTCATGCAGCAACGATTCAAACAGCACTTATCATGAATGGCTTATCGAATCATTTGGTTCAACTGTTTCATTCAACACAGATTCATTCAGAATGAAAAAATTTTAAGGTGTAAAACACCATGGCAATATTTGTAAAATTGTCATTGACAGCTCAATTTGTGTCTGAAATATAGCAGAATATCATCTCTTTATTAACAGAACTGTTGTATAAAACCAATATCACGTTTGCACTTGTGGTACAAATATTTAGTACAGCCCATTTACATTCATTAAATTAAATTGACACCTTAATATCTGAAACATAACCATTGTATGTTATCTTTTCAGGGCATATAAGACCATTATAGAAGACGACCTCAAGTTCCCGTTGATTTATGGGGAAGGGAAAAAGGTAAGTGAATGTTTCTGCTTATTTATATCCAACTGTTTCACTTCAAAAGGTCCAGGCTCTGTGGAAGGATTTTATTTTAAGCTGCGTACCAAACATTTGTTACAGACCACACATATAATTTAACGGAGGTGTCTGGTTTTCTCCCTTTTCACAGCTATTTATTACAAAGCCGAAGTAGTGAGGTGTTGCAAATGAGAATTGCTCAAATGTTCTGCCAGTTTTAGGGCAGAATAATGTCTCGTTTGATAAAGTTTGAATTAATAAAATAAAGAACGATGGCTGTATTGGTACATTAAGCTTCAGCTATGAGTGTGTTTGTGTGCGTTTGTGCTTTTAGGCTCGTGTCATGGCTACTATTGGAGTGACGCGTGGTTTGGGAGATCACGACCTGAAAGTGTACAACTCCAACATTTATATCAAACCCTTCCTGTCGTGCTGTCCAGAAGTGAGTATATTAATGTGTGTTTATTAGAGATGGAACAGTACACAAAAATGATGGATTGGTACATACAGAGGGGGGAAAGTATTCAACACATCATGTTTTTTTCTGGGTAAATATTCTAAAGGAGCTGTTGAGATGGAATTAAACCAGATTTTGGTAAAAACTCAAACAATACAAACATAAAAATAACAAAACAAAAAATGTAGAAAAAATTGTCATGTGTATAAACAATGGAATGACACAAGGAGAAAGTGCTGAACTACTAAAATCTATTTAGTACTTTATATAAAAGGCTGTTTTGCTGATGCTGTTTTTCTTTGCATATACAGTATGAATCTCTTTGGTTGTTACCAACATCTGGTGAAAATGGCAAGTCAACAGCCCCTTTAGAAATATGTTTTCTGAGAAAATGGTGATGAGTTCAATACTTATTTCCCCCAAAAATAAAGAATAGAAATGCTTATTTTCTATTATTAAAAAGTGGTTTACTGAATAAATTGTGGTCCTGTTTTTAAAGTAATTTATTTATAAACTGTAGAAAATATCATTGAATTAGCAGTTTTCCGTATTTTGTGATTCATGTTTTCATTTTTTTTTTCCCATTTATTTATGCTTTTGAATTACATTATGGGACCTTGTTCTTCCAACAACTTTTAACCTTAAAAAGTTAGTAGTATTATTAAAAGTAAAGTATTATTTCTGATACATTATATTATTTCAAACTTCTAAAATGTCAATAAAAGTCACTTTGTTAAACTGTAGAGTTGAATTTTCAACATCAAAAGTCGACAGAGCAAAGATCAACATCCCATAATGCAATTCACAACCGTAAATAAATGAAAAACACTTGTGAATTACAAAATACGGAAACTGTAATTAACATTTTTTACAGTGTAATTTATAATTTAAGATATATTTAAGTGAAGTTAAATTGAAGTAGGCGACGCAGTGGCGCAGTAGGTAGTGATTTTGCCTCACAGCAGTAAGGTCGCTGGTTCGAGCCTCGGCTGGGTCAACTGGGGTTTCTGTGTGGAGTTTGCATGTTCTCCCTGCATTCGCGTGGGTTTCCTCCGGGTGCTCCGGTTTCCCCCACAGTCCAAAGATATGCGGTACAGGTGAATTGGATTGGCTAAATTGTCCGTAGTGTATGAGTGTGTATGGATGTTTCCCAGAGATGGGTTGCAACTGGAAGGGCATCCGCTGCGTAAAACGTTTGCTGGATAAGTTAGCGGTTCGCTGTGGCGACCCCGGATTAATAAAGGGACTAAGCCGAAAAGAAAATGAATGAATGAATGAATAAATTTAAGTATAGTTAAGTTATATTAAATATAATTTAAGTATAATTTTTATAATTTAATTAAAAGTGTAAAAAAGGTGTAAAAAAACTAAGGCTATGACTAAAGAACTGTACTAATAAAGGCTATAATTAAAAAAAATAAAAAACAACAGAGGTCATTTTAATGATTATTTTATATCAACACTACATTTTTTAAGCAAAAATGTAATTGCACATATCAGAATAATATCTAAATTTAATAATAAAATTATGTTTCTACTCCTATTCATGTTTGAAATATAATAATATACTGAGTGGATTTCATAACTTGCTTTCATGATTTATTTAAGCATATGTTAAAAAATATGACAACTAACAGGTCAGATATAATATAATGGTAAAGTAAAATGAATTTAATATATAGGCTATATAGTAAATACCGTTACAACCCTATTATGGATATAAAAATATATGGATGGTTTTTAAATCATTCATTTAAGTAGTCATTTAGCTATTAGAAATAGTTTTTTCACCCTCATGAAAATGTTAAATCTGTAAATTAATTCAGTTTTTGTGTAAATATGTTTCATGTAAAGCATAACATAAAAAAATTACAGTATTGTGCACTAACTATTTTTGTAAATAACATCGTATTTAACTGTAATATAAACTGAATTTTACTGTAGGACATTAATGGAGTATGTTACTTTGCATTGTGAAATTGACTGTATATTTTACAGTAAAGATGTACAATACTGTAAATACATATACAGACAGATAAATGGCGCTGTAAATGTAAATACATTATTTTTGTTGTAAACGAACTGCTGCCAGTAAGTTACTGTAGTTTCTTCCGGAAATCGTTAACAGCGTGTTCATATCATGCTAGGTTAAGGTGTACAACATCTCTGAGCACAAACATGGGTCTGATGACGTTCTGGTCATGGGTAGTGATGGACTGTGGGACGTTACAGCCGATAGAGATGTTGCTGACGCAGTATCAACTTTCCTGTCCAGCCGTGAGCCCAATGATCCCTTAAGGTAAACACTTACATTGTTAAAATATTATTGCATTATTTAAAAACAAACTGCTTTGTATTGTTGAACAAAAGTGATTTATTCCTGTGATGGCAGCGGTAAACTTTCAGAATCAATAATCCATTCGTCAGCGTCACATGATCTTTCGGAAATCATTGTTATATTCAGTTCAATTCATCTTTATTTCTATAGCGCTTTTTTACAATCTACAGTATATTGTGCCATAGCAGCTTAGTAGATGAAGGTGTAGTAAAGTGAAACGACTTCAGTTTAGTTTAGTTTCGTTCAGTGTAATGTAAATATCACTTCTGAAAGTCGAAACACTGAAGAGCAACTCCACCAATGCGCAGCTCCACCACTCTCAGGTTATATGCTGATTTGATTTGACGATTTCTGCTTATTATCATTCAGAAATTACCATTCAGAAATACCATTAAAATGTTTTTTTGCTATACAAAAAACTTTATAATATATAATAGCTTCCTCTATATATATTTTTTATTACATCTATAATGTAAAAAAACATTCAAATTCTTTCAAAAAACTTGAAAAGTAAAATAAGTTGGATTTTCTGCACCAAAGTTTGAACCGGCACAACCATTTTCTACATTTCTAAGAATGATGAATAATAATAAAGTATTAATATGTATTAATAATGAATCATAAATTATAAGAAAAGTCATAGGAACACATGGGAATATTTCTGAAAGATCATGTGAAACTTTTTCAAGATTCATTAAAATAATAATTATGAAAATTCTACTTTGAATTTGTTATATACAGTTGAAGTCAGAATTATTAGCCCCCCTGAATTATTAGCCCTATTATTATTAGTTTCTAATAACTGACTTATTTTATCTTTGGCATGATGACAGTAAATCATATTTTACTAGATATTTTTCAAGAGACTTCTATACAGCTTAAAGTGACATTTAAAGGCGTAACTAGGTTAATTAGGGTAACTAGGCAGGTTAGGGTAATTAGGCAAGTTATTGTGATGATTTGTTCTGTAGACTATAGAAAAAATATAGCTTAAAGGGGCTAATAATTGACCTTAAAATAATTTTAAAAAAATTTAAAGCTGCTTTCATTCTAGTAAAAAAACAAATAAGACTTTCTCCAGAAAAAAAAATATTATCAGACATACTGTGAAAATGTCCCTGCTCTGTTAAACAGAAAAAAAAAAATCAAAGGGTTGCAAATAATTCTGACTTCAACTGTAGATTACAGATTTGTTAAAATCATCCATATTGAAAACAGCTGTACAGCATATTTTTTATAAAAACTCGAATTTTTCACTAATCTAATAAAATAAAAATTCAAAACAAACATTTATTTCAAACATAACTATCACCAGAAGCTGTGGGAAATTCCTTTGACCTGTCTTGGCATTGATTGTAAGTCTGCTATTTATCCTTCACTGTGCATATTGCGGTATTGTAATACTGTTTTGAATTAGACCACACTGCTGTTTTTTTTGTTAGTTTTTTTGTTTGTTTGTTTTTTTTGTCCTACTTAAATACTGTATATTGTTTATGTTTTACTCATTAATCACTGTGCATATTGCGATATTGTAATACTGTTTTGAATTAGACTACAGTGCTGTTTTTTTTCTTTGTTTGTTTTTTTTTGTCCTACTTAAATACTGTATATTGTTTATGTTTTACTCATTAATCACTGTGCATATATGGCGATATTGTAATACTGTTTTGAATTAGACCACACTGCTGTTTTTGTTTGTTTGTTTTTTTGTTTGTTTTTTTTCTACTTAAATACTGTATATTGTTTATGTTTTACTCATTAATCACTGTGCATATTGCGGTATTGTAATACTGTTTTGAATTAGACCACACTGCTGTTTTTTTTCTTTGTTTGTTTTTTTGTTTGTTTTTCTATTTAAATACTCTATATTGTTTATGTTTTACTCATTACTGAAAAAAATCAAACAAAAAACAAAACAAAAAACATAGCTATCACTTTATATCAATTTATTGCATTCTTGCTCGACAAAAGTAATAATATATTTCAAAATGTAAACAATTAGGACAGTCCTGATAGATAACTAGATTATTCTAGTGTTAAATCAGGTGTGTTTTAGCAGTCTCACCAGCAGATGTCACTACCCAGTTTATCAACACAACATCATGTAGGTTTTCAATACTATTGTATATAGTCCCTGTGCCTGTGTATATGTATATATTACTCATTTGTACACTCAAAAAATAAGATTTGCTGTTTGTTCAAACTACTTATTTAAAATCACACGCAATTTAATTTTTTTTATTCACTTAAATTTGTAAAAACTAATAAGTTACCTTATTTACTTTATGTTGTCCTAACACATATTGATTGTGTGGAACCCAGCATTTTTTACAGTGAAAGTTCCTTTGAATAAGCATTGCTAAATGAGTAAATATAAGTATACTATAAGCGCCACTTGATAAAATCCAAGACCTGTGTGGAGATGTTGCCAACCATCAAAGACTTCGAGGACAAAACACATACACTGAATACACAAATACACTTTATTGAACATGTGCACAAAGACCTCACCTATGTATTATATAACTGCAGGTTAACTATGTTTATACAGTTGAAGTCCTGAATTATTTGCCCTTCTGAATTATTAACCCCCCTCCATATTTTTCCCCAAATTTCTGTTTACCAGAAAGAAGACATTTCTAAACATAATAGTTTAAACTCATTTCTTACAACTCATTTATTTTATCTTTGCTATCATGACAGTAAATAATATTTAACTAGATATTTTTAAAGACGCTAATATCCAGCTTAAAGTGCAATCTAACGGCTTAATTTGGTTAACTAGGAAAGTTAGGGTAATTAGGCAAATCTTTGTATAACAGTGGTTTTATCTGTAGACAATCGAAAATAAATATTGCTTAAGGGGCTAATAATATTGACCTTAAAATGCTTTTTAAAAAATGTAAAACTGCTTTTATTCTAGCTGAAATAAAACAAATAAGACTTTCTCCAGAAGAAAATATATTATCAGACATACTGTGAAAAATTCCTTGCTCCATTAAACATAATTTGGGAAATATTTGAAAAAAAAATTTGCAGGAGTGCTAATAATTTTGACTTCAACTGTATATAAAAACTTCAACTGTTAAAAGCTATTAGTTACTAGCAGGACTTGACATTAACTTTTTTGATCACCAGCCACTGTGGCTAGTACTTTTCCACCGTTACTAGCCACTCGCCATTTTCACTACACTAGCCACAATTTTGTTGTTGGGAAAATTTTATATGCATAAATTTGACTTTGGCATGCTAAAATGACTTCATTTAGATTTTGTGTTTTTCCACTTGCCTCCTCGTTCATTTAACTGTTTTTTGTTTATGAGTTTACTCAATGAGCATGAGCAAATGGGTTATGCTTTCATAAAAAAGTGTCGCATTGCAATTAGTTTTCTTTCACAGGACTTTTCCGGGCTCAACACAATAAGGATTTACCTTTTTTTCTCTGGCCACACCAAACTAATTATTTCCTTGCCACAAATTTTAAATAATGTGTAAAAACAAGCAAAATACTACTGTACATTTTTTATTCAACAAAACAGCTGAAATTTAAAAAATTGATATTCTCACGCATCTAAAACTATGCACAGTGGTCTGTTCTGGCTCCCAGATCACCAGTTAACTATGCATACAACAACATATTAAAGCAATATTATTGTAAAGGATGAGGCACAAATTAGGCACTGTGTTAGGCCAGTTAATAATCTGTTCAAAGAATGGTTAAAGCGAAAGTGACAACAACTGCTGCTGCTTATAAATAATCTCGCGCCCTTGAAGGACTGTGAGTGCACAAGCATCGCACTAGTTTCATTTCCAGGCACGATTGCTTAGAGTGAGGAAACGGCACAGGAGCTTTTAAACATATGCGCGCGTCAAATCATCTGTGCGCGTGACACTAAAGCCCTTGTCAGTGAGTAAGTAAAGCCTGTCTCACCGTGCGCGTGATCCTCTCATTCGTTAATTACCTGCTTTCTTTTGCTCGCGCAAAACGCTGTTTTTGTCAGTCGTGCTGCTTCTCGATTCTAAGATCACATTTGTACGCATATAGACAAACAGTCATAAATTAACAGTCTAATCTGTACTGATGACGAGCTAGCACTTGCAATTTTATAAATGAGTTTCAGCCAGCCAAAGTGGCTAGTGGGAGTGGCTGTCTAACCCGCCACAACGGAAATCTACCCGCATTTGGCGGGTTGGCAGGTGTTAATGTAAAGCCCTGGTTACTAGTTAATTAGCTAAAGTGATTAGTAACTAACAAATTTAGGCTAACTAATAACCTTAACTTTTCCGAGTTTGTACATACCTGTCAACCCTCCTGTTTTTCCCTGGATTCTCTTGTATTTTACAATTCTATCCCGCTATCATTCCTTAAAGGTATTTTCCCGTATTTTTCCCGTATTTTCAATCAAAGGGTGGCAATAAACATTAAAGAGCCAATCCCCCCGTTATGTAACCTATACCGCCGAACCACCAGGGGACGCCCCTCACTCTTAAACGTGAATTTGTTAATTTTATTTAAACATGAAAACAATTTTAAATTAATATAAAAACTATGCAATCCTCAAAACAGTTCATGTAAGCAGTGTGTGACTGTCAGACGACTCCATATTGATAAATAGACGCTGTTTCCCAAACTGATTCTGTACTCGCGATTAGAAGCGGAGCAAAAGTGATTTTGGGTGTGTGTTTGAACAGACATATACACTTAATAATGTATTCATGTTGATTTTGGTGGGTTTTCTTTTAAACACAACAAATTTTGTCTTAAATGAGCATAAAGAGTTAGGAAAGCAATTGATTTCATTAAAGATCTGTGCATTTTTTAAGTGACGCCTCTGTTATTTAATGTGATCAAATGAAAAATTGAAATGAGAGATTCATTCAGTGCTCTTTAATCAAAATGTTTCAATTATACAGCGAGGAAAAGGTTAATGAGAATTGATAGCTTGATTCAATTTCTTTATAATAGCTATTAATTTGAATAGGCTAAACTGTTCAATTTATTTGCAGATTTTTCTAATGTATACTATTTATTCCATCCTTTGTAAATAATAATAATAATAATAAAACATATTACTGATTGTTTCAACTATTTATTTACAATGAAAAAGCTCCAGATGAACATATTTAGGGGGTGTTATCCCTTACGTATTTTCACATCCCAATGTTGACAGGTATAGTTGTAATAATGTGCACCTTTTGCAAAGCAGCTTTGAAACAATAACTATTGCAAAAAAGCGCTATACAAATAAACTTGTAGTGAATTGAAGTATGGTAATTTTCAACCAAGTATTTTTTTGCATTGACTTTTTTTAAAGGTACACTCTAGCAGCACAAGATCTGCTGATGCGCTCGCGGGGCGTCCTGAAGGAGCGAGGCTGGCGGCTGCCCAATGAGAGACTCGGCTCAGGCGATGACATCACGGTGTTTGTCGTCCCATTGGCCGGCCCAGAGTTAGAAACATGACCAGGTCGGTCCGCCTTCACTGGACAAGCACACCAGGACACGTCCCTGGCTCCATCCCAGAGAAAGGGCTAGGAAAAACCAAGAAAAAATACATCTTCAATCCGTCAGAAAACTCGGGACACGAGAGAGACTTTAAACGCAAACTTCCCCTCGTCCTCTTTACTTCTCCTCCGGGTCAATATCATCAAGATGTGAGGTGACATTATCAAAGTGCCATTCCTCTCGCTCTCCATCTCCTTTCTGATTTGTCGAACGCAGCCTCTGCAAGTCAGTACGGGACGGGAGGGAAACGTTTGAGTATTCTTTAACATCCGTGGGCCGTTTGAATCAGAATCTCAGTGTGGCACAGGAATAAGCCAATACTGCTTAATAAAAATAAAATCATAGCCCTGACGGCAAGGGAAATAAAAACCGAAGCACTTTATATGTAGCAGAATTCATCGGAGCTGTAATTTAAACCGCTGATTATATTCCTGAACTGTTTTGTGAGTGACTGTCCAAAGAAAGTTTAAGGTTTTCTATAGCAAAATGCAATCAGAAACAGTGATGGGCATTTGCTGTGAACGCAGAGGGGTTTTATTTGTTCATTTCAGCTGTTTTGGTTCTATGGAAGCAATGCAAATGCCGATATTCTTGGACTATACAATATATAAAACTACTCATTTTTCTCTACACCTCCAGGAAGATGTGTTTTCACTCTGAATAAAATGGGTTGGGTAAAGTTGAGTAAAATATGGACAAACTGAGTGGCTGGATTTTTACATTTCATTTAAAAAAATAACCCAGCCAATGAGTTTGTTCATGTTTTACACGTTGTTTTGGAGTGTATTAATAACCTATAATATATTTCCAAATTGTTCTGACCGTTCAAAGAATGTTTCAATTGGCAGTTTAAGGTTTTCTGAACAAACAGTAACATGACATGATAATCATTTGCTGTAAATGCAGTTTTCTTGTGTTAATTTCAGCTGTTTTGGTTCTATCGAAGCAATGCAAATGTCGATATTCTTGAACTATACAATATATATAAAACTACTCATTTTTCTCTACACCTCTAAAAACACATGTTTTCTCTCTGAAAAAATGGGTTGGGTAGAATATGGACAAACCCAATGGTTTGATTGAAATTTTTCATTTAAAAAATGAACCCATCTACCGTGTTTCATATTTTACACATTTGTTTTTGGACAGACAAATAACCTAAAACATGTACACTCAAAAAAATGATGTTTGACGTTTGTTGAAACTACTTATTTAAACAACCCAGGCTCATTATGGATTTGTACCCTGGAATACATTTCTGGAGAGAGCGAAATTGCCCAGGAGCTACGCTTTTGCAGTTTATATATTTTTTTTGCGAATCCACCAGAGGCAGCTGTGTACGCTTTTTCAGATCTCAAATTTCTCTCGAAAGTGCCATTTGCGCCTGCTGTTCTTGCGTGAATGCACCAGAGGCACTGTCGACTAACTGACTGAGCAACTCCCCAACCCCACCGACCCCCTTTCCTAAACCCAACTGACAGTGTTTTCAAAAGCACTCCAGAAAAAAAGAAAAGCCTGATTTTTACCACATTTTTAGATTTTACTATGTTCTCACCCTGTTATTCACTTGTTTATTTCATTTATTTTGTCTTTTGTTTTTGTTCTGATTTCTGGAACCGTTCTTCGCCGGACTCGAACTCCTCTCGTCACCATTGACTCCGCTCTGCGTCTCAAATCCTCCAACATCACTGGGCAAATTGGTAACAGCGGAAAAACCGTCCACACAGAAACATAAGCCATCTGCATCATACAGCCCCGTAGAGTTCGTTTTAAAGAAAAAATGCAGCCATACATACCTCTGGCTGCATTATTTGCTCTCTCCAGAAATTTACAGTATGATACAGTGTAAGTCATTGACATTTCACCAGGTTTTTAACAACCAACAGCTGTAGATACTAACCGTAGCTGTTTATTTTGCTGTATATAAAAGTAAATATGGACTATAATTTGTTGTTAAACAATCTCAAATCCAACAACCAGTTAGATGCTATATTACATTTCCAAAAATATTTCAAAGAATATTTCTATTGACAGTTTAAGAGCTTCTTTGTCAAATTGCAGTGAACAAACAGCAACAAGAAATGATTGAAGAAATTATTTTTTTTTTTGTTAATTTCTGCAGTTTTGCTTTGTTGAAATCAACACAAATGTCTATATTCTTAAACTATACAATATGAATATTTATTTTCCCTACACCTCCGGAAAGCCATGTAGATTGGACAAAAAATGGGTTAAGTAAAATATGGACAAAAATTTTCACTCAGAAAAATGACAGGCTCATTCTGATTATGTACCCCTATATACATTTCTGGAGAGCACTAAATACGTCCCAGGAGCTATGTTATTTTAAGTTTTTGTTTTCGCGAATCCACCAGAGGCCGCTGTGTATGCTTTTTCAGATTTCAAATTTTTCTTGTGACTGCCATTCACATCTGGTCTTCTTGTGTAAATCCACCAGAGGCCGCTGTCGACTGACTGACTGACCAATTCCCCCCCCGACCCCCTTCCCTAAACCCAACCGATAGTGTTTTATAAAGCACTGATTGACCAGCGCCTACCCACTTCCCTAAACCTAACCGACAGTGTTTTGAAAAGCAATCCAGAAAAAGAAAAGCAAAAGTCATCGCCTGATTTTTACCACTTTTTCAGATTTTACCACATTCTCACTCTGTTATTTACTTTTTTGTTTTATTTTTTGGCTTCTGTTTTTTTTTTCCTACTTTCTGGAACCATTCTTCACCAGACTCCTATCGCGTCTCAAATCCTCCGACGTACGCAACGAGCTACTGGACAAACTGTTAACAAAGGCAAAGCCGTCCACACGGAGGTAATCGGTCAACTCGTTGCGCAAAAAGAAAAGTCGTCATACCGCCCCGTATCGTTCGTTTTAAAGATGAAATGCAGCCATACGCATTTCTGGCTATATAATTTGCGACCTACAGAAATGTATATAGGGCTACGTACAAATAACCTAAAACATCTAATACAGTGTAAGTCATTGACTTTCACCAGGCTTTCAACGACCAAGCGAATTGCTTCCTGTATATTTTGCTGAAGATAAAACTAAATTTGGGGGGGGTAAAGAATTTCAAATCCAACAACCAGCTAGATCTTATATCTCTCAATTACCCTGACAGTCCAAAGAATGCTTCTGTTGGCAGAGTTTAAGGTTTTCTATAGCTAATTGCAATCAGCAACAACAACAAACAAATAATGGGCATTTGCTGTGAATGCAGAGATTTTTTGTTTGTTTATTTCAGCGGTTTTGGTCTTAAACCTGCGTTCTTTTACCTGAAAGCAATGCAAATGTTCATATTCCTGAATTATACTATGTAGAACTACTCATTTTCCATCCATACGCCTCCAGAAAGCCATGTACAAATAACCTAAATCATCAACTACAGTGTAAGTCATTGACATTCACCAGGCTTTCAATGCCCAACCGAACTGATTGCTTGAGCTGCTGTAGATAAAACTAAACTTCGTCTGAAATATGTGGCTAAAGAATCTCAAATCCAACAACCAGTTAGATCCTATGTCTCTCAATTATCCCGACTGTCCAGAGAACGTTTCAGTTGCCAGAGTTTAAGGTTTTCTGTAGCTAATTGCAATCAACAACAACAAGAAACAAATGATGGGCATTTGCTGTGAATGCAGAGGTTTTTTTTTTGCTTGTTCATTTCAGCTGTTTTGGGTCTCAAACCTGCGTTCTTTTACATGAAAGCAATGCAAATGTTTATATTCTGGAATTATACCATGTAGAACTACTAATTTTCCATCCATACGCCTCCAGAAAGCCATGTACAAATAACCTAAATCATCTAGTACAGTGCAAGTCATTGACATTCACCAGGCTTTCAACGCCCAACCGAACTGATTGCTTGAGCTGCTGTAGATTTGTAACCATAGCTGTTTATTTTGCTGTAGATAAAACCTAATTTGGTCTGAATCCTTGTGGGTAAAGAATCTCAACATCCATTTAGATTCAAACCTGGACTTAGTTTCATCGGTTGTCGATCTCTTTTTTTTTTTGTACACCTTGAATGTACCTTTTTTCCTTTACTTGATGTCAGTATTGTGTCTGTGTCGTATATAGTACATATAAGTATATTGATTTCTGCCTTTTGAATGATTATTCATTGTCAAAGGATTACTCTTTGGAGATGATGTGACTAATTCTAAATAAATATATCCTTTTTATAATGGTTGTGTTGGGTTATTTTTGTGCTACGTTAAAGATCCCGTGAAGTGCTTTGGAATACGCGTTTTTATTTGGTGTTTGATGTAATCTCAACCGAGACGCGAAGAGAGGATGGGTCATAGTGTAGCTCCTCCCCTTTTTAAAACAGCCAATAGCATTTTGTTTTATCACCGCTCTGCCAGTGAGAGTGATTGAGCTCAAAGGCATCTTCGTTCACAATTTCTCCCCGCACAAAGTGAAGCTATGGAACAACGAAAGCATCTTAGTAAAGAATAAATCGTTTTTTTTTTATAAAAATTGCCATGAAAAAGATATTAATTATCTTTGTGATTTACTTGATCCCCAAGGAAACTTCTATTCATATGGTGATTTCATGGGTAAATATAATTTCCCTGTTATTCATAAAGAATTTCATACTGTGATTAAGGCCATGCCTAATGGCCTTGCTCATTTAATGAAATGCCACTTGTCATTTGAAGTGTTAAAAAAGAATCAAAGTTTTTAGTTGAAGACAAATGCATTTAAGACCTAAAATGTAGTAATAAAAATATAAGAAATGTGTTTCAGTCAAAGAAAAGAATCAATCCGAGGGGAAATTTCTTTGGAATTCTCTAATAGATAAAATTAATTGGAAAAAAGCTTGACTCTTACCTTACAAAGTCTGTGTTCCCAACAAAAGTTAAAGAATTACATTTAAAAAGTGTTACACAATATCTACCTCACAAACGAGATTGTATCTAAAGTTGGTCATCTTAATTCAAATGGTGTCTTCTGTAACTCAAGTTTGAATCGATTGATCATCTTTTCGTCAAATGCCCACATGTTAAAGTGTTTTGGTCTGATTTATCCGTCTTTTTTACATCAAAATGTATGTTTAACATGTTTAACTTTGTTAAATGTTAAATGTTTAACATTTTTCCCAAACATAACATAGAATTTATAGGCAATTTATTTATTTTATTGGGTAAATATTATATTTGCAAATGTAAATTTTCTTCATCATTACCTAAGTTGCAGAATTTTTTTGTGACTTAAATTGTTTAATTACTACTTTACAAAATGTTGCAGCAAAAAAATTGTGTTAAAACTGTGAAAGACTTTGTAATTATTATTTAATTTAATAGTTTGCCTCTGTACCCTTTTCTTTTATTATTATAATTATTATTATTATTATTATTATTATTAATTTTCCTTGTTGATTGTACTTGATGTCATCCATTGTTATGGTTAATGTGATTGTATTGGTAAAAAATTTTTTTATTTTTTTTTAAAGAGCTCAAGGGCATCAAATGAAATACAAATGAGAAGCATCTTGAAGGGGCTGGGGCATGTCAAATACTAGAGAGCATTTGATTGGTTATGATTTGATGAGAAACTAAAGTAAGACTTATATAATAAAAAACAAAATAAAACCGTTGATCCATTTAAGTGGCAAACTACAAGCTTTACTAGTTTATATCGGTTTTATATCTTCTAAATGTGAATTTTGTCACTGTTTTGAAGCACACTAGCTTATAGATATCTTAAAAACCTACACTGCTGATACTAACATCTAAAAAAACTTATTTTAATTTAACGGGACCTTTAATTTGCTCTATTGTGCATGAGAAACAGAAGCCTGCTGTTTCAGTTTGTCAGTTTTATGTCATTTTAGAGATTTTTTTTTACATTTTAGCATTTATGTTTCATAGACTATACCATTTAAAAGTTGAGTAAAAGTAATTTTTACATTTAAAAAAAGTATTTTCTGCATATGCAGTTGTTTTACCAAAAATAGAGTAAATCTGTGATGTAGTTTCTTATTTTAATATTTTTAAAATATAATTTATTATTGTTGTGGCAAAGCTGAATTTATTTGCATTTATATTTTACTTCTGTTCCATAAATTGTGGTTCATTTAAAAAGAGTAAATATTTGGTGAGTAAGTTGAATATAAGTTGAGTTTTTTTTTTTACATTTTTGAAAAGCTATGTTTGTGTAACCTATTTTCATATGCTGATTTATTTTTGTGGAAAGCATTATATGAAATATCAATGTATGTATTTGTTTATTTATAAATTTATTCCTATAGTTTTGGTCAATAGAAGCAGACAGTTTAGAATTATATAAACCTTCTGTACCACAACAAAAAAAAAAACCTTTGTATATTGACGATAAATTGATCAATTTAACATTCCCCAGTTGTTGGTATCAGTAGCGTAGAGGTTAGGTGCGCTGACATATAGCACCAAGGTGCTCTTGGCGACTTGAGTTCGATTCCTGGCTCGAGGTCCTTTGCTGATCCTTATTCTCTCTCTGCTCCTGATGATTTCCTGTCAATTTTCTACACTGTTCTATCCATAAAAGGTTAAAAAAAAAAAAAAAAAAAAAAACATACCCTGGCTAAATAAGTGTATTACTTTATTTTAAAAAAATCTTATTTACCCAATATTTTTCAATTGACAGTGGCACATAATAGACTTTTCCCACACATGTTAGCTGACATTGAAACCATTCTAAAACAATTTTATACAATTATAAATATTGAAATAAATCACATTTTAATAAATGACAGCTTTATTTTTTATTTAAAAATATCCTTATCCTAATACTGACACAGTTCAAAATTGACATCAAAACCAAATTATAGGCTATTATCCTCCTCTAATAGACTTGTCAGTGTGGTTTGATCAAGTTTAGCAGCTTGCTAAACATAATATGATATTATTGTTGCAGTCTTTTTAATGCACATGCATAATGCATTTACAAGAGCAAGTGCAAATTAAAAATAAAATATTTTAGTTATGAAATCAGGATTTTTTTTTGAGAATGACCCAAGAAAACCTAAGGTTGTTTTTTTTATTTCACTTTGATTATTTTTAATTTTTTTGCATAACAAGACATACAAAAGCAGAGGAATACAGTACCTACATTTTTTCTTTTACATTAACATCAAAGGAACAAACCAATAGAGAATTAAAATAAAGAAAGAAATAACAAATGACAGGGGATATATAAATTACAAGACATTCACATAAGAAAATGATTCCAAAATTGCATACATCCTTATAGCTTTTTTATTTTTAAGATCTTTTAGGGTTTCAATATAATGCTTAAATCATTTTAAACAAATAAATGTTAGGTTTATTATTGGACCATTTTTGTTTGTGTACATGGTATTTCCCATACAAAACCTTAAAATCAATAATCAAATGTTGCTCCAAAGTTTTATTATCATTGTTGAATATCAGGCAGTTCATTCTGCTGTGGTGACCCCTGATGAATAAAGGGACTAAGCCGAAGGATAATGAATGAATGAATGAATGAATGAATGAATGAATGTTGTATATCAAAAAAGTATACATTTACAAGAAACTGAATTTTTAATTATGTAAGTTTAAATTTAAGATATTCAACATCAAACCAAAACATTTGGGTATATGTGCATTTAAAATGGCGATCTGTGTTTATTTATTGAATTATATTTTAAAATATTATTTGACATAAATCTGTGAATTTGTCAGGTTTTTTTTAAATATATATATATATATATATATATATATATATATATATATATATATATATATATATATATATATATATATATATATATATATCAGATTAAATTATTAATATCCACTGTTCTGTGTCAGGGTGACGCAGTGGCGCAGTAGGTAGTGCTGTCTTCTCACAGCAAGAAGGTCGCTGGTTCGAGCCTCGGCTGGGTCAGTTGGAGTTTCTGTGTGGAGTTTGCATGTTCTCCCTGCGTTCGTGTGGGTTTCCTCCAGGTGCTCCGGTTTCCCCCACAGTTCAAAGACATGTGGTACAGGTGAATTGGGTAGGCTAAATTGTCCATACTGTATGAGTGTGAATGAGTGTATGGATGTTTCCCAGAGATTGGTTGCAGCTGGAAGGGCATCCGCTGCGTAAAACAAGTGCTGGATAAGTTGGCGGTTCATTCTGCTGTGGCGAACCCGGATTAATAAAGGAACTAAGCCGATAAGAAAATGAATGAATAAATGTTCTGTGTTATTCTAAGGCCACCGGGCGGCGGTGAGCCCGGGTACAAGGTCCCTTTCATCGCTGCTTGCAGCTTTAATAATAATATGTCAATACAACAAACAATATAATGTCAGGGTGACATAAAGTAAGTAATAATAATAGTAAAAAAAACATAAATTAAGGAAAAATGCAAACACACACACACACACACACAAAACAAGCGTTTAAATAAATATTTTTTTTTTATTCTTACAATTACAGACAAGCAGGACCATTACATTAATCACAAATTTTTGAAAATAAAGCACAGATTGACAGTTTTAATGGTCTTTCTATTAGTACTATGTTGAATAATACAGAAGTAATTTTTTAGTTCCTTATAAAAGACAGTAAAACAGGGTTTTCTTCTGTAATAGCGGTCTGTGGTGAAGAAGAAGAGAGCCATCAGAATGATGTCATTATTATCGGTGGCGGAGGGAGGGACCGCAGTGCTGATCCTCCGCCTTCTCCAGTGCACACAGAGCGGCGAGTCAGATTCCCATTACTGCGGGCGGGTCTCCAGCGATAACAGCGAGAAATTCATACACATTTAGCCCAAAACTCGGACGCCACAGGCAATTAGACACTTGAGAGCAAGCAAGAGGTATGTATGTTTTCATTTTGTGTGTATAATATCTATTTTCACATGTCGGACTTTAGGAAGTTTGCTGGGAAAAGTAGGTGGTGGCTCGAGACGTTAGTTCGATGTTTTTACGTCGGAAATTCAGTCAGGATTTGAGTTTATACATACTAAGCAGTGTGGCAGCAAAGCGAGAGTCTATATTTAGAGTTATGTGGTGTCTTTATGTGTTCTTTAAAACATATTCGCAAAGCTCCCCGCGAGTTTCGGTTGCTTTTTGCATTATAGTGAGAAGTAATGAATCGCTGTTTCTGTAGTCGTGCGTAAATCAGTTTCCTTCAGTCGTGAAACAAGGGCGTTGTTGTAGCCTAGTAGTCGACCGCGAACAAAACTTTTCCCCTAAACCCAACAGAGCCACTAACTAACCTGTTGTTCTACTACCGACTGTCAAGATGACATGTTGGTTTATCAATAGCACTGCCGTCTTACAAATGTGCCTTAGGCCAAAGGCTGCGTGCGTTCTGTGGCAACCAAATGCTTGGATAAGACTTAAGAAAGGCCTGATCTTTAATCCTTGAAGTGTTGTAGGCCATTTTACACTCATAGCCTGAGTTCAGCAATATTTCATAGTACCCAAATTTCAGTATTTGTGCATGTACTGTAGGGAAAACAGTAGTAGATTGTGGCAGAGTGGTGTTCCCATGGTCGTGGGAAAAATGGAAATGTCAGGGAATGTCAAAAGTGTTTTTTTGCTGTTTTGTCAGGCCAGCTAACATTCTCATTGAAATGAATAAAGTTGTAAAATGACATGGACAATTCTTATGTTTTCCCCTAAACTTATACACTGTATTTCTTTGGCTAGAAATTACTCTTACTATTTTTTCCTGATAGTGGGAACTAATCTATCAAAATAGTTTTGAATAATTATTTTTCAGTCTTCACATTTGCTGAATAATTTATCACAATGCTGTGAACGTTTTAATAAATAACAAGAAGAGATTTAGATGGACGAACAATGTTTTCTTATTGAGAACATAGGCTAAGGCTAGTATATTTTGTATATACATCACCACATGGTATTGTATTATTGGATACTGCATACTGACTTGTTGAATACTAATTATTCATAAAGTGAGATAAAACCTGCTCTTTCTGAACAAATAATTATATACACACACACACACACACACACACACACACACACACACACACACACACATATATATATATATAATGAACCGATCACACTTGTTTGTTTACGAGTTTACAAGCAAAGGACACATGAGAACTGAAATCTCTTTACATATCAGAACTGAATGTTCTGTGTTTTCAACAGTATTGCAAGTTCATTAAAACCTGGCTGGAAATATTATAGAATATATATGGAAATAAAAAAAACTAAAAATTTAATAATTTTGTAATAAGCAGTAGTTTATGGACCTACAGTATTTCCTTTTAGTAAAGAAGTAATGGATTTATAGATGCGCATTTTAAATTCCTTATTCATTAAATATGCGCTCCAAACTTCATTGAGACACGTTGAATTCTTCTTCCATGATTTGCAATGTTTCCAAATTGCTTTATTAGTGATTTTTCTTGCCAATTTTTTTTTATGTTTTATCTATTTTGTTCTGTAAAGTTGCTTCTGACCATGACATGTAACACTAAATGTTTAAGTATCTTAAGCTTAAGTATAATTGGACTGAAAATGTGCTTTATGCATTATCCTGATCGGAGCATCCCTACTATATATATTTTTGAAATTCACTTAAATAATCCTGGAATTATATACATTACTGAGGGAGTGTGACAACTTCATACGTGGGATATGTATGTTTCATAATTCACAAAGGCTTATTTGGCAATTGTTAATTATTATTCATTTATTTAGCCAGGAGATCACATTGAGATATTACTAATATGATGTTACTCTTCTTCCAGTGAGACCTTGTTAAGATAGCACAACGTAAAAGATGGACAAACAATGTTGTCCTACTGATAACATAGTATATTTTCTATAAACAACACCACATTGTATTGTATTATTTATTACTGGCATATATATACCAACGTTCTTTGTTTAGAAAGAGTGGGGTTTAATCTCACTTTATGAATAACTGAATACTACATACAGTTGAATTATTAGCCTCCCTGTTTATTATCCCCCCAATTTCTGTTTAATGGAGAGCAGATCTTTTCAACATATTTCTAAACATAATAGTTTTAACAACTATTTTCTAATAACTGATTTATTTTATCTTTGTCATGATGACAGTAAATAATATTTGACTAGATATTTTCCAACACACTTCTATACAGCTTAAAGTGACATTTAAAGGCTCAACTAGGGTAATTAGGTTAACTAGGCAGGTTAGGGTAATTAGGCAAGTTATTGTATAACAATGGTTTGTTCTGTAGACTATCGGGAAAAAATATAGCTTAAAGGGGCTAATAATATTGACCTTAAAATTGTTTTTAAAAATTAAAAGCTGCTTTTATTCTGGCTGAAATAAGGCAAATAAGACTTTCTCCAGAAGAAAAAATATTATCAGACATACTGTGAAAATTTCCTTGTTCTGTTAAACATCATTTGGGAAATATTTAAAAAAGAAAAAAATTCAAAGGGGGCTTATAATTCTGACTTCAACTGTATATATAAACAATAGTTATAAATAGTAATTTTTTTTTGTAAATTTACTAAAATAATACTGGAATTATGCACAATACTGTTTTGGTTTATACTTCATATGTAAAATATGTACGTTTCATAATTTAAAAACACTTATTTGGCATTTTCTAATGATTGATGATGTTTAGTCAGGAGATCACATTGAGATATTACAATCTGTTGTTATTCCAGTGAGACCTGATTAAGACAGCAGCACATAAAAATTTGCATGCAAAGACTCACAAGATGGATTAGAAATGTATATAAAAAAAGAAATTCATCCAAAAATAGTCACTAACAAGTTGCAATGTACAATGGTTACAAGTCATAAAACAAACCCTTTGCCTTTATTTAAAATTTTACCGTTTTGATAATTACTGAAATCCAAAACAAAGCAGTTACAAATTTCATTTTTAATGTTGACTTAATGTTTTAGGACAAAAAAAAACAAAAGTTGAAATCTCTTGTCAGTGTCACACAATGTCAACCACATATCCATGTTTTTAAAAAACATTGTAAACAACAGAGGTTTGTCAAATTTTTTTAGACATGCAAAGTGACAGTAGATGGATATGTAAGACACAATGACTGCCAAAAGTAGAATTAAAAGGCTATTAACAAAACTGGTCTGGAAATGACAAGGACTGAACGCTGTCTAAATCCAAATCTTATTAACTGTTGGTTTCCACCTTCTGTTTGTTCATTAATTCTGATTATTTAATGCATTTTAGATTGAAAGAGAGAGTAAGTTAATGCCTAGCCCTAGATAATTCATTATGCTGAAGACTAATTTATTAAGACTGATAATGTGTCTAATATATGCAATTAAAAAACCCATTCTTTTGAAGAGAGAAACTCTTGTTGCTTTTTTTTTTTTTTATGCAAAACTTCAAACCATTTCTAGAATAGACGACATGATCATTTGATGACATGATTATTTTATACACATGGTGCATTAACATCACTTAGTGTATGACCTGAGATTGAGCTAGTATGGATTTTAGGTTTGTTGAAAATGCTTTATTGACTAGTTTCAAGGCAGATCTGCATTACAAATTGCTCCCAGAATCCTGAGCATGCTTCCTGTTTCATTAAGCCTCCGACTGCCGTTGTCAACCTGCCATCTGGTGAACTTTGCCACACTTTTCAAATATGATCCTATCGCAGAAGAGCATTTTCAGTTTCACAACCCCTTAGGTTATGTGCACCATTTTGTTTCTTCTTTTTTTTTTTGACAGTTTAGTGTTTTTGGCTCACAGGACACATGCAAAACTTTGATTAATATGGATTTATGAATAATGAGTCAATATGAGTCAAAATATAGTCACTGTCTGATGGACCACAGAAGGCAAACCAGGTCAAATATGCTATCAATGTTTACCTAAACTAGATCTATTCAGTTTATAATCTTCACTGATGAGGTGTTCATGAGTCCATTGGATCGCATACTGCATCATACAGACTATATGGAATGAGTTAATACTGAATCTGTCCCTCATGCCTCAAAAGATGACATCATCAGTTCTATTTTTGCTTTGGTGACTTAATGTGATGTCGCCAACTTAAGTGCAAGTCATGACAAATGCTTATATTTTAGACCATATACAGTTGAAGTCAAAAATATTGTTTTTTTTTCTTCTTCAAATATTTTCTAATGTTGTTCTAATGATGTTGAACAAAGCAAGGACATTTTCACAGTATTTCCTAAAATATTTTTACCTCTGTGGGAAGTCTTATTTGTTTTATTTTGGCCAGAATAAAAGCAGTTTTACGTTTTCTTAAGGAACATTTTATGGTCAATATTATTAGCCCCCTTAAGTTATTTTTTTGATTGTCTACAGAACAATTGTTACACAATGAATTGCCTAATTACCCTAACTTTCCTAGTTAACGTAATTAACCTAGTTAAGCCTTTAAATTGTGCTTTAGGCTGAATATTAGTATCTTGAAAAATATATAGTAAAATATTATTTACTGTCATCATGACAAAGATAAAATAAATCAGTTATTAGAAATTAATTATTAAAACTAATATGTTTAGAAATGGGTTAAAACAAAATCCCTCCATTAAACAGTAATTGGAAAAATATATATAAAAGAATTTAAATTTAACAGTAGGGCTGATAATTCTGACCTCAACTGCATGTCAATTGCATTATTGTCATTTTTTACATGAATGAAAGCCGTAATTGTCATAAAGGCTCTCATGTGTTTCAAACTAATATAAAAAAAGCGAGCTGGATAGACAATTTTGAACAAAAATAATGTTTTTTTTTTTTTATACATTTTTCAAATATGTTTTTTTTTTAAATAATTATTTTGAGTTATTTTTACCTTTATTTAGTACCAAAGACAGTCTGCACTCAATAATTTATTAACTTGTAGGAGAAAAGAAAAAAACAAACGTTTCAGCTGTGTGCCTTTGTCAGTGATTGACGTGATCATCGTCGGTGATTGAATACCTTTATTTATAGGACTTTATTTAATAATAATAATAATAATTAATAATTTCTTACATTTATATATCGCTTTTCTGGGCACTCAAAGAGCTTTACACATAGGGGGGGAATCTCCTCAACCAGAGTGCAGCATCCACCTGGATGATGCGACGGCAGCCATTTTGCGCCAGACCGCACACCACACACCAGAGTGATGAAGCCAATTATGATATGGGGATGGTTAGGAGGCCATGATGGACAGGAAGCTGGGTTTAAACCCCTACTCTTTCTCGAAGGACATCCACAGAGAGTCAGGACCTCGGTTTAACGTCTCTTCCGAAAGACGGTGCTCACTGAGCTGTATAGAGTCCCCGTCACTATACTGGGGCATTAGGACCCACACAGGCCAGAGGTTGGGCGCCCCCTGCTGGCCTCACTAACACCACTTCCAGCAGCAACCTAGCTTTCCCATGTGGTCTCCCATCCAGGTACTGACCGGGCACAGCCCTGCTTAGCTTCAGTGGGCGACCATGTGAGAGTTGCAGGGAGCTAGCTGAAAAAATAGAAAGCATGCAGAAGAAATAGAAAAATAGAACTTTTTTTTTTTTTTTTTTGCATAAACCAAAACTGCAGATTGTGGCTCAGTGTTTAGCACTGTCACCTCACAGCAAGTAGGTCGCTGGTTCGAGTCCCGGCTGGGCCAGCTGGCATTTCTATATGGAGTTTGCATGTTCTCCCTGAGGTACTGTATAAGTGAATGAATAAACTTAATTGGCCGTTGTGTGTGTGTGTGTGTGTGTGTGTGTGTGTGTGTGTGTGTGTGTGTGTGTGTGTGTGTGTGTGTGTGTGTGTGTGTGTGTGTGTGTGTGTGTGTGTGTGTGTGTGAATGAATGAGTAGGTATCGGTGTTTCCCAGTACTGGGTTGCAGCTGGAAGGGCATCCGCTGCTTAAAACATATACTGGAATGGTTTATGGTTTATTTCGCTGTGGTGACCTCTGAAATAGACTAAGCTGAAGGAAAATGAATGAAAACTGCAGATTTCACTTGCAGACTGTCAATACTTCAATTCACACTTTAGTTTTGGACTTTGACCAATAAGCTTCTGAATTTGTTTGTAGAACTTTCAAGTGTTGCCATTTGTTTTTGAGAGCTTTGCCCTGGTTATGTAACCTTATAACTTTACTTTGGGACACGGGGTGCTAAGGATTTGTAGCTCTCTGTGAACTGCAGTATATTATCATGTACAATCTTAAATCAAAGTGTTTTTATTCTTGTCATGTACAATTCCATGAAGAACATTGAACATTTATGAAACCTGTTCATTACAGAAAAGTTCCTATTTAGTGAAGAAAGGTTTCCTTGATTAATAAACTGTTCATCACACTGTAGGGAAAATGTTCTTAGCTTATCGTTCTTTGGCTCTCTCTTTATTCATTTTTTAAGTGTATTTTGGAACCTATTGCAAGTTACTATATAGTTTGAATTGCATAATAGCTATGTATAGGATTAGATGGACGATTCCCCAAACTTCAACCTGAAGCTTGTTCTACTCTTGTGGTACTTAAAGCAATGTCTGTTTAGAAGAACTTTGGGATTTATTCAGATGTGTCACAGGAAACGTTTTTAAGCCGATACTGATCACATGGATTTGAGTTTCTCTTTTGAGCCTTCAACAATAGTTCAAGATGTGTTGTGAGGTTTTTAAAGTTCCGTCTGTTAGCTTCTGTAACCTGAATTACCTGCTTGCCATTATTTGTGTAGTTATCTTTTGTCAATAATTGTGAGCGTGTATTTTTCAGATGACTCATGTAAGTGTCTACCATGTTTTCAAACACATGAAGTATTACTTCAGTAAAATGTCTATTTAATGGAAGATTTTAGAACATTTCAGACCCTGCTATGCAAGAGATGCTTTGCTTATAAGGAAGTCTTCCTGATCAAGTTAATAAAAGTGCTCCCTGAACATTCGTGAATTCCTCCAAGCTTAGTTTCTCTTTTGATATTAAAGCAATTATTTTATTTCTGGTCAAACAGGACTGTACATTTAAGATTACACTTTTATTAGAGACATGAAAGTTAAAGAAAACCAGATAAGTGTTCAGTATTAGTGGCTGTCAAAGTGAATTGCTATTGATAATAATTAAAAGATTAACACAATAATGAAACATACCAAAAAATTATTACCTACTATACCAATGATATCTCTCCTTTGCAATGTTGCTGGTTGAGGAGATCTCTCCTCCAAAATATAACAAGCTCACTTTTTTTGAGAAAATCACTATATAAATGAACAAATTGTTATTATTTATTATAGATAAGAAAGTTTATAACGTTAGTTTAGCACTTTCTGTATTTGAATGTGATAAACAATCAGATGTATTTAAAAATACAAATACAGCTTTGTAATTAAATTTACAATGAAAAGCTGTTGCATACTTTTTAAATGAGAATGTGAATGTGTACTACTAAAACTTTGTTGTTCATTCATTCATTCATTTTCTTGTCGGCTTTGTCCCTTGCGGGGTCGCCACAGCGGAATGAACCGCCAACTTATCCAGCACGATTTTACGCAGTGGATGCCCTTCCAGCCGCAACCCATCTCTGGGAACTTCCACACACACATTCACACTCATACACTATGGACAATTTAGCTTACCCAATTCACCTGTACTGCATGTCTTTGGACTGTGGGGGAAACCGGAGCACCCGGAGGAAACCCACGCGAACCCAGGGAGAACATGCAAACTCCACACAGAAACGCCAACTGACCCAGCCCAGCCGAGGTTCAAACCTGCGACCCAGCGACGTTCTTGCTGTGAGGCAGCAGCACTACCTACTGCGCCACTGGGTTGCCCACTTTGTTGTTCGGTTGTATCCTATTTTTATTGTATTGACATTGCTGCCTTAAAGTGTAGTAAATAAACAAAACAAAAAATAAAACAAAACAAAACTGTTACCCTGCTTGTCCTCAATTAAACTCTCCAAAAATTGTCTGTATAGTAGGTCTACATGATATTAGAAAAAAACTAACATTACAATATTTAGTTTTTCTGCGGTTTTATATATTGGCCAGCAGGGGGCGCTCAACCTGTGGTCTCTGTGAGTCCTAATGCCCAAGTAAAAGTGAAGGGGACACTATACTGTCAGTGGGCGCCGTCTTTCGTAAAATTAAAGGTACAGTACATAGATCTGACTGCTTGTATTAAAAGACAAGATTGTGTTACAAATACATATAAAATGTATTTAAAAATTATACATTTTAATACAAGAATTGTTGTGCTGTGAAGTAAAAATATAAAATTGTGTATGGAAAGCATCGTCAATTCACCTTGATATCGAATTGAACTGAATCAATGACATGATAATCGTAACCGAACCGTGAGACCAGTGTAGGTTCACACCCCTAAATTAAAGCGAAGATGAAATAAACAGTGAACAAATAAAGTAAACAGTGCTTTATGGTATTTGGTATTGAGGTACAGAAATTCAATAATTAAATGTAAAATAACACTGTATAGACTATAAATAAATAGTTAAACTCATTTAATCTTTGTTAAAGCTGCATACCTTTATAATAATCTTGTGCTCAAATGGTTTAAATTAATTTGAAATCTTAGTTAGAAGCCTTAAAACACATCCAAATAAAAGTCTTTCACACTATTAGATGAGAGATTAACTTTTATGTAGCTATGTTTCCATCCAGAAAATGCGAATTAACTTTATGCACAAAACTGGAACATCGCATAAAAGACGTGGGAATAAAGCAGCATTTCCATCCAATGAGTCAAAGCGAACAAAATCGTCACTTCCTGATTATCTGGCACAAATATATACAGTAAAAACTAGTGGTGTAACGGATCACAAATCTCATGTTTGGATCACACTACAGTTTTTTTAGTCACGGATCGGACCATTTTTTGGATCAGCAAAAAAGGGAGTAGACCAATGTCATTTGCTTTCCATTTATAAAAAAAAATACTAAAAAAAACATTGGCTTTAACAAACAGAACTTAGAACCTGTAATTTGAATAAAAATAATAATCAAGAAAGAACCAGCTGAAAAAAGAAAAGTATTCAGTACAAATATGATCTTTGCTACAATAGCTGATAGTGCTAAATATAAACATCTAACATCTTGTACAACATATTTATTTTCAATTAATGATTCAACAATTCACTCATAAAACTTTTTCATTATACTTTAGGTGTATAGTTTCTGAAAACCTATTCAGTGACATAATTTTGATGGTTGTTTGTCGCCACCTGTTGGTTGCACAATGTAATTGCTTTCACCAGCGTCAAACATTCACCAGCGTCAAGTTCCATTAAACGGTGATTTTAATCTTTTTTTTTTTAAAGATTTATTTTTGGCCTTTTTGCCTTTATTAGAAATGACAGTATTTAGACAGGAAGCGAAGTTGGAGAGAGAGAGAGAGGGGGGGGGGGGGGGGGGGGGGGGGGGGGGGGGGGGTATTGTAGGGAAATGTACCTACCACAACTTTTTTCGTTATCATTATATTTCACAGGGAAGCCAAAATGCTTTTATACACATGCAAGGTTTCCGCTACATTCATTCTACCATGGCGGGGCGCCACGTCAAAATTTATCCCGCCATGTCTACATTACAGCTTCTCATTCAAAACGTTGTCGTTTTTTTTAAATAGCGAGTTATAATCGCACCAAAACGTATTTAAAGGTAAGTGAATTATAACAGCGCAAGCTTTTCTGTAACAGTAGTAGTGCTGTGCGTTATTTGTTTAACCCTTTAAGGTGACATGCTGACTGACTGACTGACAGGTGCGTGAGGCCAGCAAACACAGCTTATAGCTTTCAGTTAGGATGAACACAGTTTCCATAATTATACTTTATTTATAGATAAAGGTCTATGGCTCTGCATACAACAAACAAAGACTTTATCTTGCTGGAGTTTATAGCCCTTTCACTTTACCTCAGGACGCACTAATGCCGCTCTGTAGGTCTATTGGAGACATTCATAAATATTCCTAGCAAATCTAATCAAGGTTGAAGACAAATTCACTACGTAAACGCGCTAAATTGCACTTGAGCAGCGTATATTTGAGGGCTTGCAAGAAGTTTTGTGCACGAACAGAGGAAATCCTAGCGCAAGCAAAAAGATCTGCATGCTCGTATTACACAAATCCGATCTCGACTTGTAGGCCTATACTGCGTCACATTTGTCATTGAAATAACGCCAAAGGTGGTTGGTAGATCAAAAGGCCTGCCGCCACAGCTGGAACAAATCCTAGAGTAAACACTGACATGGTTTGAATGATGCATGAGGTGATCTTTCTGCTATTGTTATAAATGTTGGATTACAAGTTCAAAAAAGTTATTAATCCGCGGGTCAGTGCGTTCCGAACTGTATTAAAAATGGAATTTGCTGTGGTAGGAGAAGCTGCGTGAATCTTTTCTTTATTTAATAAATGACTTGCGCCTCAGAAGGCAATCCTGACACGCAGTAAACGCATGGTGTCGTTTGAAGGTGTCAGACACGGAGCATAGACGCTCTTGATTCTGTAGGTAATTAATAATATAATAACATTAATACTGAATGACCAAAATAACATTTCAGATGTTTTACAATGTGCTCAGCCTGCTGGTTTATCCATTCGCACACATTTTTATCATCACATGATCTTTTGTAACAAAATCATATGACTTTTTTTAATGCGCATACTGGAATTTGTTTGGTAAAAGTGTTTCCATCGCAGTTTATGCGCATCTTTTCTTATCGAATAAAAAGTTTATCCTATTTAGTTATGTGCATATGTTTTTAATGCGCATTTTTTAAACTTATGCACATCTTGCCATTTCCATCAACCGTTTTTAGGCACATCTCCAAAATGCATATAAAAATAGGTGGATGGAAACGTAGCTATTGACTCCACAAATCACGTTTTGAAATGTGGTTTCTGGTAAGTTATAATCCCTTATATAATAATAATAATAATAATAATAATAATAATAATAATAATCATTCTAAAATTTGAAATTCCAATTCCTTTGATGTGACTATTGCAGATTCGCACACTGCGATATTGATGCTGAAACTATATATTGTGCAGCCCTACTCATATAGTGTCACTTTAGAGCAATATACTCTGGTTTACCCTATCATAGAAACTGCAGTGCCTTCAATAATTTCAGAAGGCTTTCCTCAGCTCTCCCTCTCCCAGTCTGTTACTAGAAAATGAACCCCTGTGTTTTTCCTGTGGGTGGATGGAGCTTTGTGTGAGAAACTGAAACCCAGGTCGTGCTAAAAATAAAGTTCTTTCTGCTCCAAGGAAGTCCAATCTGATGGAGGCCTGTTGATAAGTGCTTATGCTAACACGATTCCAGACAGTGGAGAAGAGAGATTGTGTGTGTTGGAAGATTTCTAAGGAAGAATAGATGAGTATTTGGGCGGCTCAGAAAGGGAGACACAGCTGTGCGTCCCTGCTTGCATATATTCATCATGGATGTGGGACAAATCTCTCTCTCATCGCCCACATAAAGACCCGAGTGAAACCTCTCAGTTTTTCCTCAGAATGATCACGCTACCAGTAGCACTAGCGAGTGCAGAAATTGATGTTGGCGATCAATTGCTTGACATATTAATGCGATGATACTTGCTCCTTAGGGATCTCACTAAGTTGACAATGACTAAATGCTTTCCACTTATGCAAAACTGACATGTTTCTGTTTATAGAGCAAATTAATTGAATGTAGTCCGAATGTAAAAATAGTGTACAAAATGAACACTGCTAAGTGGCAGATGTAATCAAAATGAGTTGGATGGATATTAGTATGTAAATGAAATGCAACAGAATACAAAGTTTTATATTGATCGGTCAAATAATCCCTTTCGATTTGATTGCAAATTGTACATTATAATACATTAGTATTTATATACACTCACTGGCCACTTTATTAGGTACACCTTACTAGTATTGATATATATACCCACTTTTGTCTTCAGAACTGCCTTAATCCTTCGTGGCATAGATTCAACAAGGTGCTGGAAATATTCCTCAGATTTTGATTCATATTGACATGATAGCATCATGCAGTTGCTGCAGATTTGTCGGGTGCACATCCATGATGTGAATCTCCCGTTCCACCACATCCCAAAGGTGCTCTATTGGATTGATATCTGGTGACTGTGGAGGCCATTTGACTACAGTGAACTCATTGTCATGTTCAAGAAACCAGTCTGAGATGATTTGCGCTTTATGACATGGCGCGTTATCCTACTGGAAGTAGCCATCAGAAGATGGGTACACTGTGGTCATAAAGGGATGGACATGGTCAGCAAGAGTACTCAGGTAGGCTGTGGTGTTGACACGATGCACAATTGGTACTAATGAGCCCAAAGTTTGCCAAGAAAATGTCCCCCACATTATCACACTCCCACCACCAGCCGTTGATACAAGGCAGGATGGATTCATGCTTTCATGTTGTTGAAGCCAAATTCTGACCCTACCATCTGAATGATGCCGCAGAAATCGAGACTCATCAGACCAGGGAACATTTTTCCAATCTTTTATTGTCTAATTTGTGGTGAGCCTGTGCGAATTGTAGCCTCAGTTTCCTGTTCTTAGCTGACTGGAGTGGCAACCGGTCTTGTCTTCTGCTGTTATAGCCCATCCGCCTGCCCTTTCTATCATCAAGGCATCAACAAGGCCCACAGAACTGCCGCTCACTGGATATTTTTTTTTCTTTTTTAGACCATTCTCTGTAAACACTAGAGTCTGGCACCAACAATCATGCCTTGTTTAAAGTCACTTAAATCACCTTTCTTCCCCATTCTGATGCTCGGATTTAAGGTCTACATGCCTAAATGCATTGTTGCTGCCATGTGATTAGGTGATTAGAAATTTGCCTTAGCGAGCAGTTGGACACGTATACCTAATAAAGTGGCCGGTGAGTGTACAGAAATGCCAACTGACCCAGCCGGGCTTCGAACCAGCAACCTTCTTGCTGTGAGGCGACATCGATACCCACTGCGCCGCTTAACCTTGAATGCACATTTTAATTGTTTGTTTGCTTTGTGTTAAAGACGCTGCTTGGGTATTTGGGGACATTCTTGTGCACTTGCTTCCTGTTGCTCACACACACTCAAGTTGCCAAAGACCACAATTAAAGGTACTTGGATGGGCCTTTCATGTGCACTTGAGGACTTAAATCTGTCTCATTCATCATTTTAGCTCACCAGCGCCCAATTGTAGCCATTATGTGCTTTCAGTGTAAATTTCTGCTGATTGTTTTGACTTCTACCTGATAATTAAGGTGGGATTCAGTAATGCGACAGCAGTGCTGCTTTGAGATGCATAGATGTTTTCCTTCTGCTGTCTTTGAAAGTGTTTTTTCTTTTCTTTTTGCAAAACAGAAATATTTTATTAAATATATTTGTTGAATTAAAAATTTTAATTAACATAACATTTGCAATCATGCTCTTATATAGGGCTAGGTGATTTGACCTGAAAGTTTGCTGAAGGAAAAATCAAGGTTTGGCGTTGCATTCATTATAGGGGTATGCAAGAGATCTGCAGAGTGGATGGCAACATCAAAAGCCTTAGGTATCAAGACAAAGAAGGTCAAGGTGCTCCAGGATTTGCCGCCCCTGTCACCAGAAATGAACATTATTGAGCATGTCAGGTTAACAAGCGTAATCTAGAGGCCTTTGACTTTCATATAAGCCACTTTTGATACCAAATGATCGACTATAAGTCAAGTTATTATTTGTTGTTTTTAAAACTTGGATTGGCGACAAGACTTTTGTCGGGTAGTGTATAAACCAGCCTCAGCCTAACAAAGCAGGTCATGTGACTCCACACATGATATAAAGTAATCGAAAAAAATCTACCTGGAAAAATTCGATTGATTATAGGTTCTGAATGTCGATTTCGATTACTTTTCGATTAATCCCCCAGTCCTACTTTTATATTTGGGTAAACATTGCTTTTACTTGTGTTATTATTACTTAACTATATCATATAGTAATATAAATCTAAAAGCAAAAACATATACAGGGATATTTGTTTGTTTTCACTACTGTTACTGAATTTAAATAGCCCTACACATAGTGTATCCTTTTGAACTCTTAAAAGAGAGATGTTTTTATTGTTTTTTTTTTTATTGCAAAGTAATCAACAAGCAATGCCAACTCGCATATTGTTAAAACAACATTTAGAATATAATCATAGACTAAAAATATTGCCTTAATTTCACATAAACAAGCCAATGTTGATGGTGGCAAGGAACTTGGTGATAGAAATGATGAAAAACAATAATGTTGCATTTGACTGTTGAAATGAATTGACCTTTTCATGCATTCACAAGTATGTCGACAGGTCCATTTATGTTCGTAAGCTTTGCATGCATTATGCTGTGTGTTTTGCAGCCCAGTAAGCACCATGTCCGCAGGGTGAGTTTATAACAGATTCCCGTTAAACAGATGTTCGTATCATGTCTGCGTACATGTTTTACCCGTCTGATCTTGATTCAGTGTCTTGCATTCGTGCCTTCAGGCCTGTTGTTCTGTTATGGTGGACAACATATGGCTTAATAGCAAAGATGAAATTGGGCTATCATTTTAAACAGAGCAACACATACATGGAAGATGAAGCGTAGAAAGAAAAATAATGAATATGCAACATTTCCTGGTCATAATTATGGCTGCATGCTACACTGTAAAAAATATCTGTTACTTAACAGTTTCAGTATTTTGTGTTTTCCGTTTATTTACGGTTGTGTGGATTGCATTATGGGATGTTGATCTCTGCTCTGTCCACTTCTGATGTTGAAAAGGACTTTAATTGACATTTTTGTAGTTTGATAAATCTGTAAAGTAACAGAAAATTTAGTGGCAGTTTATTACAAGAGTTTTTGTGCTGTAAAATACAACACCAACCCAGACAAAATATACTAGGGTATATATATATATATATATATATAATTATATATAATTTCAGCAACGATATTGCATCCACAATAGTCACATCTCAGGATCTGCAATGTTGAATCAGCATTATTATTGACCAGAATGAGAAAAACAAGTTTTTACAGTGTTTAACCATTAAGTTACCAAAACATCTATTATTTATCTGTGTTTTTATCATGTAATTCAGTTTAGAAGTATTCAGACATAAGAAATGATGGGTTGCAGCTGGAAGGGCATCCGCTTTGTAAAACATATGCTGGATAAGTTGGTGGTTCATTCCGCTGTGGCGACCCCTGATTAATAAAGGGACTAAGCTGAAAAAAAATGAATGAATGAATGAATGAATGAATGATTTCAGACCAATCTGTATTTTCAGTTTCGTGACCCAAATCTTTGTTCCCACACCCTCTTCAGTCTCTCAAAGGAAGAAGTATATGAGTTAGCAATATACGACTTTAAACTATTAAAGATATTCACTTTTTTCAACTTTCTAAGGTTAAAAGTTGTCAAAAGAAAGATCAAGGTCCCATAATGAAAAGCATTAATAAATGAGAAAAACTGGGTAACTTCTAATTTACGGATATTTATGTACAGTGTATTTTGAAAATATCTAACATTTGCGATATGACAGAGTGTCCGCAGGGTCTAAAAAATATTAAAAGTTGATAAATCAATTATGAGGAAATTAAGGGACTTAAAAGGTATTAAAAAGTCTTAACCGCGTTTTACAAGGTCTTAAATTTTGTTTAAGTCTTGTCCAAAGTGTTTGACTCCAAAAAAGCATAAATACAATATATTTATTTTCCTCCTGATATTAACAACGGCATGCTCGATCTACACGATTGGTTCAGGCTGAAGCTGTCCATACTGATTAGAACTTGAAGTGGCGATGAGGTCTTAAAATATTCTGAGAAGGTCTTTAAAAGTCTTCAAAAGGTATTGAAATTATCTTTAGGATTCCTGCATAATGCATGAATAAAATTTAAATAAAATTTGTGGCAATGATTTTAGATTGATTGAGATGATTCTGTAGGCGAGGGCATCTGCATATAATCTAATAAACAATTTACAAGCATGGATGCATACAATAAACAAACAGATACAATTGAAATTAACTGTTTTATCATTTTCAGAGTCGATAACAGTGTTCAGATACAGTAATGAAATAATGAAAATAAAAATAATTCAGTAAAATGAATCGCTATTAAAGTGATTGCATTGTGATAATGCTGAAATGATATATTGTGCAGCTCTAGTCATAGAATAGTAATAATAATAAAAATGCTTAAAAGCTGTCATGTTTCAAAATGCCTAAAATGTCATGAAAGTATCCTAAAAGTAGACCAATTGACAGAAATGTCTTGGTCATAAATCTCAGGAAAGCACAGAGAAGGTAAATTAGTGAACAAATCATTTAGGAAAGTTTCATGAACTCTTTCTTGCAGAACAAATTGTTCTTCTGTGTTGGATGTTTTCCAAGGCAAGTCTTTTTGGACTCAAGCCAGATGTTCTGTGTGTTTTCATAGTGCATTGAACTCTTTTAGTGTCAAAAGATCAGAATTAAAGAGGGTTTTCATGACATGAGCTGATTGTGGTTGAAGCAAACCTTTCATTTTTTTTGCTTTTCAGGTATGGCGGCTATCAGGAAAAAGCTGGTGATCGTGGGAGACGGAGCATGTGGGAAGACCTGTCTACTCATAGTGTTCAGCAAAGACCAGTTTCCAGAAGTCTACGTGCCTACTGTGTTCGAGAACTACATTGCTGACATTGAAGTCGACAGCAAACAGGTTGGTATTGATTTTTGTCCGCCTCCAAAGCCCCAGCGCCTGCTTTTATGCAGCTCGTCCTGCAGTGTTTACACACATTGAAGTTTGGGTTTGAAAAATCACTGATTGTGAAACCCAAGCTCTGATCTGAGTTTTGCTTTTATTGATTTTTTTTTCTTCTTTTCTTTTCTTTTCTTAGTTTTACCATGATGATCATTATCAAACATGTAATACATAAACATTGTTGTTGTTCTTTTAGGTGGGCTTTATAGATGCATTATCCAAATATAGCCTAGATCAGGGGTGCTCAACCCTGTTCCTGGAGAGCTACCTTCCTACAGAGTTCAGCTCCAACCCTGATCAAACACACCTGAAACAATTAATTAGGACCTGAACAGCACTTGATAATTACAGACAGGTGTGTTTGATAAGGGTTGCAACTGAAATCTGCAAGAAGGTAGCTCTCCAGCAACAGGGTTGAGCACCCCTGGCCTAGATAATACTATATAAAAATGAGCAATTACAGTGTTTTGTATTTTTAAAGCACTGTAAAATACTTGCTTGCACAAAAAACTTATCAAGCATATGTTTTACACAGCGCATCCCCTTCCAGCTGCAACCCAGTACTGGGAAACATCCATACACACTCAATCACACACATACACTATGGCCAATTTTAGTTTTATTCAATTCACCTATAGCGCATGTCTTTGGACTATGTGGGGGAAATCGGAGCACCCGGAGGAAACTCATGGCAACACGGGGAGAACATGTAAACTCCACACAGAAATGCCAACTGACACAGCCTGGATTTGAACCAGCGACCTTCTTGCTGTGAGGCGACAGTGCTAACCATTGAGCCACCATGTTGCCCTTTATTATTATTATTATTATTATTAATATTACTATTATTAATATTATTAATAATATTCTTGTTATTTGATGATTTTTTTAAATAATTTTTTTTATGTAATATTGCCTTGAGAATTACCAAAATAAAATCACTTTAAATAGAGGTGTTAAAATGGTCAAAATTGAAATAAAAGTTAATTTTAAGCAGCATAGACACATCTTAAACTCCAAAAAACAATAAAAATGGCTAAATTGCATAACAAATGTATTTTGTATTTAGCCATCACAAACTAATAATATTGTTTTGGAATAGTGTTGTTCAAATAAAATGATAATAAATGTTATAAACTCAATCGAAAGTAAATCATCTTGCCTTCACAACATTGAAATAAACATTTGAAATTTCTTTTAAAAAGTTAAAGAAAGGTTTGGGGCACATTTATTGAATACAATTAAGAATACATTAATAATTTGGACGTTACATTGACTGAAAATGCTGATGAGATAATGTTACTCGTGTTTGCTTTAATCTTTTATTTGCCATCTTTGTTTATTTAATTACTTGTTTATTTCTTATTTTACACATCAGCTCAATGTCTCACAGTTATGTCAATTTAAGTGTTCTGTCTTGTGAGGGAGGGACTGGGGTGGAGGGTGGTTAGAAAAGAATGTTTACATGTACAGTTGAAGTCAGAATTATTAGACCCCCTTTGAATTTTTGTCTTCTAATATTTCCCAAATGTTGTTTAACAGAGCAAGGAAATTTTCACAATATGTCTGATAACATTCTTTCTTCTGGAGAAAGTCTTAATTGTTTTATTTCGACTAGAATAAAAGCAGTTTTTAACTTATTAAACACCATTTTAAGGACAAAATTATTAGCCCCTTTAAGCTATATTTTATTTCGATAATCTACAGAACAAACCATTGTTATACAATAACTTGCCTAATTACCCTAACCTGCCTAGTTAAAATGATTAACGTAGTTAAGCCTTTAAATGTCACTTTAAGCTGTATAGAAGTGTCTTGAAAAATATCTAGTCAAATATTATGTTCTGTCATCATGGCAAAGATAAAATAAATCAGTTAATAGAAATGAGCTATTAAAACTACAGTATTATGTTTAGAAATGTGTTGAGAAAATCAACAAGAAAATCTAAATAATTTAAGGGGGGCTAATAATTCTATTAATTCTACAAATAATATTTTGTAATGAGCAACAATTAAGGGGTCTGCTAGATCCTCCCATTGCCCTGGTGTTTTCCGTCTCTGAGCACTGTGAAATCTGAAGGGGCCTTGGCAAAACAGGAAATGGCTGTTCTCTCTGGTTTCCTGCCTGGACTGCAGTTTTCGCCTGTTGTCGCTGTGACTCTCCATCCACATACAGCATGATTAAACGCACCACCTCATTTGCTCATAATGGAGGACGGCGTTTCGGGAAGGTGAACTCATTGTGTGTCTCCAGCACCAGATATGTTGCAGTTAAGAGTTGGACTGCATTTGCTGTAAAAACCCTCTCTCTCTCTCAGAGCCGTTACACTGTCAAAATCTAGACGCTTCTATATATACACGCATCTATAAATATAGAAGTGGTGATTGAGCATAAATCTGTACAGCCCTCTGGAACATTGTCTTCTACTTTGACCCTGTGGATAAACATACATTTTAACCGTCATATAATGTTTGAGGGGTAGAATTAAATTAATGACAACAATTAATTTAATAATTACCAAAATTACACAATAATAAAAAACGGTTAAATCAAAAAAACTGTAAACTGTAAATCAGTAAAAAAAATGAATCTAAATATTATTAAAGATTATTTAGTAACTAAAAGTATATATAACTATGTACATAGAAGCACATTAAACTCCAAAAATTTATAAAAATGACTTGCCTTTGCAAATAACTAAAGTACAATGTAAATATAAATTTAAAAGTGTATACACAGTATGTAAATAAAAGTTAAAATGACAATCACATTAAAAGTTATAAATTAAATAGTATTTTTTTTGAAAGTGTAAGCTATTAATTATCATTATATGTTTCTGTGTCTTTATGTGTGTGTGTGTGTGTGTGTGTGTGTGTGTGTGTGTGTGTGTGTGTGTGTGTGTGTGTGTGTGTGTGTGTGTGTGTGTGTGTGTGTATATATATATATATATATATATATATATATATATATATATATATATATATATATATATATATATATATATATATATATACGCACACACACACACACACAGGGAGTGCAGAATTATTAGGCAAATGAGTATTTTGACCACATCATCCTATTTATGCATGTTGTCTTACTCCAAGCTGTATAGGCTCGAAAGCCTACTACCAATTAAGCATATTAGGTGATGTGAATCTCTGTAATGAGAAGGGGTGTGGTCTAATGACATCAACACCCTTTATCAGGTGTGCATAAGTATTAGGCAACTTCCTTTTCTTTGGAAAAATGGGTCAAAAGAAGGACTTGACAGGCTCCGAAAAGGTTTTATGGACTGATGAATTGAGAGTGAGTCTTGATGGGCCCGTGGCTGGATCGGTAAAGGGCAGAGAGCTCCAGTCCGACTCAGACACCAGCAAGGTGGAGGTGGAGTACTGGTTTGGGCTGGTATCATCAAAGATCAGCTTGTGGGGCCTTTTCGGGTTGAGGATGGAGTCAAGCTCAACTCCCAATTCTACTGCCAGTTTCTGGAAGACGCCTTCTTCAAGCAGTGGTACAGGAAGAAGTCTGCATCCTTCAAGAAAAACAGATTTTCATGCAGGACAATGCTCCATCACACGGGTCCAAATACTCAACAGCCTGGCTGGCAAGAAAGGGTCTAAAAAAGAAAAACTAATGACATGGCCTCCTTGTTCACCTGACTGAACCCCATAGAGAACCTGTGGTCCATCGTCAAATGTGAGATTTACAAGGAGGGAAAACAGTACACCTCTCTGTACACTGTCTGGGAGGCTGTGGTTGCTGCTGCACGCAATGTTGATGGATTCTGTCAGTGTTTTGATCTGTTCACCATGGATGGCAGGCTTTTGAGTGTCCTTGCAAAGAAAGGTGGCTATATTGGTCACTGATTTGTTTTTGTTTTGTTTTTGAATGTCAGAAATGTATATTTGTGAATGTTGAGATGTTATATTGGTTTCACTGGTGAAAATAAATAATTGAAATGGGTTTATATTTGTTTTTTGTTAAGTTGCCTAATAATTCTGCACAATAATAGTCACCTGCACACACAGATATCCTCCTAAAATAGCTAAAACTAAAAACAAACTAAAAACTACTTCCAAAAATATTCAGCTTTGATATTGAGTTTTTTTGGGTTCATTGAGAACATGGTTGTTGTTCAATAATAAAATGAATCCTCAAAAATACAACTTGCCTAATAATTCTGCACTCCCTGTATATACAAGTTGTGTTTTTAGTTTTAGCTATTTTAGGAGGATATCTGTGTTTGCAGGCGACTATTACTGTGCATAATTATTAGGCAACTTAACAAAAAACAAATATATACCCATTTCAATTATTTATTTTCACCAGTGAAACCAATATAACATCTCAACATTCACAAATAGACATTTCTGACATTCAAAAACAAATCAGTGACCAATATAGCCACCTTTTTTTTTGCAAGGACACTCAAAATCCTGCCATCCATGGTGAACAGATCAAAACACTGACAGAATCCATCAACATTGCATGCAGCAGCAAACACAGCCTCCCAGACACTGTTCAGAGAGGTGTACTGTTTTCCCTCCTTGTAAATCTCACATT